>HG995349.1:9295011-9990636 GCA_905333045.1 Lysandra bellargus
CGTTTCCCATACAAAAAAACAATCGACATTAATTAGCCAATTTCATACTATTACTACATAAATTTATATGCATTTCTATTTATTTTGCAATACCATTCCCGCGAAATATATTTAAAATACTTTATTTCACACAGAAGTCACATTTTTATTGATTTTTTTTATAAAAAGTGATATAAGCCACATATGTCACTTTTTATAAAAAAAAAATAAAAACAATAAAAATGTGACTTAAAGACGTATAGTGAAATGTTGCATGTATGATGTGACCTCGTATATTTTTTCCTCAGCATTGCTCTGGACATCTACACGCTTATTCTTGTTTACATATTTTGTTGCCTTTACATGTTTGTAAAGATAAAAGCCCGTATATTTTCTGTTAACAAGATCGACTCATTTTTTATGTAATACGGCTTTATTGGTGCATGATATAAAATGTAAATTTGCTGATATTTTTTTGTTGATGGTTCAATAAAAAATATTGTTAAGCTTTAATTGTTGTTGTTGTGACACACACATAATATAAAATGGAGCACAACCTTGCCTCTAGGTCCTTCAAGAGAGAAAGAGAGAGTTGTCTCTGTCTGTGAGAGACTCGAGACTCCATTCGGGAACCCGTGCATTCTGGTCTCTGGCCCCACAGCTATTGAAGGGAATTTCTGCAAGCCATCACTACCATCCCTACAACTAAAAAATGGATCGCTGGCCCACATCGCAAATGCAAAACCGATCTTCTGGGCAAGCTCTTTGCGTCAAGCTCGACCCTAAATGACGGGGGATAGAAACAGCCGACCATACCACGATGCACGAGCATCATGTCGGAGTTTCATCAGCGCTCAGTCCAGCGTTCCCTTGATATCCAAAAGCAGAGTTGGCCTGACGGAATCCCTCCTATTGTGTTGAAAAAGTGTGCTCCAGAGTTGGCTCCGGTCTTAACGCGTCTTTTTCGGTTCTACTCTTCTGGCATTGTACTGGCTTTTTGGAAGTCTTCTTCCAAAAACAGCATTGGTGTACCCGATCGGCAAAATAGGTGACCGCTCAAATCCTTCCAACTACACACCAATCGCTATAACCTTCGACGTCTCGAAGATTATGGAATCCATTATCAATAGCCAGCTCTGTCGATACTTGAGCGGGTAGGGACAAACAGTACGGGTCCGAAAGGGTCGCTCGGCTGGTGATCTCCTTTTTTTCTACTAAACCGTCGCCCGCGGACTACCGTCGCCCATGGACACTCGCAACATCAGAAGAGCTGCAGGTGCGTTGCCGGCCTTTTAAGAGGGAATACGCACTTTTCTTGAAGGTTTGCAGGTCGTATAGGTCCGGAAAAACTGCTGGTGATAGATCATTCCAGAGTTTTACAGTGCGCGGCAGAAAGTTACGCGAAAAATGCACTGTGGAAGACTGCCACTCATTAAGGTGATGAGGATGGTATGTTTTTCGCGTGGGACGATGGCGAAAAGTTGCAGGTGGTATGATTCCGAACAATTCCTCAGAGCACTCCCCGTGATACAACCGATAGAGGATGCAGAGTGAAGCTACAAAAGTAAACAAGATACGGCAAAATGAAATGTGTAGGGACGTGTTAAATTTGAGATACGACAGATCCGTCTCTCAAAAAAACTATGTTTTTTTAAGTTATCTATACATTTCCTCTCAAAGATACAACATTTCTGCTGCATAAAATAGAAATATTTTTTGTCGTAACTTGTTAAAAATCAATGAAATATCAACTTTAGAAAAAATTTAACAAATTCATCATATGAGCCCTAGATTAATTTAAATACGTTCCAATTTTTAGCGTTATTTTAATAAATATAGAAGTTATGAATTTTTAATATAATAGGCCAGTTCTTGGCTCTCCTGTAAAGTTGGGTTTTTCGAGATACGCCACTTCTCCTTTCACCCGTCGATATACAAGTACAATAATAAATATTTTGTTGCTTGTACTGGGGACTTCTGTCACAGAATACATAAGTATTATACCGTTATGAAGCAAAAATAGGCCAAATTTTTAGTTTTTTTTTGTATGCTCCCTTTATTAATTAATATGCTGCTGTATGACCTATGCCATAATAGATATGATTGCATATCGTTAAACAATAAGTTATGCTATAGGATACCCATAACTACACATAGTCGAAGGCCTCACCAAATATTTGCTACTGTAGTCAGTCGAACTAATGTTGGAAAACGTTCCCCATTCAATAGACTAGCCAGTACTTACAACAAGAACTTTATCCCCATTGATATCTTTAGCTATAAAATAACCAAATATAAAGAAGATATTCTAAAATTACTAAATAATATTATGCATTGACAATGTAATTAGTTGGCTGTAATTGAGTATATATTTGTAACAATAAAATCTTAGCTTGTATTAGAAGTCACCACAAAACGTGTCACAACTCACAATGTATTAAAATTAATTTATTTATAAGCATTGATGTATATAAGTTAAATCATATATTACAAGAACACCAGTTTAATAAGTACCTATTTTTAGCTTTTGATAATGTTTTAAATTTTTAGTATCTATATTACTTTACCTCAACTGGATGATTAGAAATATAGTTATGTAATTTGTAGTTAACGCCGTTGGTTCCGTAGTAACTAAGTTTTTGTTTATATACACGATTATAATTATGCACTATGGTTACTGTTTGTTAACTTCAATAAATGGAAAAAAAAAATATTATGATTAATTATTAAAGTACACATAATAATTGAATATAATTGTATAATTAATATATTAATATTTTATTTTTATTAATTAATTTTATTTCGTTTTCGGTATTTTTGTTATGGCAGCCGCGGCATTACAGAAATACATAATGAATTATCTGTGAAAATTTCAGAAGTCTAGTTTTAGCGGTTCTTGAGATACAGCCTGGGCCCTGGAGACAGACAGACGGACAGACATAGAAGTCTTAGTAATAGGGTTCCGTTTTTACCATTTGGGTACGGAACCCTAAAAATGCAATAAAATATGTAAAATGTAAAGAATTACACACCGACTCGCGACCCCTAGACCGTGCGGGTCACGCGGTCAAGGTCGTACTATATGCACGAGGACGCTAATTTGGACCCAACTAGCAAAGCAAGACGGAACATTATTGCGTAAAGACGGAATAGGTACATAGCTCCGCTTCTAAAATTTCGGTGTTCTGGATGGTATTTCTTTTGGATATTTTGGATTTGTGTGTATATTTGACTACTTAACATAGTTTTGAAAAGAAATAATGCTGAGAAAATTTGCTTATTAAGTTTTTTATAGATTTTTAATATTTTTTTTATTGGCATGTTTTTTTTTTTTGGAATTTCTTACTCGTGACGCCAAGTGACATTCTTAAGAGCCCGGGTTACCCTCGAAATTCTCATACATACGTAATACCAAAATCATTTTCTCATACGTAAATATTTAACATGTTTGAGTTATTTTTCAGCTTAAAATAGTAATTACCTAGGTTCCTGAACAAAAATTAACTTCAAAATATTTAAACACTAAAAAAATTTTTTTGTGTATAATTTTTTTTTACTAAATTTACTACTAAATATTTAAACACTAAAAAATGGAGTAAAACACAAAACAATATATAAATAAATAGTTAATTTACTACAAAATATTTTAATACTAAAAAATATTTTTAGAGGTTTCGTATGAGAAAATGATTTTGGTATTACGTATGTATGAGAATTTTGAAGGTAACCCGGGCTCTTAAGTCATTATTTCAGTATTATTTTTATGCGAAAAACAAATAATACTGAGAAATTTAGCTGTGAAAATGAGGTCAAAAAAAAAAAGAATTATCATACAAAATCAATACTTTTATTTGAAAAAAGTTTTGGATTTTTATAAAGTATCACATACTTGTATAAATAACTCATTTGCTAAAATAAATTTAGACTGAGAAATTATGGCGTTCGATATACACACAGATTTGTACTTTTAGGTATAAATAACTGACTTCTTAGTGTTTTTTTTTTGGATTTTTATATGATAGTATTGGCTCATACTATTCTTTAACCCAGTAAACTTTCATCGACTGAGGAATTATTCCGGGGTTCCCATACAAAGAATCGGTTCGTTTCCTACACTAAAATTACTTTTATTTGAAACACACGCCAATAGATCGACAATATCATAAACTACATATTCCCCGTTTTAATTTTTTAGGATAATTTTGAACTAAGATAAGTAAAAAAATAGGGTTTTGGTGCGATCTCGGCAACGCGGCAAATGTACCATACAAGGTCGTTTGCTCGGGGGACGGCCTTAAATAAATTGATCGACACAATTGATTGACTGAACATACATATTTTGATTGCAATTTCGCGTTGTAGCCGCCAAACCGCACATTCGGGCCAATGCATAAAAATCCAGTCAGCTACTTACATAAACTCTTTGTATTATGCAGTATTATCTAAATTCTTATGGATA
Source organism: Lysandra bellargus (assembly GCA_905333045.1). Classification (NCBI taxonomy): domain Eukaryota; kingdom Metazoa; phylum Arthropoda; class Insecta; order Lepidoptera; family Lycaenidae; genus Lysandra; species Lysandra bellargus. Next base: position 9,299,450 of record HG995349.1, read on the forward strand.
TAATCAATAATTATATTGAGATAAAAACGAAGACACAACAATTTATTTGTTGTGCATTCGATTATCGTTTTTTTTATTTTTTGTACAATATTTTATTGAACATGATTTTCTTTATAGGAAGCCATGCCGATTAGACTCAAAGATACCCATATAATCGGATCCTCCTACTTGTTTGAAGCAATCATGAACATTGCTAAAAGATTTTTGAGCAACAAAATAAGTAAACGAGTAAGTTCCGTATACTTACGGCCGTATGAATAAAAACTTAGCGAGGGTTTTAACTACGTTTTTGTTTTTATTCATACGGCCGTTACTGTATATTTTATTATTAATTATTATGTGTGGATTCAGAACTAACATTTAGGGCCTGTTTCACCGCTTCCTGATAAGACTATCCACCACTTAACTTGACACATAAAGTATGGAGAATCTGTCAAATAAGTATATCGGGCACCTTATCAGGAAGTGGTGAAACAGGCCCTAAATAAGGTAAGAACAAATAGTCGTACTCCGTTATGATTTAAACAAACCTTGCAACTTTCCTACTTCGTCATGAAGCCAGATTTTTTTGATTTCTAATATTCTGGTTCCAAAGCCGTTCCATTGATGCAAAAAAATGAACGTTTCCATATTTTAACCCAATTTATTCACCCACGTCTTCACTTAATAGTATCAAGTGTTTATACGCTCTTCTTCCACTCCATTTTAAGAAGATACAATTACGATTTTTTTTTTTTTTTTTTTTTTCGAAAGGGTCTAAGCTACTGGTCTGGTTAAGACCATGGTAGTTTAATCGTGGCTATAACTAGTCTGTTGCTAGTTGGTTTGGAGATAAACAATGAGGGGGCCTGGCCCCCTCTCCTAAAGTCACACGTGTGACATTATAATCGGGCAATATTGGGGAGAGCTACGAGAATAAGCTATTTTCATCTGACGTGGGGACACGGATCCCCCCTGCTCTTAAACAATTACGACAGAAACAAATTACTAAAGAAGCACAACCAAATCATAAAAATCATAAACTTTTCAGATTATGGTGCATAGTAACATGGAGTCTTTGTACAAACACCTTCCGAAAGAGATATTACCGGCGGAGCTGGGAGGAACGGGGTCGACGTTACAAGAGGACATAGGTAAAATAATAATTTTATCGTGTACACATTATTACATTTAAAATAGAATGAAAAATGTAAAATTCTGAGTTTTTTTTTAAATCTTTTTTATCTTTTTGCCTTTTTGCGATAACGTTTAAACTCACTAAATTAAAAAAGGGCTAAAAGGAATTGGATCTATTAGTGCCACATTTTTCACGCTTGACGGCAGCACCAGCATTTGACAACGCAAAATCGGTTGGATTATTTACTGTATGTGTTAGTAGCGCTCTCTGCTCCGACCTTTGCGTAATATTCTCTATTATCTAAAATTATTATAACCACTGTTTCAGACTATTGGAAACATAAGTTTGATGACTACAGGGATTTCTTTGAAGATGACTTGCAGTACGCTACAGACGAGTCTCTAAGAGAAAAGGAGAAGAGCAAAACACAAGACTTCGATTAATTCATATTAGTAGTACTAGCTATTTGACCGAGATTTGCTCGGTATTCGATAAAACATGAATAAAATGAAAATAATTTAAATGAAATGTTATTCTGTCGTGACGGTACCCACAATTCGCCTAACATTCCTGCATCGCGCTATCGAAGTTTTCTAAGCGCGGCGGTATATATACGACAGCTGAAATTTGTCACGTGGGCTTCGGCCTGACCGAGCATACCACCTCTCTCGGTCGGAAGATCTTCCTTTGGCCTACGCACATTATACCCACATTTGTAACCCTCGACAGAACACGCCTCCTTCATCATCATCACTCCCCGCCCCTCCGCACCGCGCCAGCCAGCATCGCCTCATCGGGTACCTCGTCCACTAGCCGCAATGTACCGCGGCCTGGGCGACTCCGCATCGGCATCATCGGGCTTTCTCACTACACCGACCGGTCAGCAAGCAGAACACATCTCTCCTGGTCAGCACGTAGCATTGGCCCCGCATGGCAGCTTATCCGACTCACTGGATCCCGTGCAAGCAGCTTATAGTTCCGACTCACTGGGACTCACTGCAACAGTTCCGACTCACTGGAACTCCCTGGCACTGGCGACTCAAGCGACAAGACTTCAAGATTCGACCTCCGGTCTTCGGGGGGGAGTGATGTGGCGGTACCCACAATTCGCCTAACATTCCTGCATCGTGCTATCGAAGTTTTCTAAGCGCGGCGGTATATATACGACAGCTGAAATGTATCACGTGGGCTTCGGCCTGACCGAGCATACCACCTCTCTCGGTCGGAAGATCTTCCTTTGGCCTACACGCATTATTCCCACACTGTAAAATAAAATTTTATGCGAAAAATGTGCACTATAATAACTATAACAATAATTATTATTATTGAAAATGACTATAAGAAACTGGAGGACGTAAAGGCTACTTATATCTTATAGATCTTATACCATACCTACCCATAATAAAACCAATAGAAGACCAATGAACGAGAACTTACTGATTTCATCACTCGTCCGTGACCAAGGCCACTGCAAAGTAGACGAAATGTCAGGAACAGGAAAAGTCTTAGGGCCTGTTTCACCGCTTCCTGATAAGGTGTCCGATAGGCTTATTTAACAGATTCTCCATACTCCATCTGTCAAATTAAGTGGTGGATAGCCTTATCAGGAAGCGGTGAAACAGGCCCTTAGAAAAATAAGTATACTCCGTGATATAATAATAATCTGTAACTGCTTAAACTATGTAGATAGGTACATATTATTATAGTCATAGCCTATAGGGCTTCCAGACGTAACTGAGAATTCGCATTGTAGTCATTTTTATAACGAATTTTGTCGCAGATATTTGTGATATCGCATCGCAAATAGCTGCGACAAAATTCGTTTAATTATATATCGAATTCGCAGTTATATGTGGGAGTTCATGCTCATCCACTGCTGGGCATGGCCCCCTCTCAATGAACGCCAAGATGTCCGATCACCAGTTACTCGCATCCAACATGATCCCGCAACTAAACGGAGATCGGCACCTTTGTTGTCACTAGCTGGATCGTCTCTATTTAAGAGTAAGCTTACTTACTGCTCAAACCATGTCCAAGTATACATACAGTTTTAAAATAAGCAACCCAAAAATACAGGTAAGTATAATGGTAGTACAAGGTAACTCTTGTTGAACATGGTGATGACGACATAGAGTCAGTAATCTACATTAGGCACAGACTTTTTGCACCGGTGTTTGCACGGTGAAATCGATTAATTTTTATCGCCAAAATAATAAACCGACGCCCGCGATCACAGTTTATTCACCTCAACGTTTTCCGTCTTTGTATTATTTTACACTAGCGACCCGCCCCGGCGTCGCGCGGGTATAAAATATATAGCCACTGAAAAAATTATGCCTATAGCCTTCCTCAATAAATGGGCTATCTAACACTGAAAGAATTTTTCAAATCGGACCAGTAGTTCCTGAGATTAGCGCATTCAAGTTAGCCCTTTCAAATAATTTTCCCCTTTTTTTTCACATTTTCCTCTATTTCTTCGCTCCTATTAGTCTTAGCGTGATAAAATATAGCCTATAATCTTCCTCGATAAATGGGCTATCTAACACTGAAAGAATCATCAAAATCCGTTGCGTAGTTTTAAAGATTAAAGGGAACAAAGGGACATGAGGGGAAAAAAAGTGACTTTGTTTTATAATAAGTATAAATTAAATTGTATAATATAGCAAATATAATTATTATTACCCGAATAAGGTAAATAAGGAGAGTTCGTGGAAAATCGACGAGTACAGAGAATAAGGACAATTTTTTGTTAAAAAATATCCAATTAATAATAAGTATTATTGGCAAAATAACAAGGGAATTAAAAACAATTTGTTCAAAAGTGGCACATAAATGAGACGTAAATATGTTGAGTTCATTGAATGTAGAACTTGTGACGTAATATTAACAGTATAAGTAAATTAACAAAAACGTAGAACTAACAATGTAGTTAACAATACGGTAAAAATTATAATTTTAACAATAAATATTAAATACACAGTTTTATTATATTCGTAACATTGCTTTGTTTCATTTCCATATTTCTATTCTTTTAGTTTGTATCAACGTTATCTGTGACGAACACACATTTAATTGAAATCACAGTTAATTGAAATACAACATTAAATACGGAATATTAGTTTTCTTAAGTTTTTTCATGAGACAAAACGACCTTTACATCCTGCGAATGCATAATTAATATAACTGGAGTTTATCAGTTCTATTGTGTACAATATTTCAGAGGCGGCAGTCGTGTTGCTAGGAGTTAGTTTCAGACGGTGTTCAGTGCTCCACGGATTGCGCCGTATGAAGTGGTTTTCTTTGTGAAATTCATAAAGATAAAGGTGATAGCGGGCTGATAAGTCAGTCGATAGTGTGGCACCTCGGCTCCGACGGTTTAGTGCCCCAAGCGTTTATTTTATGATAATACAAATGCTATTAGAGGGATAAACCACAGATAATTGTTTTCAGCACACAAAAGTGACAAAGTGTTAAGCGTCGTTCGTACTGGTGAGTGATTGTTTGTTGTATTTATTATTGAGGTAGGATGTCTATATTAATACATGCAGGTGTTAAGTAATGATAATTTCTCTCATACGAGATACAGGCAGTTATTTTCTATATCATTAAGAAGGAAACTGCCGCACTCAGAGTGGAACATTAATTAAATGTAAATATTTTAATTCAACATTTCGACATAAGCCCGACATTCTCTGTCAAACTCTACATTTAATTGAAGGTTAATCATATAGTCCATTGAAATGTTACAATTTTAGGACCGAATATTGCATTTATTAGAGGACGCAATTTTTTATTAAGAGGTGACAACACTATTTTCGTGATATTTCGGAAACTATAAGTCTTACAGAAAATTTTAAGAACATAATTTGTTGCAAATTATTTTGCCTACAAATATTTTTATATAATTTTTTACCCTAAATTAAAAACTTAAAAAGTTATAAGCAAAAAAATGATAATTTTTTTTAAAGGTTTATTATCGCTCTTTAACTTTGTTTAATACATTTTACAAAAAAAAAAATACCTTAGAACAACCTTGTTAATGATCTTTTGAGAAAAAGATCCCCCAATCCCCCCGATCTCATGAAATTAATTTTCTGCAGATGCAAAGGAAACTGTGAAGGCATGCGTGCCTGCAGAAAAGCAGACCTAAAATGCTCTACACTCTACAGTATGCCTACTATTCTGTAAAGCTTTTCAGACCTGCTGTTCTGCAGCCACAGTCTGCAGTATGCCTACTACACTACATAAATATATGCAAATTGCAAACTATATCATAGTATGCCTACTATACTAGTCTGCACATGCCTACTATACTATAAAGCATTTCAGGCCTGCTTTTCTGCAGCCACACATGGTTCCACAGTTTCCTTTGTTTCTGCAGAAAATTAATTTCATGGGACCGGGGGATCTTTTTCTCAAAAGATCATCTACAAGGTTGGTCTAAGGTATTTTTTTGTAAAATGTGTTAAATAAAAAGTGATAAAAACCTTCTAAAAAAAATCACTTTTTTGCTTATAACTTTTTAAATTTTTAATTTAGGGTAAAAAGTTATATAAACATATTTGTAGGCAAAATAATTTGCAACAAATTATATTCTTACAAATTTTTTGTAAGACGTATAGATTCTGAGATATCACGAAAATAGTGTTGTCACCCCTTTTTTCAAGATGGCGGCCGGGGGACAAGAGTGGCAACCCAACAAACTTGAGGTTAAGCTTCTATTGAGCCTCCCAACATATTCCAAAAATAAAATTGTGTCCTCTAATAAATGCAAAGCAAATGTAACATTTCAATGGACTAATAATAAAATGAGTAGTGTACGGCGGTAAGTGTTTTAAAGTACTTCCGTATCGTGTCGTAATAAACATTGAATAAAGTTTGACCAAGTCCTGATGAAAATGCATTTTATAATGTTTAAACAGTGTCTAGAATTGTGCACGATGTGTGTTGTTAATTTAAAGAATACCTACACAAACATGACTTGTGAGATAATAGTTTTTATTCTCCTCTAAGAAGTATTTTTACAGAAACTCATAGTCATGATACCTGTGATTTGTTGTTTCTTTTTATATTGTAGCGCCATTTAAGTTTATAGTTTCACTAGCGACCCGCCCCGGCGTCGCACGGGTATAAAATGTATAGCCACTGAAAAAATGATTAAAATCGATAGCCCTTCACGTGGTCTACTTCTTATCTGTGTATTATTCAAATAACATAAAAATTGTAGTTCCCGAGATAAGCCCTTTCAAATAATTTCCCCCGTTTTTTTCACATTCTCCTATTAGTCTCAGCGTGATAAAATATAGCCTATAGCGTTCCTCAATAAATGGGCTATCTAACACTGAAAGAATCATCGAAATCTGTTGCCTAGTTTAAAAAATTAAAGGGAACAAAGAAAAAAAGCGATTTTGTTTTATAATATGTATAGATAGATACCAAGCTTCTGTGCGATTCACAGAAATTAATATTTTTATCTTTTCATTAATTCAGCATGAAAGTGAATTGAAAATTTCTGAATGCATTTTCAGAATTTACAATGGTTCGAGCGCTGTCGCCGGAGTTGGCTAAAATAGCCAAAGATGAGCTCAATGAGAACCCGAAGCAAATTGCAAACGACCTGCAGAGCATAAAGGAATGGCTCTCCAAACAACCTCACTTGATAGCGAGGACAGGTATAAAGTATAGATGCATCAATTTTATACGGTTCAGAAATTAATAACTAGTTATTACTTATTAGTTAAGTAAATCTACTCACTTAATTTCTGTAACAGACTACTCCTAATGTTTACGCGGCTCGATCAAATTAGTATTCCTACAATAATAATTATGTAAAATAGTTTTTAGGGGTTCAAAAGTACTTATTGCCAAATGATTCCTATAGTATTACACCGGCTCCAGTTCTATACGAGCTCGAATTTGGCTGCCAAACTCCGTCCGAACTCTAGACTCTACTGACAGCCAGTTCTATAAGAGCTGGAACTTGGCTGACAACCTCCTTCCGAACTCTAGACTCTACTGACAGCCAGTTCTATAAGAGCTGGAACTTGGCTGACAACCTCCTTCCGAACTCTAGACTCTACTGACAGCCAGTACTATAAGAGCTGGAACTTGGCTGCCAAACTCCGTCCGAACTCTAGACTCTACTGACAGCCAGTTCTATAAGAGCTGGAACTTGGCTGACAACCTCCTTCCGAACTCTAGACTCTACTGACAGCCAGTTCTATAAGAGCTGGAACTTGGCTGCCAAACTCCGTCCGAACTCTAGACTCTACTGACAGCCAGTTCTATAAGAGCTGGAACTTGGCTGACAACCTCCTTCCGAACTCTAGACTCTACTGACAGCCAGTTCTATAAGAGCTGGAACTTGGCTGCCAAACTCTAGACTCTACTCACAGCCAGTGGGCATTGTCCAAAAAAATCACATGTACTTTTCATATTTTTTTTCGTCAAAATAGGGTATTTTAAGAATATAAATTAAATAATTTTGAAATTCATTGGCTAGTTTTTTCTCAATAAATTTTTAAAGTTTCGCTCTGACGTCATCATCAGCGGCCAATTGACCTCTGCAGTATGTTAAATTTCCTTTCAATCTTATTTATAATGGCTGGTTCGTCAAATGCAAATTCTCATTATGTGAAAGCTCATACGAGAAGCTTACCAAAAGTTCGAAACGTAATGTTGGTCGAATTTATTGCTAATTTAACGCCATTGAAGGTCAAACTAAGGTTAAACATATTTGTTCAAAAGTATAAGTAACTAATGGGTATTTTTTTCGTTTATATACAGAAAAACGATCACTGACCTTATTCCTCGAAATGTTTTTGTAATGAGCAAAATTAAAAAAAAATATGGACAATCCCCGTTCTATAAGAGCTGGAACTTGGCTGCCAAACTCCGTCCGAACTCTAGACTCTATTGACAGCCAGTTCAATAAGAGCTGGAACTTGGCTGACAAACTCCGTCCGAACTCTAGACTCTACTGACAGCCAGTACTATGAGAGCTGGAACTTGGCTGCCAAACTCCGTCCGAACTCTAGACTCTACTCACAGCCAGTTCTATAAGAGCTGGAACTTGGCTGCCAAACTCCGTCCGAACTCTAGACTCTACTGACAGCCAGTTCTATAAGAGCTGGAACTTGGCTGCCAAACTCCGTCTGAACTCTAGACTCTATACATTATGGTAAGGTATTACCTGTTCGTTGTCTTGCGAAATATGTCCGATAAACCTTTACTTAATATTGCTATTCGTTGCTTACTGCGGCTTAAAAATTGTTAACCATCAGTGACTATTCGTCTCATTGTATATCAGGTTTAGTCCTTTTGGCTTACTTCATTGAATTTTTAGTAGAGCTAACTTTACCCCGGCGTCACTCCCATGTTGAACATTTTCAGACGATCAATGGCTTCTTGCCTTACTCCGAGGCTGCAAATTCAGTTTGGAGCGTGTGAAGGTAAAGTTGGATTTGTTCTACACTCTACGTACCACGGCCCCTGAAATAACGCTCAGACTCAAACCCACTGGACCTGAATTTCTACAGTTTCTGAAACTAGGGTAAGTTTATTTTTTAAATAATAGTGATCCTGGTTTAGATTACATGCTGTAGACTGGTATCAACAGATTTCTGTTGTTTTTCTTGAAGGTCGATTCCGGTCGGTCGGTAGGTCGGTCAATTAATCTTCATCAGACGCGTGACAATAACGTCTTCTAGTCAGTTTATGTTAAGCTAATTAAATTTAATGTCAATTTATTATTATTATTCATGTTATATTTTTTATTAGCAGTAGGTAACATACTGGTTGTATTCTCTGGTAGGTAAATACTAGAGTAAAATTTTGTTTGTGCAAAAAATATTGTAAGGGGATCCAATTTCTTTAGTGTTGGTAAGGGTGACACACGTACGAACTTAAAGTACGCGGGTTTTAAGTTCGCGAACTTACTCGGCTCGCGCCGGTGACACACGAGAATCGCTCACACGCGCCGCGAGCCGCGAGCCTGGGGGCATGGTAACCCCCAGGCTCGCGGCCAGTGTTGTAAAAGTTACCGATTTATCGGTAGATCTCCCGATTTTGGCAAACAAATACCGATAAAACGATTTTAGGGTATAATCTCCCGATTTACTAAATTTTAGAACATTAAACTTAATTTATACTCATTTTGAAGTTTGTAACACCAAATTTAACATGGCAATACAACTGTGCATAAATGGTTATTCACCAAGGGGCAAGGCATGAGATTGGCCTTTCAATAAACAAGCAAATTTAAGCTGTAATTCATACTCACTAAAGTTGAATATTATTGTAGGGGAATATTTTTTTGAAATACGTCGATATGAATGCGACAGGTTTCAATTTTGAATTTTCATTTTTCAATTTTTCATTTTCTAATCATTCGTCCGAATTCCGATACGCAACTTCCCATATTGTATAACGCAAACGAAATGTCTAGTTCAGACCCAGACAGTGATTTTCCAACCACTAAATAATTAAAAATAATTATTGTTCCCAATTAAAAATGAATTCCATCAAAAAATGGGAAATAAGCATTGGTATGAACTAAATAAAAATGATTAATATCTTTAACACGTGTTTTAATTTGTTTTATTTAGGCAGCAATCTCCCTATTTCTTCCGATTTTTAGTCGGTAGCAATCTCCCTATTTCTCACGATTTTTAGTTGGTAGCAACACCGATTTCATAAATGTCATTTCTGCAACACTGCTCGCGGCTCGCGGCGCGCGGCTTGCGGCTCGCGGCTCTTTGCTGACACACAGGCGATTAAGATCGTCGAGCCATAAGTCCGCGTACTTACTCGCGTGTCTGTCACCCCCTTTAAGATCATATCTAATAATCAGAAAACATGATCGCGTATATTATAAACTTTTTTTTCTGTTTTTCCAGAACATGTTTGATTCTGCCGCAGTCTGCGAGCTCTCTACACCCGTCCGTTATCATAATCAGGCCCGGCCTGTACGACCCGGACAAGAACAACGTGGCCGATGTCATGTGCATCTTGTATTATTTAGTACAAGTAAATGCTACATATTTTAGTAAATATTTCGTTTAATGGTTATACGTAACATAATAATAATAATATGGTCTAGTTCACTGTTCCGCAAACGGTGTACCGCGGCACACTGGTTACCGTAGGCAGTAAAAAATGTTTATAAAAACCAAAAAAGACAACATCTCAGGACGATCGATGAAATGAATGGAAACTTAACCCTGTATGATGATTAGCTTGTGGCGTACTTTCAAAAATTTTCATTTTTCTTCACACAAGAAGTTTGCGGAACACTGGTCTAGTTCACGAGGCAAGTTACCCTGTTTAATGTCAAATTTAAAGCAAAATAGGCAAAAAATTGCGTTTTTTGTATGGGAGCCCCCCTCAATTTTTTATTTTATTTTAATATTATTATTAATTATTAAAGAACACATACAATCAAGGATTTTGTGAAAATTTCAAGTGTCTAATAGTTACCCTTATTGAAATCGACCAAAAAAGGCTGTATGGGAGCCCCCCTTAATTATTAATTTTATTTTGCTTTTAGTATTTGTTATAGCGGCAACAGAAATACACTTTGAAATCAGAAATACATCTTTGAAAATTTCAAAAGTCTAGCTATAGCAGTTTTTGAGATACAGCCTGGAGACAGACAGACGGACAGACGGACGGACAGACAGACGGACAGACAGACGGACAGACATCGAAGTCTCAGTAATAGGGTCCCGTTTTTACCCTTTGGGTACGGAACCCTAAAAATCAGTCTTTTCGAACTGGCCTGGCCTTAAAATATATTTTGTTTCCAACACTTCATTTTACGCAGAGTAGATAACACGTTTTGAATTCCCGCGATTCATTCTTGAGCGTGGGCGGCGTGTCGTTGCATCGACGCAACGTTGTGGTTGCGATGTGCTTGCGACGTGGTTGCGACGTAGTTGCGATGTGGTCGGTATTTTACAAGTGGTCGACAACTACTGTAAAATGTGGTACGTGTGAATGGTCCACTTCATTTACAATACGAAATATACGCCCGACCACGTCGCGTGTTTGTCGTGTGGTTGCGGTTGTCGTGTGGTTGTGGTACGTGTGGGTTGGCCCTTAATAAGTGAGCAACTACCCAAGTAGCAACCAAGCGTAATGAACACCTAAAAAGCAGTCAATATAGCACTTAACGCTGTTTTATAGCTGTAGTAGAACGTTGAAGAGATGTTGTAGTGTTATAATGTCGGCTTAGGAGTAATTATTCAGCTCCAGCTGTATTATGTCTGTATTAAGAAGTCCAAGTACGCATAAAGTTCTAAATCAGTGTATCGAAACTATCATGTACAGCTTTAAGTTTCCTGTAACGCTTTGATCCTCATTTTAGTATTAAAGCTGCATTTTGCATACCGTCACTTACTTAATACAGCTTAGAGCTGTATTAAGGTGATCCTCAAATCTTATTTCTGTATTATGAAGTAGGCAAACTCTCTTCTACAGCTTTTCTTTTTATGGTGTAATTGTCCTTTTACAGACTAAAGCTGTATAATTTCTGTCTTTGAGAGTAATAAACAGCAATAAAAATAAATGACGCCTATAGTACAGCCTTAATTACTAATTAGTGTATCCCTAAAAAGAGTTATAGGTTATGTTCGTAACACTGCTATACAGCATTAATAGTACATTTATTCGCTTATACAGCCCATCAACCGCTAAAAGCTGAATACTGTATCCATTATCTACATAGTACAGCTATAATTAATGCTATAAGACCATCAAAATAGAATTTAGGCTGTTTAGCAAATTGTCGCCATTAATTTTATCAATTACAAATTGAAGATTAGGAACATGAGTACATAAAAATTAGACTAATGTTTTTATATTTATCAATATTTTCAGTTTGTCCAACAACCTTCTATGCACCAACGAGGCTCTACGTCCATTAATTCAAATTTTTTAAATTCTAACCTATAAAGACCATATTTAGTAACCTTATTTAATATCTGTTCCTTGATTATTTTGCTGGCGCGTTTATTTTTTATCACAAAACATATATTTATCCACAATAAATTTATTTTTGCATGATAATGCACTGTATCCTGCGCCTATCGAATCTCCTTTCTCCTTTTATAAAATGTTACTTTGAACAACAGTTATTATAAACGCCATCATTAAAATATATCTTCTGTTTTGCTTGAATTCTTTTGTTACTCTGATCAACAAAATTTTTACACAGTTACCTCGCGACCACCGCGCTGATCGGTCCACGCGTTATCGCATACCGACGTACGCAAGGCTCGCCTATTAGTTATCGTAACTACCTAACAAGCATTATCGCGGGTGCTCCTGCCTGCAGGAGCACCTTATTAATTGTGATGGAGAAGATGTCGAGTACCCCCACTGTAAGTTATGCCAACGTTACCTCCAAAATAATGTACCCCAAGAAAGACCAAGCCATCGTAATAGATTCGATCGACGGATTGATGCTAAGAGATTATTTAATGGCACTCTCAACTGTAACTAAGTCAACGAATATTCGATTTATTTCCCGGATTGCTAACTCAAGAATTTGTGTTTACATGGATTCCAAAGAAACTGTAAATCAGCTGGTTGACGTTATTAAGAAAATAAAAATTAAAGATTATATTTTAGAGATTCGCCCACTGATTTCTAGAAATAAAAGGATTGTTTTATCGAATGTTTGCCCGATCATTCCCAACGAGGTTTTAATAGAAAAATTTAACGACATTAACATTAAAATCTTAAGCCCGATTACCTTTATGAAAGTAGGTATACCCGACCCTGGCTTCTCGCATATAATGAGCTTTAGGCGCCAATTGTACGTCTCCCCTGAGGACGAAAGAAGACTGCCGGAATCGTTACAAATCCAGTATGAAGATACCAACTACTGGATATATGTATCAAACGAGTCGATGAAATGTTTTGTTTGTAATACAATGGGACACTTGGCTAAAAATTGCCCTCAAGGTAATCACACCTTAAATACCTCTAAAAATCTCAGTGATATTACACCAGAACCTATTGAAACCCCCAATAATATTTTAGAAGAGTCCCAAAATTATATACCTCAATCTCAAGTTGATAACATTATAAACTTGTCATCAAAAGATTATGAACATAGTAAGGGCATTAAACGAATTCATTCTACTACTGCATCAGAACCTTCCCATTCGGAATTGAACCAAAATACTGACCTTATTACGGAAGAATTAACTGTACCATCGAGTGATTATACTAACGACACCGACAGTAACTTTTCATTAGAAGAAGAAATACCTATTAAGAAAAACTTAAGGAAGAAAAAGAAAACATTAGATAATAGATCAGAAGAACAGGTATGGACGGATATTAAAATGGAAATTAAGGAATTAAAAAATGAAGATGCCTTACCCCACTTCCCCTTGACATTGGACCAATTTAGAAAACTTCTTGACGAAACGCGAAACAAACAAAATATACAGGAAATTTTGCAAGACTATACAGAAAATACCGCCGAGTTAATTACAATGTGCCTATTTATTCATCCGAAACTTAGTAGGAATTTAAAAAGCCGATGTTCGAGACTCACTAGAAAATTGCAAGAGCTTAATTTAATTAAAGATAAGTAATTTCTTTTTGGTATATGTACATTATATTAAATTGTTATATCATAATCAATTTAAAACATTATATCACACTATTTGCTAAAACTATAACATAATGAAAATTTTGCAGTGGAACGTAAATGGTTTTCATGTAAGATTTGAAAGCATAAAATTACTTTTGAATGATGTCGATCCTTTAAGTTTCTGTGTACAAGAAACTAATTTTAAAGATAGTTATTTTGCAAAATTGAAAAACTATGAATGTTTTCATAAGAACCGAACTTACAGCAGTATTGCTAGTGGTGGTGTCGCCACGTATGTTAAGCCTCATTTGTTACCTGAAGAGATTATTATTAATAGTTGCCTTGAAGTTGTTGCGATAAGAATAAAATTCCCTTTAGAGATTACTATTTGTAATGTTTACATACCTAATAGCTGTTCTATTAATCATAATGCGTTGAATAATGTAATTTATCAGCTTCCGACACCTTTTCTCTTATTAGGAGATTTTAATGGGCACCATTTTTATTGGGGCTCTAGTCGTTGCGATCAAAGGGGAAAAATTATAGCTGAGTGGTTAGACTTAAGTGACAATATTATTCTTTTAAATAAAAACCAACCTACGCATTTTAATTCTGGAAATGGTCAAACAAGTAATATTGATTTATCTTTTGCTTCTCAAAATATATCAACTTATTTTGACTGGAACGCATTGGACTACCTTTATGACAGTGACCATTTTCCTATTGTATTATCTGCAGAAATTGAATTAAACCCTTACAGTGAAATAGGTTCTAAGCATTGGAAATATTTAAAAGCTGATTGGTTAAATTTCCATAATGACATTGAAAATCGAGTAAAACAATTAGAAAAAATAAATATTACATCACATGTTTGTATAAATGAAACTATAAAAGAATTTAATCAAATAATTTATAACTCCGCTGAAAAAAATATACCTATGACTAATGGTAAGTTAAGAAAAAATCAAGTACCCTGGTGGAACGATGAATGTTCGAAATCAGTAAGAGAAACGAAAAGAGCTTACAGAAAATACATAAAAATAAAAAAAGTTAATTTAAATAAGCAAATTAGTCAAGAATATACCGAAGATGATAAACGTAAGGAAGAATATTTGAAGATTGAATATCGTAAAATAAGATCTAAGACTAGAAGAATTTTTAAAGAAAGTAGAAAAGTTAATTGGCAAAATTTTATTTCATCAATAAATAGTCAAACACCGATAGGGACTGTATGGCAGAAAATAAACTCTATAAATGGTAAAAAAAAGAATAAAATAGATATTATCTTAAAAAACAATGAAGGAATACTTTGTAATGATCCTAAAATGAATTCCGAGTTATTGGTTAAAAGTTTTGCTGCAAATTCAAGTTCAAATAACTATAGACAAGAGTTTTTATCTTATAAAAAAGAAAAAGAAGATGGCTGTACAGGATTTGATAAGATAGATAATGAAAATCCTATCAACAAAAACATTACTTTAGACGAACTTAATCTCGTTATTCAAAAATTAGGAAATTCCAGCCCTGGTCCTGATAAAATATCAAACATCATGATTAAAAAACTTCCGTTATTGGCTCTCGAACGACTTTTAGATATTTACAATTATATTTGGGTAAATCAGGTTTTTCCTGATCTATGGAGAGAAGCCATAGTGATACCTATTTTAAAACCAGGTAAACTAGCTACTGTTGCATCAAATTACAGACCAATCTCACTGACATGTAATCTTTGTAAAATTTTAGAGAAAATTGTAAGCAATAGAATTAGATGGTACTTAGAGCGAAATCAGTTTTTAACATCTTTTCAGTTTGGATTTAGACAATTTAAATCAACCTTAGATCATCTGAGCCTTTTAGAAGAAGAAATTCTTAAGTCCTTTGCAAATAAATATAAAATAGTATTAATTGCCCTAGATTTAGAGAAAGCCTATGAAATGGTTTGGAAACACAGAGTGGTACAACTTTTACAACAGTTAAATTTAAAAGGTAACGTTCTAGCTTATGTTATAAATTTTTTATCTAATAGATGTATAAGGGTTAAAATAAATAATATTCTTTCTGATCCTCTCTGTACCGAAAATGGACTTCCTCAGGGGTCTGTTTTAAGTGTGATTTTATTTTTGATTTCAATTAATAATGTCTTAGATATTATAAAAAGACCAGTTAAGGGATATTTATTTGCAGATGACTTAACAATTTTATGTAGTGGCAAAAATCTTAAACTTGTAGAAAAAATATTGCAAGAGACCTTAGATCATTTAAGTAAATGGAGTCTAGAAACGGGCTTTAAGTTTTCGGAAACCAAAACAGAACTTATGGTTCTTTCAAAAAATAAAAATAAAGAAAAAATTAACGTATTTATAAATAGCAGTAAAATTAATCAAGTAAATGAAATAAAAATATTAGGTCTTACTTTTGATTCGCGATTAAATTGGGTATCACACATAAAAAAACTTAAATCCGAATGTTTTAACAGAATGAACATTATAAAAATTTTATCATCAATCGATTGGGGGTCTGACAGTAGGTGTATAAAAAATACCTATAAAGCTTTAATTCGGCAAAAAGTTGACTACGGTTCAGTTTTATATGACTCAGCATCCAATAATATTTTAAAAATTTTAGATAGCATCCACAATACTTGTTTAAGGTTAAGTTTGGGAGCCTTCCGAACAAGCCCTGTTAATAGTGTTCTAGTCGAGTCTGGCGAAATGCCTTTATCATATAGAAGGAAGGAACTATGCCTAACTTTTGCAGCCAAACATATTGTGAATAATATGGATTCTCTCTTTATAAAACCCGCATTATTATCTGATATAGAATACAGCTTACGACCTTCTCTTTCAGTTCCTCTAAGACTAAGGGTTAAAAACTATTTAAATGAAATTAAATATAACTTACCCCCCTTATTTCAACGTCCTTTTCCTTATCAACTACCACCTTGGGATACAAATATATTTAAAATAAACATAGACTTGGCGAACAAATATCCCCGTGAATCTACTCCAAATTATATTTATAAGAACTATTTTTATGAACTTTTAGAAAAATATTCAGATTACACAATGTTTTATACAGATGGATCTATTTTTAATAAAAGAACAGGTTGTGCAGTTGTTTCAGAAAATTATAATTATAAATACAGACTACCTGACTATACTTCTATATTCACCTGCGAGGCTATAGCTATTTTAAAATGTTTGGAGATCATTAAAACTAATCCTACGACTTCAAAAAAATACGTTATATTTTCCGATTCTCTGTCGTGCTTAACCGCTTTATTGAATGATAAAAATATTGATCCCTTAATTAATACAATAAGAGTAAATTTTGCGAACTTAAAATTTAGAAATTTAGAAATTTTGTAACATCTGAAATATTACAATTTAACAAATTACATTGATCTAAAGTCGTCGCTTCCTTAGCTTGAGCATCTGCTTTCTCATTCCCCGGAATGCCCTGGTGACTAGGAATCCAAATAATTTCTATAGAAAAATTATTTGGATTCCTAGTCACCAGGGCATTCCGGGGAATGAGAAAGCAGATGCTCAAGCTAAGGAAGCGACGACTTTAGATCAATGTAATTTGTTAAATTGTAATATTTCAGATGTTACAAAATTTCTAAAGTTTAAAATTAAAAGCTTATGGAACAGCTGTTGGGTTGTAAATAATAATAGTTATTTGCATGAATTAAGAAAATCAATTTTTGAAAACTGTAATTACAAATTCATTAAACGAAGAGATGAAATAGTTATTAATAGGCTAAGAATAGGACATTGTAATGTTACACACCTTCATCTCATTACTAAAGCTTCTAGGAACAAGTGTTCAAGATGTGATTGCGAATTGTCCATAAAACATTTACTTATCGATTGTTCTATGTTCAGCTCAGAAAGAAGTAGTGTAAATCTTCAAAGTACATTAAAAGATTGTCTATCAGATTGGGAAAATACTGTAGAATTTCTAAAGTTAACTGGATGTTATTCTTTAATCTAATGTAAACTTGTAGTCGCTAATGACCTTTGATGTTTAAAGCGACTTAAAATAATTAAATAAAAAAAAAAAAAAAAAAAAAAAAAAATTTTTACAGCGTAAAGCTTAACAACTGAGTTACAATGGAATAATTGGAGTGTATTAGTTTCTTCGTACACCATAGTACAGCCGCAAAACAGCTATTATACAGCCTATTTTATGCTTATACAACTACTGTACAGCCAATATAACGCAAAACGCTGTATAATTTGTGCCCATTTCAGGGGTATAGGGCTGTATATAAGCGCTTATACAGCCTTTATGCAGCCTGGAAATACAGCATTAAGAGTATAAACGACTTTTAATACAGCCTGCTTGGGTACTTTTAAAACTCTGCATGGTCTAAGAGGAGTACCAAGAATGGTGCTAAACGGCCCGGCCGCCTTAACCGGATGAAATAAATTGAAATAAACTACGACGATACTAAAAATTACTAATTAAGTGGACCCAAATAATATAATAATGTAGTAAAAATGTTTGTGAATACTTTCAGATTCTAGTGATGGAATGCGACGCCGCGACAGTGTTGGGGACAAAAATCGTGGTGGACTACCAGGGCTGCACCATGAACCACTTGACGCAGGCCAGCCCCGCCACACTCAAGAAACTGGTGGCAGTCAGCCAAGTACGTCATTACCCGTGTTCTCATTCATAGACAAGAGCGTGACAATAGACAACAATTTTTATTTATTAAGTACGATAATTCAAGACGTGAGTGGAAGAATAAGGTAAGACACATGAAAAAACTTCCCTTTTTTGCTTAAATGGAGGATTTAGAAAAATTATTTGAAATAGAAAAATTGTGGATTATATGTGCAGCCAGATATATTAGCTAGGTTATGAAGTAGATAAGTTTCCAGTTTTATGAAAATAATAAGGGAAAAAATGAGTTATTGTCCGTATGTTACGAAATGTTACTTGTTCGATTCTTCCACTCACGTCTTCTTATTAATAGTCGTCTATGGGCTTTTCGCCCATATCCTTTGTTAGTCGCTTTTTATATTATAATTTGTTCACGTTTACTTTCAAATTATTTTTATTGACACCATACAAAGTTTTAATGAAGTATGTCTCATGGTTTTGACTGCTATCTAGACGCACATTATTTTGTCGCTGTTATTTACGTTATACGTGAATTTAAACTCTACTGCCGCTCGCCTTTAGGCTGCGTTTCCACCAGAGATGTGTTGTGGGGATGTGTTTTTAAGATCCATCGCCGCGCTGAGCGACGCGATGTCATAGCAAGCTCACGTCAATGGAGCGATTCTATTAGTTCTCAAACACATATCTCTCGCAACACATCTCTGGTGGAAACGCAGCCAAGCTAAGATTAATAATGAACGAGTTAAATTACATTTGCGTAGTCATATTTTGTTTTATTTTTAATTACATCTTATTTTTAATATTTTTTCTAGGATTCCTTGCCACTACGTTTGAAAGGAAGCCACCACCTGAATGTACCATCTGGAATAGAAATTGTATTCAAACTTATATCGGGATTCCTGAATCAAAAAGCAAAAGATCGGGTATGTCGAGTTAAGGCGACGCCTTGATAATTTGGCTGTAGCGATGCCGATTTTTCTCAGCAATGACTAAAGCTAAGAAACTAAAGTTCATTGTCAGTATTCATCATATCTTTGTCTTTGAATTGCCCATAGCATAACACGATTGGACAACTTTTATAACACAGAATTATCAATCGAAAAGACCTCTGTAAAAAAAGGGATTCCTATTTTTCCAACAGAGGAGAGTGATTTAAGGTTCCAAAATTTGTACATAAATTGGTTGAAGCATACACTTTAATATGTGCATAGCTTATATGAAATGTATTTATGGTTTTTAAATTACGCGACAAAAACCATTTTGTTGCTTATGCCCTTTCATTTTTTGCTGTTCCATTGCTTGTTTTCTATGAGAGGCCGGCCCGGCCTGTCATAGAAAACAAGCAATCTAAAACATATCCAACACGGTTTCTTACTTTAACGCGGCGTCACCTTAACGTTTCATTTCATAGAGATCAACTACGATAACATGGCGCGCCCCTCCAAATGACTGTTTCAATGTGTGTAGTCACATCCTTATGAAAGAGTTTGTATGTAGTAAGTATTCAACCAATCACACTGCATGTAATATTTCAGTTAATGTCATTTAATACCAAGATTTGTTGGTCGACTAATCGTAACTAGCCTACCGCGCAAGAGTCAAGACAACGTACTTCAAACGTTTTGACAACGCACTTCAAAACGTTTTGAATTTTGGAGGGGCGCGCCATATTATCGTAGTTGATCTCTACAGCATTTCAGTTTTCATACCTAAGTAAAGTATTAATTTATTCTCTACTGTGTAAAAACATACACAGTTAATTACTTGTTTTATTTTTATTTTATTTTATTTTATTTGTACAGAAAAACTTACAGCTAAACAAATCTCAATAATTACTAAGTTAAAAACAAATAGCCATTTACAAGTTTTTACATTCAGGTAATATTTTAGTGAGTATTGTTAAAAGAAGAAAAAAAAATAGTAGCATAACCAACGTACAATAATTGCTAAGAAAAATTAATTAGCTTACTTTATATTAATAAGTAAGTAATAACCTTTGGGTCACTGAACTGGTTTCATACCGTATGCATACATGGGTCAATTATTCAGGAGAAAAGAAGTCTTTATTAGCGAGTAATTTTATGTGTGAAGGTTTGAACGAAAAAACATCTATATTTGAGTGAGCACGGATGAGGTCGTTAAAAAAGGCAGAAGATCTACAAATGAACGAATCGCGACGATAATTAGTGTTAAAGGGTGGAACGTGGAAAGGAAGATTGTAAAGTATATAACTCAAAAATACATAATTTTTCAGTTAAAAATACACAAAACAAGCGATGAGCTTCTACAACATCTACCAAAAGAAATTGTTCCTGTCGAGTACGGCGGAACAGGCAAGAGCATTCCGGAGATATTAGGTAAGCAGTATTTACTAAATTAGAAACTAAGCTTTTAAATATGGGGATGGTCAATAGATTTTTGATAACGCGATAAGATGCTCTGGATATCTCGTTACCATTGCTTCCAAATGTGCCGCGTATAGAAAACATCCCAAATTCTCAACCAACACTTTTTTCTTTGAAGTTAGTTACAAAAAATTAGAAATTACCTCATTTTTTTCTGTTGGACAGAATATTGGGCTCAGAAGGTAACCCAGCACAGAGCTTGGCTAGAAGAGGAGATGCGGTATGGAACTGACGAGAGCAAACGACAAGGCAGCATGCCCGGAGCTGCCCTCGCCGATCAAGGATCATTTAGAACTTTGGATATAGATTAAATTAGCTCAATGTATATTAGAATTATTATTATTATGATTAATATATAAGTGTTTCTTGTGACGCAATTTAAGTTTTATTAATTATAATCATATTATCCGTTAAAACAAATACCTAATGCTCGTGAAGTAATTATTATATCGTGTTAAATAGATTGAAAACTATACAACTCCTTAATTGAATTATTTAAGTATATTGAATATAAGTATTAAATAACATAAATTAATTGAATGATTGTAGAGGTAAGAGAAGTAACTAAGAAGGGTTGCGTATCCAAAGGGTAAAAACGGGACCCTATTACTGAGTAAGACTTCGATGTCTGTAAAAAACACAGACTTTGCCATTACCATCCATTACATAATAACTCTATGAACTTTGCCTATTTTTGCTCTATAATGGCAGTTGGCACCCGTCATGTGCGACTCCAATTCGCACTTGGCTGATTTTGAAAAGATAATTTAATATATTATTACTATCCCGTCCTGCTCAATTTATCTATTTTTTAAAGCAACCTGGCTAATGCTATCTATTGAAAAATTATGAAATGTTTTTGTAAGCATAGTTTATATTTTAACCTCATTAACATGTACAAAGTAGCTAACCAGTCAATGAAGAAGTTCTGAAAATTGCCACCAGATGGCGCAAATTCATACAAATTCTGACTCATTCCAAAATATATTATAGCTATTATTTATAATATTTTTCTAAATTAATGAAATTCTTCAGTCCGTCTTTATGCTCCCGATGATCGCAAAAACTACTAAACAGAATATTATTAGTATCTATTATTAAACTTTATTAATAAGCAGTTTGATATACTTACCTAATATAAAAACATCATAAGATTATGACTACTGCACATTAATTTAAACGTGCATATTATATGAGATTAGAATGAAAGAAAATACTTACTTAAATTTATTTGCTATTAAATCTTACAAAAATGTTAACAATGTAATTGTCAATATTAACTTAGTTAATACCAAAGTGGTTCCCACTTCCCATTCAGCAATGTTGCGAACGTATTTGCAACGCTGACTTTCAATAAGCACCTTACGGCTTACACAATATAAAACTTAAAAATTATAATATAAAATTATCAAAGACTATAAAACAAAACAAAAATACTGTTTTGGCCTGCAGGTTGTTAATATAGGAAATCATAATTTAAAGACATTATAAAACCACAATTTTTTAAACGTGCACAGATTTTAACTGGGGAAAAGGGACAGTATATTATCTTGTAGGATATATTATATAATATATTATAATAATATAATAAATGTTTAATTTATAATAATACCTATATCCTATAATAATAATTAGTTACGGGAAATCATGACTATATACACATAGAATCTGATAGCAAATTTTGACAGCAGATTTTCAAAAAATATCCTTGAGCATTGGATAAATTTTAATATTTGCATGTTTAACACACAAAATTTGCCATCAGATTCTGGTAGACCTATAATAATAATTATTATTATTAATTTCAATGATAAAAACAAAATTAAAAATACTGTTGTATGCGGTATCAAAATCTGTTTCTGGAAAATAATTAACATAGTATTATACAATATTACAGTATGTGTTTAAAATGAAATCGGATTTAGATCTGAAGGTAGTGCACCGAATGCACTGACAATGAGTGACGTCGTGTGACGTACTGTAATCGGTACAAGAGGCGCGAGTGGCGCGGGCGCGGGTGGCGGAGTGTTTTGCCGCCAGTTGCGTTCGGTTGTCCAACTGTGTGCGCGTTCCGAGTGCGCCGGTTACGTATCGCCTTGTATTATGAGTACGGTTTCTCAGTGTTTTTGGTGCTTGTGCAATACGTAAGCGAATGCACGTCACCATGTCCCGTGAGGACCTTCACAACCGACTTGGTGACGAAATACCGTCGTCTGAAAACGTTTCAGACGATGACGAAGTGGAATATAGGAAGGATAGGCGAAGTGTCAAAGACATGATTCTTAAGTTCGAAAAGAGTGCTATTTACTTAAGTGGTTCTAGTGAATCTTTGGAGAGGTCCAAGGACCCAACGCTAGGCAGTTTGACGAGTGTAGTGAATCCTATCCAAGCACATTTTCAGCATTTGTGTCCGTCGTCTACGCCGCAGGATAGAACTTCCAATGTGTCAGTGAATTCAATTCTATCGAACGTTTCAGAAGTGAGTTACGAGTCCAATTCTTCTGGATTCGTATCCGACAGGAACAGGTCCTCCCTGAAGCCTCACAGACCTGCTCCACCTCCTCCGGCAGAGGAAGCGGAGGACGGGCAGCATACTTGTAAGACTCCCACGTCCTCGCCGGTCGTGTTGCGACGGTCCCGCCAACCGCCGGTGATGAGAAGAAAGTCCTCGATAGGTAATCAAGGGCACCTATCTTCTGCCGAAACGCACTGGTCGTACGGCGTCAAACAGGCCGATCTAGAGAAGCTACTGAGGCTAAAACTATCGGAGCCGTCGGATACCGAGGAGGGGAAAAACAATTCCGCCAAAGATTCATCGTCCACCGAGAGCAGTGACGATTCCACCGATAGCGACAAGCTGGAATCCGGTGAGGAGTACGTCGTTAACAAAGACGACTGTAGAACAGCCGACACCGCGTCGACAGACCAGTCTACAGTCGACACTTTGATTAACGATTATGAAAGCGACGAAGGAGATAACTTCTCCGGTTCAGGAGGTCCCTGTAATTTTGATAACGTTAGCATTAAGTCCATATCGTCCCTAGACATGGTCCCGTACCAGAAGTACGACAGCATCACGGTTTCGTCGGACGAGTTCGGCTCCGAGGTCTGCCACGCGCCCGACACAGAGTTCCTGACTGTCAGTGCGGTTAACGAGTGGTGTGTGACCAAATCTGTGGAGCCGGTGTTGATACAGGTGGAGACGAAGAAAGAAAAGTATCGAAGGTGAGACCATTTTGTATCATATCTTTGTTTCGCATATTTTTACGTTCTTCGGTCGCTTTGTCACAAATACGTGACGAATAATCGCTTTATCGTGTTTGATAACGTAAATATCTTTGTTCAATTTCTTGTAAGGTTCGCTTGTTAAAATATAAAACGTTTTGTGCACATAGAATGTTACTTTTGATGTCAAAGAAACGTTTACTCGACAAAAATTATAGCTCTTAGCTGCACCTGTTTATTATACAGTAGCGTAGAGTAATAAAATTGGTCTATGTACAGTAGCTATTATTAAATCAACAAAAATCAAAATAATATACCTAGATGTCATGAAAACGTGAGAGTTTCGATGAAATTGTATGTCAACAATGATTCACGCTCTTGAATGCGACCCATCGGTGATTAATTATTGTAAGTAGCTCGATTACACGGCTAATGTGAAAAGTATTATGGTAATGATATCATTACGATGTAATGTTCTAACTACTTTCGCTGGGTTAGTAATGATTGCATTTTTGAAAATAGAAAGTGAGGAAAGAGTTACAATGTTGCATGTGATCGATGTTATTACTATTTTTCACACTGCAACTGGGGCTTGCATTATTTTTAACAAAAAATTAAAACCGACTTCCAAGGTAAAACAATATTAATAGCATCCTTATAATATGAACTAAAAAGTATTAAATAATTTTGCCTATCTAATATGTAGTGCCTTTTCCCGAATTCGGCTAAGCCTCAACTATTTCTGTACTCAATCTTCATAATTTTGAAGTCGGTACCAGATATAGCTGAATCTTTATTTCTTTGACAGAAAATTTGAAACTTTTGTAACTGGCACCGACTTCAAAATTATGAAGATTGAGTACAGAAATAGTTGAGGTTTAGCCGAATTCGGGAAAAGGCACTACATATTAGATAGGAAAAATTATTTAATACTTTTTAGTTCATATTATAAGGATGCTATTAATATTGTTTTTACCTTGGAAGTCGGTTTTAATTTTTTGTTAAAAATGATAATTTCACTCTTTTTAGTTACCTAGTAGGTAAACTGTTAGTGCCAATTCAAATTGTATAAAAAATAGTTTCATATTGTCTTCACTAGTTTGTTAAGACTGTTAAGAGTCATACGGCATACCCCAAGGCCCAAATATCAGGTAGATAGATACATTTAAACAATACATTTAAAAAAATCTAAGTGAACACGTGCTGAAAAATGCTCGCAGCGCGGCATGTCGCATGCCATGACATTCCGGTTAGAACTTGAATACGATGTTTACGCAGGCGCCGCGTGGCGCGCGGCGGCTCCGCCGTGTATATTAAACAGCCTATAATAATTGGTGTTGTTATGTACATAATTATTATTATTGTATCCATACCTATGCCTTGTACTATTATCTATTTTGTGCCATGAGACATTGGTGACCTTAATCCTTCAGGCCCCGCGCGAGCACCGGTGATCGCTACAACAATAGAATACAATAGCAATTCCTGGAAATTCCGACTGAAGTATTAACACGACGTGGTAATGATGATGATGACGATGATGATGATGATGAATTTGAATTGCATGGTAGCATATGCTTTCTGTTCTTAAAACAACGCCGAAACTCCCAAACGTGTATCTATAAAGAGTCAGGAGTTCTCTCAGCATCTTCGAAACCATGGTATACCTTGACCCAATATTTGACTTTTTGGTAGCATATTCTTAGTACACTTCACATAAAACCAAAATCACCATATGTTTCCATATAAATTTCGAGGAGTTCCCTCGATTACTTCTGGATCCCATCATCAGGTCACTTTTGTGAACATGGTACCAAATTGGAGTGAAACCTAATACGACAAAACAAAAATTTCGAAAATCGGTTCTCAAACGGCGGAGTAATCGTTGAACATACAAAAAAAAATAAAAAAAAATATATCCACAGCCGAACATATAACCTCCTCGTTTTTTGGAAGTCGGTTAATAAAATACGAATGAGGTTTCACCTTGACGCTCGTGTATAGTTCGAGGCGAGTAAGTATTAGTACTTAGCGACTAGGTATTTGCGGCGTGTATTTGTAGAGTGATTTTAAAACCACACAAAGTAACGCAAAATTTATCTTTATCGTGAAACTTAACATATGTTTGATAAGATAAGGTATGTATTTATGTACTAATACTAGGATACTTAAATTTTATAAGGTTATGCAATTTACACAAAGGCCGAGCTAGATTTATCTCCGTAGACAACAACTAGGGTTTTAGACCTCATTGCATCTCGGATGAATGACTCGGATACAGTCTACATTTAGTTTAGTCAAAGAGCTATACTTAGATAAACAAACGAAAATACAATAAGCAACACTGCTGTATAAATGTATCTAAGGTTAATACCAAGCTTGTCTCAAAGCCTGTTTTGGTTGCAAGAGTCTGTACAGTAGGCAGAGAGTAGAGTTAGAGACAGAAATGATTGCGTTGCTTATTCCCATGCAGCTGCGTTGCCGACATTATAGCACGTTTCTGCTCTTATATCAAATGCTGTCATATTTTGTTTTCCTAACATTCTTTACTGTTGAAATTATTATGGAAACAAATAATTTTAACTTCACTTTTATACTATTCAAAGTTATTGCTTAATGGATAATGATACAAGTACAGGCGTTATAACAACATTATTACAAGCAAAAAAAGTTTGATTGAACATCAACATTTTCAGAACGATTTAACTACTAATGTCACAGGATAATAATAATAATACCTACTGTTCTTATCTTAAATAAAATTTATAATTACTTAAGTGTGTGCAGTGGTTTCTTTCATATTTACGCTCTATGATCTCTGAAACTGTTTTAAGATTTAAACTTTTGTTATTGAATATTATTTAAATTAAATGAATTTATAGAGTTATTAAAGTAAAGTATTGTTTTATTAGGGAATTTAAGAATTATAATCAAACAGGGGCGACAACCGCGACTGGGTTACTAGTGCACTGAGGTCGGAAATGCACTGATAGCTTTTAATATAACTTTACATGACATCATATTCATAAAAGTTCTTATAGTAATATTTAAGACGATTACATAATATAATATTGAATGTACTGTCACTTCTTGGTGGACATTTTCAAACCACTGGTTCAAACAAAAACTGGTAAATTTAGGACGATTACGTCTAGTACTCCAAAGAAACTTGATAGTCACGTTATTTCTCGTCGTTAGCGACAGTAAAATTAAGATGTAGGTAGATAGCGAAAAACCAATTCAGCCATTTCAACTATTTACATACTTTGATGTTTTAAGGTATTCTGTGCTTATGGATTTAATTTCTCAAGAATTATGTCAATAATTATAAAACACCTGAGCTTGTGTAATAATTGTAATTAATTCATTGATTCACATCACACATACAGAACATCTGTAGAATTTAAATGCCATTGGTGCTTATGCGTTTGTTTGTAAAATAGTGTAAGTAATTAAGTACAGCAATTAACAAATTAAGGAGGAGCACTAACAATGATATTGTGGTCTTAGCTAAAAGAAAATAAAACTCAAAAATTAAAAATTAGTTTGTAAACAATATAAATATTGCAAATTTATTTTGGATTTACAATTTGTTGTG
The DNA here is from genome assembly GCA_905333045.1 of Lysandra bellargus. NCBI lineage: Eukaryota > Metazoa > Arthropoda > Insecta > Lepidoptera > Lycaenidae > Lysandra > Lysandra bellargus. Next base: position 9,327,037 of record HG995349.1, read on the forward strand.
CATAATTCCAATTTCCAAGTCGTTTTCTATAACGTGACATTTTACAACAGACTGGGTTTAAACACTGTTTCTATTCAGACGAGACTTAATTGACATTTTAACTAAACCGAATACAAAAAGTAATCATGTGGGTCGCGAAATAGTTGTTTATATTGTTTATTTATAAATTTATGGCAAGGTCGTCGCTCGGCCTTGCGACTTTTTACACGCTTACATCATTTGCGATATTATCTGACAAATGGCTGATCAGCATACCTGTGTATTAGCTGTGCTCTGATTCTACTACCTATTTATTATACTGAATCCAACAACAGCTTAATAAAAAACAAAATAAAAACAGATACCTATAAATAGGGAATGCAATCTCGCAAGAGAATTTCAATCCCGGTATTTGCGGGATCCCGCTAGGTGGATTTAAACTTTTAAAATAAATCGTTATAATGACTTTACTTGATAGACCCCGTTTTATTCTTAGAATCTCAAATAAAACAAACTTTGTTGGACACTTTTTTCAAGGGTTTAATTATTAACACCTCCATACTTCAGACTTTATAAAAAATGAAAGAAAAACTAATCATTTTTTTGGAAATGGCTTCGTAATAATAATATGTAGTTAAAAAAAAAACTAAAAAAAAATCCCTCATTTTATGTCCATTTTTTATCGAATTTTTTTTCGAAATATAGGTAAAAATCGTGTCCAATGATTCCGAAACGGTTCCTGATATTCGACACAAGGTAGCTAGCAGCTGAAAATGCTCGCTTAGCATTCACGCTGGTTATTTCAATTGTCATTTAAAGTGTGAATTGAAGCTAAATTGTTTAGCGGGCTGCCTGCAGTAGCCAGTTCACGCACCCCGCGCGCAAAGTTACGCATATGAATCACATTTCTTTGTAATCCCGCCAGTCCCGCGGGATCCCGCAAAATTTTCGACTGGGATTAGTCCCGCATAATGCCGCATGCATTTCGGGATCCCGGTATCCCGGTATTGCATTCCCTACCTATAAGTAATGACATACACAAACAAAAGAAACTTATGAACTAAAACTACTAGTAAAATATTTTTTAATGTACCTATCATGGCAGTGCAATATCAATAATGAAGAAAATGGGACCACTAAGGTTATGACAGCGACATACGCCGCTGTCCCTGGTCTTCCGCGATCACCTACAAATTTGTTACTACAAACACTACAAAGTATATAATATACTAGCGACCCGCCCCGGCGTCGCACGGGTATAAAATATATAGCCACTGAAAAAATGATTAAAATCGATAGCCTATGATCCTTCACGTGGTCTACTTCTTATCTGTGGCAAATACCATAAAAATTGATCAAATATCTTGCGAACTACTTCGCGAGATAAGCCCTTTCAAATAATGTCCCCCGTTTTTCCCACAGTCTCCTATTAGTCTTAACGTGATAAAATATAGCCTATAGCCTTCCTCAATAAATGGGCTATCTAACACTGAAATAATTTTTCAAATCGGACCAGTAGTTCCTGAGATTAGCGCGTTCAAGTTAACCTTTCAAATAATTTTTCCCGTTTTTCCACATTTTCCTCTATTTCTTCGCTCCTATTAGTCGTAGCGTGATAAAATATAGCCTATAGCCTTCCTCGATAAATGGGCTATTTAACACTGAAAAAATCATCAAAATCCATTGCGTAGTTTTAAAGAACAAAGGGACGTGAGGGAAAAAAGCGACTTTGTTTTAATAATAATAATAATAATAATAAATACTCTTTATTGTGCACACATAAAATTGAAAAATCAAGAACATTAATTATAATAAGACAAGTATAACACAATGGCGGCCTTATTACTAATTAGTAATTTCTTCCAGGCAACCACGTATAGATAATATTATGACGATTTGAGTGTGAAATATCTTTCTACATTCATCATTGCGCTATGATTAGTGTTATTCCATCAGTATAAACAGTTAATTATAATTAGCGTTAATGTTGAATAAACACCTAAACCATAACATACCTCATTAATGCACGAATTGACTACAATAACAGATACAAGCCGCGATATAATACACGGTATAGCGAGTATATTCCACGCGGAATGTAAACAAGCCATCTTGTTTGTTGTATCTTACTTCAGATTTCTACCATAAACATATTATCATAATATCTTACTGAGATGAGAGATCTGTAGCCGTAGCACGGCGACCAGTACAAATCCGGAAGTATAGACAAACTGTGGACATAAACTTAAGGTGGCGTTCCGATCTTTACCGTGGCTAATCGCGACCGACAAAAATTTTGCCACTTTATGACAGACTATATACTATATGTCATAAAGTAGGATATTATTTGAATTTTAGGACTATAGTCTGTCAGAAAGTTTATACGTGGGAGAGCCATGTTTCGGCACGAATGGGCCGGCTCGACCGGAGAAACATTACCACGTTCTCACAGAAAACCGGCGTGAAACAGCGCTTGCGCAGTGTTTCGCCGAATGAGTGAGTTTACCGGAGGCCCAATCCCCTACCCTATTCCCTTCCCTAACCTCCCCTATTCCCTTCCCTTCCCATCCCTACCCTCCCCTATTACCCAATTCCCTCTTAAAAGGCCGGCAACGCACCTGCAGCTCTTCTGATGCCGCGAGTGTCCATGGGCGACGGAAGTTGCTTTCCATCAGGTGACCCGTTTGCTCGTTTGCCCCCTTATTTCATAAAAAAGTGGCATTTTAATTGAATTTTTCGGAACGAAAAAAGACCGGAACCTTAAGTTTATCTCCACGGTTTGTCTATTACTTTCGCATTCCCGCTGGTCGCCGTGCTAGGGCTACTGATTAAGAGCCCGGGTTACCCTCGAAATTCTCATGCATACGTAATACCAAAATCATTTTGTCATACGAAAATATTTAACATGTTTGAGTTATTTTTCAGCTTAAAATAGTAATTACCTAGGTTCCTGAACAAAAATTAACTTCAAAATATTTAAACACTAAAAAAAATTTTTTAGTATTTAAATATTTTGTAGTAAATTTACTATTTATTTATATATTTTTTAGTATTTTACTCTATTTTTTAGTGTTTAAATATTTAATAGTAAATTTAGTAAAAAAAATTTATACACAAAAAATTTTTTTTAGTGTTTAAATATTTTGAAGTTAATTTTTGTTCAGGAACCTAGGTAATTACTATTTTTAGCTGAAAAATAACTCAAACATGTTAAATATTTTCGTATGACAAAATGATTTTGGTATTACGTATGCATGAGAATTTCGAGGGTAACCCGGGCTCTTAAGGCGCTATATTGAAAGTAATTTTACCGCAAGGGCAATTTTATATTTAATTTGTATGACTATAAAGTCGTGAGTATGCTGCGGCCAGAAGCTATCGTCTCGCTCGGAAAACATGCGAAAAACATAATTTTAATTATTTAAAAAATAACTAGGAGCATTTAAGCAAAATGCTTCTATACGATTTTGAGTTGCAAAGGTGTCTATCAATTAGACTAATTTCCTACAATACATATATTTTCGTTTAAAAATAATCTTCAAATTTCGTATTTTTAAGAGGTCATTTCGATCGAGAAATGTATCGAGGCAAAATACATTGATCGTGTTTCTGGTTCTTCTCAAACCTAGATAAGGCTATGAAGATATGTATATCTCATTACCAGATTTGTAACATTTCTGAGGGTCCTATAGTATTACGTCAAAAAGGACAGTTTTTAGGGTTCCGTAGCCAAAAGGGCAAAAAACGGAACCCTTATAGATTCGTCATGTCTGTCTGTCTGTCTGTCTGTCCGTCCGTATGTCACAGCCACTTTTCTCCGAAACTATAAGAGCTATACTATTGAAACTTGGTAAGTAGATGTAGTCTGTGAACCGCATTAAGATTTTGATACAAAAATTGAAAAATTATTAAAAATTTTAGGGGTCCCCATAGGTATAACTGAAACAAAAAAAAATTTTTTCGTCTAACCTACGCGTGTAGGGTATCTATGGATAGCTCTTCAAAAATCATATTGAAGTTTCTTATATCATTTTTTTCTAATCTAAATAGTTTGCGAGAGAGACTCTTCCAAAGTGGTAAAATGTGTCCCCCCCCCCTCTAACTTCTAAAGTAGGGGCATGATAATTCTAAAAAAAATATATGATGTACATTACTATAAAAACTACCAACGAAAATTGGTTTGAACGAGATCTATCAAGTAGTTTTTTTATACGTCATAAATGATAAACCTTAATTTAACTTTCATTAAATCAACTAAAATATAAAAATAAATCAAAAACCTTTTAATGTTATAGAAATAAACCTTATTGCTGCTGCGGAACCCTTCAGTGGCGAGTCCAACTCGCACTTGGCTGGTTCTTATCATCACTACCTACTTCAACAACTTCAAAGAGAAGGTGGGGGATGATTCGGTTTGATTCAAATTTTGCTGTTCCTAAAATAATTTGATGTTTTTCCAAAACACTGTCGAGAATAATAACAACAGATTGGCCACAGACGGTGGTAAGCATATTGGTTATTCAAGCATAATTTAACCTTTAGAAATAGTAAAACATAACAAGACTATTGTCTTGCACTATAATAATTATAATTGGCTAGAGTAGCTGCTGTAACCGCGATCGATACCTAATCTACTTGAGGTCAGGGGAGAATCAATGTCATGAGAATTGAGAATGGCATAATTCGTCGTAGGTACCTATTAATTCTTCTGTGGAGAAAGAATAACATTATGCACTTAGGGCAGGAAAATAAGAAATGTCTTTCTTGTTTACTGCCCATGGTGCGTATACTATTTTTCTCATCGACGGAGGCGGAAAACGGCAACATCGATAAGCGCAGCGGGAAGAAAGTTGACGCTTTCCGCCCGGAGGTGAGAAAATTAAGTTTCATAGACACAATAATTGAAATCACATTGAAATAGAAAAGGTAGAGAGATTGAGGAACTATAGTTATTTTGACCATTGTATAATATAAAGAACTTCCAGTCTAACACCTATTGACAGTTTTCCCTTTTATGGTACCTATACTGTACCACAGAATATATATTAGTAGTACCAACAGAATTCCCACTGGCGTAATCCGTTTAAAGAAATAACGACTCATGCTACGATACTATAAAGTTCTTTCTATCGCGTAAGAGGTACCCTTTCTGACGAAATCAAGATTGTCACCTTTTAGAAAATAAATAATCTTCTTTTAATTACTATAGCTACTAACAGCAAACTTTTTTAAAGTAATAATCAAAATTTAATAACCCAACCTATATTTTATAATAGATTTATATTCGATTATAGTGCAGGAGCTGGTCAGGAATTTTTTTAAACTTAAACATGGTAACTTGTGTTTATTTCTGTGTAGTATGCGGTTTGTTTGTAACAAATTGGTTCATTTGCTATGTTTGTGTATTTTTTTATCTTTATTTGTATTTTAAAGTCTTAATTTACCTTATTTCAATTGTTTTTTTTAAACAATTGAAAAAGGTGAAATATTTCTTTCACCTTTTTTCAATTGTTCATATTTTTCAGATTAATAACGATTCTGTCACAGCGGTTAAATCAGTACGTAGATAATATGTGCGAAGAAAAAATCTTGCGCGTGTGTCACCGCTCGCTTGTGAGTCCCTAGTGATCTGCCCCCCTAGAGGGGTACTTACAGTTCGATACGGTTTACACGCGCGAGTGGGACAGGCCTGACTGTACTCGGCGAAAGATGGCGGTAGTTGTCATTGACTCTCTGTCAAAAACTTGTCATTTTCTATATAAACCGCGATTGATAATGAAGTGTCAGATGTTGTCAATCGTGGCTTTGTATAGAAAATGACAAGTTATTGACAGGCAGTCAATGACCGCTACCGCCATGTTTCGCCGAGTACAGTATAACAACATACACGTAAAGCTGGGTTCATACCCAAGGTTACTATTTTGAACAGGTTTGCTGATGAAGCTGGTATTACCTAAATATCATTTTCAAGGAATTGGAGGAAAAAAGGACACGTACACAGACTTTACGTTGCTTTAAGCTAATAAATACAATTTAATGTTGTTAAATATTTAAATGTTTCTTTATTAATTATAATATGAATAGGGAGGCAGTAGGCACGTCCTGTTCAAAACTTTTTTGCTCTAACCCATAGTTTGCTCATATTTAGTGTAAATAACTACTGTGGTTGATGCCGTGGGATACCCTGTAGATAACTCAAGGGCCGAGTCGCAAGCAAAGTCTAGTACTAAAATTACCTGGCCCTAGGCTGGTTCAACATGTTTCGTCGATGAGTAACTCACATAATGCCTTCGCCGGAACGAGTAACAAGCCGAATAACAATTGTGCGAACTCAAAACTCATTACGTGCAGATTATGGAGCCGGTTCCCGGCTTAGCAACGTTTATCAAAACGGTGTTGGTAGGCAATGAGTTGATATGTTTTTGTACAAAGAAGACAATAGTATTTGCTTTATTAGTGATGTTCTAGATCAGGGGTCACCAATTAGTTTCGCTCGGGATCCGTTTTAAGAAATAAAATGACCTTCGCGGTCCGCACATTAAAAAAAATAATTAAACAATAATGTAATTACGGAAATTACAAAGGTATTTGTATCAATGAGAAAATTGACAATTTTTGTTACTACATGTTCATCAGTATATCGAGACTGAAATTAATTTTTAACGAAGTTCATCTTCGAACATGCTTGGTCCGCACACAATGAGTCAGCGGTCCGGATGCGGACCGCGGTCCGCCATTTGGTGACCCCTGTTCTAGGTTATTTTGTTGTAGTTTTATGGCCTGAATTCACTTTGATTAGTGATAAGTGCAGGTGATCATTGCAGGTGATTAGAAATCAGGAAAAAGTAAGTGTGACAGTGACTGATTAGTGCTAGTCCTTTATTTTCTCCTAATCGCTAATCACCTGCACTCGCACTAACCAAAGTGAATACGCCCCTTATACATATACATTAATTTATATAACACTGTACTTTGTGTAAGCTGCACTTATTCCTAATTCCTAATTAATTCTCTTACTTTAGTTTAATTTTAATCAAACTAATTTTCCTGTGCGCTGAAGTTATGTAATAAATAACAATTAAGTTTATTTTGCTATTAAATAAATAAATTCTACTGAAACTGGTTTGAAATGATGCAAATATTTGGTTCAAGACTTCTGCTTTCTTTGGAAACCTATTAGAAAGTTAAGACGATGTCTAGGATAAAACATGCTTGCTTAGAGAGCTTTTTCGCTTTAAACTCGAAGTTCCAGATATCTGGGAGTGCAGACGCCAGCAAGCATTAAAACGGATCTAAAACGAAGCAATTTTAAATAAAGTATTTGAAATGATATCGATTCGTAACGTGTGTGTAAACAGAAATGTTCCAGAAACTAGTTATGACACGAGGGTATTGTTTTAACGTTTAACGATTGTTGAGATTTTATTGCTCCAAAACACATAGAGGTTGAACACGGAAAAAAAGTAAACTAAGGGCGTCCGCACATTGGAGACACGACACAGGGGAAAAACGGGGAAAATTATTTGAAGGAGCTTATCTCACAAATGGTTGAAGCAATTTTTATGTTATTTGGCACAAATATAAAATAGGCCACGTGGAAGGGACATAGGCTATTTTGTTTTTCCGTACGGTTTTTTTTCGTGATACGGTTCCCGAATCAGGAAAAATGATGTATGTGGCCGCCCTTCGGAGGCCTGGTTTCGGAAAACGGATCAGGAAATCGAATCAGGAAAACTGATGTATGCTCGTCTGTCAATACGTCCGCGTCAGTCGTGGGCGAAAAATCTACATACCAAATCTGCATCCAAAATGCAGATTTGCTTTATTTTGTTTGATTATGTCACTTACCTCGCTAAAGACAACAACAATATGCTCATTTCAGCTATACACGTGTGTTTAATATTACTAGCTATTTGACCGAGTTTTGCTCGGTATTCGATGAAACACGAATAAAATGATATTTTCTAAAATTAATTCCTAGCTAGATCGATTTATCGCCCCCGAAACCCCCTTTATACTAAATTTCATGAAAATCGTTAGAGCCGATTCCGAGATTCCAATTATATATATCTAATATATAAAATTCTCGTGTCACGGTGTGCGTAATTGAACTCCTCTGAAACGGCTCGACCGATTTTCGTGAATCTTAGCGAGCATATCGGCTAGGGTTGAGAATCGGACAACATCTACTTTTTATATTGATAAGTGCATTTGTTGAATAAATAATAGTAAATTATTACAACTCGAGACTGAGGGCGACCATTGTTTGTGCGACGGGATAGCGATCGACGTTGCCATGGCGACATACTTATTTAGTCATTTCAATAAAATTATATGGGCGAAATATTTTATATTATGGCAAAGCAACGTTTGCTGGGACAGCTAGTATTTATATATATACAAGAATTGCTCCTTTAAAGATATAAGATAGTATAGTTAATATAGATGTACTATACTATATGCCTAATAAATATATCTTAATTTTTGTCCAACTAGACTGCTAGAATCAAAGTGCGCTTCCATAATAAATTATATCCATACTATATACTTATACTATATAATATTATAAATGCGAAACTGTGTCTGTCTGTCTGTCTGTCTGTCTGTCTGTCTGTTACTTCTTCACGTCCAAACCGCTGAACCGATTCTGCTGAAATTTGGCATGGAGATACTTTGAGTTCCGGGAAAGGACATAAGATATTTTTCATCCCAGAAAAATGTACGGTTCCCGCGCGATAAACGAATTTTGGCGCAACGGAGTTGCGGGCGTCATCTAGTTTAAATATATATTATATCTGTTGACTTTTGTCTGATTGAACTGTACATATCCAAGGAGGTAAGTACTCCGTTATGGTCGTAACAATATTTATTGAGAAAATAACGTACTTATTATTGCAAGCTATGATGCGTGAACGTTACATAACACTACATGCATAATGTAATGATAATTCGGGACGTGTCACTTATATTTAAGTAATCATAAATATTATATAACGAAAATACAATTACTACCTAGTTAGCAGCTAGTAGGTACTTACCAGTAAAACCACAAATTTCATTGCAAAATGTTACCTATCTATTGAAATTGCTGTAGTACATAATGTTTTCAGCTTCCGCAATTTTTAGCGTTATCTTTTGAACGTTCATTGTTTATTTATAATAGCTGGGGATCAGCAAACGAATGCCAAGGCTGCGCGTTTATATATTCAGATGAATCAAATAATAGCTGATGGTATGAAATGATACATATTATGTTAAAGATAATATTATATTTGCAAAAAATTGAATAATACAATAATTATTTGTTATGGAAATTTTGCAATAACAGTTGTACTTTTTTTATGAAATAAGGAGGCAAACGAGTAAACGGGTCACCTGATGGAAAGAAAATTCCGTCGCCCATGGACACTCGCAGCATCAGAAGAGCTGCAGGTGCGTTGCCGGCCTTTTAAGAGGGAATAGGGTAATAGGGGAGAGTAGGGATGGGAAGGGAAGGGAATAGGGGAGGGAAGGGAAGGTAATAGGGTAGGGGATTGGGCCTCCGGTAAACTCACTCACTCGGCGAAACACAGCGCAAGCGCTGTTTCACGCCGGTTTACTGTGAGAACGTGGTATTTCTCCGGTCGAGCCGGCCCATCTAAACATCTCAAGAAATCAAAACAACCTAAATTTTGAGCCCTAATCCTTCGATCACGGATTCTTGGAAATCTATTGTTAACTTGTTATTCTATTGTTGTCACGGTCGCCGGTGTCCTTAAAGGGGTTGATAGGTTAAAATGCTTAAATAGCTCAAATCAGCACCAAATACAACAACTCCATTCCATTGACCATTCCACTAAACTCAGCGACTTTCGCAGACGGCTGACCGAGCGCGTGAACGAGCTGCTGCACACGGAGAACGTGTACGTGGAGCGGCTTCGGCACGTGGTGGAGGACTACATCCCCGAGATGACGAGGGAGGACCTGCCGCCCTCCCTCGTGGGCCTCAAGCCCGATATCTTCGCCAACATTGAGCGCATCTGCCGCTTCCACGCCGAGGACTTCCTGCCCGCGCTGCGCGACTGCGAACACGATCTCAGAAAATTAGGACAATGTTTTAGACGATTTGTGAGTATCTATTTTTATTAGCTTGGGATGTATGTATGTAACCTTTGAGCACGATTTTTACCTTCTCCAGCAGTCTAATTAGAGTCAATGACAATGCAATAATAATTTGTTAAAATTTTTGATTTTTTTTAAACGAGCGTGTTTTTTGTTTAGTTTTTGGCATATATATTTCTCACATATTTATAGTATTTTGTATCGTTAAAAAATTTGGATGTTATTGAGATCAAAAGCATCCAAATTATCAGGCAGAGAACCTTGATAGTTAATAACCTACGATCAATCATTGGATGGTCATCGAAATTCTGAGGTGAATTTCTATTTCGCTGGCTAATCTTCTGATTGCGAACGCTATTGTAGAAATATTAAAAAAAGTACATATCCTCAGTCATACGTTTTCATATTGCATTTACTGGCAAAATATAAGGCACGCATCTGACGTGGATTGCCTTAAATAGTGTGTGTAAACAATTGAATAGCTATTAACATTCAAAATATGACATGACTGTCATATTATTATTATTGGCAGTGGGACGTCCGAATGAAATGATACCATCATCAAATTGAGAATTGATAACAATACAAATTATTATAATTTGATGATGTCAGAGCGTTATCACTTCCACCTTGAATAGTTAATTCTTAACTACTGTTCTATAAACAAAGATCCATTTAAAACAAATACCAAAGAAAAGTTTATTTATTCAGCGTTTGGGTTGTTTGAATTCGTCTGCTTCAGATTTTTTCATATTTAGGATAAATAACAAGCTCAATAATAAATGTTGTACAATTATATAATTTTATGTAAATGCTGCTTTTTTTTAAATAACTCCTGTTTTTATTTATTTCTCAAACCTTAAAATCTTGTAAAATTCATAATTATAGAAATATTATGGAAAGTTATACCACCATAAACTACTTAATTAAAGTACAATAATATGTATAAATCCTTGAAACTATCAGCTTAGAAATTCCTAAGCTCAATGGATCATGTACGAATTAAGTATAATCTATACTAATATTATAAATGCGAAAGTATCTCTGTCTGTCTGTCTGTCTCTCTTTCACGCCAAAACTACTGATCCGATTGTAATGAAATTTTGTACACATATAGTCTAAAGCCTGAGAAAGGACATAGGCTACTTTTTAGCTGGAAAAAGGGGTTGTAAGGGGGTGAAAATGCGTAAATTGTTTAAAAATAAATTAGTTCCAAAAATGCATAACAGATGGCGCTTTGAGTCGCCTACATCGCGCTATCGCTTGCTCATTAGTCTTTCTATAAGTGATGGTACCATGTTATGTCACGTCTTTCGATTCTTTCGACTGTTATACACGTTAGTGAATAACTCACTACTCACTACTCAGTACTTTATCTATGTAGTGACGTAACCTTAAACATACCAATGATAAACTATAGTTTATGGGTAAAGCTAAAGTTGTGTAATGGGGGGCTAAATAAGCTTTAAATTTGGTATAAATAAAGTTTAATTAAAAAAAATGAAATATTATGTGCACATTGCACAGCTGCTGTTTTTAGGTATTTTGATTTGAGGGGTACCAGGGTTTTAAAAAGCTTTTAAATTTGACACCAATTTTGTTGACACCGCGCGCTATAAACTGAAGTCCACGCGGACGAAGTCGCGGGCAACAGCTAGTAATACATATATCTAACCATTTAAATACCTATCACATTAGAATGTCATAACATTTAAATATAGACTAACTATTCAGGGCTGTTTTATCAGCGATCTATATCGTGTAAAAGTAATCTTATCACAAGACGTGGCTGTAGATAGCGGAGTTCCAACACAACGATTAAAGTGAAACAATCGATACAAAAATCTATGTCAGGGCTCCACGACCTCCGATATTATGATAATTTCTAATACAGATTACTTTTTATCCTCTTTATGGTCATTGAAAAGTTCCTAGTATCATCAGGCAATTGGTATCAATCCGTACGTTGACATAATGTATTAATATCCTTGGGAATGTACGTAGTGAAAATGCTCTTTCGAAACAGAGAAACAATCGATCCTAACGGCTAGAGCAGGGGCTCCCAAACTTATTTTGTCTACTGCCCACTTTAAGAACAAATTATGTTTTAGCGCCCTTGTTTCAATTTAAAATGCATCCAAATGAAATAAATCCTAAACCTCTACACAACGCCCCCATTTTTTTCTGTTTTCCGGGTCACACACCGCCTCCCTTCAGACCTTCAGCGCCCACAAGGGGGCGTTATCGCCCACTTTGAGAATAGTATCTTAACTTTCTAGATTCTGGTATATTCTAAATAGTGGAGTTCCCAGAGCGTAAAAATCGTGCAAACCTCCGATTTTTGCAATAGTGGATGAAAATTGAAAAGAAAAAAAGGAATGTGTAGCTGATAACATAAATAATAAAGTTTACCTATTGAAAAGTTGTGCTTTTGATTTTTAAATTATTCTCTTCCACTTCAAGTAAACTCTAAAATAAAACTGTAAAATTTTGAAGAAAATTTGCATATTTCTTTCTTTTAAATATATAGCAAAATAATAAAATATATTATTATTTTTTTGATTTGTATCGTTGCTTATAATCCAAAGAAAGAAAATAAATTGAAAAAATATATAATTTAGATTTAAAATTAATATTTTTGTATGTAGATGAGCATACCTCCAAATGTGCTTGTTGTGTGCCTCGCCAGGTAAATGGCGTTTATATATTTTTTTTGGTGTCAAATAGGAAGTTTAAAATAATTTTTTAGGCTTAACAAAGCCTTCTATTTCTTAATGGGTATAAGTTTTTAGCTCTAACTTTATTAAATTTTCTGAAAATGTAGCACAAACTTTTCACGGATATTTCGAAGAAAATCTGTATTTTATTTCTTTTGGTTAGGTTTTTACAGAATATTTTTTTTTTCATCTATACTAATATTATAATTGGGAAGAGTTTGTTTGTTTGTTTGAACGCGCTAATCTCAGAAACTACTGGTCCGATTTTAAAAAATCTTTTAGTGTTAGATAGCCCATTTATCGAGGAAGGCTATAGGCTATATTTTATAACGGTAATACTAATAGGAGCGAAAAAATAGAGGAAAGTGTGGAAAAAACGGGGGAAAATTATTTGAAAGGGCTTATTTGAACGCGCTAATCTCAGGAACTACTGGTCCGATTTGAAAAATTCTTTCAATTTTAGATAGCCCATTTATCGAGGAAGGCTATAGGTTATATTTTATTACGCTGAAACTAATAGGAGCGAAGAAATAGAGGAAAGTGTGGAAAAAACTGGGGAAATTATTTGAAAGGGCTTATTTTAACGCGCTAATCTCAGGAACTACTGGTCCGATTTGAAAAATTATTTCAGGTTTATTTAGCCTATTTATCGAGGAAGGCTAAAAGCTATATTTTATCGCGCTAAGGAGCGAAAAAATAGAGGAAGGTGTAGAAAAAACGGGAGAAATTATTTGAAATGGCTTATTTGAACGCGCTAATCTCAGGAACTACTGGTCCGATTTGAAAAATTCTTTCAGTGTTAGATAGCCTATTTATCGACAAAGGCTATAATAGTCTATATTTTATCACGCTAAGAATAATAGGAGCGAAGAAATACAGAAAAGTGTGGAAAAAAGGGGAAAATCATTTGAAAGGGCTTATTTGAACGTACTGGAGCAATTTTTATGTTATTTGGCACACACGAAGAATAGACCACGTAAAAGGACATAGGTTTCTTTTTTTATGGAAAAATGTATGGTTTCCTAGACATTCCTAAATTACGCGGGCGGCGGGCGAAGCCGCGCGGAACATCTATCATATCATAAAAGTATATTATCCCACACAATATACTTTTATGAGTTGCGCGTTAACTAGCTATTCAATCGATGAACGGGAACAACTATAAACTAAGGTCCACGCTGATGAAGTCGCGGGCAACAGCTAGTTAATTATATTTGCTAAAACATACTTAAAGGAAAAAAATACAAATTAGGTTAAGAACTGATATTTTTTGTATTCAGGTAAGCATTTTCCAAACATATAGGTCGCAGCATGCGTCTTTAGTATGTACGTGAGATTTGTAGCACCCAATGTTTTTTCTGGCTTTAAGTAGGAAGTTTAAATATATTTCAAATACTAGAAAAAGTCTTCCATTTGTCGATGCATTTAATGTTTTAGCTCTCACTTAAATAAATTCTCATCAAATATAGAAAAATGTTTTCGGTCTATTTTACACATTTTTGGAGATATTTAAACGTTTTTAAGTACTTAAAAGTTATCATTTCTCTAAAAATTAAATACGCACAACAAGTAAGTTTAACACACTTTTCGTTACAACCCTTAAATCCACCCAAACCCTTTTATCTTGGTTACGACGAGCGTTAATCTCTAAAAACTTTGCAAAAACCTTATAGTTGTATTTAGCTTAGCAAAGCAAACTTTCTTTTTTAAAAATTGTGTATTTGGTTAATTTTCAACGTAAACAATCGGATAAGAGTCATTAAATAACAGGAACAAGAAATTTTTTTTTCTGGACCGGTTTTATGTGGTGAAATATTAATTTTTAATTAAGTAACTAAAAAATTAAAAGCACAAAAAATTTTTTGGTAAACTTTGCAAGTTATAGTGTAAAAAAGAAAATGACACATCAAAAACAAAAATCCATTCACTATTACAATTTTCGGAGGTTAAAACCTCTGGCGACTGCACTAAAAATGTTTCCATAAAAATAGTTTTTGTGGTTAATACCAATGTCATTAGTAATGCACGATTTCTTAAAGTTCAAAGACTAGTTGCCCTCTAACAAAATCGTGAAGATTTTTAGAGTTCTGTGCTTTGCTTCATAATCGTTGAATTAGTTCGATATCTTTCTGTTTAAAGCCCGTAATAAAATCAGAAGCTAAGATGAGTTATAATTTAATGTTGTGAGACCACACTATAAGCTAAGCAATCTAGCAGGAGTATACAATATACACCCCTGAATGTTCTTCTTGAAATAAATCCCTTTATTACCAAATAACGAATATGACGGTCTGCACTCACCGTGTCCACCGGCTTGTAATTTGTTGTAGGTTTTATGATGTACAATTAGGTGTTGCCCGCGACTTCGTCCGCGGTAACATAGTATAATTACAAAGATGGATAGTATTCCCCTTTTGGTTCCTTATACAAAGGGTAAAAACGGGACAATTTATGCATGCAAAATCTCAGCTCGATCGGTTTAAAATTGACAAAGTTTCATCCCCTATTTTTTCCCCTTGGGGTTAGAATTGATCAAAATCCTTTCTTAGCAAATGCCTACGTCATAACATCTACTTGCATACCAAATTTCAGCCGGATCCGTCCAGTGGTTTAGGCTGTGCGTTGATAAATCACTATGTCAGTCGGTCAGCCACCTTTGAGTTCTATTAATATTATTTAGATAGTAGGTTCTTTCTAAGCCTACTATCAGAGATTAAGTTTAGTGTAAACTACATTCATGTCAGATATCGGGAACCCACTCTACGCGGAAAGCAGTCGACTTGCCCGTTTTTTCCTCCTTAGTGAAAGCAGTTTGTACTAGTGAAGTTTCAAGATGATATCGATAAGTTTAAAATACTTCGTGAGTGGCTCGTTAGCATGGAAAAGAAATCTTAACTCGTACTTCTACTGAGAAAATCATTAATTATGTGTTATTTTTAAGGCACTCCAGAGGTTTTTCATTTCTAGGTTTCATATATTAGAATATCTTTTTTTTATAGAGTATAAGTCAGAATTCCTAACGATGGTTCAACATTGGCAAATAAATACTTAACTAATTACTAATTATCCCTTAGAAGTCGTAATATAATGATTATTATCATTCAGGTTTTCTCATACTAGTGAATCATCAAAACATTAAAATAATTATTGTTTGAATAAAATATTTTGTTTTTATTGCAGGAGCAGAGGTTCAACATGTACGTAATGTATTCTAGAAATAATAAGAGAGCTACGAGACTGGTATATGAACATAAACATTTTTTCCAAGTAAGTACTTGGGTACACTCCCAAAAGTTTTTACACGAATCGAGACACAACACTTCATGTAAAACTACAAAATTGCAACAATATATAAATTACGCTATTCAATTAAATATTTCACTAGTGTTTGGATCCTTTTTTGGCAAATAGTAGCGGCTTTTAACTGGTTATAAAACAAACTTCAAAATCAAATACGGAAATGGTAAAACTAACAATGATGAACATGTATTTCCTGTAACATAACGGTTACATAGACAACGTGGAAATTCCGCGCAAAAATTAAAACATTATTGGTCCTCTTGGAATTTCCAGTTAAAAGTAAAAAGTGTTATCGTTTCCGTATTCCCGAAATAGTTATCTTATCAGTATTCTACTAAAACTTAACATATTTAATACAGTTTACAACGCACTATCCAAAGATTATTGTACCACGCACTATCTATACTATTTATTATTATAAAGCGGAAGAGTTTGTTTGTTTGTTTGAACGCGCTAATCTCAGGAACTACTGGCCCGATTTTAAAAATTCTTTCAGTGTTAGATAGTCCATTTATTGAGGAATGCTTTAGGCTATATTTTATCACTTTAAGACTAATGAGAGCGAAGAAATAGAGGAAAATGTGGAAAAAACGAGAGAAATTATTTGAAAGGGCTTATCTCACGAACTACTAGTGCAATTTTTCTGTTATTTGGGTCAGATAAGAAGTAGACCACGTGAAGAATCATAGGCTATTTTTTGTGGACTAATTTGTCTGTGAAACATCTAATTTACGCGGGCGAAGCCGCGCGGAACGTCTAGTGTTGTTTTGTCAAAAAAAAAAACATCTGTCGGCGTCGCGTCGCTTTGCATTGTTTGCAATTATTATAATGACGTTATGATTAGGGCTTTGGTTTTTACTATATTACATTTTTATTGAAATGCAAATTCTTATTTTATAAATATAAAGCTTTATTTTCAAATGGTTATATTTTACAAAAAATAATACTCTATTCTCTAACAATATAAGGTGCCTATAAAATATATTACTAAAATATAAAACAGGGGGAGAATAATAAAAAAAAAAAAAAAAAAAAGAAAGACTATATATAAAAAACTAAATCTAAGTCGGAGGCTGCGGGCAATGTACCCAAGAGGCTGGCAGCATTACCTCGCTGTATCGCAAGACTGATACGTTGGCCGAGGTAAGCGCCAGCTCTGGGATCATTAGTTTTCTCAACCAGTCTTTGGGATAACTCCTTGAATAGTAGTTTGGCACCAGGGCCCCACGGGCCCAGGGTCTCAACCCCGAAAGGTACAAAAAAGTAATCACTTCCCAGTGCTTCATACTTTCTTCTTTTGTTTGTCTCCGCTTGTGCCGCCGCAGCTCCCGCCTCTCTCGTTGTGGCCGTCACGTGCGACGCCGCTAGCGTATCCACGCAGGTGGCGTCCCATACGAGAGGCCTCCCACGGCTCCACGGAACGAGCGTCATTCCGTCGGGCCTTTTGCCGTCGTCACGTGCGATACCGTTCGGCTCAAGAGTGGCCGGCACGTTGACGGAGACAAGGGCCCTGCGGATCACGTCGTTCAAGGAAGCATGGCGGGACTGGCGGCCGGCACTGCGTCGACAAGACAGGCCGTGATGACCCTGGCGGTCTACTGCGGCGCCGCAGTGGCAGCGATGGGGTTCGCTGATATTGGCTCCTAGTCGCAAACTGAGTGATAGATTGAATGTATGATTATCTAATAGTGTTCCGGTATTGGATGATGGGTTTGCCTGAAGCCAGTAGCCTGATTCCGGCTCGGCGGACGCTAGGAGACGCGCGCGATCTGTGGTGGACGAGGAATTTAGTATGTCTGTTTGTGCCAAATTAATTAGGGGTTCATCCCAATTCTTTTGGATGTTGGGGTTAGCTGGAACGTCACTGGGACAAACACGCTTCCAAGCGTTGATCGCCTCAGCTAGTGACTGAATGCCTATGTTTCCAAAAGAATTGGTGATGATTTTGATGAAAAGAGGATGAATGCTGTGAGCTGAAGAAAGGAAGGCGGGAAGAGACACGCTGGACACACTTCTGAGACCCAAGCCGCCGAAACGAATGGGAAGAGTGGCTTGGGCCCAGGAGGTGTCAGAGATTTGACAGTTAAAAATATTAATTACTGTGTCTTTTAAAATAGAGTCTAAATGGGAAAGAAGGTTGGGACACTCCCATAGAGGGCAGCACCTCAAGACATATGTAAATTGGGGCACAAACAAACAAAAACGAATTATTTGGTAAGCCATATGGGATTTTATTGCGACAAGTTTGCCAGAAGATTCTACGAATTTTTGTTTTTGTTCCGAAACGTAAGGCTCAAAACCGTCATTTAATATGGGGGCACCTAAAAGGCGGAGGGATTCTTTACTGAGAATTTTGATACTAGGGGCCAAATTGTTAAATTCCGATATAATTACGTCGTGCGGCTGTGTGATTGGGCTATTCAAAAAAAGCTCACATTTGGAGAAATTTAAATCCAAATCTATTGCTTTAAATTTCTCTATTAATACCTGCAAATCGTGGAGAACTGTAGCCGGGTCACCACCGAGGGTGCCATCATCCAAATACCAGACGTTAAATTCAGATTGGAGGGATGTAATTGTAGAATGTATGGCAAGGCTGAAAATAGCGGGGCCCAGAGGATCGCCTTGCTGGCAACCAGTAGAGGATAGTAGGCAATCCCTGTTATATAGAAGTGTCGAATTGGCGCCGTAGCTTTGGAGGATGTATTCATATATTTCGGGAATGTGGTTATGGACTTCCTTGAGCAGAGCGCTTCTAGATACGGAGTTGAAGGCATTTTTTACATCAACCTTCACGATCACTTGTCCGGTTTTGGATTTAATATAAGTACGGAGGGCGTGAACGGCGGCTTCACATCCACCCTTACTCCCAAAGCCAAGTTGTACAGGCTGAAAAACATCTCTAAGTTTATTCGTAATGTGCTTACAACAAATTTTCGATGCGATTCTGCGGTAGGTGCAACCGACCGCTATGGGACGAATACCACCATCTTTTTTCTTTAATGCGCATAAATTAGCGCCATATAAAATAAACGTGAAATCGTGGTGGACCTTGCCAGATAGCATCAAATTTATTAAGGTCGTCAGGTCCTCTAGAAGCGCTCTGCTGGAGTCTTCAGATGCACTGATTAAGTCCTTCAGGTGCTGGGGACTTAGACCATCGTAACCGCTGGCCGATCCAGTCCTGAAAGACATTATCGCGTTTTTTACATCTTTTATGGAGGCCTCTACGGGTTGCACAGAAGGGCTAGACGAAGGAGGTATGTTCGGTGGGGGGAGTGAGGGATGTTTGTTTTATAAATATTATATTTTTATTATTATTTATTATTTTTTATATTCAATGTTCTTTTCGCAAATTTAAATCCTCAGCAAAATAGTAGGTAGCTAGGCTTTGTTACGGAGTGGAATATTACTTCCTCGTTACAGGAATTATGCCGAATGTATTAGCATCTACTTAGCGAGCATTATCGATTGGGCATTATCATACGTTTATTATTCCAGTATAACACATAATAGATATAGTGAGAGTGGACAATGGATTCTATACATACTAACATTAAATGCGAAAGTGTGTCTGTCTGTCATCCTCACTAGCCCAAAAAGCGGCCCGCTGTTTTTCTGATAGGAGATACCTTGAACCCCTATTCAATCTTACGAATTTTCGATCAGGGCATCATAGAATATTATTTTTAATAGAACAAGTTAAATAGCTGATATTGTGTAATCCGTCGATCGCCAATTCCAGGAAATCTTTTGTTATCGCGGCCCATATGGGCCTTACGGGGCTTGATGGGCATGTTGTTTGATGACAGTGCCCGCAGTTATAATTCTGTCTACTCTGCCGCAGTCTTTCGTAACGTAACATTTTACTTGTATTATGATAAGAGCACGTGTTGTAATCTGACGCCTTGACATGTAACTATGTCCCCAATTAACTCCATGATAAGGTAAATACTTTCCTTTCATGTACAGAAAATTATAATTTTCACCGAATATTTTTGGTATTTGCAGGATACGGGTATTTTCGTTACATCTCTAATTCTCTACCTAAAGTAAGGTAGAGAGAGTAAAATAACAGCTCTACTTTCGTCCATAACTGAACTACAAAACTGAACCATAGTACTTTTCTAGAATAGTCACATTTAACCTAATTTTTATATCGCAACGTGGTAGAAGTTTTTATCTGGTCACAGGCCGCAGCTGAACACACTCCTCAGTCTAGTTACAGCTGCCCCAGTAATCTGGTGATCAGTTATCAACTGATCACATATTATCCGTCATTATTGCTCTCAAATTGGGGAATGTACTCACATAATATCATTATTTAGATTCTATAGAAACCTACATACAACCTACAAATTTATTTAATATTTATTATTTATTTACCCTTTAAATACATATTCTCATATCTACTAATTGCCAAAAAAGAGCAAAACGGGATTAAAAATTTAAATAATATGGGATAAAATTTATTTCCTTATTTTTTAGCAATTAATTTATTTGCAGGAACGACAATTAGAGTTAGGCGACCGATTAGATCTATCTAGTTATTTATTGGAACCAGTACAAAGGCTGCCGAGGTACAAGCTGTTTTTGGACGACCTAGTCAAGACGTACACCAACTATGAGAACGAGAGGCTGGAGTCCGATTCTCGGATATCTAAGTTGAGCGTGGACTCCGACGAGACGGGCGGGAGCAACGGCGAGTCGTCGGACTGCGACGAGACGCCGTTGGAGAGCTTGAAGCTAGCGAAAACCATGATTGAGTGCGTCCTAACAGCCGTGGACGGCATAATGGCGTTGGAAAACATCACCGACTGCCCGGTGAGCTTTCACTCATGTATACTTGACAATGACTACACAAAATGCAAAAAACTGTTAGGCAGTTATTCAAACACAAACATCTTGCTTCTTTTATTTAAGGGGCATTGCCTTAAAGATGTCAATGCCTGTAAGTCATGCTTACGTGAAAAAAAATATGCAAATGCATAATCTAATATGGAAAAATATTGCAATGTACGAGAAAAGGCGATAACTAATGGGCGATTTCAACAAGTTATTGAGCGTTAAATAATGTAATGAGGTGATTATTTATTAATATCATACCTCTGCACGATAATTTTCATTCTGATAGTCAAAAGTGTTTTCTACAGATATTCCATTTTATCGTTAGTTGATGGTATGATATAGTTCGACTTCTTAAGAGCCCGGGTAACCCTCGAAATTCTCATACATACGTAATACCAAAATAATTTTTTTTGTGTATAATTTTTTTTTACTAAATTTACTACTAAATATTTAAACACTAAAAAATAGACCAAAACACTAAAAAATATATAAATAAATATTAAATTTACAACTAAATATTTCAACTCTAAAAAATATTTTTAGTATTAAAATATTTTGTAGTAAATTTACTATTTATTTATGTATTGTTTAGCGTTTTACTCTAATTTTTAGTGTTTAAATATTTTGAAGTTAATTTTTGTTCAGGAATCTAGGTAATTACTATTTTAAGCTGAAAAATAACTCAAACATGTTAAATATTTTCGTATGACAAAATGATTTTGGTATTACGTATGTATGAGAATTTCGAGGGTTACCCGGGCTCTTAAACCAAACCAACGCGGCATCTCACAATCTTTGGTTTGGTTTTCGAAAAACTCTTTAAATCATCGAGGCTCAAAGTCATCTAGAAACTTTTCCAATTTTCCATCTTTTCAGCCTTACCTGAACCTCCTGAACCAAGGTCGGCTGCTCCGGCAGCACGAGTTCTACGCCATGGACAACGCCCGGAGACGGCGCCAGCTCATGAGGGTCTTCCTCTTCGACAAGCTGCTTCTCATCACCGTGGTCTACCGGAAGGTCAGTGCCATACATGATACATCTTTATATCGCTTATGTAATTTATTCCTTCAATAAATTATGCCGCTGATTACGGCGAATTTATTGATGCAATTTTCGATTTCTTTTCCACATTCCGTTGGCAGCTGCCGGCTAGACATTACGCGTAATTTGCTGGTGGTTTTTGCATAACATTTTAACGCTACTCATCATAATGTTATCCTATTCCAATAATACCAATAAAGTTTATGTTTAACCACTGTCTATAATACGAAAGTACGATCTCGTATACTTTGTTTCAGTTAATTGAGAATTGAGATCTTTAAATAAACAAAAATAATATTATTTCGACCAAATAACGTGCCGTTGTATTTGTTTAAGTTTAATACCTCACATTTTGTTTTTATTTAGATCAAAACCAATTAAAAGTGGGTGTAAAATATTTAGGTCAGAAACAAACCACGTTCGATACTAAAATAATACGACTTTCTTTGTGTTTACATTTGTTTACGTCTGCGGTCTGGTACATAATTCATTTCGCAACATCGTTCGATTGTTTCGATAAGTGTTTAAAAATTGTCGGCAAACATTCGAATGAGTCACGATGTGTATGATTCACTGGTTATCGAATTAAATAATTGTGATTGTGATTGCGGGGGCACTGGCGGGCTACTGGCGGTAGATAAGGGATGAATAGATGTTAAGGCGACGCCTTGATAGTTTGGCTGTAGCGATATCGATTTCTCTCAGCAATGACTAAAGCTAAGAAATTAAAGTTCATTGTCAGTATTCATCATGTCTTTGTCTTTGAATTACCCATAGCATAACACGATTGGTCAACTTTTATAACAGAATAATCAATTAAAAAAGACATCTGTAAAAAAGGGATCTCTATTTTGCTAACTGAGGAGAGTGACTTTAAAAGCTTTCAAAATTTGTACATAAATTGGTTCAAGCATACACTTTAATTTGCCCATAGCTTTAAATATGAAATGTATTTATGGTTTTTAAATTACGCGACAAAAACCATTTTGACGCTTACGCCCTTTCCATTTTTTGCTGTTCCATTGCTTGTTTTCTCATAGAAAACAAGCAATCTAAAACATATCCAACACGATTTTTTACTTTAACGCGGCGTCACCTTAATGGGAACTACTATTGAAACATTACACTTACACGAGAAAATATATGCCAGTATTCTGTATTGTAAATTTAATAGCGGGTCTGTCTGCCAGTACTATTTCGCGCTAACCACTACTAATTTCAATGAAATTTTGGGTCTCGGAAAAATATAAGATTTATGCAGAAAAACACTGACGGTTCCCGCGCGTTATGAAATTTCGACACATTAAAGGATACGGGCAGAATCCACCTGCCTGGAATTTTCTTCTGGCGGCAGCAGTATTTCTGTTTACCTAGAGCAAAATATTCACAATTTAATACTTTTGGACATTAAATGCGTATAAGTTTTTGTTGTAGCTCACTCACTGCTCATATTACACCAGCTTGCATTACGTCGCGCCCGTGCAAAGTGATATGTTATGTATAATGTACGGTTATTTTGCCTCATACTGTACCAGATATCTGCCCGCTTCGCTGAGCATATCTAGAATCTAATCCAATCATGCAGCGTTATGCTGCCAGTAATATGGGCTTTATGATTCGAAACTTCTGAAAGTAATACGTTCCCTAAATTGCTAAAAATAATGATGTGAAAATGCATGAAAACGATAAAAATTTAATAAAGTGTCAGCCGTCTGTAATGAATGTTTTATGTAATAATTTACGTTTTATTGGGAGCTTCTCCTTAACTAAGTGTTAAATGAGATACTGGGAAGATATTACAAAAATAGTTTATAGCGGCCCCGTCTCGGCGCCTGGCGCGACGCGCCGGCAGATTGCAGCCTTTGTTATGCCTAATGTCTTATCATTGCGTGATAGTTGGCTACAGAATAGATAAGGACCGAGTAAAGAGGAGACGAAACTAAGGAACTCATTGAATATACCAAACTATAGTTTACGATATTAAAAGTAGAGATCTCTTTCTCTACTCTGGAATTGTCAAAATTGTTACGAGCGAGTACGGAGTTCTTTTCAATGTCGAAAGCGTCTCCAAAGCTCTTGCATTCGATTCCTCAGAGCTCGAGCTCTGAGTATGGTCAAATTTACATTTGGTTACTAATTTCCACATACTTAATATTTTGTAATTCAAATTTATTTTCTAGATCAATAATTATGTGTACATCGCAATTGTCGCACAACACACTAGAACACTATAAGGCATATTGTATCAACGCACGCCGGAAGTCCTAATGCGCGTTCGTTATGCTACTTTTGCCGCAGTTGTGAGTAGTGCTTACTCTAAATACCGTTCATTTGTACGCTGGCACGGATGCCATTCAATTAATGGACTAGAGCAGTGGTCCCCAACCTTGTTTTGGTCTTGGTGTCGCGGGCCGCAACAAAAATTTTTTAGGGTTAAAAATTAACATTATTCAAAATCAACGATTTTAAAGTGGAAAAAATTTAACGACTATCATGTAGACTACGTTATTTTGCCGGTGGGCGTGAATTTCAAAATTGCTTAACGTCATGCGGGCTACAAATACAGTCCCGGCCGGCCGCGGGTTGGGGATAGCGGGACTAGAGGCATTTTCTTTTTCTAGTGCTAGTTTTCATAGGAGACGGGTATGGGAGGAAACAACTGTTACTAGTTATGATTATGAGTACCGAATAGATCACTATTTGTGGGTTTTGGTGGTTTTGGTAGAAAATTGTTTTGTGGACGTAATATAACCATGGACGTATAAAAAAAGGCGGACGGAGTCCCACCATACACAAAACTGTGTCGCTCGGAGTCGGCCAGCTGGCTGTATGTACACGGTCCGCACGCACACATTCTTGCGCTAGTCCATACCATTTGACAGGCGTCAGAATATGTGCGTGGCCGACTCTGAAGAAAAATGAAGACACAGTTTTGTATATGACAAGACTCCGTCCGCCTTTTTTTCTACGTTCATGAATATAACCTTGTATTTAAGTAATTTAGCTTTTGAATGTATACTTAGCTGTTAATATGAGCATAAATTCCTCGAGATGTTTTCGACAGCGAAGAAACCAAAGATGAGAATTAATCACAAATAACAATACACGTTACACTTACAAGGCGAATAACTTAGCGGCGCGTTATGTCCAATCCCATAAATATTTATGATTTCTAATTTCACATTGGAAATTATTATCGAATGCTAGTTGTCTAGCCAGTTTATTTGTAGTTTATCTATCTTAGTAAGGTCAGGTCGCAATAATTAACGAATATAATTTGCTCAATTCAATTTAGTGTTTACAGCAATTATACAATTACAGCATAATCTGCTATCGCCAATAGCATATTTTGATTAATTATTGCTATCGTCGGAATAATTGGTGATATGATCCACCTTATTCTGGATCGAGCTCGTGTAACCTAAGACGCCTAAGACGTACCTTATCGGTATGCCCTAGTTACGATGAAATGTTTTGTTCATTGCATTGTATATTGCATAATGTAGATACTAGGTATATCTGGTATGATATATATAATTGTATACTACGAATTACGATGCTTACAATTTGTGGCTTAAAAACTAAGGACCTATTCTTCGAGACACCATGCCTTGCTAAGCGATATTAGAAGCTCAGGAGTTATGAAAATCCGGTGCAGACTTTTATAGTACACAGAAATATCAATATCCACTATGTAATGCAGCAAAGTTGAAACTGTTATGCACAAAGAACATTCCTTTGTCCGGTAGACACCAGCAACCCGCAGTAAGTCGTTACGCACAGGAAGTGCTGTGAATCACTCATTACATTTTATTTTCTACTATTTACTCATTCCTGTCGATAAAAAGTATCGACTTTATAACTACATACTTTATAGCACGCCAGTACCCAAATTCTAATCTTTCATTGAAACATGTTATGGGGCTTCTTTTTAAGTTCCACTCAGTGTTAGTGAAATGGTTTTGTTTGATAATGTCAGAACTCAGAATACTATGCTATGTTGTAGTTTTGTGAAAAACGACTGGATCGAAGACGAATGAGGAAAAAAGCTCTATTATACAGGTTGTTAGGTTTAACACCGTTGTCCGTTATGCTTAAAACCATCAAAATGCCGTCTTCATACCCGTACAAATTGCCCGGATCGGCAATTTGTATGGGTATGAAGAGGGATTTTTTTAGTTTCCAGCATTGTTCTCATAGAAAAAGTTGTTCATTTTTAACCGACTTCCAAAAAACGAGGAGGTTATATGTTCGGCTGTGGATATTTTTTTTTTTTTTACTTTTGTATGTTTTTGTATGTTTATTTTTGTATGTTCAACGATTACTCCGTCGTTTGTGAACCGATTTTCGAAATTTTTGTTTTGTTGTATTAGGTTTCACTCCAATTTGGTACTATGTTCACAAAAGTGGTGACCTGATGATGGGATCCAGGAGTAATCGAGGGAACTCCTCGAAATTTATATGGTAAGAATATACTAAGAATATGCTACCAAAAAGTCAAATATTGGGTCAAGGTATACCATGGTTTCGAAGATGCTGAGAGAACTCCTGACTCCTTATAGATACACGTTTGGGAGTTTCGGCGTTGTTTTAAGAACAGAAAGCATATGCTACCATGCAATTCAAATTCATCATCATCATCATCGTCATCATCATCATTACCACGTCGTGACCTTAAGTCACCAATGTCTCATGGCACAAAATAGATAATAGTACAAGGCATAGGTATGGATACAATAATAATAATTATGTACATAACAACACCAATTATTATAGGCTATCTATTATACACGGCGGTCGGCGCCGCAGAGGCAACGGCGTCGCCGTATTGAGTACAGCTCAATCTTCATAATTTTGAAGTCGGTGCCAGTTCCAAAAGTTTCAAATTTCTGTCAAAGAAGTATAGATTCAGCTATATCTGGTACCGATTTCAAAATGATGAAGATTGAGTACAGAAATAGTTGAGGTTTAGCCGAATTCATTAAAAGGCACTACATATTAGATAGGAAAAATTATTTAATACTTTTTAGTTCATATTATAAGGATACTATTAATATTGTTTTTACATTGGAAGTCGGTTTTAATTTTTTGTTAAAAATAATAATGACGGGCTCATTTGATGGTTTTAAGGATAACGGTAACTAATACTCAGTATAATCAGAATCAAGCAGTTAAAATAAAATAGATAACACAAGTTCTCTGATCGTGTAGAAAATCTGACATTCGACTTAGCCTTGTAAGCTAGTTAATCTCATTATACGAGAGGGTTTTCTTTGTAGTTACTTATAATATATTTTATGTAATTCTAAATAAACATACATTATACAATTTGTCAGGGAACGCTTACATAGGGCTTCTGAAAAGTGTAGGTCAACAAAATCAAGACCAAGAAATAACACTGATGATTGATGATTATTCCTAAGCAAAATAAAATTGTAGGAATTTGTTAAATAGATTTTTTTTCTATAAAAAGACATGAAAAAATATCATGATGCTCATAACTCAGCTGAGCCGAAATTCGTTTATCGAGCGAGAACCGTATATTCATCTCCTTTGTCCCGGGATTCAAGTATCTCTTCAATTCTATGCTGTTTATCAAAATCAGTTCAGCATTTAGGCGTGACGAGGTAACATATGTAACAGATAGACAGACTTTCGCTTCTATAATAGATAAGGTTAGTGTGGACTTAAATCATTAAGAACTAGATGATACCAGCAACTCCGTTGGGCCAAAACTCGTTTATCGCGCGGGAATCGTACATTTTTCCAGGATAAAAAGTATCCTATGTCCTTTCCCGGGACTCAAAGTATCTCCATACCAAGTTTCAGCGAAATCGGTTCAGCGGTTTGGGCGTGAAGAGGTAACAGACAAACTCTTTCGCGTTTATAATATTATAGTATGGAAGTATGAATAATGTACCATCGAAGAAATTGATAGGCAGTTAGGGTTGGACCTCATCTGGCAGCACGGAATCGCCTTAGACAGAAAGCATAATGCGATAGCACGCGGCGGAATCCTCGAGGCTATCGCATTATGCTTTCTGTCTCACTCTAGCAAATGGCAGTTCTAAGCGACAGAAAGAGAAAGGGCGACGGAAAAAGGCGATTCCGTGCTGCCAGATGAGGTCCAACCCTTAACGGACCTTGTCATTTGGTCGGACGTCAATTCCATATCGACTGGATTTGACATAAGACGACCAAATTAGAGATCAAGTACGATAACATGGCGCGCCCCTCCAAAATTCAAAACGTTTGAAGTGCGTTGTCTTGCGCGGTAGGCTAGTTAGGTATAGGCTAGTTATGATTAGTTGACCAACAAATCTTGGTAATAAGTGACATTAACTGAAATATTACGTGTACTGTGATTGGTTGAATACTCACTACATACAAACTCTTTTATAAGGATGTGACTACACACATTGAAACAGTCATTTGGAGGGGCGCGCCATGTTATCGTAGTTGATCTCCTTCTTTGATAGCAATATACCATTACATTTTCTTATTATTCTCGTATCCTTTCCAGCAACTGACGGTGGAGTTCTTTATGTACAAAGACCATATCCCGGTGGACGACCTGGGCATCACGGCCAAGGAGCACGACCAGTACAAGTTCGGAATCTGGTACAAGAAGAGAAACCTCAAGTCCTACAAGCTGGAGACCAGAGACCCCGTCGTCAGGAACCAGTGGGTTGAGGAGATCACGTCCCTGCTGTGGGAGCAGGCTATGAAGAAGAAAGGTGTGTTTCTTCTTTATTCTTTTGTTCTATTGAGTTTTTTATAAGGTATTTAAAACTAGCTATTCTCCGCGGTGTTTTGTTAGTTTTGTTGTTTGATATTTTTCCACAGTAAAAAATAGCCTTTTACATGTATTATGTAGCCTAGTATATGCATGTATATGTGTTAATTCAAGGTATCAACTAGCTCCATACCAAATTTTATTAG
Organism: Lysandra bellargus; assembly: GCA_905333045.1. Taxonomy (NCBI): domain Eukaryota; kingdom Metazoa; phylum Arthropoda; class Insecta; order Lepidoptera; family Lycaenidae; genus Lysandra; species Lysandra bellargus. The sequence continues at coordinate 9,355,965 of HG995349.1, forward strand.
CATCGCTCCAGCCGTTTAGACGTGTAGAACTAACAAACATACAAACTCATAAATTTCCGCGTTTATAATTGGTATTAGTGTGATAGACGGTAAATTTTGTAGTCAATAGGCAATGAATAGAAGGAGAAACGCTGTAACAGTTTGATCTAGCTAGTAAATAGAATATTTAGGTAATTAGGGATAATAAGCTAACAGTTGTTAAAGAACTTTACCGCTGTACATAGGTGATATTTCATCAAGGCTACTATAATTTACCCCAAATACTTACTGATGTTTTAATCATATCACTAGCTATTTGACCGAGCTTTGCTCGGTATTCGATAAAACACGAATAAAATGACATTTTCTGAAAATGATTCCTACCTAGATCGATTTATCGCCCCCGAAACCCCCTATATACTAAATTTCATGAAAATCATTGGAGCGGATTCCGAGATTCCAATTATATATTTATATACAAGAGTTGCTCGTTTAAAGATATAAGAAAGATAAGATATGCAAAAGTTCGCTAAAATAATTATTGTATTAATAACACAGTCACCTAAAACCGTCCATATAAGACCAGCAGCATAAATCGAACATAACGGTGGTAACGCGCCACATACCAGCTAGGTACCTAGTTAAACATGAAAATTATTCAATCACGTATATTGTTGGGGGCGGCAATGTACTATGATGATTATGCCTTTTGTCACGTGTAATTATGTCACTACTGAATGAAATCGCTATACTAGTGTTTGGCTTGTTTTATCCGCGCGTCTGTTTTCAAATTTCAACGTAATAATATGATTATTTGTTGAACATTTCGGTCCAAGCTTATGATCATACTGTGGTCGCTATCAATACGCTCGGACAATAGACTGATTCAAGCGATAATATACCTTAACCGTATTTTGTGTCGGTTAGATAATATGTGTAGGATATCTGCTAAATGAATTTTAGCCACGCTGCCGCAAGCTATTCCAAAGCCTAATGGTATAGAAGCATCATATCAAACTAATATTGTAATGTCGAAAGTACAATAATCGGCCAAGTGCGACTTGGACTCACGCACGAAGGATTGCGTACCATTATAGAGCAAAAATAGCCAAAAAATTGTGTTTTTTGTACTTATGGGAGCCCCCCTCACTTATTTAGTTTATTTTAATTTTACTTTCAATTATTAAAGTATAAATACAATTGAGTAATTTGTGAACATTTCAAGTGCTTACCTGTTGCCATTATTGGTATAAAGCAAAAAAAAGCAAAAAATCACGTTTGTTGTATGGGAGCTCCCCTTAAATATTTAATTTATTTTGTTTTTAGTATTTGTTGTTATAGCGGAAACAGATATACATAAACTGTGAAAATTTCAGAATCCTAGCTATAGCGGTTCTTGAGATACAGCCTGGAGACAGACAGACGGACAGACATACATCGAAGTCTTAGCAATAGGGTCCCGTTTTTACCCTTTGGGTACGGAACCCTAAAAACCACAAAAGGGATTTTGATTTTTAGAAAAGTAGCAATTTACATTATTCTGGAATTGTACAGGCTAGATACAGTGTTAACGTGAGACCTAATATCATTTAGCTAGATTATGCAGTATGCACGCGACTGGCGCAAGCTTAAGCTAGATTGTAATTTGTAAATAAAATAAAACAGTGTTTTACTATATTTTATAATTGTAGTTTATTTGATTTGGTAGGATTGTACAACTCGGTAACACAGCGTTATAACATTTATTAAATGAAAGCGAGCAATTATAATTAAACTAATTTAAATGCATACTTGAGCGTCACGTTACTTTCTCATGCATCTGGCGCCCAAGACGGTCCCGCATAATGTGCTGAACTTTTTTAATTGGTCGTCATCTGGCACCGGCGATGGCACAGGGCTGACGCACGAAGGTCGATGACTGCTTATTGAGCAGCTGGTCTTGCATAAAGTGCATGCATGGGAACGGAAATATTTTTTCTTAAGCGTCACGCATTTACACTTGTTACGCGTTTACGCACTTTCTCACATTGTTTTAAAATCTATAGTTTAAACTTATGCGCAAATCCCAGTCCCAACAGTGGGAAGTCGTCTTAATGTCGCCGAATTAATCGATACCTTCATCGAGTCGGACCTGTCTCTTATTTCGCGTTGCAAAATTATTTCACACAGCTCTAGATACCGATGTTTATTTAAAACAAGTTATGAAAATTAAATCTTTACTCGTAATTGGTGTTAAAATAATTACGAAAGTGGATTCAGGCAGTGAAAGGTTGATCAAAATGGATAAATTAAACAAGTTGTCATCAAGTGCCACTTCGATTCTTGCAAAACAACTTGAGAACGCAATTTTTAAGCTATTGCTGTGCCATTGCATAGCTTTGATCGCGAGCTTTGAACCAAACTTCTATTTAAACTTAAACTTAAACTTCTATTTAAACTAAGGACCTCAGCTTAAATAGAAGTCTTTGCTTTGAACTTTGAACGCAATGACTGGCTCAAGAAATTCCGTAACGGAAAAACCTAACACTTCTAACAACGCCGCGCCGCTGTGCCGGTCGGTGCGGCGTTGCCACTTGCCAGACTTCCACAGACTGCCGAGTGCCACACGTGTTAGGGTTGCGTAGTCAACAAGGAACACTTATAGTTTCGGTCCGTCCGTCCGTCTGTCTGTCCGCGATTTTACTCAGAGACTATAGGACCTACAAAGCTGTAATTTAGCATGAATACACATATTAATGATGGCAACAAAATGGTACATGAAATCGTTTTTTTTATGGTACCTCTATATATCACTTCAAGTGGGGATGAATATTTTTTTTTCGCGCCCACCCCATCGTGTGGGGTGTCGTTGAATAGTTTTTTTTTTAATATTGCGAGTATTCATAGATCATTTTCCGATTTAGGGATCCGTTTGTGAAATATTAAGTTTTAAAGTGGAAAAATCGTTAGAGTCCAGTGTCCTCCCCTTCTACCAGCTAAACGGTTGCTTCTGGAAATGTGAAAAAATTCACGGGAGTAGGAAATTTGCTGACTTTAAAAGGAAAACTATCACGACTAAGAAGTCTTCGTAAGTTATTGAGTAATAGTCGATCAACTAAAAAAAAATATATGCGGCGAAGTATAAAGGAACTTTTCGTTCAAATTCCTTTGAAAATCACTGAGATGATGTTGTTAGTAGTGTAAAACACTCTATAAATGTATGTTAATTGACCATAAAAAATTGTCAAAAACTAACGGTACTACGGAACCCTATATTGCGCGTGGCCCGACACGCACTTGGCCGGTTTTTTGTATTATTTTTAAAATATGCAAAGAATGAAAGTAATCGTCTTTGATGAGTTAAATTAAATTATTATGTGATGGTTCTGGTGAAATTGCGGTTCCGCGAGTAACGCACGGGTCACGCTCTGAATGCGCCAATTAAAAAAGATGTCTGAGGCGAGCTGCCGAGCTGGAAACTGGCTAGAACGCGGATGTGCCTGACCCTGAGACTGTGCTGCCATCATCATCACTCTTAAGGCTACATTTCCACCAGAGATGTGCGAGGACGCGTAGGGAGGAATGTGTTTGTAAAGAACCAATAGAATCGCTTCAATTACTTCGCCTCGGTCAGTACAGCTCTGGTGGAAACGGCTTAGCGGAGCTAGATTTTTGCGCATACAAAACAAGCGAGGAATGTGTGCGAGAGATGTGCTGCGAGGAATGTGTGCGAGAGATGTGTTGCGAGAAATGTGTGTTGAGAATGAGATGGTTTGATAGGTTTGTGCATACTGTACCAACGCATTTTTACAGCTCTGCCACACATCTCCGTAGGTACATTTTCATCGCACAGCTTTGGTGAAAACGCCTACACGTTTTCACAGCACAGATAGACATCCTCGCAAGGACACATTTCCATCGCACATCTCTGGTGGAGATGCAGCTAGCTTAAGCCTGTTATCATATTATGTCATTGATGAGTGATAACTGATAATTATCAGTGATAAGTTATAACTTATAACAAATATTATTATTATGTTCTATAGCAGTAGGCTAGCTGATCAGATTAACATGCTGCTCTTGCTGCCGACAAAAAAGCTTGCTTTGTCATTATGATAGTCATAATAATTGTGCCTAGATTCGAGACAAAAAAATACTTTTAGTTTAGACATAGGTCTGCTGTAGTACAGTTGTAGTTTTCGCTCTTATTATCCGAAATTTATGGACTAATCAAATAATAAAGTGATAAGAGAAAGTAAAAGAGTGCAAGTAACACAACGCGATCTTCTAAGCTATAATGTTTGTGCATTATAATCAAGAATCACTGGAATTTATAAACAGATTTGGAGCATCCGAATTTAAACAGAATATTTAATGGATCTGATGATACTCTTATTACATAAAATTAGGATAAAGTAATTACAATAATTATGTGCAGTTATATGGACCGTTGAATCATATAAGTTTCTAAGTTCATTGGCATTCTTTGTCCAAAATTTCGTTCGCGCTTTTCCATTGTAACAAACTACCGAGGCATGTCATATTTATATAATGTATGTGTTACTGCCGCTGAGTAGGCGGATTGGCAACGGTTCTAGCCCCATCGCCAACTTTCAATATTATCCGAGTTTCTTATAATCAGTGTTATGCCAAATTGCCGTTTTAAAACAACAATGCATTAACATTATCAGCCTGGGTACGTATTTAAAATCTACGTACCTATATTATACATACATTTCTTTGCGGCTCATAATATTTAAGTAACTTAAGGTTGTTACAATTCTTGGCTTGCGTTGTAAGTAGATACCCTAACATATAAGTAATAACATATTAAAGGTCAACAATAAATTAAATGTAAAGTATCGCGAATATGCAAGGTAATTAAGATAATGATGAAAAACAAAAGTAATTGAGTAGATCAGGGCTCCCAATCTTTTAATTTTTGGATAATGCGCCCCTCCTGCCTTTCTACGCGCACCAGGGGCCGGGCGCCGTGTCGCGATTCACACTTTGGAAACCTCTGGAGAAGATGATGAAATGTAGATTTTTTCTTCGTCAAAGAGTAACTAGCGTATGCGCCAAAGTATTGTTCATGATGACTTGTCCTCCTGTATGTAGTGTACCCTGGGACATGAATCATGTGCTGTGGTCTGCATTACAATTATTGTTACTTTGAAAATAGGTACTCATACCGATAATAATAATAATAAACGGACATTAAGTCGATACAAAGCATCAGTACTCTGGTAAACAAGTGCTATTTTCGTCAAAACCTGATCTCATGCACCGAAAATTATGATTTTGATCTCATTCGATTCGGAATACCATCTAGAACATTCTATCAAAATTCCAAGACGGGCTGAAAAAAAAAATGCAAAAGTTATAAACAATTAAGTAAACATAAAAATAAGGGTTTGGTTTTTTTTTAAATATTTCAAAAACTATTTGAGATAATCAAAATTTGAAAGTAGATCCTCAAAGAGCAGGAAATTTCCTAAAAAAAATCCTAGATCCTGGAACCTTACCAATAATCCTTATAGCTTTAATTGAGCGGCGAAAGTAACGGTAAAACAGCGTGGTTCGGGTTTCGCGTGATTTGCCGCAATCTGCTACGTGAACTAAAAAAATATTTTAAGTGATTAAATATTAATATTAAGGAATAAAAAAATTTGGGTACTAAGTAGACATATCAATAAACAATAATCCGTTAACAAAAATAAATTATCACAATTTGTTTAATTATTATGCTTTTCTTAATTTGTTAATAGTCACCATTTTAATGTTAACATAAAAACGCTGATTATTTCTAAACAAGAAATCTAGAAATTTTTATTATTCTTTTGAGCTAATCTTAAAGGCTTAGAAGAGATATCCGGTGGAAAATTTCAATAATTTTGATTTTTCACTTTTTTATGAACAATAAATGCTCTCCTGCTCTTTAAGGATCTATTTTCAAATTTTGATTATCTTAAACGGTTTTCGAAATATTAAAAAAATCCAAACCCTTCTTTTTATGTTTACTTAATTGTTTATAACTATTGCATTTTTTTTCAGCCCCTCTTGGAATTTTGATAGAATGTTCTAGATGGTATTCCGAATCGAATGAGCCCAAAATCATAATTTTCGGTGCATGAGATCAGGTTTTGACGAAAATGGCACTTGCTAATCAGACTACAGTAAACACACGTCATTTTATCTACTTGTATTATAACAACTAGATAAAATGACCGCAAAAATATAAAAGATCTACTCGTTAAATGAAAAAGGTGCGATGAATCCACGGTTTCTGACTTGTGAAGGTGTTTTGACAGGCAACAGGATCTTTTTAATACCGTTGTCGATTCGTTAATATTTTGACATCAGCCAATCAAATGCTAACGAATATGTAAACTTCCGGAAAAAATTTCAGAAACTGGGCCTTAATAGTTGAGACAGTGCCCTCTTTGCCCTTTATCTCAGCGCTATGAACGTATTGATAAAGGATACACTTTATTAGACGAGTATTTGTGCAGTTCCGTTAGTCGAGTGGCGAGTGGCGAGTGTCCGGTCGATGACTTGTATTGTACTGCTTTATCAATAGACGACAGTAAGGGTATCTCGAAGATGTTGATTACTTTCAAAATGTTATTTTGCATAAGATTGCATAAAATACAATATGTTTAATGTAATAAAGTACCTATAAATTAGTAAGCACCGGATGACACCACCAACTCCCTTGCGCCAAAATACGTTTATAATATCCTATGTCCATTCCGATTCAAAGTATATTTATATCTATACTTATTATAAAACAAAGTCGCTTTTTTCCCTCATGTCCCTTTGTTCCCTTTAATCTTTAAAACTACGCAACGGATTTTGATGATTCTTTCAGTGTTAGCCCATTTATCGAGGAAGGTTATAGGCTATATTTTATCACGCAAAGACAAATAGGAGCGAAGAAATAGGGGAAAATGTGGAAAAACCGGGGGAAATTATTTGAAAGGGCTTATCTCGCGAACTACTGGAGCAATTATTATGTTATTTGGCACAGATAATAAGAAGACCACGTGATCATAGGCTATCGGTTTTAATCATTTTTTCAGTGGCTATATATTTTATACCCGTGCGACGCCGGGGCGGGTCGTTAGTCTATACTAAATTTCAGGACAATCGGTTCAGCGATTTGGGTGTGAAGAGGTAACAGACACTCAGACAGTCAGACATACTTTCGCATTTATAATTTTAGTATCAATAAAGAAAGCTGGTAAAAGGTATAATTGTATTCTGCTTTATTTTTGTCAAAAATTGAGATAACCTCAATAGATACGAATTAAAAATGATACAATCGATTTAGCAATATGGCAATACGCAGCCGCTGTACGCGAAAGTAAATCAATGAAAGTGACAGAATACAAAACCATAATGTTCATGTTTAATTACTGTAATGGTAGAAAAGAAACACTTATTTAAAATGATAAATAATACTGCTTTAGCACAAGGAATCAATAAATCGATTTACATGTTTGGTACAAAGAAAATTATCTATGTTTTCAGACATACTTCTTTAAATTGTGCCTGCGGGGCTGAAATGGTCGCTTTGTAGAATCATGATATGAATCATAATATGATTCATTTTTCTTAAATCACAAAATGCAACTCTGCTTGCAATTCATTTCTGTATTTTTGTACTGATTTGACATTTGTCAGTTTGACAGTTTTGACAATTCATTTGCTGAATTGATTGAGAGGAATTGCTAAATGTGACCATTTCAGCCCCGCAGTTCATAAACACTAGTCTGAGGCTGGCCTCACACAGCCGGAATGTCTCTCTGAATTCATCATCTGAATTCATATTATTAATTCAGAAAGACCGGAATACCATACAATATCAGTACGCTCCACACACATTCTGATTTTTTCAGATTATGCATTTCTTAGATCGATCTGAGAATATGAATTTCCGATTATGAATTCAGAGAGGCATTCCCGCTGTGTGAGGCCAGCCTAACTGTCGCACTCAGATACATAAATTATATTTATTACTAAATTAAATGAAGATTTCTGAAATGATAAATGCAGATTATCTGTCAAACTCTTTATTAAATTTAATCATTATTAAATATCTCTGAGTACAATTTATTAACAGTAATTGTAGCCTTACCAGTTAAGCAATATGTGGCCTTACAAAGAATATTATATAAAAGTCCCTTTATAATTTACCACCATAATAGGACATTCGGAGTACGAGGTCAGTATGTTTCAGTATATTATGTGACATATTGCACAGCACGTACTTTTACTACATTTCATCGATACTCGTTATGTAAATATTACAATATTTCAAAGTTATGAAATTTGCAGAAACACTCGCAGACGAATCTAAAAAATTATAACACAAGATAGCTTTTAGTCCATTTGAATCTGGATACAGACTAATTGACTGATGGTGATAAATTGTGGTTTAGGTCACTATCATTAATTCCGTGATTTCACCGAGTATTCCCAGTCTATTATCGTTAGAAATTGATAATAATTAATAACTGTAACAATTATTATAAAACTGTTATGCCTAATTAATACTCTATACGAAGCAAATTACTACATTACTAGCGACCCGACCCGGCGTCGCACGGGTATAAAATATAATAACCACTGAAAAAATGATTAAAAAATCGATAGCCTATTAATGACCCTTCGCGTGGTCTACTTCTTATTTGTGCCAAATAACATAAAAATTGCTCCAGTAGTTCGCGAGATATTCTCCTATTAGTCTTAGCGTGATAAAATATGGCCTATAGCCTTCCTCAATAAATGGGCTATCTAACACTGAAATAATTTTTCCAATCGGACCAGTAAGTCCTGAGATTAGCGCGTTCAAGTTAGCCCTTTAAAATAATTTTCCCCGTTTTTTCTACATTTTCCTCTATTTCTTTGCTCCTATTAGTCTTAGCGTGATAAAATATAGCCTATAGCCTTCCTCGATAAATGGGCTATCTAACACTGAAAGAATCATCAAAATCCGTTACGTAGTTTTAAAGATTAAAGGGAACAAAGGGACATGAGGGAAAAAAGCGACTTTGTTTTATAATATGTATAGATATAGATATAGATGTTGCACTAAATTGACACCACATTTTTAAGTGTAACTATGTAAGAAGATTTATTAAAAATAATATTTGTTGTGTTTTTCAGAACTTCTGCTGCAAGAACGCAAGAAGAGAGTGTCAATGGTGTCAATGGACAGCCAGGAGTCATCGGAAAACGACAGAAATGACGACAAATGTAAGCATAAATAAAGCTTTTGTTATTGAATCGTTGTTTATGCCATCATGCATTAGTTGCAAAACTTTGTAATTATTTGTCCCATCTTCATTGTAAATATTTGTCCATTTTTGAGGATTGCCCTATTACCTAATAATTATTTAAAATTAGCGTTATGTCCAAACCAACTTAATCTTGTTAACAAACGCGTTTCTCCCCAGGTCTGTTAGAGGATTTCGTAGTCGTGAATTCGGCTAATGAGTTAGCTTTGTAGGTCAGTACTTAAAGGCTTGCTTTATGTTTTTTGTCTTTGTCCCATTTCCGCGAGGTATTCTATGGGTTTCTTCCGAAATTTTCTTTGAAGTGACTTGGATTATTTCTGGCATGGCTTTGTGGATTCGGTGCAGTCGGAACAATACATATTTTATCAGGCTTTCGTACTTCTGCGATGTCGTTTGCAGATATTCGGTCTATTATGCATTCAAAGGGAATCGTTTCTCGGTTAAACCATTTTTTACATTGACATGCCCAGTCATTATTTTAGCATGAATATCGTGAGGAATTGCGAAGAGTTAACTTTGTAGAGGGTTATATTTTTATCGCTTGCTCAAATGATTACTTGAATATTGCTAGTTTTAGTGTACCTTAGTGTAACGTAACGTAAATTATTTTGATATTATTTTTATATCGCCTACTCTTGCTAAGACGAGCAGATGATAATAAGTATTTATTTCAATCTGACGTGGGAGAGCCATGCTTCGGTACGAATGAGCCGGCTCGACCAGAGAAATACCACGTCCTCACAGAAAACCGGCGTGAAACAGCGCTTGCGCTGTGTTTCGCCGAGTGAGTGAGTTTACCGGAGGCCCAATCCCCTACCCTTTTCCCTTCCCTACCCTTCCCTATTTCCTTCCCTACCCTCCCCTATTACCCCTTAAAAGGCCGGCAACGCACCTGCAGCTCTTCTGATGCTGCGAGTGTCCATGGGCGACGGAATTTGCTTTCCATCAGGTGACCCGTTTGCTCGTTTGCCCCCTTATTGCATAAAAAAAATTGGTACTAATAATAATAGTATTTTAAAAAGATATAACCGACTTCAAATTTTTGTATGTAATTAAGAATTAAAATTCCCTATCTCAAAAACTACTGAACCGATTTTGATGAAACTTGCAGTATTCCCTAAGTTGAACAATATCTAGTACAATAAAAAAAGAATCACTAAAATTGGACTTGTGGTTCCGGAGATATGCGTGCACAAATATAAAACATACATACATACATACATACATACATACATACATACATACATACATACATACATACATACATACATACATACATACATACATACATACATACATACATACATACATACATACATACATACATACATACATACATACATACATACACTATTGAAATTTGGCACATTTGTTCAGAAGCTGTCATAGATTAACATATACAAAAACTGGGCAGTTCTGGAAATATTACATACATACGCGTCGAATTGATAACCTCCTTTTTTTGAAGTCGGTTAAAAATAGCGCGATCGTATCTTTATTTTATTTTATTTTGCATGTGTTAGTTTTAAAATAACAATGCAGGTTTTGTGTGGTCTACTGGTAGTACTTTTTTGCAAAGTCCCTGAATTTGCGACTAATTTAGACTATTTAGAGCTATTAATTGCGGCATAGTTCTTAGCAAGAGGTATTGCAGTTGCTCATAATGTACTAATTGTCCTTAGTCACATCATATAAATCGTCAAGTACTATTAATATTTTTTCTTTCTAGATAATTCTCTACGAGGAGTGCCAGGCGAGGTGCGTCGGTATGGCGACAAGAAAGTTCGTCGCACCACGTGGTACTGCGAGTGAACCGCCTACCGAGTGCTGTCTCACTTGCTGACAGACTGATTGTTACATCAGCACTAATTTTCACGAGTTGCTGACAAGTGCGATCGAGAATCGCGCCGAATAGGCACATACATATGACTTTCGTGGGTGTACTATCATCAACTCTACAGCTGTCGGGGCACGGATACTGAGATTATGAAGTATTCCAGGGGTACGATTTTCACACCTCGAATTTGCTTCGATTCTGTTCGCACAGTTGTGATAATTTGCGCGCTTGGGAAATAAATTCGGGTACAAGAATCGTCTAGAATGTGAGAAACAAGAGTGTAAGAAAGTATTGGAACATTCACATCTAAGCTGGTACCCAATACAGTTCGCTTTTCACGAATATCCAGTACTACTATAACTAGTAACTTTGTGACTGTTAAAACTAAACCAAAACTTTAGAATGTAGGTAGTAGGTAAAGTATTAAGATAGAGTGTTTTATTTTTATATAATTGACAAACAACTAGTGTATTATTATAGGCCTGTGCAAAAAATGGAGTTTAGGTCCAGTTTGTAGAAGTAAGAAAGAAATCAATGTATAATAATATAATATTTTAAGATAGTGAATTTTATGTCTTTTACCAAAAAATATGGTTTGATTTTATTAGTCAACATTTTTGTGCAATATGGTAGTCAATATAATGTAAACTATCAACTACATAATATAGTTTCACATTTAATAATGAAATCGAAATCTACTTAAAGTGTAATAGATACCTACTTATATTTTTCCGAATTGTATTTAAAAGTTAATATAATTAAAATATTAATTATCTATATCGTATACTTGAATGTATCGAGGTGAGTACTTGAAATATATTTACCTACAGTTTCTATCCACTTAGGATCAAATCTACCTTATTTTGATTTTACCCTAAGTTTGTAGGAACTATTGACCATGGCAAAATTGTGAATAACTAGTACTGATGTATTATAATAATTATTATAAGCTTGACAAAATGTCCTTAATAAACAGACTAAGACAAGAAGAAGATATTATATTAACTATTTTAGTATGTTGGGCAACAATATTAAAAGTTAAGAATATTTTAAGAACTAAAGATTAAAGACTCAGAAATATTATGTAAACTATGTCTCGTGTAAATAATCTTGATTTTAAACAATAATAAATAAATCAAAACTTTTATTATATCTATTTATTAGTTAGTTAAAATCTACAATAATTGTTTTATTGTCTCTAATTTCCTAAACTTTGTGTTTTAATCAATGATTTTTATATACTTTGTTAACTATGTTAACGCGGACGAAGTCGCGGGCAACAGCTAGTTTTTATGTAATATCGTTGGTTTTAATATTATTTCCTTTCACATAAAAAACGTATTATAAAATATTATTTATAACAGCTAGTTTTCAGGTAGCTAAGAATTAAGATTACAGAAACCATTTGAAAACTACCTGTTTTAAAACTTTTTGTTACATCATCTGTAGCCTTGAAGCGCCACCTCTTAAACCAATAGGAACTAAAAAGAATATTATCTTTTACTTAATGGGAACAGATGGCGCTACTAACGGCAAAAATCTCCTACAGTTTGGGACTTGATTTTTAGGGTTCCGTTATCCGTATCCAAAGAGTAAAAAGCGGGACTCTATTACTAAGACTTCGTTGTCTCTCCGTCCGTTGGTCTGTCTGTCTGTGCGTCTCCAGGCTGTATTTCAAGAACCGATATAGGTAGACTTCTGAAATGTTCACCGATCGAGTATTTCTATTACCGGTATAACAAACAAATACTAATAATATAATTAAAATAAAATAAAACTTTAAGAGTATAATGGTGATACAAAAAACAACTTTTGGCCTATTTTTGCAACGGTACGGAATCCTTCGTGCGTGAGTCCGCTTCGCATATATTCTGGGAGATCTCCTTCGCAGATAAAATAATGATAATAAGAATTTAGGTGCTCAAAATATGGCAAACAAATAGCAACTTAATACAACTCTATATAATTTCAAATTGGTTAGTTAAGAGATGTCCAAAGATAACCAGAAGAATAGGTATATTAGGTATGTACAATTTAACTATTTTGTATCTACTAAAATACAGTCTGTAGGGCAGTAAATACAATTTATCATCATTCACAACAAAAGCTTTAAGAAGCACAAGTTATTCAAAGAATCGAAGTTTGTCAAACAACTTAATTTTTTACAATAAGTCTTCAAGAAGTTTCCGCAAACTATTTTACAGTTTGCTTTTTAATTATAACGAAGCTCGTTTCGCCTCGAGAAACAAATCGAGCAAAAACGACTAAGATTTTCCTCGCCTGAGAAGACTCGCCGTACCCAAAAGTGGCGAGATATTAGGGAATTATTTACGAAGTGACCGCAAAGTTTATGTGATAATAATTTTACACGGCTAAAGGGCAGGTTTATTATTTTGTTTTCCCGGCGAGATACAAAGCTGCCCAGCGGGTGGGGGTTTAGTGCGCCATTCCGCCATCCCGCCATTCCGCCATTCCGCCATTCCGCCATTCCGCCGGTCGGCCGGAGTTCTTCGGCGTCTTAACACTCCCTCGAGAGTTCATTTATATATTCGTAACACGGAGGCGGTAATAAAACTGCGTTATCCCTGTCATTATTTAGTCATCGGCCTCGCTCCGACTGAGAGAATAAAATGCATTTCGATAACTTTTTAATGCAGAACCTGCTGGGGTGCCGTTTTGGAAAATGAGATATTAAATATTGTATGCCGTTTGGATGCCGTAATGGCTTCTGTTTTTAAATTTCGAAGCATTTGAGGTCGTTACGAAAGAAAATTACAGTAGATATTTATTAAAAACCAAAAATGCCATGTACCTAATATTCTTTGGTAGGTACTGTTTTTGGTTTAAATGCCTCCAAAGTTTAAAAAGACAAGACAGCAGAATATAAATGGTATAAAATATTATTTATGTTATTTTTCGAAACATTTTCATATGATATGACAATATATATTTAACTTTTTTTTTGTAAGACTAAACACTAAACAGGCTTGAAACCTCCCAAAAAGTCGCTAAATCCGGTACACGCGATTAAAGCGTAATACACGGTAATTGCCACCGCCATTACTCACATTTGAGGTGCAATATGTCTGGAGTCTGGAGTGACCAGGGTAAGTCGGGTTACGAGCTGGCTAGTTTACGAGCGCCCGCCCCTCACCGCCCGCCCTAGCCGCCCCGGGCGACGCGGCTAAATCTTATTTATCCCGGAAACATAAAACCTGCTCACTGACGAAATTAATTGGCCCTAACGCTTATTTTGTTGCGTTATTATACGGGAGTAAAATTGTGATTCGATTTAAGGACGTACAAAAAATAACAAATCTTTAAATTAAGAGCAAAAGCTGCCACTCCGCTTTATAAATCTTTTATAAGGATCGCCGCAGCTTATTATGAAATCCTATTGTTTTAAATTCTCAATTTATATACAGTTTTGATTAGTATTTCTGCTGGTGTCGATACGAGGCAAATACAATCGCTGGCAGGCTAGTTGTGCTTACCCGACACGTTTCGTACGGAGCGGGAACAATGAGGCCCACATGTGATCTTTCTGCCAACAATGGATATTGGAGCCTCTCCAGTAACTAACACCTGTCCAGGAGTTTGATTTCCCATTGTTGCTTTTCATTATCCTCCGTGCTACACTTTTGTATGAAAATATTCAAACTTCTTTGTTCCCTTAGAACTTTTAAGATAAGGGTGCACGTAGACGGGTACTCAAATTTCCTTATGTAACGTGCATAAAACGATACTCTGTTATTACATGTTATTTTTTTTTCAAAGACCTCGTAAAATCACAAAATTTTCGATTTAAATTATTAATCGAAAGGTTTAAGTGGTAATTAAATTACATGCGTGCGTTGGGCGGCTTTTAGCGTCGGTATTGGGCCGCAGCGGGCGACGGGAGTCCGGCAGTCCGGCCAGTAATCCGGCTCGGAGGCGCTGTCGCACGTCCAGCTTACTTTTATTACCTCCTGCATGGTGAAATAAAACAAAATTGCCGGAAATTTATGGGCCGGAGAGTACTAGTGGGGTGGAAAGTTTTCAATTTGAAACGAATAACTTGTTTGTCTCGCGTAATAAGGAGGGTTTTGCCCGTAATAAGGGGTCGCAACGGCTGCCGCGGGCTTACTTAAAACTACTTTCTTGGTTTTATTACCTAAGTGCCGTGGGTGGAAGCGGGAGCTCGTCAACTTAACGTGGTTTAGGTGCGATGTTTTACGCGGTACTTACAGCGCTCTTTTATTTTTCCCAGTAATAAATAAAGATGTAATGCAGTGTGTAATGTCGGAATGTTATCACAGCTTCCCTTCATATTATTTTACGTTCTTCTTGTACCAGTAGGTAAATATTTTATGTGTAATTTTTTCTTTTGAGACTTTTGATTACGGATTGAGTCATAAACGTAATAAAACACAACATAATAAATTTTGAACTCTTCAAAAACCCCTTGAATTGCTTTAAATTCTAAACAGAAACCGGATTCAATGACACTAAAACATTTAAATAGCTCAAAGCGCTTTTATTACACTTCTTCCCCGTGAAGACTTCTTAAAGTGCACAAAAACAAAAAGGCAGTCGCTCGGCGTAGTTTTGAAAAGATCACACGTGGTGTGTCCGAGCTGAATGCGGGAGCAGCCTGCGCCTTTGAAGCCTACTCAGTACTCACAAGTGCCACTTTATCCGGGAAATAAACGTGAAAAGCGACGACTTTGCCCCGTGCATGTTTCATCACCGATACGGTATCATTTATGCAGAGGGCGTGGCATTTTTACATTTAATTTGCGTGGTAAGTATTTTCAGTTGTTATATTTGAATATTGAGTGCGTATTTGGTATTGGACGTTACTACAACTTAATACAATTAGGGCCTGTTTCACCGCTTCCTGATAAGGCTATCCACCACTTAACTTGACACATAGAGTATGGAGAGTCTGTCAAATAAGCCTATCGGGCACCTTATCAGGAAGCGATGAAACAGGCCCTAATTGTATTAGTTGTAATATACTTAATACTTATGCAAATTGCAAAGTATTTTTAACAGCCTTTTAGGTTCTTGTATTGCATTAAATTGTTGATGTTAATTAGTCAAGCTAAAAAGTCAAGTTTTTTTATTATTATTAACGTGATCATGATAAATGTAAAGTGGCAATCCAAAGCTCTACTTGAACTAATTATTATAACTATTAAGTAGTTCATGTAGTCGTAGTAAGATATTGATAAAATTAAAATGTATAATGCCACAAGTATTGCGCTTTTACGCAACACCAGCGTAAACTGCCATTATAAAATATAAATTATTCCACCAAATATAATTATGTAAAGGAACCCACTTGCCGCATAATGATACCTACTTACGGAAGTGGGGAAACGTCTAAATCGTATAAAGTCCCCGGAGCGACTCTCACCTAAACTCGTGAAGAATGCCAGTTACACAGTTGGTCCCGATCTTGCAGGAACTTTCTATTTTTCGATTGGCCGTGTTAGTAAGTTGGAAATGTAGTTTAGCCGGTACTTCACACGCTCCCGAACTCAATTTGGTAACTTATTTTGCATTTGCTATGTTTGGACACTAACTTTGTTCGCCGGAATCAAACCTAGAAACAGAGTGTTTTCTCTGGAATTGTCGGTTGTATTGGATAAGAAGCGCTGAAATCTTGATAAAAAGTTCTTTAGAAAACCTATGTTTAGTATTGTTCGTTTGTTACCGACGAATTTTCAATCTAGAACATTATTATGACTGAGTGAGACAGAATAATAATATTATTCTAAAACAATAAAAATATTGTTTCTAGTAAACATTTGGTTTTTCCTTACGCAAAATTGTAATATGCTTACCTACACTTACGTCAGTAAAAAAAATATTTCGATCGATTGACGATTATTTACCGAAATACAAGTAACAACGTCATTCGTAGCCATTTCGTAGCGATCGTCGTAGAGGCTGGGCGGGCGGAAGTGGCGCTGTAGAGGGCGGGCGGCGACAGTTCTTGTATACATTAACAACTTATCAACTGTCTTTTAATGATAAGTGTGCAACTAATGTTGGTTATCAAACATAATAATGTCTTAATTTGCTAGGTTAAATGTTTTAGTAAAACATATTTTGCTGAGATTATACTGTAAATAAAGTGAGGATTCGGAGCAAGGCTTTAATTAGGTAAGTTAATTTTGTTGACTTAGTCTGAGGGACTAACAAACAATAAACACGATAGCTCTAAATAAGCCCTTAAAATGTCAACATTTCTGAAATAACAAGTTGTTGTAACTTGTTTTTCTTTTGTTGTGACCTTCAATAAACGTGTTTTTGTCTCAATTTTAAATATATTTTATAAACTTATATTTTATTAATTGAAAAAACGTGCAACGTCATTGCATAGAAATCTAGAGAAATTATTATAAGATAACCGTACATTTTTCCTTGATAAACACGACTGCCAGGTTGCGGGGACTAATTAACATACGACAAAGGCTGAGAGGTAACAGACATACAAACAGACAAAATTTCGCATTCACAATATTAGTGTGGTCTATGAATATTGAATAGGTAAGTATATGAATAAGTACTTATAGATATAGAAGAACGGATTCGAAAATAAAATTATGCGACATCTAAGAAAACAAACCTGTATAATATTATCATTTTTTAATAAAAAATCCAATTTTTTGAGGGTCCTCGTACTTTTACATCCATATCCTATCATTTCCATACCCACTCGAAGTACCCTCATTATGTTCGATAGACCAATGGCCCCGAAGTGCTGTAGACCTATTTTCTTTTACGTGAGATGTTTTCCACTCATCATCAAATTATACCACTGAAAGGATAAGGTATTGGGATACAATTTGTAAAACCAAATTTTAGTGAGTAACTCGATAATTTGAATTTGGTGATTTAACTATACTCATAACGTAGAAAAACTACTCCCAGAGTACTTTTTGTTAGCTCGAGTTAACGACGACCTACATTTCTAGTTCAAAATCATTCGCATTTCCCGATCGTAATTTCGAATGATGCAATTGTATTCCACAAATATCTTTTCTAATTTTAGAATTCCGAGAGATAAAAAGAATTAAGACTCGAATGGAGCAGTAAAAGTGATTTACTCGCATTAAACCGAGATCTTTTGCGAATATATATTTGGAATTACTGAAGCAATCCGCCGTTTAATTCGTAGGCCGGTAAGAGAGACGGCCGGTACCCAGTTTTAATTACGAAGCAGGTTTATTCTGTCTAATTTCAAGAATTTACCATTCCCCGCATGTACCGCGGAAGGGTCAGAGCGAAAGAAAATGACATTTCGTTATTCTATTACGGCGCGGGCGGGGAAGAGTCGGCGTAATTACTTTGAGAGGAGATCCGTAGTTACCGCCTCGCGCCACAACGAGTGTTGAGGAATGCCGGATTAGTTTATCAGCTGTGGTTTTGTTGTAATACGAATAATGTTTTTGTATGGAAACCATCTTCTTGAGAATACACAGGTATATTTAGATGAAATAGGTATAACTTTTAGTATCAAACTCGACTTACTCTGACGGATATAAAACATGGATGGAGTAGAGGCTATTAGCGATATAAAAAGTAAGTGAAGTCACGCCTTTCGACATTCTAATTTTCTAATTTTTATATTTTATGCATTGCCTAGTTGCGTCTCATTTGTCTCGTTTCGAAGTATCTGCCTCTACTCTCTACTCTCTTTCTACAATCAAGTCAACTAACTGCTTGAGTTAGAATCGTCAGTCCAATAATATCAACGACGTGTAAAAGTATTAAAGATACTGTATTTTTCTTTTGGTAAGTCAAATAAAAACTTTTATTTAATACAACTTTTACGTGGAGAATCCCTGGAATTCCGTGTGTTTACAACCCCGGTATAATTGGTGTGATATTAAATGCAAGATGTTTCTTCACCTTCATAACCTCGTTGTGTGTTTCTTTGTTGTGGTTAAAATTAAATTTTCATATGCTCAGTTTCCTGGAAGTTTTAATAACTCTTTATGATATTTACTTTTAAAAATCCACGAGGTGTTTTGTTTTACCGTACATAAAAATGGCAAATCTCTACTAATGAAAAACAGTGATAGCCTCATTAACAGTATTAGCCTTCAATAATAACTACATTAACGTGTGAAACTTTTAAGTCTGAATAAATCGCTAGAATATTTTACAAATTCTTAATTCCATAAAGTACAACAGCTTCTTAACTTGGACGAGAATGGACCTCCGAATTGGAATAACAGCGCAAGTTAAATAAGCGCGTCTAGTGGGTCAGAAGTGGGATGTCTTACAAACGGCCCAAGTTTTCGCTTAAGCGGCGTTAGAGGGCGCGAACGGCGTCACAATTACCGCGCGCCATATTTATGCGCGCGGTAACCAAATTGCCTGATATTATTCTATCCCATTGAGTGCGAAAAGCGCAAATTAAACCGATTTTATATTGGATGATTTTCGCCGAGAGCGGGAGATACGCGATAACGGCGAGATTGCCTTATGAAATAACAAAGGAATTGCGATCCAAAGAGTTGCGTTTTTCCGTCGACATAAATACATTAATCGCCCGCTTTGTTTTGATTAAGAAATTAATTTTCCTCAGCTAATGAGTTGCTGAATTAATTTAGAAATTGAGTTTTATATCGGGTTTGCGACTAAATTATGCTCTAAGTCAATCGGAAAGTAACTTCCAGGTACTATTTAAAAACTAAAAACGTTTAACAATAAGTTATAAACTTTGAATGTTGCTTTAATGTTGTATGAACTATATTCTCTTTCTAGCGTAAGTAACCACAAAATTTAAACCAAAATAAAAGATTTACGAGCCATTTTTAAATAAAAGCTTGTGAACGTTCCACGTTCGGTGCTGAAACAACGAAAAATCAGTAAAATTTTATAACTCATTAGACGTATACTGGAAGAAAGTGGGAAACAAAAGATGTATCTTTGGAGGGTCCAGATATTTGGGAAACTATATAGCCTAATGAAAGCGAGCGAGGGCGGCGCTAACAACTAATTGCCTATTCCGAAAACTCATTTGAACATAAAATGGATTCCGTATTTAAATTTTAGCATTCCGTAAAACAACAGAGAAAGTTAAATACTTTGGGCATTTTGGTTTCATTAGATTGCTTCCTTTTTATATTAATTGAATGTTTCGATGTAATTTCTGCATGTTCGATTACTTTTTTTAATATACTTTTATGTGAAGAGCTCTTTACGATTTTTTGCAGTTATATCCTAATTCAATGAAGTTTACTTTTATTAATGCAATAGTTCTCAAGTCTTTGTAGTTCTTTTTGAGAAATAAAGTCTAACCGCATTCAGCACAGCATCAAGTCAAGCAATAGTCTCGGAAGGATAAATAAATGTATTTATAACAATCGAAGCAGACGGCTGCATCAGTGTCGCTTCAGGGAAATGTAACGTGCATCGTGAGTGACGGCCGCTCAGCCCGCCGCATACCAATGCCGCAGAGCTACTACTTACTTATCGATATTGTGCAATACTCTGAGAGGTTTCCGCAACTTACGATTGGTTTCCTAGGGCTCATGAGAGGACTCGAATCTATACTAGAATGGCGAGTGTTTCTACCCGATTGCCATAAGTACGTACATATTACGAGGACAAATTTATGAGGCTCGAACATGGCAATTTACACGGAAATTCATATGCAGCGAGCCCCATTTTATATTCAGCTCCCGATGGGTCGAAAGGATTAAAACCTTTTTAATTCCCGGGCTAAGCCGCGGGAAACGGCTTGTTTACAGATAAACCATTAAAAGGATTAAAAAAAGGGCGGCAGAGAACACACTTATAAATCAAACGGCTCTCTTTCCCCGTCAGCGCAAATTGTATTTGTTTAAGTCGTGTGCGTACGGCGCGGCATCTTGTCTGGGCCGGGCCGCCGATAAATAAACAGGTCACATATTGGAGGGGGTGGGCGAATACAATTGTAACTTTCGTGCCCCCCTACGGGAGGGCAAAAGTTTAAAAAATACAAGTTCAGGAGCGTCGTCGGGGCGACGCGGCGCGGCGTAGTGCGGGCGGCGCGGCCGGCACGCACCGCGCATATGTCCTCACACCCTGTGGGACACTTTGCGAAGGTATCTGAACTATTTCCGAACTTATTTCCAATGTCGAAACGTTTAAGGGTAAACTGAATTTCTATTCTGAAATCTTTGAACAAGAAACGTACAGCTTAATAAAAAATGGGTCTCCATAATAATTATACAAAATTTGTCATTAAATCTCTCTATATTATATTATTGAGCACATTGCTAATTTATTGATTTTCAGTTCGCAACAGTGTTTAAAATGCAGTTTCGTACGATAGAGTCCAAAAACTCCATTGTGGTCTCCAATATTACTGTCACGTTCAGTAGGCATACCTGTCGAAAACATGATTTATATTCACGAACGTCGCCGGGGCCTATTAAAAAGCCTAATACGGAATAAGAATGAGAGTCCGATACCTTTTAGAGGCTAAGCGAATTACGAGCCAGCGACTGCCGAATCTTTTATTCAGAGCGGATCCCCGCTCGGTTTCATATTACTCCTAGTAATTTTTACGAGTGGTACTTTCATTAATCTCATAAAAGTGAAGTGAGGAATAAACACTGCTAAAGAAACTTATTAAAATTATAACGGGAATGTTGAAAAATGGATGAAAAACAAAAGTTGATAATCTCTGCCGGTGCCGGCGAAGTTGTCGGCGGCCTGCTCACTAAGGGGGAGATATACACAACGAGTAATTAGTATGCGGGAAAGTCGCGCAACATTTTTTACATTATGCTAAGTCTCGAAGAAAAAGTGTTGGAGCCGTCGGAGGGAGAGCTATTTCCAATAATTCATTAGGCCGCCGTCACGGGGTACGAATTAAAATTAATGATTCGCGAAGACACCCGCGCTTCCAAAAGATCTCATTTTGTTATCCTCCCACTTTTTATTCATTGAGGTGATTCTGAAATATAAAGGTACTAGGTACACGCTTATTCACACCGTTACGTTAACGTCTTTCGAGATTCGACTCTCAGGCATTATTTTATTAGCGCTTAATGCTTTTCGATCGACGCACAAATAAAATCGTGGTTAACGTAACCCGATATGCTACACAGTACAACAATATGACTCAAAAACGATTTCGCGTTCGTTTGAGTTTGCACTCGATGACCGTATGTTTATATAAAAGCTTCGTATCGACGTTCGGAAAAGCGAAACTTCGAGACGTAATATTCACTTCCGAACACGAGTGTGACCCGCGAAAGAAAGGTGCGATGTAGACGGCATAATTTATAAGATGTACGCCGGTTTCCCTAAGTTCAATTTCGCTTTAATGCTGTTGATCCCGTGCTGGGATTTGCACGACGTGGCGGCATGTTTTGATGAGAATTCGGAAGACGCGACATACAAGTCTCATTTCCAGTTTCCCGTCACGCGCCCGCCTCAAATAAGGCTTACGCCCTGTTCTCGCCCTCACTGTAAACCCTGGAATAACTAATGCCCCCATAACTTACTGTTTCAAAGGATTATTTTATCATTTTAACTTATTGTTAGCTAATTTAAAACGAAGGTCGCCCCCTGTGTGTGGGATCTTTATGATACTGTGTGCCGTGTGGATTTTTTTGGACTTAAAGTTGAGTAGGTGCGTATAGAGAGGACTGTAAGCTGTGAAATAATAAGGACGCTTTTTAGGGTTCCCTAGTCAACAAGAAACCCTTATAGTTTCGTTCTGTCCGTCAGTCTGTCTGTCCGCGGTTTTGCTCAGAGACTATAGGACCTACAAAGCTGTGATTTGGCATGAATGCACATATTAACGATGCCGACAAAATGGTACGTGAAATCTTTGAAACATATTTTTTTATGGTACCTTCCCTACACATCAAGCGGGGATGAATATTTTTTTTCGCGTCCACCCCATCATGTGGGGTGTCGTTGGATAGGTTTTTTAAAAATATTATGAGTATTCACACATCATTTTCCCATTTAGGGAACCCTTTGTGAAATATTAAGTTTTAAAGTGGAAAAAATCGTTAGAGTACAGTGTCCCCCCCCTTCTACCAGCTAAACGGAGGCTTCTGGAAATGTGAAAAAATTCACGGGAGTAGAAAATATGCTGAATTTAAAAGGAAAACTATCACGGCTAAGAAGACTTCATACGTTTTTGAGTTATAGTCGATCAGCTAAAAAAATGTATTCGGCGAAGTATATAGGAACTTTTCGTTAAAATTCCTTTGAACGTTACTGAGATGATGTTGTTAGTAGTGTAAAACACGTTATAAATGTACATTCATTGACCATACTAAAATATCAAAAACTAGCGGTACTACGGAACCCTATATTACGCGTGGCTCGACACGTACTTGGCCGATTTTTTATGTATAAGCTACTCATAAACAGAAGAGAACTGCAATCTGTCAAGCTTTACTTTCATACAAAGTTATTATACACCATCACACGATCACCTAGCCTCTCTGACGATGTTGATGATGATAATGATGACTATATTATATATAGTATGTCACCGTAAGATTGTAAATACCGTTAGATTATAATCTATCTCGCGAGATTGTGAACAGTCGAAAGATTGTGAACCGCAACATACTACTTACAATTTAACGTATTATTATTCGGTAGATTGTAATCTATCGAAGTGAAACCGTTAAATCACAATCTTAAAATTGTCAAATTGTCAACTGTCCAAAGGCTGTCCCTGATTGGTCAGTAGACCGAACGGTGTCCATAGAGTCAGGAATGAAACACAGGTGTCAAACAAAAAATGTCGACGGAGCTCCGCTCCGCGGGGCTCCTATTTCTGGGTTCTTCACAAAAAAATAACCACGATGCCTAAAGCGGGAGCTTCGCCGCGCTACGCTCTCGCCTTAGCCATCTTACCTAACCCAACCAAGTCGTATTGGGACAAAATTGCTATTAATTACCTAAGAATTTAAATAATATACGGTTCTTTTACATTAGTGTTATATAAAATAAATAATGTTAATTAAATTTACGTTTAATAATCACTATACGTAAATTTAATTAATATTATTTATCGACTTCTTTTCCTCCGTTGACTTTTTTGACTGACACCTGTGTTTCATTCCTAACTCTATGGACACAAAACGGTCTGCTGACCAATCAGGGACAGCCTTCGGACAGTTGACAATTCGATAATTTTGAGATTGTGATTTAACGGTTCCACTTCGATAGATAACAATCTACCGAACAATAATACGTTAAATTGTAAGCAGTATGTTGCGGTTCACAATGTTTCGACCGTTCACAATCTCGCGAGATAGATTATATTAAAATCTAACGGTATTTACAATCTTACGGTGACATATACATTGAAAAACAAAGTGAATGTTTTATGTCTACAACCACCATTTCACCGAGAAAGCGATGTATTTTGAAAGTTTTATTGAAAGAAACATTGAATGACTTTCGCCATGTAAAACATTCGTTGCATATTTTATGTAATGAAATATTCAAGTGAGGGCTCGGCGGCGGGTTTCCTGGCGGCCGCACTATCCGCACTACCGCCTTGTGTTAGAAATTAAATTGATTTTAGGAGCAACATCTGCGGGCTTGTCCATTATTTTTAAATCAGCCGCCGGTGACTTCAAGTCTATACCGATATTTGTAATATTTGGTTCTCGGTGCCCCACCGAGAAGTTATCCACCGACGCTGGGTAACTTTGTGGCTTAGCATAAAAACTACACTAGATAAGATAAGTTATGTAATAAATATAATTCTTTATTGTGCACACATACTTACAATTTAAAAATCAAAAACATTTATAAAACACAAGTACAACACATGATAAAATTGTTAGATTTGTTGCTTCTACGTTACTTATATTTTGTACCTAAAATGATAAGAAATACAATTTTTGTACTTGCAGTGTGGGAGTGTAACGGCTGACGGCCCCAACTCGGTAAAACGAACTCGGTCATGTATTTGCTATTATTTCGCTAAGACAGATTTGGCCACTTGACGTACTTGCGGCTTGCTACTTTACTATGACTACATAGTTCTGACATAAACAGTTATCCAACATGAAACACGTTAGAAAACTGCTACTATTGAGGGGGTAGGCAACGATAGCGCTATGTCGCTAATCGGAAACTTCAAATTGATTATTACTAGACAAGCGCTGCCGCCTCTACTTCAACTTCCCACAAGGGCTATTGCCTCTTATATATTTTGGGAAAAACTATTGGCCTAATGATATGACAACGTGACTGGCAACTAATGGGGTGACATGTTAACTTTTGTTTTTATTGCGCGCAGGGCGGAGGCGCGGGCGGAATGTTAAGCAGCAGGCCTGGCGCTGTCGAGGCCAACAAATTGACGACAATGCCGCCAGGAGCTTACGTCGTCCTTGTGTTTATTGCCCAAATCATTTCTTTGTTACCAACGTGACCGAAGCTTCACTTTTACACGACGAGAGCTGGGGGACCGACGGAAGTTTGTTTTACTACATTTTGTTTTTTGTTATTCAATTATTTTATACTTACAACAATGTGAGGACATTTAATATGATTTTTGTTCCTAGAAAAGAAACATTAAAAACTTTTAGTCCCGCCGGAAACAACTATTTTTAACTTTACGTACTATCGTAGACATGACTTATTTAAGCTATAACTAGTTCTTTCTATAACCATTTCAAAAATTAAAAGGTTGCTTAAACAGTTTTGTGGAATTTTATCTTTCAACTTTAAATTAATGAGGTATTACCTGGGTACTACATTGTATGTAAATTTTTGAAAGCTGATTATAAAAACGTTCACCAGTATTGGCAATTAACCTAATTGTACATCGTAAGTGGCAATTCATTACCACGGCCTTGATAAAAACCACTAATCAAATTAGCCAGGATACATTCCTTAGGAATTCTCAATAATATGCTATTAAATTAATCATCAATGATAATTTAATGTTATAAAAAAAATTCATTACAATATATTTTGTAGAGTTTCATAACAATCTGAAGTAAATACATCTTTTTATCGAGAGATGGCGCTATGCTGCGCAATTTTTAATATTCCAAGACTCTAGGTTTGCTTCTTACTATTTAACTTATATTATTGCATTTCGTTATTTTGTACAACGTACCTAAAGTTGTTTACAAAATTTGATAAGTTCGTGAGTAATAAAAAGTATCAACATTTGAATATTGTAAGTTTGGAACAAAAGTGCATTATTTGTGATGTTTTCATGGCACCGTGCTATGAACACCACCTGTCTGGCTCCACTATTTGATTGCACTGGCAAAAGTCACGAAAATGTTAATGTGAGCCTTTGCATACAAATCTAGTTGCAAAATTGTATTACACCTAGACACCCGCCTTGTTCCAAATTATACGTCTGGGCCGTAAAAACGTTTACTTCTAGAATGGATTAGTACGATCTGACACGTACATTTGTTACTGAAAAACTAAGTTAAAGACATATTCTGATCACGGAAATATACGGCTTTTGACTTATCGCTACTTGCACCTTTCATTGACACCCAAAAATATCGTAATAACCCTTATGCATAATTGTGAATTAAAAAAAAAAGTTCTCGAGGGTATATTATTATGTCAATGGCAAGAGCGCAGTTGACCGATCATCGTATAATAGGCTGATGATTCGTATATAAAATAGACTACGTTAAATCAATATGCCGAATTTGGGCAAAACCATACAGTAAATAAAACATTTAGCTCAAGGTAACCGGCGCGCGGCGGTAACAGAATTCGCCAATTTAATACTTTTTAATAAAATAAAACCCATAAATCTAGTTGTTAAAAAAGAATGTGCGTGACTTGGCAGGCGCCACGAGGTCGCTTCCAAGTGGAGCTACGAGGTAGACCCGGCCGCCGCGACCAGCCCGCCCTGACCCCCGCCAACTATTGTCGTCCACCGCCCGCCCTACGCCAGCGCCGCGGCCGGGGGTCCAGCACCGCTGGTGTGGGTTTACGTGGTTAATACCAGTTGAACACGCGTATGGAAATTACGGAGAAATCAATCACGAATCGCCTAAATATGCCGCAGACATCAATGTTCGTTTAATGGTTTTTCCATAAAGATGATATCTTCGGCCATTGTTCGCCGTGAAATATAAATAGATTCACGTTACTGTTGCGGGATGGTACATGATACTATTGAAATATTAATATAAAGAAATATCTCGAAGGAAAATAAAATAAACATCGAATAAAGGATAAAGTAAGAATCTGGCTGTAATTGTAATTTGAAAAAGAAAATTCCATAGCGGACGTGACCGTAATACGTTTTATATGGTAATCTGTGCTCATATCGAGCTAACATTAAATCAGATAATAAAATACACATCAAAAAATTCAGAATCACTTACGTTTCAGGACTCGGTGGCAGGCGGCGCGGGCGGTGGTCCGACGCCAATAAAAATGTAAATAGTACCAATAAAATTTTGCTTTGAAGTAGCGCAGTAGAAGCTTTGACGGGCTCCATTCCGATAGCCTTTGTCAGGACACTGTCGCAGACACAATCATCCGATACAATTTTGATTGCCTATAGATAGGAGTTTATAGGATTTTTTAAATATTCTCTATAACAATGTTCTGTACAATCATTCTAAGTAAGACATCGCTCCGTGTATCCTTTTTTTATCTGAATAAATAAAGGAGCTTTCCGCAAGATAGTAACTGTAACTACTTTGCCAAATATTTTAATTTATAATCTTTGTACGTAAACCCATTTCGTTAGTCACCTTTTTCAGAATCTGTATTTCTTGAACTAAACCATTGCAAAGAAGTAAAACAGCTTAATTTTGTTAAGGCGAGGTAATTTGTTCGGTAGCGGTAGTAGGTATTGGTTCAACTTTTTGTTGTGCAGTTAAACAACAGAACAAGCCACAAACCGACCGTCATTTGATTAAATGTGGCCTCTTAAAAGGCGTCTCGCGTCCTTCGCAGAAACAACATCCTATTGGAACCTTCCACATATTGCGTCACAATATATTTTTGCGTCACGCTTTTTTTCTGATACCTTATGTGTTACAACCTACTGTCACATATAGTATGACCCACCTTTTACATGTACTTTCACATATAGCCTCCCCATGTGGTGCCAGTCCGCATGCGGGTGACAGCATACTCCTGGCTACGCGCATGTTGCTCGCATGACAGGAAAAAAAAATGAGGTTACCCACTAACTTTCATGACCGCAGATACGCGCGCGGGCGATGACACGCAGGTAAAACGGATGGCCCCACAGCAGTACGATGAAACTCCATAATATTAAGAATTTTTTTTTTATTTTGCTTATCACGCAACACGATATTGACAAACAGACGTAACGAAGATATAGTATTACAATAGATATAAGTACATTAAACGTCGCCCCGTAGATTGCCGTCTTAAAATGTTTCCGATGTTACCAATTTATTCGCAGATATATGTATACCAATGATATCTAGGGCATAAAAGAATTTCAATAAGTATAATGTTATTCAGGATATTTCCAGCCGGGTCGGACAGGGAGCATTTGAATAAACCGATATCACGGCCCGAACAAAATATTGTCCGTCGCCGATCGCTGCCGAAAAACATGCATGTTTTGTTTCCATGCTAGTAATATCATATGAAATATTCCAGCAAAACGTATCGGGAGTATTTTCGAGTCGAACATCGAGCTAGCATCCGCTGGACGGCAGATATCGTTGTTAAACATTTTCCTTCATTATATCTAAGAAGTTTTTGGAATGAAAATTTTGTAAATTACAATATTAGATATTCAGTTCTCAGTACCTACTTTAACATGTATCGGATGAATGACTAATATTTGATGTGGGGGGAAATTTATATTCCGCTCACAAATATCCAGATAATTCAATAGCTGATTGGATTTGACGATGATGTCATACGAGACCTCACTGTATTTACGATACAAATAATCATATTTTGATACCTAAGTTTTCTGCAAATATTGTTTTTACGTGGCTACGAACGTCCAAATAGTCAGTTTTGAATACATTAGATAATATTTTTGTATAATATACGTTATGGCCTTGCAAATGTTATTATATTGGTAAAAATATGTTTTTTAATTAATTTATATTCGGAAGGCTTAGGGTCAATTCAGAACGCGACGCGTAGAGTATACTAGATGCATTTCTAATAGGGTGGAGCGATTTTGTATGAAGAAAAAATTTTTTTCATTTTCTTTAATGGCATAGCAATAGAAAGTTGCCTTATGATGAGTAAATTCTGCATACAAAACATGGTTTACTTGTCTTGATGTTATGAGGTGCCCCAAACCAATTGAAAATTCGAAATTTTTTGAAAACATTGGTCTAGTTTTGATACATAGTATTTTTCTATATTTGCTGTTCCTTGTAAAAAAAACTGTATTGTAATATGTTAAATAAAAGACTGACCCCTTAGCCAAGACCTTTTCTTTACCGCTTTTCTATAGAATCGCCGATCAAAATGTATGGAATTGACTTAAAAATTCGCGAATATGACGTTGACGTTCGACTCGTCTAATTGTTAATTCTATACATTTTGATCGACGATTCTATAAAGAAACGATAAAAAAAAGTCTTGTCTACAGGTTCTGGTTAGTGATATCAATGTTTTGTTAATAATATTACTTCTTCCGTAAAACGAATAACATCTCCTTTGACAACTATATTCACAACTGTACCATCACATCCACCTTTTCTACCATCAAAATAATTTCTGCGTATACTTTTATAATTGCGATCTACATCGTGTGTGCTGATCTGTTTTTCAATATTTCTCATCGAATTTTTAACGATCAATGACAGCACTAGAATCCTTTGATGTAATAATACCAACAATCAACATCTTTTAACACAGATAAAGAAGCAGATAAAGCTATAATAGCAGCTGCTCTGTCAGAGACTCAGGTACGATTGCATACGAGAGCTAATTATGGAAAATTGAATCTCTTTTTCTGGGGTGACTGAGCAGCTACTTATTATGGCGATTGATTTAGCTTGTAAAAGCTTGTAAAGAAAAGAAGAAGCTACAATTGCTTGAACTCGTCCTTTTGGTTGTTAAGTCATCATGCAAAAAACGAGAACAAGTCGTCTGGTTAGGACCCATTATATCTTTGTTACGCAGTGTTTTTTTTTTTAATTTTCTCCATATTTTTTACAATCGCATTTAAAACCACACGGCTACGAATAATAAAAACTAAGGAAGAGTAACTCCGTCAAAAAACATGCATTTCCGTAGCCAGTCCTTGGGACACATCATGAACTGTCAGCTCTTTTGTTGTTTTGTCAAGCTTTGATTCATATTAATGTGATATTAATTAATAAATAAGTAATTTTTATAACAGAATTGCTAGTTGAGACTTGAGACACTGGTAACTTCTCCGATAAACCAAAAACGGGACAACATGTCTCTTTTCGTGTTTTGACGACGTATTTTGACTGTGGTAAAGAGAAATACTAGATTAAAAAAAGACTAAATATCAATAAAATAATTGGCCAAGTGCGTGTCGGACTCGCGCACGAAGGGTTCCGTACCGTTATAGAGCAAAAATAGGCCAAAAATTGTGTTTTTATATTTATAAGTAAAAAATTATTATTAATTATTAAAGTACAATTATATTTAAGGCCTTCGTGAAATTTTCAAGTGCTTACCTCTTATCATTATTGATTACAAGCAAAAAAGGCCAAAAAAATCACGTTTGTTGTATGGTAGCCTCCCTTAAATATTAATTTTATTTTTATTTTAGTATTTGTTGTTATAGCGGCACCGGAAAAACACAATCTGTGAAAATTTCAGAACTCTAGCTATAGCGGTTCTTGAGATACAGCCTGGAGACAGACAGACAGACGGACAGACAAACATCGAAGTCATGAATAGGGTCCCGTTTTTACCCTTTGGGTACGGAACCCTAATTATATCGCAAATAGTATTTTATCAACAATCAGTGAACTGGAAATCAATATTACTTACAGGAGTTTATTTTCTTGTGGGTAGTGCTTAAAATCACTGTTTCTCACAAGCAGAATTACATTAATAGCGCGCATTTTATGGCGTTCGAACAACGATTGAAAAGTGCAATGAAATCACCTCTCCTGCCTCAATCTCCCCATTTATCTACGGAATATTCAAGCTTAAACAGTTACGAACGTAACGGAATAAGTACACATAATATAATTCAGCGTTAATTTGGCAATATTAGAAGTTGGTGGTTTTTGACAAAGTTTTTCGAATTTCTCTAAAGTTCATGACATTGACCTTTAAATTTATTATGATTTAAATAAAATTTTGTACGTACGAATATAAAAAAAAATTTCGCTCCACCCTAAATTTTCTATGTTTGTACTGAATTGAAAGACTTCAATCTCTGTTGAATCTTCTGAATTCATCTTCTTCTTTACTCTGTGTGAAGTTTGAATTGACACTTACAGACCAATAAGGGTCAATTCAGACCGCAACGCGACGCGTAGACTGATGCATTTCTATAACTGTATGGATTTGACAGATTTGCAACGCGACGCGTAGCGGTCTGAATTGACCCTGACTTTGAATATAGCTAATACAATAATTTTGGTAAACATAATAATATAATAATAAATATATTCTTTACAGTGTAACACAATGGCGGTATCCTATCCTTATTACTAATAACTAATTTCTTCCAGGCAACCACAGGCAAAGGACAGTTTGTTATAATATTATAGTAATGACGAGCCTCCACATGTATTATTATCGTTATTATTATAACCTTTTTTGTTACTACACTTTTTTACTTTCTTATATTTAGCTGAAGATCCAGCTGTATAAACAGTTATTAATAATAACAATTATAGTCAGTAGTACACAGTTTCCAATTTCCAATATCATTTCTGGTCAATATAAACAAAAAAATACAGAAGACATAAAAACCGGGTGCGCATCAAAATACGCTTCGGAATCTTTTCATTTGAAATAGCTAAATTAACCGAAACGAGATCTGTGGCAGAAAAACCGTTCTCGTTTCATGGTGAAGTTATAATAAGCAATCAGAGCGACAATGCCGATATTATATTCCTCGTTGAATCGGTGCATTGTTCTGCGCCGCTCTATTTATCGGCCTGATTTGTTTGCGCCGCCTTTGAGTCGCCTCACTCGGTGCGAGTGTCGAGTGTAATTGAGAGGACACCAGATCGGCTGTGCTCACTTCGGTGATACTGCTTCGTGCTCGATACATACCTTTTGTTATGGAATAGGCGATACAACGATACCACTGAAATAACATTAAGGAGGATGTAAAAATTGCCTAAGAAGAATCGAAAATCTCATTTTGAAGACTAAATGTGTCGTTTTCTAAAGTCCATTTAATATTCTGAAAAGGTAGCAAAAACCTAAATATTCTTAAATTGAAAAACCGGAGCAGATGCAAAATAACTCGCTACGCCGATAGCTGTATCGATCTAATGAATTATTCCATACGAATAAACGCAAATTAATATCATAAATTTCTTCCTAAGGGATATCAGTCAATTTATTAGAAAAGGGAATATACTTTTACGAGGCCTAATCACGTATAACGCGGCAACCTGTGCGACATAAAATCCCCTAATCTAGTAAACAGGGGGCAAATGACTCACTTCACGGCCGCTACGTATTCGGGAAAATTTGGGGAACTTAATCTTTACGGGATAAAGTAAAAGGAGACATGACCCAGGTGGCAGGTACCAGCGCGCGTAAATCGCACCCCCGGCCTCCCCGCCGAGTTATGCGGGCTTCGCCTTTATGGTGAGGAAGGATAGCATAAATATTATTTGTATCAGTAATAACTGTTCGTAGTAACTCCACTTTATAGTTGATTTAGGGAGCGGTTTAATTAAAATAATCACACATTCCACAGGTAGGGTAGAGTACGAGTAATTAAAATTACTATAAGAAATATGATTAGGATTGGTGTTGCCGATTGTCATTATATTATTTACGAAATAATAAGTGTACAAATATTTCTAAAGCTTAATGTTTTTGATATTGCACTTTTTATAGTATTAGTACAGAAATAAAAACAATACCACACCATTAATCGAGGATGAAATAAAATAACTATGATACCAATGAATTGCGGTAATAGAAAAATAAAGTTTACGACGGCTCTTTTACGTCGGCAGATAAAGTGCGAAACAAAAGGGAGCATTTAGAGAATCAGTGGAATGGTTTTTCATGTTTATAACACAATATTACTCCGGTCCGGTGCGACGTGCGGTGTATCGCCGCGCGGACGTCTGCCGAACACGGAAAACCGTTCAGACGACCCCCGCACCTCCCCACACCCCCCCGCACACCCCCCACATCCTCCCGCACACCCTAAGCCCACCACTTTTACGATGAATCTTCGTTTCTCCGCATCAAGAAGTAATTTTAGTGTTCCTTTGCCGATTCAATGATAGCACTCGGCTTGATTGGTTAAGCCCCTCTTTGATTTAATTTCAGGTTAGGTTGTTCTGCGGATCCCGAGGGAGCTCGATACGCGTCAATCTTATTGACGTTTGTATTGGTTTCACGTTTAAGCCACTGTGTGGATGACATTGTCTGGCTTTACTTTGATGGAGATATTGTTACCGAATATTTAACAAGTGCTATGACGTGTCATTAGCTATTTATTTAAATATTCCGTTTTGATAAAAGGTATGTAAAATTACTACTTACTTTCAAAATAAGGTGAAAATCCTTTGCAGCCGACTCCGATTTCTGTCGTTAGTTTTTAACATGTCAACGCGAGATTTCAAACGAAATCTGTGTAGTTGAAAGTCAAATATCGATGTTTGGTGAAATAAGTGAAAAAGTCGGCGTATGTGTTTTCCCGAGCCGGGCAGCTGGGCATGTCACTTTGGCCTCCTCCGTCCACCGGCCGCCATGAATACGTAATACAAGGCAGGACGCGAATTCTTTCGTTTATTATTCAATCATTCGTTCGGCGCGAGTCGGCTTTAATTTCATGGCGGGTGGGCACAGTGCCCCGAGCGGCTGCCACGGCTCCGCTCTACGGAGACAAACATGCCTTTTTCTAATTCCTTTACAGTTTACTGATTGATACCAGGCTAAACTATCTGCGATAGCTAGTAGGGCTAAAAATTAGAAACTGGTCCCATGCTGCAGCCTCAATCGCCACGTATCAGCCGGCATTTTTTGGTAGCTTAAAATCACGACTATTCGCCACTTTAGTAATTTGTTAACTAACTTCTATTCTTTTACTTTTGTCGCTATATCGGTAATCTATTGAAGTCAAACTTAAAACACAACCGATAAAGAGTTGTAAAGAAAAGCGTTCTCCATATTTATCTCGCCCGTACGTCTGAGCACTGCGAAAAAGACAATTCTTATTCTAAAAGGCGAGGCTGGCGAGGATGTGGAGCGAGTGCGTGCCGGGGTGATTGAAACCGCCGCCCGCCGCGCGCCGCCGCCGCCCGCGCCGTAGCAGCCGTCGCGACCGACGTCGAATTGAAAACGCAAATTTACTGACACATCTATTAACGAAACGGCAACCAGAAAATAGAATAGGGACGTGTACAACATAACAACATTTCATACAAATTCTGTCATGATATTTTCTCGTGAGACGGGTGTACGTTTCAGTTGTAATGGTTGATAACATTACATATAGCTAGTCCGAAGAAGTGTTTAGTTCATTTTGTTAGGAAAAACATCTAAGCTTCTCGCGGGTGATTTTTGCTACTAAAATTCTTTATTAATATTTAGCGAGGAAGGAACATTTTCTCATAAAAATATCGTAGAATGTACAATGTGAGTGTTCTACACAAAGCTTTTATTGCCTTAAACTCCGCACAAAGTATATTAAGCTGAGACGGTCCGCACGAGACCGAGCTAAAGTAACCGAAAGATATTCTTACGTTCTTACGAGAGTGCATATGAGGAGGTTTTACTGGGGCCGTGTCGTATCATTTTTATAACTATCAAAGGGAGTTAGCATTAAAATTCAGGAGACGGTCGCGCGACCTTGTTTCGTCTTCTGTATGACGGTATATTAAAGCCTTCCCCGAATAAAAAGAAAATTCTCCCTCAAACTTCACGAGCGAAATTTGTTTTAGGAATTTTGAAGAATCATGTTTTGTAGTTATAACTTGTTAGAGCTAACTTTGTTAAATTATTACAATGCTCAAAACACAATGTCTCTACTACTGCGGCTACTCGTAGACAAGTGACAACATTTAATACATTAACAAATATGATATTTTTTTCCGTGTCATTCAATGAAAATATTATGTTGATGATGAACAATATCGTATTAGCAGTTTTACGTATTTACGAGACCCGTAGTTCGCGCGAGCTTATATGAATTTTCCTAATATAAATAGCAGATATGAGTGCCCGTAGGGTCGCATTCACACACGATTCAAATAAAAAAGTCGCCATCACTCAAGTATGCGCCGCTATTCAATCGCTTGCCTACAAATTCGTTCCCTCCGGCGACGGAGCTGTGTGGATACGCTGCGGATTAAAGATTGTGATCGGTGAAGTTTTAAGCCTTTCTAACTTCGAAATATATCTCCATACAACTTTCAGAAACTATCGTTCAAATTTGCAATAGAATGATAAAATATTATGCTAGTTTACATTACAAAAATATAAATATTCAATTCAAGTTTGTGATTTGTAATATACGGGTGCAATTAAACCTTCCTGCCAAATTTTGATATGTTAATCCTTGTTAAAAATTAAAATACACGTATCTTTTCTTTTATAATCACTCAGTACTAAAATGTTGAGAAAAAGCTTCCGAAAGTTATCCTAAAAAACACTACAATTAATGGACACGGCGCGTCGCCCGCGGGTGACGTGTCCCCGCGCGCACGCCCCCCCCCCTTACCCCATACCTTAGCCCTGGAAAAAATTTGGCAGGAAGGTTTAATTGCACCCTGTGTAAATAAACATAAATTTTAAATATTTTAGAATGTCGAGATTGCTGAGAGGTTTAACAATATGTAGCTATCCATTCCATTATTTGCAATGTCACCATCTCAGTGATAATCATACTTATCACCACTATCCTTGAAGCTCTTAAACTTAGTTTTAACAAAAAAAAGTAAAGCCGCTCCATATCATTCTTGCGTAGCGAGAGGCGTCTGAAGCGAGATGTGACCCTGGCTCCTACACGGTCCTTGCAAATGGACAGGAAAAAGACGCGGCAGGAATGCGTGGACGCTTTTAATTTAATATCGACTGACATCCAATTGGAATCGAAAGTTCTCGAACGTGCCCCGCCGCTTAATCTCGCGGCCCCGTGGCCCTAGCCTCCCGCATTACTTATTCTATTCTTTATTTAATAAATAGCCCTCTAATAGAATATGTATAAAATAAAATATAGAGCTCTATGTACTGATAAATTGAACTGAAGTCGGAAGACTCAGAAACTTTAAAGTATTAATTTAAAGTTCTTTTTTGTAATGTGTTTTAAATATTCCATTAATCCTTCAAGCCCCATAAGAGCACTGGTGATCGCGAACACAATAGAATACAATAAGTATTTCCAAGAATCTGCGATCGAAGGATTAATATTTTTTTTAATATCCTGGCAAATAAATAGATTCGTAGCCCTATTAGTCATTTGGTCGGGCTTTGTCAAGCTCAGCCGACAGATGATGAGTCACGACCAATTTCCCTAATTTTACTTTTCTAAGCCTGTATCTCCATTATGTAACTAAAATAAATATTTAATTTTGTTGTGTTAGAGCTTTACCAAAATAACGTAATATCTAGAAAACCAGTAGTCAAGTTAAACCATTCTGACCAAGTTAAGTAAGAAGTAAAAATAATAAAGTGCACCTGGCCCGGCATAGTTTTGTAAGTTGGCGCTGTCAGTGGACTGCGGGGCAAATTTCATTTGGTTGGGAACACGCGCCTCGTCCCGGCCGAACATGTGTTAACGCGGCCCCGAAAACTAGATAAGGACCTTATTGATGTAGGGTCAGCACGAAGCGAAAGGTATGATGTTATTATTGCTGACTGACACGATGTTTGCTGCTTTTTATCCGTTAATAGACAACGTGTGGACGACGATTTGAGTGACAGTAAATTGATTTACTCTTGATCCATTTGCCAAAATGCGTCAGTCTTTGATGTTGCCTTTTGCACAAAAGTTTTTTGGTGCGAAATTCGTGTCTTACGTATTAGCGGCTAAAAAGTTGTATGATGTTATTTGTAGATTACATTACGTTTTCTTTTGATTCATTCCTGTGAGTAACATGACTGCTGTAACAAAATTATATTATGTCCATTTGGAGTCCATTGAATTTCATTCTGACTTTTAGTATTACACCAAATATTTTCATGCTTTTGTTGGGTGACAGACGACAATGTATTTTGTGTTCACAGAGTCGCGTATATTTTCATATTTTACGCGTACTTCAAAAACAAAATTGTCCACGAAATACGATGAAAAGTAATAAAAATCTCTAACGTTTTTATGCGCACACAATTTAAACCTTCGTTTTGTATAAATAACAAAAATACTTCGGGCGGTTATTTTCCAATTTGCAGTATAAAAAGTTTAGTGTAACACAAAAGAAGGGATTATTTTAGTTTGATTTATTTTATTTACCCATCGGGCTCGGCGGTGCACGTACTAAACGATATTTGGCGATCCCTAAGACGAGCCGTTTGTCACGAACGTGACGCAGGACGCAATACAACTCCACTACAGTAACGGAGAATAAATACGTCGCTGTTTGGGAACGTACTGTATTACGTTATTTAGTTCTTGTCTCGGAGGTGGCGAACGCCGACATTTTAACGCGTCGCACATACATATTTGTTTTGCTAGCAACGTACAGTTATATGTAACGAGCAATATTTAGTAGCAAATTCGGTAAGTAATTGGAAATAACTTTCGAGCCTTCAATTTACTCGACGGCATCTGTCACTTTGTTAATTCATAACGAGCAAACAACCAAATTTCAGCAGATGAGCTAAAAAGGAAATTAACAAAATCCAGAGGACACAAGTGATAAGTAAATCCCATTAGTCATCGATTAACTGATAAACAAAGCAGATGTGTAATCAATTTTGTATAAGGCAATATAAAAGCGGTCTGGTAGGTAGGTCTAGTCTGCGACTTGTTATTTAAAAGGGTTTTATGCAGGGCATAGCGTAGTATACTCACAATATCATCACTACATAATATTATAAAACAAAGTCGCTTTTTTTCCCTCATGTATCTTTGTTCCCTTTAATCTTTAAAACTACGCAACGGATTTTGATGCTGTTTGCTTTAATATATAGTGATATAGAGATAGTGATTCAAGAGGAAGGTTTATAAGTATAATAACATTCATTATTAATAGTGGAGAAATACTGTTGTACTTGTTTCTTTGTATTCTAATGTTATGTCGTAAATAATTTCATTTTTTTCGCTTACATTGCAAACGCGGGCTGAACCCTACGAGATTTATCAAAATAATGTACCAAGTATTATATACCTTGAAAAGGTCTACAGAAAACTCCGCGATGGTATAATTATGTCTATCTCTTATGGGTGTCCCACAATAAAAAAAAATTGTCATTTACTTTTTACGACAAATAATGGCTAATTTTGGAAGCAATTTTAATAAATACAGCATTAATCCTTATCCAATTAAATACCTTAATTAAAACATTGTTGACTTAATGTAGATCTATATGGCCCTTTACAGCATGATTTGCCCTATGATTTATGTCCTATGATTTAAATGACTATTTTCGAAGATATTACATATTTAAAAATTGCGAGACGTAGCTTTTGTGGTTGATTGTGAGAGTGTGATTTCAGATACCATAAAATAATATTTTAATGTAATGTGACATCACGTCAAATGCACGTAAAACTTGTCTCTGTGTTGAATAAGTTTTATTTCGAGGCTAAATCTGAGTCACTTGATATTTTATACTTACATCGTACTGAAAAGTTAACAATTCAGGTCAATGCGCCCAGGATTTGCTCTGAAAATATACTTAAAAACACCTTGAAATCTCTCTCTAACAAAACAAGGGTTTATATCTTATAAGAGCTCAGATTAAAATAAGGTAAGTCTGCATATAATATTTTGTTACTTTACTATGGTATAATTTAGCGGAGCTGGGATTGCTTTGTGCCAGGAAAATCTTATAACAAAATAAGGTAGGATTATACTTCATATTATTATAATCCTAGTAAAATTTAAAATATTAGGAATTTTATAATAGCAATGTTAGGTTAGGTTAGTGTTATATGTAGTAGGGTAAATTGATGCCTTTAAAAAATCTATGCATGATTTTCATTATTATGATAATTTTTCTATCAAAATTGTTTCTTAGTAGATAAAACTTAAAACTTTAAAGTATGCTACAACAGCTTTTCAATAATCTGAAGCGATTGCGCAGTTTGGCGTAAGGCTAGACTGGCGCGCGGCACTAAGCAGCATTTGCGCAGAGATTAATGATGCGATACCGGCGCGGCGCGGCACTTGACAAAAGCACCTCTTACTTACTCCATATTGCCTGCACGAAATATTAAAAAGAAATGCCACTGTGTGCTTAAGGAATATGCCCTTTGAAATATTCTTAGAGGAGCTACGCTCGTAGCTACGCTGGAACTGGACTAACTTTAAAATTTATATTATTGTTATCATTATGGAATAATCGTAAATCGTACTGATTATATTACAATTCATTGTTAACTTTTGAGCGCATTAATGCAGGCCAAAGCCTGCATTGGCGTTTTCGTAGAGCTTCTACGAGCTTCTACGCAGGCTAGGACGACATGTTTTAAGATTTGATAATAATACTAATTAGTTATTATTTACTTAACAATATAAATAGAAGCCTGTATATCGATATACATTTAACATATTATTAATTTTGGAATTATAATTGAAAAAAAAATAAAAATAGTTAAAAATTGCAAAATAAGATTCCAAATTATTTATTATAGGTACTTCAGTTAGTATTTAAAATGACGACCTCTGTGGCTCAATTGGTTGAGTGTATGGCTCAAGCCGGGGGTCGCGGGTTCGAACCCGCCGACGGAACAAAAAGTTTTTCAATGTTTCTGGGTCTGGATGTGTATTAAATATGTGTATAATATAATAAAAATCTTAAATATATGTATAGTATAAAAGTATTAAATATATTTCCGTTGTCTGGTACCTGTAACACAAGTCCTTCAGGTACTTAGCACGGGGCTAGACTGACGTGGTGTGAAGCGTCCATAGATATTATTATATTATATTAAACATAACGTCGCTTCGAGAACTTTAAAAGACGAAAATTTGGTAAAATACGATTTGTATGCAAATTTAAACATGGTCTGGAAGGATTCGTAATAACCTGTTTTGCAAATTATAATTATAGTGTTCAGATTTGTATCTCGCTGAGTTAAACTGGTAGGGGGTTTCATAAACTGTAAATAACTTTTTAGGTAGAAAACACGGTGGAAGACTGCTACATAACAATGGTAGTTTCGCTGCATGGACCGGTGGTAAAAAATTAAAGTTCAACACGAACTTTTGGTACTTTTTGTTGTGCTAATGGAGGTCCACGTAACTGTATCCCTAACTTATTGAAATACATAGTATTTTTATTTTTATCGGTATACTAGATGAAAATTAGATTATCGTGTGAGAATTGTATACTTATTTAACGATAAAAACTATTTTATTACACCGTATATTTTTTTTGCGATAAAAACTATCTTATGTCCTTTCCCGGGACTCGATATCTTTATACCATCAAAATCAGTTAAGCAGCTTAGACGTGAAGAGGTAACAGCCAAACATACACACTTTTGCATTAACAATATTAGCAGTAGAATGACAGTGAGAAAATACAACAAAGCTTTTAGGTTAGAAGTTATGGTCGCCACGAGGCGGAGTCACGAAACGGGAAACAAAAGGATGATCCATCACCGCGCAGATAGGCGGAAAATTTAAAAAGGTGTATTTAATTCGCGCTCCGTCCGACTGTCGTCGGGAACAATCTCTCATTACTTCCCGATTGTGTTTCCCTATTTTTTTCTTTTATGTATTAACTTTTCATATTAAAAACAATAATGAATATGCAAAACAATGCGCGACAATTGCGATTTTGTGCGCAAAATACACATTGAAATTGTAGTGTATTGTAAATAGTATATTATAGCTAAACGTTTGATAATTAAGTTTTAGGTACTATAATAATATTATTACTTCTGTTATTTCCGTAGTAGGTAAATGTTACTTTTTGCTAAGTCTAGTATATATATATAATATTATATAGAACCAGATAACTAACATTTTATAACATAATATGGACAATGGACATTTACACTTTTTCCCCCTATAATTTGAACAAATCTTGTATTTTATCTAATTCACCATCTGGCTACACACAAAATCCACAATTTTTATTTAAAAAACTTTTCCGGTCCTAAAGCCTTCATTTATGAAAAACGGTATTTTTTAACTATCACTTACCTGGTACTTACACTTAATTACGTCTTCATTTTAAGCGTGTCAATTAATAAATGTTATTTGAGGTATTCCTCGTATTCCTCAGCAAAACATTACTTGCTTAATAATTTTGTGCTCATTTAAAGTAACTTAGAACATTATTGGTGTATCAAAGTATCTAATATCCTAATATGTTCTTAAGGCATTACGGCGCACTTCGCCTGTCTCCATTCAAAGTGCATCTTGTGGTTTCTTGAGTGCTTTAGATTTTCAATATTCGCCTGTTGGTTGCATCATAAATCTCGAGCGAACGCCTGCGACAACCTG
This sequence comes from Lysandra bellargus, assembly GCA_905333045.1. NCBI lineage: Eukaryota > Metazoa > Arthropoda > Insecta > Lepidoptera > Lycaenidae > Lysandra > Lysandra bellargus. The sequence continues at coordinate 9,397,793 of HG995349.1, forward strand.
CATTCCCCGCCTCCATATTTAATGAAAACGTAGGTTCAACTTAATTTTCTTCAAACGACTACATATTCCGACAATAAATTTTGTAAAATAACTTCAGTTTTAGGTTTTATTATAATGAATTGCAGGCGCTTCGTGAGTTGCCTTGCGGATGAGTTATGTGCATCTAAATGCTAAGGTTAACTGTGCTTGTTGCTGGTACTTTAATATTAGATGGTAAAAATGAGCATCATGTAACAAATTTGTTCTTATTGATTACGAGCAAAAAGAATAACGTTTGTTGTATGAGAGCCCCCCTTAAATATTAATTTTATTTTTAGTATTTGTTATTATAGAGGTAACAGAAATACACAATCTGTGAAAATTTCAACTCTCTAGCTATTAGCGGTGAAATGCAGCCTGGTGACGGACAGACGGACATACGGAAAGACATCGAAGTCTCAGTAATAGGGTCCCGTTTTTACCCTTTGGGCACGGAACCCTAAAAAGGAGTTTGTCTACTTACCTTGATTAGATGTACTGCGGAGATTGTCTGACGGGCTTAGATGGCTAACTGTCACACGCAGAGACATTTAATTATGATTTACTTACTTTTAATTAAGAGTTTGATAGATAATAATATATTGGGATTGGAGTTTATGTCAAAATTTTCATTGTAAGTAATTAATCTTCGTCTCTAAGTACGGCAGGTAATCTGCAATTGCTGCGGTCGTGTATCACGCATTACCCGTAGTCCTACCTTCAGGAGAAGGAACACCGTTGGGGTTTTAGTGGGTAGTCCCGGGTGCGTCTTCCGTCTGCCCCGGGGAGTCCCACATACCTTGGTGGTCCTCTCTAGGCCCCGAGGATGCGTAAACGCATTCCACCAACGCAAAAAAGGATCGAGGAGGAGAAGAAAGGAAGGAGGATAATCTGCAATTGGGCGCCTAATGAAGAAAAAATAATGAAAAACATAACATATCGCAGCACAAAAATAGCACTATTAATGCGTTCTCTAATCTTCTTTAAATATTTTTATATGCTTCCAAGATGTGAACACTAAAAGCACCGTGTACTCGAGCCTAAGTCGACGTTTTAAAATGTGGTGTTGGGGCAAAATGCTTGGCATACCTTGGACCACACATAATAACTTCAGCAGGCTCTCAAAATTAATACCCGTCTGTCCACTCTTGCCTACATAATATATCACCAGCCTTTTTTGGCCACATAGCCCGCCGGGATCTTATAATCTTGAAAGTCTCATACTAGCGGGGACGTTGAAATCATGTTAGTATTCTCTTAAAAGCGTTTTCATTCGAGACGTTGCATTCGTTCATGCAGCATTGCAACTATGGTGTTTGAGCTCGTGGTCACCGAAGGGCTAGGGCTCGCATAATTGAGCGCGTCGATATTAATCCGGCGAGAACGGCTCGTTTATCAATCTCCAAAAAACAACATATTTCAATATCCGCTGAATAATACCCGCTGCCAGTTCGCCGCCAAACACGAAATTTATGTACTGCGACCGAGCGGTTCGTTTCGTTTTGCTTTTTAAATTACGAATGTTCGGCGCGACGATTGGCCGACGCCGTCGTTCCCATCTGTTGCGGCGCCGCCTGCAATTATTATTTGCATTAGGACTCCTCTTAAGTGCCACCGAACGCATATCGATCCCATCTCGCGATTAATTTCGTAGCCCGTATCGGACTAGGAAAACACTATGGAATATCCAGCACAATTATTTATACTATGGAAGCAGTTTCCCAAAAATATCACCTTGCCAACTTTCTTGAATTAATCAAGGATATACTTTGCCCTCGTTCCTAGCTTCGAAGTTGAAAAGATAAAGCGACAGACCTAAATAGGTCTAGACGATGATGTTACTTAGCAACGTGTGAGTTATACGTGTCGCTTATCGCCTGTTTTTGGAGTAGCTACACGTAGCGGGGGGCGCGCCGGGGGGAGGGACGAGACAACTCAATTTCGAGAGATAATTCTGCTTCATTTATTACAGACAATTATTTATTAGTGAACGTATATCTTTAGTAATTTGTAGCTACGCAGTGTTCCCATGCGAGTTCGCTTTAATATTCGTTTCCCATAGAGAGATCGTAGCCTATATCCGGGAGGCGTCTAATGTAATTTGTTGTAATTTTAATATTATGATAATAGACGAGGCCATTAAATGCATGCTCAGCATATTCAGGTAGACGCGAGGCGGTGTTTATGCGAGACGAGTAATTTATGGCCGAGCAAATTTTAATGTACCAATTATACTAAGACGATGGTATGGCGGCGCTGGTCCACGAAAATGCAACGGAAGTAATAAGCAGCGCAATACCCGCGACAGTAAATTAGAATAAGGAGTTTTAAGTGGGAGAGTCGCAGCACGAATCGCACTGCGACTTCGCTCTTCTACATTGTTCTGGTGCTTTATTAATTCCTAGCTGATCTACGGACATTTTCATGCGATAGGAATGGACTACAGAATTTACCCAATTCATTTTAAAGATTGAAATAATGTTAATTAGTAGAACATACGTACATCCATTCTTATATTATAAATGCGAAAGTGTGTCTGTATGTCTGTCAGTCTGTTTGTTACCTCTTCACGCCCAAATCACTGGACCGATTTTGCTGAAAGTTGGTATGGAGGTTAGCTTGGAGTCCCGGGAAAGGACATCTAAGGATACTTTTTATCCTGGAAAATGGATGGCTCCAGCGCGATAAACGAACTTTGGCGCAACGGAGTTGCGGGCGTCATCTATAGTAATAATATAATAAAAGCAATATCTGGATACTAATATTATAAATGCGAAAGTGTGTCTGTCTGTCTGTCTGTTACCTCTTTACGCCCAAACCGCTGAACCGATTTTGCTGAAATTTGGCATGGATATACTTTGAGTCCCGGGAAAGGATATAGGATACTTTTTGTCCTGGAAAAATGTACGGTTCCCGCGCGATAAACGAGTTTTAGCGCAACGAAGTTGCGTGCATCTTCTAGTTATTTATACCTTTACTTTTCAGTAAAAAATAAATCCAGTAAAAAAATAAAAAATTCCAAAAAATAAATAAAATTATAGTAATATACAGAATAAAAATAACTTAATAAATTTTATCTTAGTAGTAATATATCCAGGCTTTCAGATTTAAGGTTACGAGTTACGACTAATATAGTAGTCGTGAAAATGAATTAGTCTGAGCTCGAGATAAACCTGACATAAAAGCCTATATATTATTTCTTGAAGACATTCCAGACGCGAACTTATGAGTCACAACAAAAAGTCGTTCGTATAACGTAGTCTTATCTAGATTTACAGCATGCATGAGAAAATCAATCTTATTTACTTAACGCAAACTTTTTTAATACGCGAGCACCTAGAGCATCGTCGACGACAACAACTAAGTGGGTACTCAACTTTTATTAATCCACGACTGCATATCAAAAAGGAGAACTTCCGAAATCTCGGGGCCGTTTATCTCTTTAATTTTCCCCCCAAGCCCTCCGTCGGACCGAGCTTAATAAATGTTCCATGAATTTAACAATGTGTTTTACATTCGGAAGTATAAACAAGCCCGCAACGGCAGCGGCAACAGTCGTAAAAATGGAACTCAGGAGAAATTGAACTAACTTTTAATAAAATAACAACACGGAGCCGTTAATTTGTTCGCAAAACTGCGCAGACGGTAAAAATTACTTATTCAGAACGGTGCGACCGCGGCGGAGTGGCAACTCGGCGTCTTGGCGAGTGTCGCACCGCTTTTCTATAATTCAGCCACCATCGGAATCGTACCGCCGGCGAGTTCGCCCGATTGCCGCCGAGCTGCATGCAATTATAAGCGTAAGTACCTCTCATTAGGAGCCATAATGGCGTACCCGTATCAGTGCTGCGGCAGGTCGTTACAGATGTTAGTGGAGAGCGACTTCCGGCCGAACCTCCTCGATCATGAAGATACTCTATTCCGAATAATTAAATCGTAGCTCTAATAATTCGCAACGAGATGTACTTTTTATTTGTTTGTTTCCTATATAAACTCCTGAGAGTATATTTTTAGCTGACTTTAAATATGCTCGTTAGCTACTTTAATCAGCTTAATGTTTTATACTCTGTCAGTCACACGCCATGATCACAGGCTACGCCATTACTGAAACAATTTGATTAACTTATATCTTATATTTTGTCGTACCTAATAAAATATTATGTCTTTTCAATAACGACCGAGTACTCAAACCATAACTTGTTAAAATTGATTTAATTTAGCAACATTACGGTACAATTAGGTATCATCGGAATCCATTATCCAGAGTGGTATTGTTGAAACTAATTGGTTTTATATCTTGTAGAGAATCAACTTTTCCCTCACCAATATGAGGCGGCGCGTGCCGGCATCGATGTGCCAACAAATGAAATTAATGCATTTCTCCAGAGAAATAAAATGTCATTAGGTCCGCTCGATGAGCTCGCCTCGTCGCAAAATGAATCTTCTTTGAAAACACAGTTTGTTATCGAGTAAATGCTACGATTTTATAGTCACGTTCGATTTAATATTTAAAGAGATTTATAATGGCCACCTTAAGTGTCTTTTGAAATGTAAAATTTGGAGCACTCTCTGCATTCGCAAGGAGTTGGTAAATTGTTTATTTGGATTCTAATTATTGTTTTGTTTTCATCGTGATATACTCGTATATCGAGTTTGGAAATAAAATATCAACGTAGAATAAAATATTTGTAATTATGAAAAATAGAGATAAGGTCAATGTGTCGAAGTCCGTCTAGGAGGTAAGTCCGTCTAGCGGCAATAACTTCCATATTTGAACGACTAGTTTCATATGGCTCAGTGGGTAAAACAATATTGCAAAGTTAGTTTGACCTAAGAAACAGATATGTCGCTATTAACTACCTGTTACGAAAAAAATGATCTCAAATTTTTTTCCCGTTTTGTACTCGCAGTCAGAGTGTGAGTATCTGCCAAAAAAATTAAAAAAAAGTGTAAATACGAAGGAGTTTTTGGAGTTTCTTGGATTACATAAATAATTTAGTGATCCTTTTACTTATTACTGGTGTTCGATTCGTTAATATCGCTTTAATTTAGTTATTATCGCCTGCAACATGTGTCTAACTTAAAATTGCAATAATTGGGAAGTCCGTCTAGTTTTCATAAGCTATATATATATATGCTGGTCTTGCCTCGAATCAGATATTGTCAACCTTTTCAAATATACATGTCCTTATCGTTAATTTTCATTTCAACTTAGGATTACTAAATCATAGCATTGACCAAATTTACTGCTCGAAAAGAGCATGTAACAAGAGGGGCTGGTAAAAATTGCAAAAGTTATAAACAATAAAGTAAAAAAAGAAGGGTTTGGTTTTTTTAATACTTCAAAAACCAAAAATTACTTGAAATAATGAAAATTTGAAAAAAGATCCTTTAAGAGCAGGAAATTCCCTAAAAAATCCTACCTCCCGGACCAACAACCCTTAAAATTTTAATTGAGCGGCAAAATGAAAATGTTTGCAACCACTTAGACTTACGATATGCCGGACTTGCCTTAAAATGATATAAAATTAATTTTATCTGGAATGCGAACCTTATTACCGACACCTTAAACACATAATATTTGAATGGCCGTTTTGCGGCTTTGCTAGAAACCGTTGCCATGCATTTTACTTCACAAGTTAGGGCTATACTGCTGCTAGACGGACTTACCTCAAACTGTAAGGGAAGTCCGTCTACACGCCGAGTTTTTAAAAAATACCACGTAAGTAAAAAAAATACGGCAATTAAGATTATTTTTAGATCATTATAGGTCTAATTAATATATAGCCTATAATTTCCGATGACACAAGTTACTTTAAAAAGCGAATCTCAAGTCAATAAATTATGTTAAACTTTAATTTTAGAAAAGTATGCCGGACTTCGACAAATTGACCTTACACCTAATTTCTCAGTTTGCCCAAAATAATAAATAATACAGTAATAATATAAATTTTTACTTTTAAGTTTATGCTTAACGAACTGCCTTTTTTAAAGAAAGTTGCTTTCTGACAAAGTGGCAAAAATGTTGTATAAAATGTACAGAAGAATATTTGGTCCATCAATTGCTTTCAAATACTCTTTAGGACCTACTAAACAACATCCAGAACTTCCTCCGTACGCGCAATTCTCGGACATCGACTTCAAAGATCGACTTCTAAGTTGCTAAATGATGATGATGTAAGAAACAGATATGAGCTACGACGACTATTATACCTTACTAGCGACCCGCCCCGGCGTTGCACGGGTATAAAATATATAGCCACTGAATAAATGATTAAAATCGATAGCCTATGATCCTTCACGTGGTCTACTTCTTATCTGTGCCAAATAACATAAAAATTGCATCAGTAGTTCGCGAGATAAGCCCTTTCAAATAATTTCCCCAATTTTTTCCACATTCTCCTATTAGTCTTAGCGTGATATAATATAGCCTTTCTCAATAAATGGGATATCTAAAACTGAAATAATTTTTCAAATCGGACCAGTAGTTCCTGAGATTAGTGCGTTCAAGTTAGCCCTTTCAAATAATTTTCCCCGTTTTTTCCACATTTTCCTCTATTTCTTCGCTCCTATTAGTCTTAGCGTGATAAAATATAGCCTATAACCTTCCTCGATAAATGGGCTATCTAACACTGAAAGAATCATCAAAATCCGTTGCGTAGTTTTAAAGATTAAAGGGAACAAAGAGACATGAGTGAAAAAAAGCGACTTTGTTTTATAATATGTATAGAACTTAGAAGATACTGTTTATGTTATTCACAGCTAGCGGGCCAGTTATGTCTTATTTTATCTAAATCCTATTCGGTGTCCCCCGAATAAATCGCGCTAAGCACACATTGCGTGAACATTTTCTTATTCGTGCCGCATACGTGCCGGGAAGTGTAAACAAGGGCCGAGAGAACTTATTCAAAATTCTCATGTGGCATTTTTATTATAACAGTGTAGGTAATAAGTTTTACTGGGACACAAACTGAAATTATGTTAGCCGCACGTGCTATTGACGTCATGAGCAATAAGTAATCATCTTCTGTTTCTTCAAAAATAAATAATAATGTTTCAAGAGACTAATATAAAATTTTAACATAACTGTATGGAAAATCCCCAATACTGATTAAGTAAAATGCAGAGTCTTAGCTCTCTTGAAGACTTGTATTCCACTTTCAATTATTGGCACATTAGAAATTATTACACAAAAGAAGCGTACAATATATTGTATCTTAATATTATGTAAATCATGGAGGAACAGTAGGTACCTAAGTTATGTTTAACTGTACTAATATATATTTGCTTCGTTGGGAAAACCTTCAAATGAAACTCCCACCCGTGAACTCATCCTTATGGATCTTTGGGTGACTCACCAAGCTAACCTTAAAATTACTCATCGCCCCAAATTATAAAATATCTTACAGCCGCAACTAAATCAAAAGCAATTAAAAAATTGTTACTTTATTTTTATAATTATTTTAGTGTTTAAAATTTTTAATAATATTTAGATGTAGAATATAATTGACAATATGTAATTAAACTGTGCTAAATCTATTAAAATTTAAGTGAGACAGTATACAAATCTATTAAAATAATATTATTATTATGTAACCATAAGTAAATATTGGGGACCTGTAAGACTGGCTGCGCCTAGTGTAGGACCCAAAGTAGAAACTAAGTCTGATAATGTAATGTGGTATGAAATAAAATGAACTATGAAATCAAATGCTTAATGTTCAAAATACGTGGTATAAATAAAAAAAACTAAATCTATTAAAAAAAAGCCAACAGGAAAAATAAGAGCAAGTATTCACAAACTAACTCTGCATTCAGCAAACAAGCTACGAGAAACGCATCGTTATTTCTGAAAAAAAAAAAATCTGTTTGAAAAAGTGTCCTATTCGAAGTAGACTTAGGTAGATTGTAAAATTGGACCACTGCCATTGCAGTAAAAGTGGAAATAAATCGGCTGGGACACATTTGCTGGCGAATGACCTAGAATCTAGATCAAAAAAGTTGGATTACTAAGCTCTCCACTCGGTTCTAGTTCGCAACTTAGCTAACCTATGTGAACTCGCACGCAAGATGGATGAGTTTGACTCTATTGAGGGTTCCCGTAGCTTCTTTCATACAATTTATTTTTCATTTGTAGATTCTGGCGTCGGATCTGAAAGGTGTTAGATTAGTTTTAAAGTTTATCAATGATCTTTATGTAAATGCAAATCAACTGAACTCAATAATGTTATGTTTATACATTAAATAAAAGTTTATCAATGATCTTTATATAAATGCAAATCAATTGTACTCAATAATACTATGTTTATACGTTAAATACACAACATATTATATTATACTAGCTGTATGACCGAGCTTCGCTCGGTATTCAAAAAATTCAAAAACACACATAAAATGACATTTTATGAAAATGATTCCTAGCTAGATCGATAGCTAGATCGAAAATCGTTGGAGCCGATTCTATGATATATATTTTAGGTTATATTTTACAAAAAATAATACTCTATTCTCTAACAATATAAGATTTAGATTATTTATTTATCTTAGATTTAGTTTTTTATATCTAGTCTTTTTTTTTTTTTTTTTTTTTTTTATTATTCTCCCCCTGTTTTATATTTTAGTAATATATTTTATAGGCACCTTATATATATATATATATATATATATATAAGAATTGCTCGTTTAAAGAAATAAGATTGTTTGTAATCCAAACACAATGTCAAACGACTGTGCTATGTACACATTAAAACTTGAGATCCAACAACATAAGTAAAAGGAACTGCAACATAGTGGAGCTACATGCAGCATGTACGATTGAGGCAATACTTTTAATCCATTAGGTTGCCTGATGTTCAACTTTTATGTGGGTCCCACTGCCGAATGTCTCGCGGAAAAACGACCAACATCGCTTAAATTATTTTCAGTGGGGTTTTTACGATAGTCGTATCTTTTTACAAGCGCATTATGTGCAGATATGTGAACATAATGTTTAGGTGTACTTTAATATGAGAGTAGGGTCCGTAAATCGAAAGCGTGACTCGAATTACTAACAAATTACTGATACTTTTATCTTGAGTAATGATTCAGTGGTACCGTAGTACGGCCGGTTCTGAACGATTACCTTCGCGCTCACAAAACAACGTTTCAACACTGATAAGATAAGCGATGACCAAAAATGTTAACGTTTTTATAAGTGAGCATTAATTTGTTAACGCGTTGACATTGTTTTTTTTTTATTAGGTTTCATTTTGGATGTTAATCAAAAGTTATTTGAAATTAAATGTAGAGTTCTCGTATAGTGTCTTTAATAGATGATTATTATTACTAACCCATCCAATCTCCAAACGGCAGCCGCGCTGCCGCATAACAATTGAAAATATATTGTGTCTGCGATACCCACGATGGAGGTGTTAAACAAAAAATTGTAAGCCGACTTCCGGCTCGCTTAGGGAATAACTACTGCAAGTTTCAGCAAAATCCGTTCAGTAATTTTCGAGATAATGAATTTTAATTCTTTAAATTACACATAATTCTAAAGTGGGTATATTATATAGCTTTGATAAGGGGGGGGGGGGGGGGTCCTTAACGTAAAAAAGCGGCCAAGTGCGAGTTGGACTCGCCCATGAAGGGTTCCGCAGCAGAAAATAGGTAACGTGTTTAGAAATCAAAAGTATTTTTTAACCGACTTCCAAAAAGGAGGAGGATTTTTTTTGTATGTTCAAGCATAACTTCGCCGTTTGTGAACCGATTTTCATTATTCTTTTGTCGTTGTACTGGGTTCAATTCCATTTTGGTACCATGTTCACAAAAGTAAGGATCTGATGATGGGATCCACGAGGAATCGAGGGGACTCCTTGAAATTTGTATGGGAACATATAGGGATTTCGATTTTTTCAGAAGCGTTCGAGGTAGATGCTACCAAAAAGTAAGACTTTGCACCAGGTTATACCCTGGATCCGAAGGTACCGAACAGAACTTTTGAAGCCTTATAGATACAGGTTCGAGGATTTCGGCGTTGTTTGAACTGAAAGCATAAGCCAACACACCAATTTGATTGATCATCATCATCACAACCAAAATTATACTATGGGTCATCACATTATGACACAATTAATGGTACTTTTCGTGATATTTTGCATCGAAGCAGATGTTTTTGATGATTATTTCGCTGTTTGTGGACCGATTTTAAAAATTCTTGTGTTTTTTGTATAAGATATAATCTTAGTTTGGTATAACAATTATGAAAGTAGTGAACTCATGATGGGATCTATGAGCAATCGAGGGAAATTCTTGAAATTTATCAAAACACTCATAGTGGTTAAAATATTGTTTCTAGTAACTTAAACATATGTTACGAATAAGATAAATTTCATACGAAGATATCTCTTGGTCTAAAGGCACTGAACAGAACTCCTGAACCTTTAAAGATAAAAGTTTTGAAATTGCAGCATCGCTTAGATAACTGCAAGCATTTACCACAATTTCGATTACAGTAATATAATATGGATATTGGATAGTTTATATTTGTATTGGTTATCTACGCATAAAGCCTTCTCTTGTATATAACTAAAAAGAGTGAAATTATTATTTTTTAACAAAAAATTGAACCCGACTTCCAAGGTAAAAACAATATTCTTAAAATGATCTAAAAAGTATAAAATAATTCTTATTCTAGATTAATAGTGCCTAAATTCGACTAAATCTCAACGAATTCTGTACTCAATTTTCATTCTTTTGAAGTCGGTACTGGCTAAGTTCGACGTCAAGTATCTCAGTTCTGGGCTGGTACCGACTTCAAACGAATGAAAATTGAGTACAGAATTCGTTGAGATTTAGTCGAATTTAGTTAAAACCACTATTAATCTAGAATAAGAATTATTTTATACTTTTTAGATCATTTTAAGAATATTGTTTTTACCTTGGAAATCGGGTTCAATTTTTTGTTAATTAGAATATCTCAATGTTGAATATATTTATTAAATTAATTTCCCCGCGCCCGTGTGACGAACTACGAACGCATCGCGGTACCTACTCTGCCTATGGACACGCTTCACAGTATAATAATAATTATTATACTGTGAATATAAAAAATACATGTACCTCGCCAATTAAAATCGGTGCGGTACATATTATATTATCGATTGGACAAGTGATGGATATCAATGGGGGGGGGGTGTCCGGACCCCCAGGACCCCCCCCCCTTATATGCCCCCACGACTACTATACTTAGTTGTATTTATACTTTAATAATTAATAATATAATTAATATTATCCCATGCAAAAACAAAACATTTTGCTCTATAATGGTACGGAACCCTTCGTGCGCGAGTCCAACTCTCACTTGGCCGATTATTTTCTAGTTGATACGATCTGTTATATTCTATTAGTGGAGTAACATTTTACTTGATAATTTATTCCTTTGTTTATATCCAACAATTATATTAAATAATTATCTACAACTAAATAACATATTTTATTCAAACAAGAATATACCGTCATCAAATGTGTGAAAATTGAGTAGGGAAATCGTTAAATTATAGGAGAGTTCTGAAAAAGCCACTATTTAAATAATAATAATAATTATTCAATACTTTTTAGTGTGTTGGAAGTCGGTTTACAATTTTTTGTTTAATTATTTTTAACAAAAAATTAAAACCGACTTCCAAGGTAAAAACAATAATAATATCCTTATAATATGAACTAAAAAGTATTAAATAATTTTTCTAACTCATGGTGCCTTTTTCCGAATTCGGCTAAAACTCAACTATTTCTGTACTCAATCTTCATAATTTTGAAGTCGGTACCAGATATAGCTGAATCCAGATGCCAGAATATTTGAAACATTTGTAACTGTTCTCTGGAGTTCTCTTAGTATCTTCGGAACCATAGTATATCTTGGTGCAAAATCTTGCGTTTTGGTAGCATATGACTAGGATGCTTCTCATAAAACTAAAATCTCCATATGTTTCCATACAAATTTCGAGGAGTTCCCTCGATTACTCATGGATCCCATCATTAGGTCACCACTTTTGTGAACATGGTACCAAATTGGAGTGAAACCTTATTAGGTTTTTAGGCAACAAAACAAAAATTTCGAAAATCGGTTCACAAACGGCGGAGTAATCGTTGAACATACAAAAAAAAATATCCACAGCCGAACATATAATCTCCTCGTTTTTTGGAAGTCGGTTAAAAATAATAAATAATTTAATACAATTAGTGAGTGTCAACAAGTGCGACATATAATTTTTAGAAAGTCATTGACATCAGTACACCATTTTTTTTTTCAATTTAAATTATCTTACCTACTCATTAGTATTTTTACTTATCGATCCCATAAATTTAAAATTTAAATTATAATGGTGTTATTAAATATTTCCAATCTATTGTTTTCAATAAATGAGCGGCAGCAACAGTTCCTTTTGTAGTGTTAATAATATCGCACTTGAAGTAATCACTAGAAATTGGAATGTACGCAGAAATTTTGGTGCCTTTGGATTTTTTTTTGGAAAAGAAGCCAATTTTGTTTAGTCCATCGGATGGTTATGACGGCTTTATCGTTGTTGTGTTCAGTGACAATGGTGACTACGTGGTTCGTGATTCCGAGATGGCGCACTACTCACAACTTCATAAGTGTCATCCAGATCACGGCTGGAGCACTACATCTCTGTTCTGAAATCTTAACAGCTTATAATATTTTTCCTTTCTTATACATAAAATTATATAATTTACCTTTGGACTTGAAATTGGAAGAGTATTTATTCATGCTATCATTATGTTGGTCGCTGTGTGGCCAACTGCACGCGTACGCGCGCCTGGTGCTGGTGCTGCCCGGACCGGATCACACGGACGACAGGCGATGGGCGCTTTCGTTCAGCTTCGGTACACTTTTCATGATCAAGTTCACTACGGATTTTGTCATACCGTTTGTGTGTGATGATGGCGAAAGCATTTTTATAATTTTGACTAGTGTCATAGTCGCGCTCACCATGAATCTGCTGCTGTACTTCAACATCGCACTTGCGTTGCTGTGGAGAGGCGGGGTGCGGGGCGAAGGGCGAAGGGCGCAGACGAGGCAGGCGGCTAGTTGGCCTGCTCGGAGTCACAATACTGTCGGATATGATAGCTCTACTGAATCCCATAAGTAAAACATTGAATTTCTTTTATGTACTTCCTTTACCACTTTCTAAATTAAGTACAGATACTAAATATAAGAGTTTTATTACATTGGCAACATTTCGAATTATGTTTGAAATGAGGCTGGTAGTACAGACTGGTCGCTGATCGTGGTATTATTTAATGTAAGATCGAGACAGGAGTTCGCCAGGTATTTCGGACTGCAAAGGTACCGTCAGTTAAACCGTGTCGTTTAAAAATATGTCATTACCAAAAGGTAAATTAAAAAATTTCTATCAATTTATTTAAATATTTATTGGAAGTACTATAAAATTTCTTTTAGTTATAAAATGTTGTTTGATGGTATTAAGATTCGAAATATTGGTGTGTAATTTTATTTTGTAATGCGGTTTATTTTCTAATTTATGCTGATATTATATTATTACTATTTCAAAAGGTCAAACTATAAAATACGTAATAAAGAATTTGAATCTTATCGTACTAAGTGACTTATATTTATTATTGTGAGCTATTTTCCTGCTCATTGAGCGTAACATAATAGAACAAAACCAACATTTTGAAATCGGTTTACAAAGTACGGTGGAGTAATCGGTGAACACATCCTGCTTTTCGGAAGTCGGTTAAAAACCAAATGACTAATGTTATACCTACTTGTTTGAGTGAAAAATATATTTTTTACATTTTTATTCCATATTTTCTTTTTTATGTGAGTAGATGTTTACAACAATTTCGCAGCATACTGCATACTCTAGTCAGTAGTGCGACGAGTCCTCACTTCCGGAGTCCCGTAGACCGAGCTGCGCTTGGCTGACGTCACATTCCATATTTTACCCACTTAAAGCTGTTTGTCGACTCGTACCCATTATACGCTATGTAAGTTCTGGACTTAGTGTCGGCAGAGAATAGCACAGTGATTATTACAATGTCTGTGGCCCACTTACAATGCCAAATTCACACATGAAATACTCGTTACATAGTCATTTATGTGTATGAACTAGGAAAAATAATTTGGTGCACACCATTTCTTTGCTTAAAGTAAATAGGGGAAAAAATTACACTGCGTATTCCATATTGAAGGCAATGCGAAGCAAATAAGGTAAATTAAAAGCGTTAGTGTTAGTACTCACATACGGTTTTGCTCGATCGAGCAATCACGTAGAGTAAAATACACGGCTCGGGCTTTCGTCCACACATTCAGCATTGCTCGATAGTTTTACTCCAGTTCGAAGGAAATTAGCTACGAATAATAAAAACTAGTGTCAAAAAATTTGTCAAGCCAGCTCGATTCGAGCCTTCAAACTGGCTCGATGCGAGCCTTCGAGCTGTGAGTTTTGCGGTCCACACAGTTTTGCGGTTTTTGCTCGATTTCGAGTAAAACTATCGAGCAAAACCTTATGTGAGTACTTAGCATTAGATGTTCGCCAGAAACAATAAGGGTCTATAAGGTAAAATTATTGAAAATATTAAAATATATGATATGAGTTTTTTTAATGGCAAGTTGCCTGTTGCCATTAAAAAAACTCATATCATATTTTTTAAACGAATAGATTGAAATCGATAAACTATTAAGCCAACGTCAAGGGAGCAATATTCGTTAATCAGTAAATTGGCAGCCTCAAGTGTTCAATCCGCGTTGTTTATTAACGCCGCCCTAAGTGTTAAAGCGTGTCTCCATGTCGGTCTGTCGCGCTGCACTCCTGTTATAATAACGCTTAAATTATTTCGGGGTAAGGGTTCGTTTTACTACGCATTTAAAAGCTTTTTCATTTCAATACTCTAATAAAATTACATTTGTATTAAGAGTTATGTGTCTCTCCGATAAAATTTCGCCGATGGCTCGTCTTAATGGTGGCCATTCGTTAAACGGCTCGACGATGAAATACTACAACATTGTAATGGTTCTAGAACTTACCACGGACCGAAGTTGGCACAGATGTAATCACATTAGGCGGCAAAATGCAATTTATGAAATGTATTACATTTATTTTGTAGTTAAAATGATTTGTGAGGGTTAAGTATTTTCATCCTTTAAACCCTAGAATTTTATTTTTGTAAATGTAACTTTGGTAAATTGTGATTATTACGTCTTATTAGTTCGATCAATAATAGTAGCACGTTATTTTCTACATTGCCAGAATCTTAACTGACGTCCTCGCCTTCCCTAAACAATCTAGAACTATAGTAATTTAAATGCAAATAAAACTAAAATAAGAAACAACGTTGAAGACCTTGGGACGAAAAAGGCCACTAAAAATTCATAGCATATTCTTATACAGAGTCTGGATTAAATCCAAAATTATAACTTACAGAAATTGGAGCATCCTCGCATTCGGGTCAAATTCGTATCAAACCCATAACACCGAAGGCCGACGTTTGTTTTTGTTCATTTTAATCTTAGTTATTCGGTTAATTCTGGGCACAATTAAAGCATAATCAGAACAGCTTTGCTAAAAAAAGTCTTCAAAGTATAATCTAGAAGCTAATATTGTTGTATAAAAAAAAAAACATGATATGAAATATTATTTTATCTGAATTCGAGCTAAACTCTTACAAAAAACGATACAGATTAATTATGAAAGCGTCTTACGTTCTTTTTAGTACTATCCTAAACAAATCAGAACTTGAGTAGTTTATAAAATTTAGATTTTTACTTGGGTGAAGTTGCGGTACCATCGTGATAGCGCACATCAGACGCCGCGTCGGGTAAACATTCATGAGAATGCAGAGTCGTTCGCGAGAAACTTTACTGCAAGACGGTTTTATGTTATGAACGAACACGGGCGTCTTATTCAGGAATAATAAAAACAAGCAACAGTAATGAATCTCGGGCTACTCCATTCTGTCTGTTTAATATTTTACGTGACCTCTGAAATTTGGGCAGCGCGGGTGCGGCGCACTTTTCATTAAGCCGTGATTACCTGACGAGAGTTCCCGAGACGTCATTTCGGGAAGATTCACGAGATCCGGGCGGAGTGCAAAAGTTTTATGATATTATGATTACTTGCATGCTCCCGCCGCGCGTGCCGCGTGCCGCCGACTCGCGCCGCATCGTAACTACTCCAATTTGCTTATTTATACTAGTAAACTTCGGCAATAATAACTTTATCATCTTAATTATTGTAGTTATGATTAACTTATACTGCACAAAATAATTTAATTGTAGCAATAAAAGTCAGTAGTTTACTAGCATTAGCTTGATACTAATATTTTTGAAGTGAAAACTTCTTTAGCGGCGCGGCGTTGAGCACTTTTGTGGGATGGGTAAAAACTGTGAAACTCGCGTCAGATTTTCGTGTTGATCGACAAACCATACAAAACGCGTAAGACGGTTGGAGAATAGTGTTGTAACATCGAAATTAAAATTAAATGATAATTAAAATTGAGTAATAATTAAAATTAAATAATAATTTAAATTAGTAATAATTATAATAATTAAGTAACATTTAAAATTAAATATGGATTAAAATTAAATAATATTTAAAAATAAATATGGATTAAATAAAATTAAATAATAATTAAAATTAAATGATAATTAAAATAAAGTAATAATTAAAATTAAGTAATAATTAAAATTAAGTAATGATTAAAATTAAGTAATGATTAAAATTTATTTTAATCGAAATTCATTAATCGAACAATCGTTTATTTTTTTTTCGATTGTCGATATTTTTTTTATCGATTGTAAGGGTTACGATTAATTAAAAATGGTTTTTAAAAAATGCACAACGTTAATAATCAAGTTTTCACTTCTGCCGGCACTCCCGGAGTGCAACCCATCTTTTTTTAAGTTTTGCTTTTGTCAAAAGTATAACATTTTCCATATTGTACGTCAACAAAGTATGTTTGTTGAAAATACAAGAATTCATATTCGAATCACGAAAACAAGTAAATAAAAATGCAAACCTGACCAATTGTGTCTCATACAAACGGGGGTAGGTAGTTTTTGGGCGAAACCCCGGACGCAAATGTTTTCCTATTCATATGAATTCAGATGCCCCCGTATTAGAGGAAAATAAAAGAGACAGGTAAATCGAACCTGCATAAAGGGGTTAAGGTAATGCCGAATTCGAGCGGACCATTGCGTGCACGTGGCGCGACACGGCGCTGCGGTACAGTAATGACACCAGACCGTTGGTTGTTTGTAATATTTCACTACAATATACTGTAATTATTTATTTTTAAAAAGATAATAATTAATATGTCGCTGTAAAAAATACTGTTATCATTTCACGTTTCATATAAGTAGACATAACTAAAATATTTTTAGGTAATATTAATTTATAAATGAGTATTAAACACTATTTGAAAATTAATTTAATTTTTATTACTTTTTTATACCTTTTCCGATAGTTGCCGCGGGACTGAGCACTTTTGCCTCCTTAGTGCAGATTTTTCTACTAAAAAATAAATCAATCAATTTGTTTACAAGTACATAATATTATATTGTTTACGACTCAAGTGTAATAAGAAAAATCGAATTTATCAATTTTATATTTTTCATTGTGGTTAATAATTATACGATTAAGTAGGTTAAATTAGAATATAATATATTTTTTTAAATAGCTAATATTATATTGAAAGCTAAATCATTTATTTAATCAGTTTTATATTTTTTATCACAGTTATTTATACTGTATACACGTGTTTATACTGTAATAAAAAATTAAAAAATTTAATATAACTATAACATAATAATTTACTGAACAACACTGATATTCTTAGCAAATTTACTATGTTCTTAGTTATCTACTTTACATATCTTATAATGAATCCATCAAAAGACGCTTAAGTAAGCCATTTTTGCGAAGTTATACCATAAAGATTTGTCCCTGATTTGAATAAAAAATCTGATACAGGTTGTTTAAACAAATTAGCGTCATTTCAGGATGACTCGGAGCCCTCGAAATGAAATTTTCGTGATGTAAAGTGTCTGAGGCGCCATAACGACACTCCGGCCGCCTAAACTGCAGTGCGCCTCCCGCGCTGGTCGGAGCCCTCGTGGTTCTCAATTATTTATGAATATTTACAGTCACGTTACACTGCAACATAATTATTTTAATCCGCCTTTGAGACGGCAATTTCGCGAAATTGATGCTAAAAAGTGGTCTCGTTACTGGTCTCTTTTGTGTATAAAAGTCTTGTGAATAATAAGTGCTCCTATTATGTATTTTTATTCGTCTTGTTAGAGCTGTATTTTTATTTCGTGAAGTAATAAAGAGAACTTCAGAAGCAGCACTCGAATGAAGTTATTATAAAGTCGTGCCAAATAATTTAAACAATTTTACTGTAACGCTCCGACTATGAAGTTCGTTAGTTTTTAGTATTACTGTTATTAAATCTACATTATCGTTGAAGTTTCGATATTCGTAAAGGACTCTGACTCTTACTCATCGTTAAACTTAAGTCTCTCCCGTAAAAAAACTAATTCGAAGTGATAATACACTCTCATTAACGTGCATCGCACAAACAATCAAAACAATAATGGGATAATCTATTTCATTGTTACAGGGAAATATTATCCGCTGACAATGACGATTTTATCTCGTTTTAGCCGTTATGTTAATCATGGCAGTGTGTTCGGTGTTTTGTGCGAATTTATTACAGCACTTAAAGTTGATTGTTAGTTTCGCATCACGGGCCCGAGTCCAATTCATTTTGTCTCGTGTATGCGGCTCGAGTGGATAATGAAGCCATTTTATTGGCCATGTAATTGTACGTGTCCGATTTAGGCTTATAGTGTTTAAGGGTTAAAGTCGGACGAAACAAAAAAATTGTCTATATATGTACCATTTAAGGACCAATTTTGCCAAACGCCTGTCAGAGCAGCCACCCGTTTGTGATGGGTCGTTTTGATCCCCCGCAAATGAACTGCTTTCTTATAGTAGGGGAGGAGAAGGTGCTATTTTTGTACTCACTCGAGCGTCATGGAAACCTAGTAGGTTCTTTACATTAGATAAAATTGATAAAAAAATAATAAGAGCGTTTTTTATTCTAGCGGTGAGTTTAGAAACTGCAGCCATTTTAAAGTTTTAAAAAAGAAAAATTATTCAGAAAATTGCTTATTTTGGTATAAAATTATAAATATATTTTAGACAACAAGGACTAAATCATTTAGTTTAGTGCAAAATAAAATATTTGCGAAGCTTAGTTAGGAAAATATGAAAATATGATTTTTATATTTTAAAATGGCCCTACAGGCTTACTTGATCTTTGAATCGTCAGTGCTTTATATGGAAGCTTTTTTGGGGTATACTAAACATAGCCTGTCTTAATCTGACAGATCCGATGACATTTCAATATTAAAAAAAAAAAATAACCCACCACGTAAGAAATCTGATTTCTATACCCTGATAACTAGACACTATACTAAAAAATATTTTTTAGAGTTGAAATATTTTGTAGTAAATTTAATATTTATGTATATATATTTTAGTGTTTTACTCTATTTTTTAGTGTTTAAATATTTAGTAGTAAATTTAGTAAAAAAATTTTTTTTTTGGTGTTTAAATATTTTTAAATTAATTTTTGTATAGGAACCTTTTTTTTTTTTTTTAAGGAGGGGAAATGCATTACGCATCCCCCGCCCCCTCGGGGGAAAGGGCAGGGGTATGTCGGACTCCCTCCGCAGAGGTCTACCGACTAAAACCCCCCCATGCCCTCGTCAACGCTACACGCGAAAGGAGCGGGAATGCAAGCATTCAACCGCGTCCTCCGCAGCGCTTGCCGCTTGCGGCACCACATCATTGCAGCAACCTATGCCACCGCCTGTCTTCACCGAGAGGCTCCCCGGGCATCGAGGGAGCCTTTCTCCGCGGGGCCTATAATATTGTGGACGGTGGTCCCCCGATCAACCGCCCACAAGCCTAGGCTTCCACCTCCATGGCGGGGGCGTTTTGACTCGCCCCTGCCTCATCTGCTCCAGGCCGCTTACGCGGCCGAGCCTTGGAGGGAGCCTTGCGCTTCTTCCTCGTGCTGGGCGGCTTACTGGCTGCTGAGATGCAGCCGGTAGCCCCCAGCACGTGGTTGCTCTCCTTGCCGAGCGCGGCGCAGAAGAAGCAGCTGGGCTCCTCCGCGCACTCGGCGGCCTTGTGCCCCGGCTTACCGCAGCGGAAACAATTCCCGCTACGGTCCACCGGGGACTGGCAGTTCAGCGCCAGGTGGCCGGTGTCTAGACATCGGTAGCGATTTTGGTATTACGTATGTATGAGAATTTCGAGGGTAACCCGGGCTCTTAAGATAATAAGCGATTTCATATAATTTCCCCCGTTTTTTCCACATGTTTCTCTATTTCTTCGCTCCAATTAGTTTTAGCTTGCTAAAATATAGCTTATAACTTTTCTCAATAAATGGGCTATCTAATACTGAATGAATTTTTCAAATCGGACCAGTAGTTCCTGAGATTAGCGCGTTCAAATAAGCCCTTTCATATAATTTCCCCCGTTTTTTCCATATATTCCTCTATTTCTTCGCTCCTGTTAGTCTTAGCGTAATAAAATATAGCCTATAGCCTTTCTAAATCAATAGGCTATTTAACACTGAAAAAAATTTTCAAATCGGACCAGTAGTTTCTGAGATTAGCGCGTTCAAATAAGCCCTTTCATATAATTTCCCCCGTTTTTTCCACATTTTCCTCTATTTCTTCGCTCCTATTAGTCTTAGCGTAATAAAATATAGCCTATAGCCTTTCTCGATAAATGGGCTATCCAACAGTAAAAGAATTTTTCAAATCGGACCAGTAGTTCCTGAGATTAGCGCGTTCAAACAAACAAACAAACTCTTCCCAATTATAATATTAGTATAGATAACTAAATTAAAAAAGCACCTGGATTTTACTTTCCGTCTGATACAATATCATGTAGTTAAAACTTCTGTTTCATTTATGCAAAAAACAAGAAAGACAATCAATAAAAAATTATTCGAAAACAAAGTTTCGTTACAATTAAGTACTAAATGGGCGATACTAAGCCTAAATCAAAAAACCTTAGCTATTTCAAAGTCCTTCGTTATCTCCGTCCTTGTCCACCGTCTCTTACATTTTCCTGCCACTTAAGATACGTCTTAATTTAAAAAGATAACGAGTAGGTACATCAGTGACGTCACAATAAGTAACCCTCAAGTTACTGGCCATCGTTTTTTCGTATTAAGTCGAGCGGCGCGCAGGTGCGCCGTTAGCATGCGGCTTATAAGCACATTGGGATTTTAATTAAAATTCGTGTAATGCATTTTTTCCTCGTCCCATTGTATGATTAAAATTTCTTCTTTAAAACAATATAAAATCCCATAATCTTGGTCCGCTAGATTAGATAGGTGTAATGAAGGTAGGTTTTATATTTTTGGCTTGTAAAGTTCGTTCTTAGTTTCAGTATTTACATGAAATATCTCTAAGATTAAAAAAGACGGGTTGCACTCCGGGAGTGCCGGCAGAAGTGAAAACTTGATTATTAACGTTGTGCATTATTTTTTTAACCCATTTTTTATGAAAAACGAAATTTTTTATGAAAAAATATCGACAATCGAAAAAAAAGCTGCTGTCAGACAGACTGTCAGACACTTCTCGAAACAGTTGTCTTGCAGGTGGAAACGCGGCCTTAATCAGCGCGTCTGCTAAACGACTCATTTCCCCGACTGTACATTTTTGCTTAGCACAATTTTCCCCGACTGTACATTTCTGCTAAACAACTCATTTCCCCGACTGTACATTTCTGCTAAACAACTCATTTCCCCGACTATACATTTCTGCTTAGCACAATTTTCCCCGACTGTACATATCTGCTAAACAACTCATTTCCCCGACTGTACATTTCTGCTTAACACAATTTTTCCCGACTGTACATTTCTGCTTAGCACAATTTTCCCCGACTGTACATTTCTGCTAAGCAACTCATTACCCCGACTGTACATTTCTGCTTAGCACAATTTTCCCCGACTGTACATTTCTGCTAAGCAACTCATTTCCCCGACTGTACATTTCTGCTTAGCACAATTTTCCCCGACTGTACATTTCTGCTAAACAACTCATTTCCCCGACTGTACATTTCGTTCGAGTTCGAGTTCGACACAAAACACTACTCTCCAACCGTCTTACGCTTTTTCTATGGTTTTTTGATCAGCACGAGAATCTGACGCGAGTTTCACAGTTTTTACCCATCCCACAAAAGTGCTCAATGCCGCTAAAAAAGTTTTCACTTCATAAAAACTTTCTTACGAATATCTCGTTTTCAATTTACTGCCGTATATCTAAGGCAGAACAAACATGTCGAAATTTTACAGCAGTCGTGAGCAGAAAGCGCTGACAAAATCCTTCTCCCATTTAGTTCGGACAGCTTAGGCAAACTTGTCCAGGCCAGGCTTAACGGCCTTATAAATTACTGAAACTCTATTAGCAAGATGTTCAGCAAAACGAATTTACTTTATCGCCAGTGCGGGCGCGCGCGGTGCATACTAATGCAGCCGCCCGCGCCGCCCGTCCTGCCCAGTAACTAAAGTTGCTCCATAATTACTACTATAAGCAGAAACGTCCAAATCGAATTATGTTTCCGACGTAATGCCCGAGATGTTTAGTTTTATGTGGCATGATGGCCGTTAGATTCCCATTTTGTATAATAGCAGAGATATCTACGTAAGGTAGGTACGAATATTTTTCATCGTCTTAAAAAAGTTTATTGCGTTAAATTTACATTTATTTGTATGAGGTAGGGTTACGGTAATCTCCATAACGGTAACGGTCGTAGAGGTCGTAAAGTTAGTGCAGCGTGGCATACGTTTGACCCCGTTGTATTACGTTAGCAGATTGTACAGTACACGACTCGTATACGTACAAACTGCTTACACAACAATTTCACACATAAAACTTACATGGTTTTATGTTTTTATACTAAAATCACTTTTAGAAATATGGCTTTAGCTATATCTTTTAAGCAGGTGCTGATTTTTCAATAAAATAAATAAAATATATTTTTATTCAAAATGGGTATCACGATACACTTTTTGAAAGTCGTAGAAAGAACGAAGACACTATACGTTGCCTACCACCGGTTCGGGAACTACCCCGCCGAGAGGAACCGGCGTAAGAGCTCGCACGGGGCCATCTTATACTAAAAAAATAGAAAATTACATTTTTAAAATAAAATAATATAACAATGGCTTACAGCTGTTGTTACAATGCTATGGCTTACATTTCGTTTTATCTACTTCCTAATTTCTGTAATTATGAATACAAATTGGTCAGTACATATTGTTACGTGCTAGGGTTCGAGGATTCGGAGAGAAAGACCTGGTGACTCTCTTGAAGACTTTATTCACAAACACTAGCTCACACAAATCACTAAGTCCAAACACTAAGCACTAGATCCAAATCACTGAGCACTATCACTGTCCTAGGTCGTAGCCGAGTCGTAGGTTCACTATCACAATCACTCACTTGTTTTCACTTCGAAGTCGTCTCGAAGATCGCTCAGACGAAACTGAACTCCGGGCCGTCCACCTGCGCCTATTTATATGGGCGAGTCGAATTCTAGAAAGTTTCTTACTTGATTCACGTAAACAAGTACTCACGTAAACAAGTTTGGGAACTTTCTAGGAGGCTCGAGCATGTACCACCTAGCGCCATTTAGTTTCGAGTAGGGAATTTATGTGTAGTGTGTCCCATAGATAAGTTTTCCTGGTTCGACGCTAGATGGCTCTGTGTGTTCGTATTCGTAACAATATTATGTAATTATGTATATTATTGTGGATCTACAGTATATTGCACTCACATTAATTTAGTAAAATTTTTAGCATAATTATTAATTTCATAAAAAATAATTAATTATTGTAATTTGATGTTTTAGGGGCACTTTCTTCATGCCAAATTTGAATGTTTTTTAAAAGCATTTTTTATAATTTGCTCTGTATGTATGTATATGTATGTATGTTCGGGTGGAATTTTTCTTATGCTATCTTAAAAATTGAAAAATATTGTTTTACTATTCTGTAAGAGATGGCGCTACTTAACACGCTTAGACAAGAGAGACTAAATCTTAGCGCACGATTATTTTTCAGTCTTACAGTAAGTAATAATTATTTTATGAGCTGAACAATGAATATAATATGTTTTTTAATTGTTCAGCTCATATAAAAATTACTTGTTACTTTATTTTATTTCTAACTAAACCTAACATAAAATTTATTTTTATCGCATTTAAATAAGATACTTCTTTCTTACGCAGTGAAATATATATTTAAAATGTTTTTATTATTATCCCTTGCATTCAATTACTATTATAAAGTTTCACTAACAAATTCACAAAAACAATGAAGATCCAACGCGTGCGTGACTGGAACTAATTAGCCGCTAATATAGATCAATAGCTCTGAAATAAATCTAGCTTTCAGAAATTACGGGCGAAGAGCGGGCGTAATTTGAGTTGAGTGAAAAATATTATTGCGAAGTTACAGGTAAACAGAGCTTGCGAGTCGCGCCTAGTGGAGACTAATAGGCCGCAATCACGACTGATGCTATGACTTTTGTTGTGATTCGTTTTGATTATCTGTTTTTGTCATTAAATGAGTCACTCTAGTAAGTGGTACTTACCAGAGTGTATAATGCTATAAAATAATTACAATCTGTTGTAGGCACTATTAGAGAAATAGATAAGATTATGCACAGCTAACATTCACTTGGCATATTAACCTAACCAAGGAAAGAAAGTACAGTACATCAGAGACATAATCTTTTTAACTATGTCTCTGATGGTACTTAGACTTATAGGATTTTAGGAAAAGATTACGGAATTCTTTTCCTTCCTAGTCGTATCCTCATTCCTCATGGTTGAGGGACTTTACCACCAAAATTTGCTTTCCGGGATAGGGCTCTCTACTTGTCTCTGTTTTTGGCTTGATGTAGTGCCTCCTAGAATGTGCAGTCTTGACAACCGCGTCTGTCCATCGTGTAGCCACTCTGCCTCTGCCTCTCTTCCCCTCTAATTGCCCAGCTAGTATGAGACTCTCCAGATTAGAGGCTCCCGGTGGGCTATGTGGCCAAAAAAGGCGAGTGAACAGACGGTGAACAGACAGTGAGTGGACAGACGGGTGGTAATTTTGTGTTGCTAGTATAGACGTGTTTGTTCGATTGCAATCGATTGGAATCCTTTTAGGAGACTTTAATGTTTGTCCGACACCAGGTTGTTGCTCTATTATCTGAATAAATGTGAAGTTTAAATTGTTGTTTAATTCCTTGCAACTTGCTGTGTCTTCTTTGAGGGCGTAAGTGTTTTTGCAATCGGCTCATTTCTAAATTATTATTAAAGTAGTTAATAAAATTGACGCGTATTGAGAAGTAATTGGTATCACTTAGGTGTAAGTGTATTATCCTTGTATCCATAGTAATCCATATACTCACTTACCCCCTGCGGCTTGGTAAGTACTAACTCCATCTTGCTCTATTAACATTTTATTATATATTATTTATATTAAGTATATAATTAATTTAATGGTTATGTCTATTTAAAAATAGACATAACCAAGACATTAAACTATATTATAATATAATTTGCCTACTACATAGATAATTATTATTATTTTTAGTAAATTCTGTTAACATGTGGACAAAAACACGGAGAGATTTATATAACTTTTATTTAGTATGCTTTAGCGTCTAGCGATCTTGACAGAAAGTATGGCGGACACAGAGAGACAATTGGTGGGAACACACAGAAAAATGATCATAGAGTAAAGTCATAGATTCATAGATAAGTTACAAGTTATGATCATAGATTAATAATTACCATGAACAATATAAAGAAGGCGCGGGATTTCAAAAATTTAATTGACATTTTACTTTAACAAATTCTAATGATAATAATTATGAATAATAATATGAACGAAATAGAATAAACAAAGTACTACCAGAAACGATAAAAGTAACGTTGCTGATTTTATTAATCCGCATGTTGAACGATAAATAAACTTTTAATAACTTATGTTCCTATAAACCAGGTAAACTTCAGTAAGCTCCTATATTTCACGTTCGAAACTTTTAAGAAGCTAGTACAAATTGGTAGCTCTATTAAAAAGTTACGGCCGAAAAACGTCCGAGTGGTTTTCCCTATGAAACTCGAGAGAAAAATAAACAGTATCGTAATGAGTGCGAGGGGGACGGAACAACGGGGATATTATAACGCCGTAAACTTTGTCGTGAATACATTTCTGTCACTGTAAAAGAAAATATTTCGTTCGGAGGAGAGTACGGGCACATCATCATTACGCTGCGTAATTTTTTCGTATGTGCCATTCCCGTGGCAGCGCTTTTATGCTTCCCTCCATAAAGACAAAAGGGACTTTGAAGTAAAATCACGTACATTTTTTGTAACTTACTTAGGCGAGATCCGGCCCCCCGCTCTCATGTTAATATTTTTTCGGGAAACATTGCGGGACAACGCATGGAAATCACATTTAGATATTTGTTCGCGAGCCGCACTCGCGCTGGGTGGGATATTATATTTTACGTGCGACGAATTTGATAAAACCTAGAGGAGCCTCAGCCGTCGCGCGTCGCCCGCCCACTGAAACTGTCAATTAGCTCGATGTGTGTTTACGCCGAACGAAATCCTGCCGATTTACTGACCATATATTCCACTAAAGAAACCTATTTCTGGACAAAAACATTAGCGCTACTACACTAAACGAAAAACAAGGACAGTATTAACACAAATTGCCATCTCGCTTCTAATAAAAGGCATCGGCGGCCTTAATATAACCTAGCGCTTAGAAAAGTTACGTCAGGACGTTATTAAGAAAAACGAAACACGAGATACATATCAATTTTCCCCGTATTTCATAGATATTGCGATCCCACCGAGACGAGTGGCCAATAACCGATGGAACGATGGACGGTATCACAAACACTGGTGCGAAATAATTTGTTCGGAGAGTATTTTTTATTAAACGCAGCGATGGCGAAGAGTTCAGATTACGGATGTAATGAGCTCCTGACCGTGAAACATGGCCCTCCAGGGCGGCGTCAGGCGGCACGTCGACCACTAGGGGCTGCTGCGACGCTCGCCCGCTACTTAGGGAAGCGAATTAAACTTATTCAATTACAACTTTAAATATCTCGTAACAATATTTCATTCATAACTTTTTAATTTTCCATTCAATGTATTTTACAAGAGGACAACGCACAATTCGAATCAAAGTGGATAGCTAGCCTTTTGGATATCTTACT
Organism: Lysandra bellargus; assembly: GCA_905333045.1. Lineage (NCBI taxonomy): Eukaryota > Metazoa > Arthropoda > Insecta > Lepidoptera > Lycaenidae > Lysandra > Lysandra bellargus. The sequence continues at coordinate 9,425,151 of HG995349.1, forward strand.
TTAAAGTTAAAATATCTCATTTTGTGTCTACAATCCTTCATACCGTTGAAATAAAAAAATGTTCAGAAGTATAAAATTAAGATTCTTAGCTTCAATTTAGCGGCATGTGGACTATTCAGGATTGTCAGAAAGTTCCCGGCTGAGATTCCCTGAACGTTCATTGTGAAGTCTGAGCTAGATTACGCATGGGCTGGATGTCGATAGGGAGATGTTTCATAGACACATCCGATTGAAATACGCTCCCATCCCTAGTGGCTGGTCTGTGGGCGACCGGCATCGAATGTTTATGATCTATGGATCCTTTGATAAATACGATACACGAGTTATCAGCGGATAAAATTTTCTAAAATTATAAAAATATGGTAGACTTGAATGTAGAGCTTAGCATTTTTATGCGAAACATAAAATGTTATCTCTGAAAATTAAATGTGCTTTATTGGAAAACGTTTGTGTCATTGCTGATGATCTTATATACCGGCTTCCGATATAGCTGAACGGAAAAGTATGGCATCAGCAGAATTTAATCTATCGGGATGTCGGCACTAATGAAGCCAACTCAATTTGAGCTCATACTCGTGATCTATGGCCTCGTATAAACAGTCGTCATTAGAATTCCGCGCGCGCCTCTCGGGGTGACGTTTTTAGGAGAATATTTTAGTGTTTGAGGAAGTTAGGGAGTTCATAATTAGTTCTGTGTGGCGCTCTAGGTGGCGCGCCTTTACAGTATCATCACGTCCCATAACTTTTTCATTTGACGCGCGCGGAAACAACTTTTCCATTTCTTTTTATTAACATTGAAACAAAAATGAGAGTAGGCTTTATGATACGGATACCTGATGCGTTTCCCTAAAATATTATTGTTGGCGAAATGAGTTTTTGTCTATACATGAATACAGATGTTTGTCGTATTCTCAGCGAACACTTCTGTGTGTTTTGAATTATAATGTTTGGTAATTCAAATTCTATAAAAAGTACCCACGGGTATGAATATTAGTGTGAATGAATATAATATTAATATGAATTTAATGATATTATGTGTGACTATTAAATGAGAACTACAGCTAAATGTTTGAGTCTTCTGTCTTGCTTGTGCTTGTAGAGTCTCAACTCTAACTCTTCTTACTCTTATACTCGTAAGCACGGTAGAAGCTCCTGCTTCTAGCTATTTATTGCTGATAACTATTTATTCTGTATAAATTACACAAAAAGATTTTTTGTAAATAAAATACCGAAATAGGACAAAAAGTGCAAACAAAGCAACGAAATAAATACAAAATCTTAAGCGAAACTTTACAATACGTTTATCCATTTCAACACACTCATTCACACGCAATGAAACGAGCGATACTTTTCACTTCGACTTTTTGCCCTCCATTGTTGAAATTATCTCCGTAATATAATTTTATGTGAGCGCCGTGAAAAGACTTATTAAAGCATCTCTCAAATGTATAAATTGAGGTATTTTTCGGGCCGACAAAAATAGCCCTCTCGTTTTTCCTGTTACAAAGGCTAAGAATAAAATAGGTTAGCTTGTTGTAATAATTACATAAATTAAAGCTTTTGCTAAGCTTTTTTACATTAAAATTGTTCCCAGACAGCGGAGGCTTATGATTTTAGTATTTATACGAGTAGCCGGCCGGTAGCTGGTAGCCTAATCTGATGCCAAAAGTCGTTTGCTTATGAATATTTCAACTCTTTTAGGAACTTACTCTATATTGCTTTACTGTATTCGATTTTAATATTATTTTACTTTTTTCCTATATAAAATATATTTATTCTTACCCTATGCAGATTTATGACTTAAAATTAAATAAAGGGAATAACTTTACAAAGTTATCAACACAGCTATCTACCTTTTTTATATGATAACATAACGCGAAACGTCCTGAACAAATAAAAATAAAGTAACCTAATGTAAACGCTCTCTAGCATCTATTTATATTTGTAGGCTGTGGTTAAATCGAAGTCCCGAAAAACGTCGAAAGCCGCAGCGGGTAAATTGTCGGTCCGCATTGCGCTAACACACTGTACTTTAATTATAGTATTTGAAGTAATTGTAAAAACACAAAGTTACGATGGAGTAGGTATTCTGGCGCAGTGCGGGGACGCGGCGCCGCGCGGTCGGCACGCCACACTACGGCTCGCATACTTCATAGTGCAACGGAATTTTAATTAGTTTTTAGATATGTCAATACTTTTAATTGCGAGCACGTCAGTACGCTATATAATGGGTCATATTACGACGGCAATAATTAAAATTCTGTTATAAACTGCCTTTGGTAGATGATGGCTTCATCTTTTCAGTGTCCAGATAAGCGCATGAAACTCTCACTATAACATAGAGCTAATTTGCACATTCGCGCTATATCGTTACAAGAGTTTATACACACCTTCGTACGTTTGTAGAAAAACAAACATAGAATTGGCTGCGACATATAGCTATTAATACAGTGTCATTCCGCCGCATAACTCCACCGCAACTTCCCGCGCTAATTTGTTGTTTAACGTGGTGTAACGCGCGATGGGACTGTATATTCCGAGTCTCATATCGAGTTTTCCGGAAACCCTCTGTGGTTTCATAGTATACTTAGAAATGTCACTACTCCGCGAGAAAGACGTTCCAACTGAGAATTATTAATACGCGAAATTATGTTATTCAAATGCTCATTTACCCAAAATCTTAGTGCCTGTCCAGATGCGGCGATTTACGCGCGAAGTCCATACGCGCGTTTCAATTTCTATTGCATCCAGATACCGCGTTTTACGCCAGTTTTTACGCTACAAACGTGGACTCGAAGTTATCACGCTCCAATCAAATAGGTACGTCTATTTGCAACGGACTCGCGCGTAGTTCTGGCAATGGCACCCAAATATCTCGACTCGCGCGTTTTACGGGCGAGTCGAGAGTCCCGCTTATTGCAGGCGTTTTACGCGCGAGTTAAAAAACGCGCGTAGGCATCTGGACGCGATATATGTAGCTCTATTATCTCGGGTACGCGCGTAAAACGCGCGAGTCGCTCACTCGCGCGTAAAACTCCTCATCTGGCCAGGCTGTTAGAGGTGATAGACAAAAATACTTGAGTGGTGTAATCTTTGTTCATCTAAGTGAATCGATGTAACGACCGTTTCACCTTCAAAGAGATTTCCGTTTTTTCTCGCACTCAAAGCAATATTAAATACATCGCATTAACAGGGTGAGTATCGAAAAAACATTACATTTAAATAATATTACCCCAGCGATCAGTCGTACGCGCGAACGGCAATTGGCTCTTGGAATCTGCCCTCTAGGGCGCTTAGTAATCAGGCCCGAAGTCTTCGATTGCGACTGACTCCCTTCCGAATAAAAAGATCTTTATCGGAGAGGTTGCGAGGGAGATTGTAATTTGTGATGAGGCCCGTTCAGAATTAGTGACGTGCTAACTTTTGATTTTATAGTTGTTGATACCATCGTGTTGTTTCGCACGAATTTATGTCCCTTTCTATTCTCTTCGCTCCTGTCTATCGTGTCTGTCCTGTATTTACAGTACTGCAAATCTTGTAAAATATTCTGGATTTATGAATTCTTAGGTTTAATTGAAATACAAATTATACTTCAATGACTCCTAAAAGAAACTAATTATTATATGTATTATAGTTTATACTAATTATTATCGTTATACATACGCAGTGATTTATTAATAGATGTTATTAATAAATTGTATAACGCAAATGATAATTCAGCTCGAAATTGTTGTATCAAATTATACAGTTACGGAGGCAATGACGTTAATAAACATTTTAATAAACGTTAATCATATCTCGTTTAATGCAATTACAGAGAAGTGTACGTCGTTGTGATAACAAGCTGCAGGTCATGTGTTTGCTTTAAATTTTATATGGTACTATTAATCATTACATTTTTTTGAATCCATGTCCATACCCATACTAATATTATAAATGCGAATGTGTCTGAACACTAATAAAACACACTTTTTCTTGCACTTTATCCACTATATTAAGATATTATTATAACTTTTTAACAAATTACACGACCGGTTTCGAAATTATTCATCATCAGGCGAATGTGTCTGTCTTTCTGTTACCTCTTCACATCCAAACCGCTAAATCGCCTTTGCTGAAAAGGAGATCGAAACAATTACATACAATTCTGGGCCTTGTATGTAAAGACATGAAAATGGTGTGAATAAAAGGTTCAAAATTAAGAGTTTCCTTGCTGAAAATTCTATAGATATTGACAATCTGAAAGCTGAGATATTCGAGGTTTATTAAAACTGAGGTTATGTTGAAATCTTTAAGTGTCAGACGAATACATGTAAAAATATTATGTGAAAAATATTTATTACATCCAGTAGACCTTGATGTATGTATGTGTGTATATGTCTGATAAGTCATCACAAGTCGATGAAGACTCAAACAAAGACATAGACTAGGTGACAAGTATGGAATTGTAGAGGACCAGGGGGAGTGAAGTGTGAACTATGAAACAAACGTCTATGTATTAAACTAACTAGTTAGTAAAACTGTATGTATTAATAAGTCTATCAAGGTAATACCTACATAGGTGAGTTTATATTTACTTACAGACTAAGGTGCAAGCCATTGCCGAATCACTGATAGAATAGTTTCATCGTTTAATGGTCGTCGACCTAATGTATTGCAGTGACTACAATGCTATCCCGCAATTCACACAGCGATCCATCGTTTCAAAAATATCCAATCCACAAGTTGGCGACAAAATCCAAATTAACAATTCCAAGTCAAACTTGCAGGCAATCTTCGGTGTCCAATATGAAAGCAAGGGTCGTACAACGTAGTCGGGTTCGGAGTCCGTAAAAAGCAAAGCAGTGGTCGTTGAAAATATAAAATAATCGGGAAAGCACTCAAGACGCATCGAAAAACACGAAACAAGTGAGACACAGATAACAGCAAAAGCAAGTCAATTTCATGTTGCCACAGACTAGATACTGAATGGTTTTGATCGATATGAAATCGATAATCGAAAAGGATGTTTTTAAATAAAATATACTTATAATACTATGTAACGTTATGTTTTATATAATTGTAGACATATATGGTGTAGTTTAATATATTTTCTATAAGTTTAATACCTAGTGTGAAGTTTTTATTCTGTAAATAAATAATTGAAATATCATTTTTAATTCGATTAATCGTTAATCGATTATTTAAAAAAAAACAGTTATTTGCTTATTTCTTCGCTTGTAGATTGAGAATTTATGTAGATTTTTGGTATTTCATACAAAAAAAATAAGTAATTTTTTAAACCAACTCTGAACTTATTACATTTGGGCCCACAAGTTTCAGTCTCCTTTGTATATATTTTGAGTACCGGGAATAGGACATAGGACTTTTATCCCGAAAAATGTACGGTTCCCGTGCGATCAACGAATTTTGGCGCAACTATAATATTGTTGTATTTATGTTACACTTTTATTTCTCTTCAGCCATTCCTTAATTATAATTTGAAAATAAAATAATACAATACATAGCTGATCCGGCAAACGTTGTTTTGCCATATAAATAATTTTTGGTATGAAAAATAGATGTTGGCCGATTCTCAGACCTACTCAATATGCTCACAAAATTTCATGAGAATCGGTCAAGCCGTTTCGGAGGAGTACGGGAACGAACATTGTGACACGAGAATTTTATATATAAGATCATAAACGGAAGCTTGCATTAACTAAAAATAAAACACTGAAAGGATTTGCATAATTGAAGCGTTTACAGTAAATTTGTAATGTGGGTCCGATTCCGTTGTCTAAAATAAACCGCACGTGCAAGGTTTGATTGAGGACATAAAATGCTTTTGCCCTTATCTATTAACTGGACCATAAAGCCTCATTCAGTCCGTCGCGTAAAATAACAAGGTTCACCAAATTAATCAGTGTCAAAATGTGTAAATAGTAATCAAAATATTTTCAAGTTTAGGTTGGTACATACCGTTTGTAATATTCTTCTTCATTGAAGCTATAATATACTTAGCTTCATTGAAGCGAATATACACTAGAAAAGTTTGAGTTCATGCTAAGATATAGGTATTTCTTCAATAATTATATTAATAGTGATTTAAATAGCACAGTGCTAATTAAAGTTTTTAAGTTAATGTTTGTGATGTTTGATGATAATAATATCGCCCATGACTATGATATAATATTATAAAAAAATGACTATTAACAATGTCGGATAGATGTGAAAAACAGCAACTTTACAGGAGAGCGATTCAAAGTCTAAATTGTGAATAACTTTTTACTTATTTCAAGTAGAATCATGAAATTTCAGGGTTGTGCTCTATAAGTTATTTACGTTTAGTATATTATTAGGAGTATCCCCAACGAATAATAAAACCTAAGGAAATGTAACTCCCATACTAATACAGTTTTAAATTTGGTTCCATTCGAACTGTTATGTAACGTCAGCCTTTGTACCGCTCAAGGTCACCTAAATATTGCAAATGTATGAAAAGTGAACCTAAGGTACACTTTTTTGACAAGTATTTTGGAGCATGTTTTTTGACGGAGTTACTCTTCCTTAGTTTTTATTATTCGTAGAGTATCCCGTATTTTATGAATAAATATGAGAAAAGTCACTTCTGACCTTTTTAACGGAGTACGAGTAATGTTGCCAACCTCATTTTAAAAAATTTAAATTACTTACGTTTCCTTGCCTCTATATTTATGAAGTAGCTGTGTTTGTACGAACAAACCTTTCATTATTTATGCGATTCAATACTAAAAGATACGAGCATAAATTATGTTGTGTTTAATCTAAAACCTCACTGGTTCGAAAGAATATTTTCGGAATGGCAACGAAGATCTACAATATAAACAGCATTCGAAAATTTAAAAATGCGTTAAAAAAATATCTCATAGAAAAATGCTTCTACAGTGTCGACGATCTCTTTCGTGAACAAAATTATATAAATATTAATACTGATTAAATTCTAATTTATAAATTGTTTATATAATATTATAATCTCATATTAATATTTAATTGAAATTTGGTTAAAAAATTACATTTAATAGCCTAGAGATACTATAATTGATATATATTTTATTGACTTTAATGTGGTATTATTATTATTTTATTTTTTTTTTAACTTGACTGTGATATAATTTTTAAATCAAATGTAATTAATATGAACTGAACTATGTACATTATAATAATTATTATGACTTTGCACGCCACATTACTGGCAGAATGTATGGCGCTAATATTATTACTTTTAAGACCTTTGTTTTATGTACATTCATGCAAATAAATAAATTTGAATTTGAATTTGAATTGAATGAAAAAATTATATTCATTCATTGTGTATGAGTGACAACAAAAACTAAATTTTCGTACAAAAATGACCTATTTTGAAGCCTTCTGAAAATTGTTTAAAGTCGGTAAGCAACGACAGATATTGTGCAAACTACAAGTGCCATTTAATCAATAAGAAAAATAAATGAAATTATTATGATGTAGTACTACCGACATTTTACCAATTTATAAATTTGCATAACAATGTCGGAAGTGGTACTACCGACAATTTAAACATTTTAAACATTTATAAAACCGATTAAGAATGTCGTATGTGATACAACCGACATTTTACACATTTGAAAAACCGGTTAAGAGCGTTGGATGTGGCACATCGGACAATTTTAAATGACCTACGATAAAAATAGGTTAATGAAGGTAAGTGTTTATCTTATAATCAAATTTAAAGCAATAAAACATAAGCTATACTGTTCAAAATCTTAAAAAAATATAATAAAGAATAGTAAACACCATTTTCCGCATTAGTATTAGCTTTGATCATAATATTTCCATCAGCATTTAATTCCCTATTACTATATTTTTCTTAATTTCGTTGAGTATCTAGTTTGATTAACCGTGCTGATCTTGTAGACATTAAAAATGGCGTCAAAAATTAAAAATATAACTAAGGTTGCAAAAAAAAACAAGTGAGAGCGCGGGGTCCATTCCCTCCGTTAACATAGTCGGAAGTGGCACATCGAGCGCTCTCACTCGCCCTCGCGTCCCGTTAACAACGTAGGTAGTGACTATCCGACATTGTTAGCGGACTATCTTATACGCCATTTTTAATGTATCTATTTCAGAAACTATGCATAATATAATTTTTTTCTTTTCAGCGAATGTTAGCCTTGGTTATAAGGACATGTTTTATGAAATAAAAAAAAATGTCGATTTTGCACATCCGACATTGTTAATAGTCATGGGCGATATTTAGGTATACATAATACAACCCTACTATTCATATTATGACTCATCAATTATCATAAAATATATAAAAATGCGTATGATTTGTAAATCTTTTCGCAAATTGCATAAAATTGACAAAGATAAAAGAAGAGTGTCGCAACAATGGCAGTAAAAAACTGGGATAATGAAAATTGAACAACACGGTTATACTCGCAATATTTTCCGATAACGCGCAAACGCCAGCGAACGTGGAGTATGGAGTGTGGAGTGTAATTACGCCGCTAATGGAGGTGCCTGCCCATGGTGAGTTAAGGCCATTACGGAGGTGCGATCCGCCATATATTCTTTGCTTTAATTAAAATTTTAATGGCATCATTATTTTAATAATCACCCTAACTGTCTCTACGGTTTATTTTTTGGTGGCCTTGCTATTTTTAATTGTTTAAATTTGATTTACTTTTATTACGCGGCATTCATATTTACCCCGTAAATTCAGTACTTACCTAGATAAAATTAGCTAACATAACTTTAATAACTGAAAGAAATAGCTGCGAAATGTTGGAAAATAAAACGCTAAGAGTGTGTTAAACAAGCGATATTGGTGGAGCGATGGTAATTCGAGCTCGTACAAGACAGAACATTTGTCAGTGGCTGAATTTATGTGGAGTGTAACAAACGAATCTCGGCTGAGGGTAGTTACATAACTCTATAATCTTACCGGGCGCCTTACTGCGTAAATTGTAGGAATTTAGGGGATCCCTGGGGCACAACACTTAGCTGACCAGAGCTCTCCGAATCAGCAGTAATACAGAATGGCGGAATGGCTCCAGATGATTTCAATAAGGATGACGACAAGGTCAAAGATTAGCTGATTTTTTTAATAAAATAAAAACATAGCGATAATAAATAGGTATTCCCAACATTTCAGCTTCATAACTTATGTATTTTTTTTGTTATGAGCCTTCAAAGTTGTCATAGTCAAGTCAATTTTTTTTTATAAAATTTAATAATTTTTGTATACCATTCGATAAGTTATGCAATTTATAACATTTTTTCTTATGAAACCACTTTCATAAATGCAATATTTAATATAACTATCGAACTAACTAGCTAGGCGTGACGTCACAGTTAGCTGATATTTTGTATGGAGCGTTTTGGGAATATGTATATGGGTATTTAAATTCGACAAGCTTTTCCAAATATTATAAAAAAAACATATATTTTTTTGTGCCAATCAATGAAATACATACGTCTAGAAAACTGCACAAAAATGTCGAATTGGCAGCTGTCTTCCCCTAAGTACGCTAATTGCAAGAACGTAATACACGTTCTCGCAATTTGAGATTATTTTCTTCGATCTTTTACATTTTTCAGAGGGAAAAATTTCATTGAGGAAAAATATATATTATTATGTCTAATGCAATCATTACAAGTACATTGCCGGGTCTTAAAAACATCGATATCAATTTCTTAATAATTTTCTGGTAAATCTCTCTTAATAATACAATATATTTTGTTCAAACCTGTAAATAGTCTGTAAATAGTCTTAAGGCCGTCTCCCGAGCAAACGACCTTGGCCATATATTTGCCGCGTTAACGAGATCGCACCAAAACCCTATTTTTTTTACTTATCTTACTTCAAAATTGATCTAAATAAAATTTAAAATGGGGAACATGTAGTTTATGATATTGTCGATCTATTGGCGTGTGTTTAAAATAAAATTAATTTGTAAATACTAAGGAGATGCTGAATGTATGCTGGAATTTTAATAAACTCATCTCATAAACTCATCATTAATAAAATCACACTTAGCTGTCTGTGTAGTCACCTACCATCTATTACTACTGTTACTATAATATTATAACTATATAGGTTGTCTGAAAGAAATCGCTTGTAGCGATAAGACCTCCTTTTGTACTTTTTACTCAATAGTTCATAAGTTATGTAATATGTCATGGTTGTTTTGGTGCAATAAAGGATTTTCATTCATTCATTCATTCAAACTGGCTTTACGTTGGAAGCTGATATCATGAATATAATAAACGAAAATAGAAAATTTTAAACGTGGAAAGGAATGTTAATATACTGAAGATTATAGCTGTATTTTTGTTATAACTCTGTAGCTTTCAAATTATAAGTTTATAAGGCTCTAAATACGGTAAATTACGGATTCTCCGTAGGGGACGCCCTTAAACACTAGACATAAGAAAATTCGAACACTCGGTGTCAAGCTGTTGATATCTTTAAAATACTGTGGCGATTTTAAATAGCCGTTCTTAAAGCGATCCATGTATATTGATGACAATATTAAAGTTTTGATCGGCTCGTTGCGGTTCAGGCGCAGTCATTTGTTAGCGAACATACGACGCGACGGCCGCACCGCAGATAATCGTACTAAATGACCCCCCGGCCCCGATAGCTTTATTCTACACGAGATCGGCATAATTTTAAAGGTTAAATTATGTAAATGGATATTTCATGTGTCTTTGTGTATATTAATTAGCGGTAATTTGTCGCTTTAAGCCTTGCACCGGTCGCGTAAAGTTTAATGGCACACTTTAAACGTAATCTGGTCGGCCGACGGTAAACATTGCCGGGCTTAAAGTTTTGCAGCGCTCGTGATAAAGAAATTGGATAGGATTTTACCATTAATAGTCGGAAAGATTTTCAGCGAAAGATCGATCGTGATATATATTTTATTAAAAAATACTACAAAAACACGAAAAAAAACAGTATATTCCCATTATTGGGCGTAATTGCAGGACGAGAAGATTTTGAGCAATTAAAAACGGGAAATCGGTTGGGGCATTAATTCGCCCATTCCCCTAAATCATCCGAGATACAGTGTGTCTGGACTGGGGGGCATACACATCTAAATGGAACGAAAACATCCGAGTTTCGTTTTCATTCATTTAATTAGCCGGAGTTTGAGTCACCGCCCGCCCTCTGCCGCGACAACCCGCCGATTTAAACTCGCCCAGTCGTATAGATTCTTTACAAACTTTTTTAAAGGATGTAGAATTTAGATTAATGCGAGCTGAAGTTTAGAAATTTTAAAATTGGGACGGTTCAGTTAAGTAAACATCTTTACCCAAAAACAAAATAATTTCTTCAAAAACAAAGTTAAATTGTAAGTATTATCAATATTCAAATCTATAGGAATAGGCAAAGGCTTGAAAAGATACACATAAATAAAACAATACAGTATGTAGGTACTAGGTAGGTACACAAATGTGGTAAAAATTAAGCTTTTCGTTTCGCCGTCCTCTCGCAAAAAGAGATCGCACTAAAAGTTAATTAAGTAACAATAGAACAGTTTTCCGGCTAGGTAAGACTGAACTCCGTATTACACTCATATTTTATCTCTCTAAATTATTCCTCCGTATAATGCTCTGTTTTTTACCAAATTTATGATCCGAATCCCACGCGAGTTGAGACGGGGCGAGTTTTCACCCAGTTATGCGACTTTTGCAGGTAAATTTTACGGTCACATTTTTAATTTAATTTACAGCGCACCCAATAAGCATTGTCATCCGAATATATTGTTTTACAGCAGTCAATTTCGCGGTCTATAATCGAAACTTTCTGCGAAGATGCTGTATGCGCTTTGTTCGTTTTAATCGCATTCACTCGAATGTAAGTAAGAATAATAAGAAACGTTTAAAATTAAAATCGCACATATATAGCCACTGAAAAAATTATGCCTATAGCCTTCCTCAATAAATGAGCTATCTAACACTGAAAGAATTTTTCAAATCGGACCAGTAGTTCCTGAGATTAGCGCATTCAAGTTAGCCCTTTCAAATAATTTTCCTCTTTTTTTTACATTTTCCTCCATTTCTTCGCTCCTATTAGTCTTAGCGTGATAAAATATAGCCTATAACCTTCCTCGATAAATGGGCTTTCTAACACTGAAAGAATCATCAAAATCCGTTGCGTAGTTTTAAAGATTAAAGGGAACAAAGGGACATGAGGGACAAAAAAGCGACTTTGTTTTATAATAAGTATAGATATGTCGCAGTCATCTGGTTTAATTTGCGATTCGATTGAATGACTACCGCATTCATTGAATGACACCATTCAATTGAATGACTAAAGGACAACTCGTCAAGACGTTGACTGTAACGTTTAACGTCTTGACTAAAAGTCATATAGCGAAGTCGTTAAATGGGTTGCTATATTTTTTTTCAAGTAGCCGTTGACAGGGTTATAGGTAAATCAACCCTTGCATATTATTTTATTAGTTATTACAAATAAAGCACTTTAACGTAAATGTAATCGATAAAATATCAACACAGTGCTATCAGCTGTGCGAGCTGTTTGACGCCATATATTTTGTTTTAGTAACTAGTAGCGCCGCAGTAGGAAGAAAATGAAATACGTTCAATTACCTGACTGTTTTCATGTCCGCTATCTTCAAAACGCTATGCTACAAATCGCTAACTAGTTGAACGTTGAGGGACGATCGTTCAATCGACATTCGGACGAGTCATTCAATTGAATGGTTCATTCCATGAATACGCTAGTCATTCAATCGAATCGCAGATTTAACCAGATGACTGCGACATATACATCTGATTAGTACTTTTTTGTAGTACACCTGGAGTAGCTATGGATATTAATAATAAATATTATTATTATTTTATAGACCAACCCCACTTATATGTATACAGAATACATATAAGTTAGTTTGGTCTTTAATGTTAATTGGTCACAGTGACGATACATTAATTTTTTCGTAACAATAATAATATTTTGTATAAGATGCTTCTATTTTCTTTTAAAAATTGAAATTGGTTATAGTTTTTTGTGATAATCCTCTTGACTAGACGTACGGTCCACCTAATGAGCTTACTATGTTAATGTTTGTAGTAAAAAAAATTCATAAAATATATTGTAGTGTTCTGACTGAAAAATTAAGGAAATCTTTAAGTAACATCATGAGATGAATAAAAGCGGGAAATATGTGGGTAATTAATATTTCATTTTGAACAGACATCTCACAGACGGAAAGTAACGTAGTCGCCACAACAAAAGAATTCCGCCGAGACCCTCTCGGCCCGGGTACGGAAATCTACAACATGGTGCCACAAAACGTAAGAATCCTTCACCTTTTCCGCTCTCGCTTCCGTCTGTCTTGAATATTTTGTAATTAGCTTTTTTTTAGATAATGCCTTTGCAGATAAAAATATCCATGGATTTACATGGATTGTTGCTAGGTGTTACATGTTGTAGTCTACAAGTTACGTTAGAATAAAGACTTTTTTTCTATTCGTAGCAGAACAGTAAGGTATCGGGGATTTAGTAACTTACCTATTAGGCACTTACCTACTCAAAAAATTTCGAGCATGAAAGTGTGTGTGAATTTTTTGGATGGTTTTGACGTTCTCGCCTTCTAGTCATCTAGACTTTGGATGGCTTGCTTATCTCATTCGTCTTGATAGTACTCGCATTTCGGATCTAAAGTATCTTGGTGCAGTGTCCAAGAGCCTGCGGGTCACAATCCGGCCATAAACCCTGGCCAGGCCGTAGTAAACGTCACTACTCCCAGCGCCGTGTTACGTGTATTTCACGTTTTATGTGGTGGTTGCGGTGCCGTCTTAGAAGGAACTTCACCATAAATGCCAACAATTTAAGTTCGCTCCATCCCCCGAAGAAGCCCAATAGTGGACATAAAGGAGAACGTTTTACTACTGAGTGGGAACTTAAGATTAATATACACAAGCACCAAGAAAATTTCACCTCACGTGGTAGGTAGGTATACTTAATTCTAATAAAGCAATGGTAAAGCATAAACGATGTTCAATTTAATAATTTGGCTGTCCAAGTTCCTTATTTCCCTTGTATTACTCGGAATCAAAAATATCTTTTAATTAGTTTTCAGTTCAAAGTAATTTCTGAAATGCTAAGTAATAATTTATGGAAAAACTTTTACAATATATAAATGTATAACTTTTAACGGAACGGCGAATTTAAAGTGAAGGAAAGAGTTTGTGCTTAAATCTTATTTTGATCTGCCAACTGTAATGCGAAGTACAAAATGAAACCAAACTTTTCTTAGTTATGTCTTCGGTTAACGCAGACTGTGTACATTTTAATAAAACGCTCCAACTATTCTCTCCGTAATTATTGCTGTAACTCTTGTTGGTTACATTATTTAATTTGCTTTTACTCGCTAAGGTTTTTCTAAGGTTTTGAGAACCTCGAGATCGTAATTTACATTAGTAGCACTTATAACATAGATGCAAAAATTATTATAATAGACATATCGAGGCAAAAAGCGTCGCCAAAAAATAACGCCAAAGTTGCCCCTTTTTGGCATGGTTGGACCTCTTGACGTTATGCTCAACTTTTTTACTATAATTATAAACATTTTCTCTGTCAATAAGACGTGGTGCCATAAGTCATAACGCAAGCATTTTAACATTATCAGGAATTATTTTAACATTTTCAATGAAATGCGGAAGAAACACTCATTCATATTTTCTATTTTCGCGGAATCATATTTTATTGAAGGAATATGAATTCTGAATACCGAATAGCATAATATAATTCACATATTGGACATGCAGGCAATATGGTCTGACATTATCTTACACGCTCAGCACAGAGCGGCATTAGTCGGTCACATAATGCCTGAATTACCATTTAATACCTAGCGAATTGATTGTCTGGCAAATTGACCGCCAGTGTTATGCTATACAGCTAAAGTATATAATTAAAGAACAATATTATATAAGGGCTTATGGATTATGGTTTAACTTTAAAATAAGCACTGAGTTTATTGTAAGATATGAAATAGGTATCATTCCCAAAATCGGCGAATTTATGTGTTTCTAGTTATAAGCTAAGCTTCTGACGACCTCCGTGGCGCAGTGGTGAGCGCGTTGGTAGCTCAAGCCGGAACAAAAAGTTTATGAAGTTCCTGGGCCATGTGTATTAAATATGTGTATCATATTATAAAAATCTTAAATATATGTGTAGTATAAAAGTATTAAATATATTTCCGTTGTCTGGTACCTGTCACTGTACTGTACACTGACACAAGTCTTTCAGGTACTTACCACGGGGACAGACTGACGTGGTGTGAAGCGTCCATAGATATTATTATATTATATTATATTATATTATATTATATTATATTATATTATATTATATTATATTATATTATATTATATTATATTATATTATATTATATTATATTATATTATATTATATTATATTATATTATATTATATTATATTATATTATATTATATTATATTATATTATATTATATTATATTATATTATATTATATTATATTATATTATATTATATTATATTATATTATATTATATTATATTATATTATATTATATTATATTATATTATATTATATTATATTATATTATATTATATTATATTATATTATATTATATTATATTATATTATATTATATTATATTATATTATATTATATTATATTATATTATATTATATTATATTATATTATATTATATTATATTATATTATATTATATTATATTATATTATATTATATTATATTATATTATATTATATTATATTATATTATATTATATTATATTATATTATATTATATTATATTATATTATATTATATTATATTATATTATATTATATTATATTATATTATATTATATTATATTATATTATATTATATTATATTATATTATATTATATTATATTATATTATATTATATTATATTATATTATATTATATTATATTATATTACATTACATTACATTACATTACATTACATTACATTACATTACATTACATTACATTACATTACATTACATTACATTACATTACATTACATTACATTACATTACATTACATTACATTACATTACATTACATTACATTACATTACATTACATTACATTACATTACATTACATTACATTACATTACATTACATTACATTACATTACATTACATTACATTACATTACATTACATTACATTACATTACATTACATTACATTACATTACATTACATTACATTACATTACATTACATTACATTACATTACATTACATTACATTACATTACATTACATTACATTACATTACATTACATTACATTACATTACATTACATTACATTACATTACATTACATTACATTACATTACATTACATTACATTACATTACATTACATTACATTACATTACATTACATTACATTACATTACATTACATTACATTACATTACATTACATTACATTACATTACATTACATTACATTACATTATATTATATTATATTATATTATATTATATTATATTATATTATATTATATTATAAGCTACACTTAAAATTTTTTTTATGGACATTCCTTTCTTCTGTAATTATAATTTTCTTTTAAATTTCAAGAGCCACGTAAACCGATTCACAGAGGAAAATCTATTACAAAATAATATTATATTTAGTATCCGCTGAGGGCGAGGCGCAGCGGACCGTGCCGCAGCACAATTCAAATACAGTCGCCCACGTAAATGTCACATGAGAAATTTGTCTGGAAAATATTTTTAGTAAGTATTTTTTATAATATAAACAAAGCATAATTTATTATAATATCATATTTGCTGTCTAAATAAACTTATTATTTTTCAGGTATGTATCCTTTCCTGTGTTGAAGGCCAGTAAAAATTAACACCTCATTTCACGTTCCGTCCATTCTTAACTTCCTGTAATTATAAAAATTACAATTAATCAATTTATACCTTTCATACTAACACTCTCTATTATCAAAGTACTCTATATTTTAGTGAGTCATAAAGTCACTAGACATTGCGTGTGACTGGGACAGTTAGTTGTACATACAATTTATTCATGGTATGGAAAACGAGCGATTTTGCATGTCAATGAAAACAGATTGTCGTCGATAGGGATGACGTTTTCAGGTTTTTACGAGTCCGACTGTTCGCGGTGAAGTCGGCGCACCTCCCACATAAAATTTTATGACCGCGAATATTTATTATTTATAGTTTTATAGGTCTGTCTGACATCGTGTTCTATGTAGCACGTCAAACCTTATACTCTCCTAAATAAAATATACGATGCTGAGTTTTCGGAGATTACTTTCTATCGCGCCGACCGTTAGGGAAGTATTTTTATTTGTATTTATGTGTTTTTATTTTAGAATTTATTTTTATTCAAACCGTACACGGGAACGGGAGTGGAATATTTGAATTGATTGCACGAAAATAAAATATAATGCTCTAGTAAAAACAAATGTATAGTGTAATAAAATGTAGAGTTGACACTATGTTGTACACTCAAACAAAAAAGATTTATGTTATTTGAACACTGAGCGAGCACAAAAGTTGAAAACTTTATTAATATAAGTAACGCAAACGTTCTAATCAAATACTATTTTATTTAATTAAATCAAAAGTCAAAGAAACAATTGAAAATTGCCTTTAAGAGCCCGGGTAACCCTCGAAATTCTCATACATACGTAATACCAAAATAATTTTGTTATACGAAAATATTTAACATGTTTGAGTTATTTTTCAGCATAAAATAGTAATTACCTAGGTTCCTGAACAAAAATTAACTTCAAAATATTTAAACACTAAAAAAAATTTTTTTGTGTATAAATTTTTTTTACTTAATTTACTACTAAATATTTAAACACTAAAAAATAGAGTAAAACACTAAAAAATTTATAAATAATTAGTAAATTTACTACAAAATATTTTAATACTAAAAAATATTTTTTCGATTTGAAATATTTTGTAGTAAATTTACTATTTTTTTATATATTTTTTAGTGTTTTACTCTATTTTTTAGTGTTTAAATATTTAGTAGTGAATTCAGTAAAAAAAAAAATTTACATAAAAAAATTTTTTTAGTGTTTAAATATTTTGAAGTTAATTTTTATTCAGGAACCTAGGTAATTACTATTTTATGCTGAAAAATAACTCAAACATGTTAAATATTTTCGTATGACAAAATGATTTTGGTATTACGTATGTATGAGAATTTCGAGGGTTACCCGGGCTCTTAAATACACATTCTATCTTTGGTTTTATATGCTTAAGTAGTTATTAATAAGTTATAATTTTATCAATAACTAGATGACGCCCGCAACTCCGTTGCGCCAAAATTCGTTTATCGCGCGGGAAACGTATATTTTTTCGGGATAAAAACTATCCTATGTCCTTTTCCGGGACTCAAGATATCTCTATGCCAAATTTCAGCAAAATCGGTTCAGCGGTTTAAGCGTGAAGAGATAACAGACAAACAGACAGACAGACACACTTTCGCATTTATAATATTAGTATGGAAGTATGGATATATATAAAACCAACCGATAAACCTTTCGTTAAAAACTATCGGATAATGTAGCGTGATTCATTAGTAACGAAATCTGCAAGGTTAAAAGGCAATCCCGAAATAATAACAGCTGGAGAATTCCATCTATCGGACAGTCGCGTGGACAAAGCTTAAAACATTTTCCTCGATATAATTGGAAACATGGACGTGATACGGGAGGCTCAAACGTCAATAAAATAGTGTTTAATCCACTCACCGATATCTGACAGCGGCATTACTCCGTCGGCTCCATATTTTTTTCACCTACAGCACTGGGTTTCAGCAAGATACCCGATACTCTTAGCTGCTTCAAAAAACTATAATATTTTGTTTAGTTGTGTCTAGCAACAATCTACAAATTCAATAAGTAATGGTTATAATTTTGCTACCAATGGAAACCCTACCTTCAAACATATTATAGTTTATTTCAGTGTTCATCCTTATCAAAAATAAGGATGAACACTGAAATACCAAAAATTAAAATCGACCTGGCTCGCCCTCACATAGCAGTAAGAGTTTCACACGGAATACAGCGTTATTTTTCAGTTAAGTGTTTCATTCAGAATTTAATTGTGTAACATATGACCTTCATTAAAGTTTTTGTTGTAGCAGGGCAGAGCTTAATGTGAAATATATCTGTCTTCGCAGGTAAGACCTGGAATGCTGCCAACTACCTGTGGCCGCTCTTTGAGAAACATATTGTCAAGTGGGCCTTTATTTTTAGCTTTGAGGTCATGAAATCATTCCATTTGCATCAGTTTTAGAGACAAATGCATCGATTGATGTTACAGTTTGATTAAACGGATCACAGTCTATATAGAGTTGAATCTAGGCTAATTGTACCCAGGGCTTAACGTTATCGAACCTTTGGATGAGTTGCGTGAGTCGGTGTCTACACCAGTACAGTCGAGTAGGTAACTTACAATATTCTTTCTTCTTCTTCCGCTCCTTGCAACGAAATCCAGCAGCAAGATCTAATACCATTTTTGAGAGTAAAACACAGAAATTTAATACCACTTTTGAGAGCAAAGCACTGAAAATATACAAGCCATCTCGGATATTCTTTGTTCAATCAATTTTACGAATCTGACTGAACAATAGACGTACTAAAACGGCACTATAATAAAATCGTAGTACATAAAATGCAAATACTCCACCCTTTCACGGATTGAATTTAATAACAAAATTTATCGAGTCGTGATTGGCAAAAGAATTTCCGCGCATAACATGACTGCAAATTCATAACTCCCCCAAATAAGTGAAGCATATAAGCTGATTAGCTTTATTGTTGCAAGCGTTTTGTGCAGCAATGCGAGAAACAGGACTGCAGCGAAATATCTTTAAAATATGACTTCCAGACTCGAATTCTATCTGATAAAATGTTGTATGTATTTCGATAAGTCATGTCGCATCTTTTATCACTATAATAATAACACGAAACTACTTTGTTTTATGTGTCTCATTTTTGAGATGGAGAGGGTAGTGAATTAAAGTTTATTTAATGTTAATAGTATTAAGGCGCTATATTGAAAGTAATTTTACCGCAACGGCAATTTTATACTTAATTTGTATGACTATAAAGTCGTGAATACGCTGCGGCCAGAAGCTATCGGCTCGCTCGGAAAACATGCGAAAAACGTAATTTTAATTATTTAAAAAATAACTAGGAGCATTTAAGCAAAATGCTTCTATACGATTTTGAGTTGCAAAGGTGTCTATCAATTAGACTAATTTCCTATAATACATCTATTTTCGTTTAAAAATAATCTTCGAATTTCGTATTTTTAAGAGGTCATTACGATCGAGAAATGTATCGAGGCAAAATACATTAATCGTGTTTCTGGTTCTTCTCGAACCTAGATAAGACTATGAAGATATGTATATCTCATTACCAGATTTGTAACATTTGTGAGGGTCCTATAGTATTACGTCAAAAAGGACAGTTTTTTCAATATAGCGCCTTAAGGTAATACAAAGAAGTAGGGCCTAGATGTCAGGATCTTATCTTTTATTATTTACCGAGAAACAGATCTCGAAAATATGTTATAACTTTAACGTCCGTAATTCTGTTTTTCGATGTCGAGGCAAAATTGCAAAACACATTTTGGAATTAACATAAAATAGGGTTACAGCACAGAAATAGCTTTCGCCGAGCCATGTCGTCAAAATTCTCCGAGAGTTGTACCGTTTTAAAGATTACACGCTAGAATGGGCAACTAAAAGAATACTTTTGTACCTGGAGCGAATGGAATATCTATTTTCTACTTATAGCTTTTTAAGGGGTGGTTACTTTTTAAAGCTGGTGCTAAACTAAATGTGTTTTAGTTTGTACCTTCTGGTGAACTCTATCGCTACTTCTAGATGCTATCGAATGACCTAGTCTATTGGAAACTATAACCAACAATAATTTGTACCTCGATATCGGTAACCGTTGGCATCATCGTCGGCACGAAGACGCGTGCATTGGCTTTACGAGCTTGTTTGTATTTAATAAATATGTCGGCTCTTTCCGACCCGAACTTAACGACCCCACAGTAAAACATGTCTCGACATCCAAATTTATACGCGTACATAAAGTTTTATATCTGCGCGACTTGGCCCGGCCTAATTGTTGGTGGTCATGGACTAAACTTCACGAAATATCGATGAGGGGGCTTCTTCTTCGGTTATTTTAATACTTTTTGTGTAAAATCTGCAAGCGGTGAGACATTAAGCTCAGACTAATGTCTCTGTGCCCGTCATAATTTACCTTTGAAGTCATACTATAGGTGCTCGGCACGTAATAAAATATTATATCACTTATATTAAAAAGCGAAATAGTGTTTATTAAATTGTCTGTCTGTCACGCTTAAAACGCTGAAGCGATTTTGATGTCGAAAATTATCCGCCATTTGTGAACATAATATAGTTGCGGGCACCTGGCATCACGTAGCTTTGTAAATTGTAATTAATAAGTGCCTTTATAATTACTTATGGTTAATCAGTCATAATAATGAAATGCAACATGGTATCGAGAGATAAATATCTATATTGTCACAGTTACATCAATCAGTTCTGCGATGCGCTCGCAACAAACGCGTTAACGACCCAATGAGTCATGTTTATTAACCTTTTGTTAGTTTAATCAGTCATCGTGGCTATAACTCTTCCATGCACGAAATTTCATTTGGCTAATAGCGTTTCCCTAATTGCGTATGCGGCAATTATCGGGCGGACGTGTCCAGGCCGTCGGGCCACCGCGCCAGGTCGGCGGGCCGGAGGCGGGCCGCATATAGGTCGAGGCGCAGCATTAACACCTAGTCTCAGGTGCCCGCACCGCCCTAACTATGTTATTGCCTTTACCAATTGAGGCAGACACTATTCCGGGAGCATCGATACGGCTATTGCGAGCGTGAATTTCCCACGCACGACAGTTCCTGCGAGAATTGTTTTCGCCTCGCATTCCCTAACCACCGTAACTGAATTTTACAATGTATGCTTTTTCATTTTTTAATTTGTCTCAGATATATTATTTACTTAAAAGTCAAAATTGGTTTACTCATGGATCAACATACAGTTTATTTAGAGCTGGAAACCTGAAACTTCGCACACGCCGTTTCTCTTATGACATAGGCCGCGTCCCCATCAGACACGGCGCGGCGCCGGCACCGTGTTATGGCACGACGCCGCCACCGCGACACGGTACGGCGCCGCACCGTGACACGGTGCCGTAAACGGTGCACCGCGCGCCCCTATTCTGGTGAAACTTTCGTACAAAAATTGTGTCCAAACTTAAACGAGGCATATGAAAATATCAAAGTCGCGTAATGCAAATATTGTCAGATATACGGATCTGAAATCACTTCCGTCTGGGTTCATTGTATAAATATACGGATTTACCCAAAATTTCCTCTGTTTCTGTTTCTTTTTCAATCTTCGTCTTAGTAACAACAAGATAATAATTCTTTCGCGATCCATATCTAGACAAGCACTCTCGTTCGAGCGCAAATATGGACTGAATAGGGACGCACCGTACGCGGCACCGTGACACGGTGCGGCGTCGTGCCGTAACACGGTGCCGGCGCCGCGCCGTGTCTAATGGGGACGCGGTAGGCATTCATATTTTTTAAATCCACCTCTATGGGCTTAAAAACGCAATCAAAAGCTATCCGAATATAAAACAAGATAGGTTCTACATGAAAATATATTATGACCGCATTAGCACAAAGGCTGCCTTTACATTAACATAGTCTACTTTTCACTTTTACGGCAATTTTAAATAAGGTTTTTCATTGCACGTAATAAAAGCGTGAAGAGCTTTATGCATGCTCAAGTGCGACGTAACGCTCTCGCGGCAATCTTACGGCACTCAGAGCCTATTAGACGTGTTACCTACTAATATGCCTGCAATATAAGAACTTTGGGAGGCAATTTATGTAAAATATTAAATTATTAATTCCCCGTTAATTAATTTAGTTGCAAAATTAAGAAAGAACTGATTTAATTATTTCTATAAGAGCCATAGTTAAACTAAAATAATGAATACATTATACAGTTTATTTACGTGCCATATAACAAAATAGCATTTTGCGTGAAAGTTGTTCAAGTTTTGTGAATTCTAATAACTTTAATACATTATTATGATCTAGAATCTAGGCCCGTATTTTTGGTCAGTACTCAAGATGCATCTCGGTCTCAAGACACGGTTCAGGCTCTGTGATTGGTTGGCTGTCAAAATTTGGACCAATCACAGAGCTGAACCGCGTCTTGAGACCGGGTCGCATCTTAAGTACTGACCAAAAATACGGGCCTTAGATTCTATCTTGTACGTCAGCAGTTAGTCGACGACTTAATGGATGAATTGCTACGAAAAAATATATTTATCTACTGCCCTTACACCGTATTTTTCGTTGGCTATTTAGCTTGTTAGCTCTTATTCTAAAACATAAAACAAGTTTGCACCGTAAAATATTCAACAACTTTCCGTATTGTACAAAAGTAAAAGTAAAATTTGCGTCCCTCAATAATACTCAAACATCGCAAGTTAACACGAGATTCGGCCCTCCACAATTTCGTCACAACAATTTAAAGTCACATTCCCTCACTTAAGATGCATTGGCTCATTCGAAACACAGGATTTAAGGTCGGCGCGGGAGGCCGGGGCGGACCGGGGCGCTCCAGGGAGCAAATGCGGCAATTCGTACGCGACTCGCCCCACAACAGGCATTAGCACAAAATGACATCTACGAAAAATCTACGCGAAACGCCCAAATACAAAATAGACGAATAAAAGGTCTCGCCTTAACACTCCATTTTATATGTGGCCCGTAATGTGATCGATAATATTGGTCATTGCTTATTTGGGTGCCGGCTACTTTTATGTCTTCGAGGTCTTCTATTTGTATAATTTTGTGTACTTTAGTTGTAAATAGTTTACGATGTTTGGGTTTCTGTACAAGTTGTTTATTTAACAATTTTATACTCTATTTTCAAAATTCGAATAAACTTAAATGATGATATCTTTAATTAATATGAATTAGAAAATAAGTATAAAATTCATAAAAAGCTTGATTACAAAAAAAATACAATTACAGTTTGAAATAAAAAACGCGCGGACGATCTCTAACACAAATGGCGAAAGTTTCGGCCATATTGCATCCAATTAAAATAAAGTAATAATAAAAGTTTATCTATTTTTGTCGAACTGAAATGGAATGATGTAGTTGAAAGTTAAATTGCCGTTGTTTCTAGAGTATATGAGTCAAGTCTGGCGTCGTGCGGGCCGCCGGCCGGCACATTCGTGGAAATGGCCTTTTACCCCGAGCGACGGTAATAACCGACAATTATTGTACAACGACATTTCAATTGGAAATGTTTTCCATACGGCGGGCGCTTTATTATCTTCAAAAGAATTTATCAACGAGGAAAATACCGGGCTTATTATAGTAATGCATTTTTATTGCATGCGATTTTTCCGATCGGAGTTTATATCAAAGCTAACCGTTTCGGTTAAAGATTACGACGACAGATTTGAATATTTTAAAAATGCAAAAATGTATTTCGAAGTATTATGACTGTCTACGCCAGCCCTAATCTTTTCAAATTTATTTACGGACTACAAAAGGGACCTATTAGGTCTGGCGAGAACAACACGCAAATTGGCGCTTCGCGGCTTTACGTTATCTAGAAGAACTGCGTCGGAATTTTAAATAGTTCCAAAGTCATGAACAAACAAGTCTTGGAGCGGCCAATTTGAGCGTTCATTAGCAAGATCTATATTCAGCAGCAGACTATAATGGGACAGACATTATCCGTTATCTTGTTTTCAATTCGCTCTGCCGCGCTCGCTTACTAAACTAAACAAAATTATCACGAGCTAGCTCAGCCCTGCGACTTTGAACACGATTACATTCTATTACACAATACGCTGTAAATTCTGTAACAATTAATTCTTGAATACCGATATAATATTATGTTTACAAAGATACGAGAGAATGCAATCAGTAATTTTCGGTAAGTGCCGAAAATATTCATTCGCCACTAATTGTCTGCGCCCGATAACTTTCGAACTAAATATTGAGTTTTACACTTGCCGTGTAAGTTCGCAAACGATTGCACATGCTGGAGGGCGGGCGGGCGGAGGCTCTCCCGCGCCTTCATTAAGGCTGAGGAGCCGCTCGAGCCGCGGCCCGGTGCCAAATCTGCGAACACCGTTAATTGTTCGTGTTCAAGTTTTTACATAACATTTTGTTCAGTTGTAGAGGTCTAAAACGGAATCCAACTAGACTCTAGAGTGTCTCTTGTTTTAATCGTTCTTTCACCGTTAAAAATCGAAAAAGAAACTGAAGCCAACGCGTAGGTATATTTTCTTATTTTCACGGAATTTTTTTATTTTGATGGCAGCAACAGAAAATATTCCACACGCGCGCGCGCGCATACAGGTCACACCGCTGACCGCCATATCACTTTGTATATTTTGTTATAAATAATGTAAAATTTTAATACAGTTTAATTTGTAAAACCATTTTTAGGGTTCCGTACCCAAAGGGTAAAAACGGGACTCTATTACTGAGACTTCGATGTCTGTCCGTCTGTCTGTCTGTCTGTCTGTCCGTCTGTCTCCAGGCTGTAATTCAAGAACGGTAATAGCTAGAGAGTTGAATTTTTTACAGATTATGTATTTCTGTTGCCACTATAACAACAAATACAAAAAACAGAATTAAATTAAATATTTAAGGGGGGCTTCCATACAACAAACGCGATTTTTCAAACATTTTTTGCTCGGTATCAATGATGACAACAAGTAGGCACTTGAAATTTTCACAAAAACCTTAGTTATATGTCTACTTTAATAATTAATAATAATATTTAAATAAAATATAAATTTAAGGGGGGCTCCCATACAAAAAACACAATTTTTTGCCCATGTTTGCTCTATAACGGAACCCTTCGTGCGCGAGTCCGACTCGCACTTGGCCGATTATTTATTATCTCCCGCTGACAGGATGGAACCAACCAGCTGGGTTGTCTAATACTCCAGATTTTTATTTTAAGTTCGTAACCAATTTTTAAGCACTCTTTAAAGGCCTACTAAATGCGCTACACTATGATCGAATAACAAGAACAAGACACATAATTTCATTCATATTTAGTCATTTTATACGAAGTTTTTTTTTTGTTGGACTTTCAGAATGTATTATATTGACACTATAGATTTCAGAGATCACTACCTACTCAAAACGTTGTATCTTTACGATTTAATTTTACGATTATGGACTTTTCTTCAACAATAAACAACAATAAGTTATAAAAAGCTACAGCTTACTTCGGCAAATTCCTACAATGGTATAATCAAAATTTTGCCAATAAAACTATGATGTGCCGTTAACTTATTTGTTACTTAACTATCTATTATGACGATTGACGTCTACGCAGTATATTATCTTAGATATTGTTGGAAAAACTTGCTGATGTATCAGTTGATGGTAAATAACATAAGGCCGGTAACTAACCAAGCACTCTGATAAAATCAACTATTAATGAAATGAAATGAAACACTTTCAGAACGTCTACATGAGGCCTACACAGGCTTACCAATTAAATAACTGACAACTAAACTTAAAAGTTCTTTTGATTAGTTCACTTCTAAACGAAATTAGGCGTAAGTTAAACAAAAAGGCAATAACAAAATAAAAATATGTCTATAATAGTAGTGTGAATCCAAATCCCGATCGTCGTGTAATTTTCTATACGAGGCTATAGTTATTAGGTAATGTTAGGTAATAACCTAATCTAGTACTTCTAACATACCGCACATGAAATACAAATAGCACTTGCGCAGTATTATGTCGAATCCTCATATTTTATTATACTTAACTTTGCCCTAAAACTATCGAATGCAATTTGACTAAGTACCCAGTACTCGTTAGTACTTCAAACTTACTACCAATCACCTAATTCACGTCGTCTAGCTGATTGTAATTTACTGATTGGGACTTTGTAGGTAATAAGTGGTAATAGTGTTGAAACTTGAAAGAAAATTGAATAGCAGTTTGTAAGCTGCAAAAAGTTCTCATCTTTTTTTTACTACAAACGTGTATTTTACACTTTGAATAGACATACTTACAGATAGAAAAAAAATCGCATCACTTTATCACGTTGCGAACAATAAACGTAAAACATTTAGAAAAATGAAACCAAAAAAAGTTCTTTACTCCGCAACTTTTGTAAATTAATCAGAACTCGGTGCATTGCATATAAACAGCCCGTGACTCACACAAGAACAAAGAGCTAGGGATGGGAAAACCAAATTTTATTTATTAAAGTGTATCGATGTTTCGCGTTCATCGACACCGGTTCCGGGAAGTGGGGCCGCAGCGGCGCAGTGTCCGCCTGAGTGCCCCAGCGTGGCGCCCACTTACCGCCCTTGTTGTTCTTATACACATGAGCTAGGCAATTTACAGTGGCCATAAATGTGTGCGTGCCACTGACGCCACTAATCGACTTTAAAATATAGGGAGCTAAGTTTAGAATTTTTGCATGGAAACTTTTTCTTTTAATTTAAAGTAAAAAAAGTTATGAACTATGGCTTTCAGACCTATGTGATTTGGTCGGATTATGTCAAGCCAATGTAATTAAGTCGTGAAGTTAGTGACAATATTATAGACTATAAAAAATGCAGGAACATCATCCCTGTTCATAACCCAAATTTATCATAGCGAAAATCCGCAATAGTCTTTTTACTTTCAATTCGCAGAGCCATTTTGTATTTTCTGTTCGACTTATCTGCTGCAAAAAATCAAGTTGTCCGATTGGCTGCCATCCAGAAAGTGAGGCTGACTTTGATTCCTTTGATATATTTACCTGGATTGGGTGCATAACAAAAGAAAACTGTATACATTTGAGATTAATGATATGTTAATCCGAAAAAACTCATACAGCTAATCGAAAAATAATTGAAGACACGAGTGGATGAACTTACGTAATAATTTGAAAACTACCGTTTTTTGCACATATAGTGGCTTTAGGACCGGGAAAGAGTTTGAAATAAAAAAAATGTGGAGTATATGTATAGTTAGATATTATATTAGCTAGAATCTAGATGATAAAGTAGGAAAGTTGCAAGGTTCGTTCAAATTATGAGGGAAAAAATGAGTAATTATTCTTATATTGCGATATGTAATTTACCGGCTTCATCCACTCATATCTTTAATTTAGTTGTAGCATACATAAAATAAAATAAAGAAGTACAAAGCATTCCATCTTGCTCATATCCTAACAATAGGTCATCTGCCGGCTTCAAACCACATTTCACTCAAAAGTTAATAAAATCAGTGTAGAGGCCAATAAACAGACATTGCAGTCATTCACAGTGAAGTAATACAATAAAGTTGTCTTTAAACCACTGCATCATTTGCCGGCAGCGCCGATGCGAACGACCCATTAAAAGTATACACGCAAATAAAACCCGTATGCACTATAAAATGCTACTTTGGATCTGCTGATAAAATAAAGTTCTTCAAGTACTATCATCATGATGCTTTTTGAAAAAAGTACCTACACGAGTACACAATTGAAGACGTGAGTGGAAGAATCGAACAAGTAACATTTCGTAACATACGGACAATAACTCAATTTTTTCCCTTATTATTTTCATAAAACTTGTAACTTATCTACTTCATAACCTAGCTAATATATCTAGCTACACATATAATACACAGTTTTTCTATTTCAAATAATTTTTCCGGCCCTAAAGCCTCAATTAAAGCAAAAAAACAGGAAGGTTTTTCACGTCTTGAATCATAAGTACAATTATTATGCCTTTTTTATGAAATGCTAGCTGTGCTCCACGGCATTACCCGCTTTTTAATAGGGAAAATAAATTGTGATATTTTACCCACACTAAAAAGTAGCCTATGTGTTAATCCAGGACATCAACTAACTCCATACCAAAATTTTATTAAATTCGCTTCAGCTGTTTAGACGTGAAGAACTCACAAACTTTTGCCTTTATAATATTAGCGTGACGTGTGATCTGAAGACTTTTTGGATACCATAAATATAATTATTGCCTAAAATAAAGCACTTTAAAAAGGCAATAAATTTGACTTCTTCATTCTTGATTTTTAAACCGTTGAAAATATAATAAAAAACTGTAAATTCTTGGAAACGAATTTTCTAGTGTTAGATTCGTCGATTCGTTCGTCGCTTTAAATGTAAAGAAAATCACGTGTATTCACGATCCAGATCGAATAATCGTAAACAAGATGCGCAGGGAAAGCCGGGGCATTACACAAGACAAATGTCTCCGAGACAGAATTAACATAATCCTGAGTGCCGGGACACGGCAATTGACGGAGCTGCGTGTAACGGAACTGAAAATACTACCCACGCTGAAACGTATTCACAAGTTACTCAAACTCAAATCCATTTTTTTTTAATATTACCGACGCTGAAACGTATTTACAAGTTACTCAAACTCAAACTCATTTTTTTTAATATTACCCACACTGAAACGTATTCACAAGTTACTCAAACTCATTTTTTTTAATATTACCCAGGCTTTATTCACAAGTTACTTAAACTCTTTTTTTTAATCAGAAAACATTTTTTCAAATGTTTTCTGAGCGTCGTTACTACTGGTGCCTACCACCTGCCCGGCGAGAAGAACCGGCGTAAGAAACTCGCACGGGGCCATCTTTTATTCAAAAGATGAAAAATGTATCTTTTTCGACTGCAGTCACTAGTTGGACTTGTCGATCTCTGTAGCTCAGTGGCTGATAGCATACTGATTAATAATGGTTAAGTCGGGGATCCTCTTTGCTTACGCCGCTAAACCGATTTTGAAGAAATTTGGTTTGAATATACTTTCAGTTCTGGGAATAGACATAGATTTTATCTCGAGATAATTTCTACTTCTTATGTCATCGAAATTTATTGAGATTCAAGAAGTAATTAAATACATGAATGGATGAATCAAGTAAGTAACAATTTTAAAACTATCATGTTTTTGCATAAATGGAGGCTAGGACCGGTAAAATGATTTGAAATGAAAATGTGGATTCTATATACAGGGTCTAACAAAACTAAGTGATAATACTTTAGGGTATGTACGTGTACGTAGAGTTCGCTGTGAAATTAGCAGCGCTGAAAGAGTACCTTTTTTCACCTTTGTATGGAAAAATTCATTACGTGGTGGCGCTCGCCCATGCAAATCACAAAAAAGCGCCGATATTATCACCGTGAACTCTACAATATTATATATTACTAGCTGTCCCGGCAAACATTGAGTTGCATTATATTTGCCATATTATTTTATTGAAGTGACTAAATAAGTATGTCGCCATGGCAACGTCGTCGCTTCCTCGTCGCACAAACAATGGGCGCCGTCAGTCTCAGGTTGTAATAATTTACTATTATTTATTCAACAAATGCACTTATCAATATATAAAGTAGCCAGTAGCCGATTCTCAGACCTACTGAATATGCATATAAAATTTGGTAAAAATCAGTAAAGCCGTTTCGGAGGAGTTCGCGGACTAACATTGTGACACGAGAATTTTATATATAAGAAGATAAGGGACACAATATACACACTCTTAAGTTTTATCACTTAGTTTTGTTGCAACTTGTTTACCTAGATTATAATATATTAGCCAGATAATGAAGTAGGTAAGTTACAACTTACTAGGTTTGACCTGGAAAAAATGAGAAATTGCTCTTATGCTGTAAAATGTTACTTACCCAGTTCATCCACTCGTGACTTAATTTTTTTTAATCCAGCTTAAATTAAGTAAGAATTTTAATATCAGAGACATGTTTTTATTAAAAACATTTTCCGCGTTTGGTTATATGTGGACTCTGAAAATATTTTTGGGACAGTTTTTGCATGTGGCTACAATATGTTTCTTTTAATAAAAACTATTTTTCTGTTATATTCGTACTGTTATTGTTATAGCAGAAAACTTTTATTGTAGTGAGCAATAAAGAGTGGTCGTGATTCGATTTTATTTGCAAATACTATTATGCTGTAAAATTATATTTCGCTCCAGATACTTAATATAATATCATTTGACATGAATTTTTTACTTTAGATGTGTATTTTTATCCGAATACGAATTGAAATCACAAATAAACTGTTCTGTGTTGATCCAATCCGAATTAAAAGAATGAGGTTGATTTGATGGAATCATAATAACGTCTGAGTCAATCGCAAAGCGACGGCGATATAACTACTAGTTATAAATCGTTCCACGCCTTATCAATGAGTTACCTAAATACGAGGGCGGCACTGAAAATTTCGGGAATCAAGGAGGTGACACAACAGTACTATTTAAAAATGTGTTTATTGCTTTTCGAAGTATTCTCCGCGAAATTTTACACATTTTTCCATACGATGGAACCAATCATTGAAGCAACTATTCCATTCGAAAGTTGGGGTCTCCAAAATGGCCGTTTTGTAGGCGTCCACGGCTTCTTCAGGTGATGAAAATCTCTGACCACGCAATTTATTCTTTATTTTAGGGAAAGTATAGAAATCATTTAGGGCGTAAGTCGGGGCTGTACGGCGGATGGTCTAATAATTCTATGTTTTCTTGCTCTAAAAACTCTTTTGATTTGTGCGCGGTGTGAGAACTCGCATTGTCGTGATGGAGGATGATGCGGCGGTTGCAGTTCTCTTTACGGAGTTGAGAAACGACCTGTGGCAAACAAATGCTAGCATACCATTTTGCATTAACCGTTTTTTGTCCCTCAAGAGGAATAGTCGCAATATGGCCGGTTTTGGAGACAAACGTGGCCACCATTTTTTTTGCAACACTCCGTGAACGAACAATTTTTGTTGGCTTTAACTCATTTTCGAACACCAAAACTCGTGACTGGTTTTTAGTTGCGGGTTCGTACGCGTATATCCAGAATTCGTCACCTGATACTATATTGCTTTTCACAGAGCAAAATATGCGGTATCCATCGGGAAAACAACTTTTTTAAACCTAATTGTTCATGCAATATTATTTGTATTTGACTCATGCCAATGTCTAAAGTTGCCTGAATTTCGCGGTATGTCACATGTCGATCTTCCTCAACCAGCTTACGCACAGCATCAACGTTTTCTTGGGTGACTGCAATTTTTGGACTGACTACCTTGACGAGGATCATCACTGAGCCTGACACGTCCACGTTGAAATTCAGCAAACCAGCGATAAATTGTGGTTTTGGATGGGGCTTCATCACCAAATGCAGAAATCATCCGATCAACACTGTTTTTGTGTTAAACCACTTCGAAAGTCATAATAAATCGTCGCTCTAGAATTTTCTCGAGTCAATTCCATTTTCTCAACGACTAAACAAGTTTGACAAGACCTTGTGACAAGACCGAGAATCTTTTTTTAAATAAATAAATGGAATTCGATTTTTAAAACCAAGGAGTTTTTAATTAAAAAGATTTTAATATGACAGGAATAGTGGAAGTATTCCATTCCCGATATTTTTAGTGTAGCCTATGTATGTAATGAATAACATCAAATACAAACTAAAAACCTATTTTCTTTCAATAAACAATGTTTTAGTACCTAATTATTATCTATGTTGTCCCTTATTAGTATATGAAATATTAACTATGTAATACCAACTTATACATTGTATTTGTGTTATTTTATAACCACATTTGACATCTGCAAATAAGACTATCGCAGCATTGCACAAACCTTCATTGGTTTTGAAAATGCTGTTTAAGTTAAGTTATAATAATTGTATATGTTTTATTTGGTGAATAAATATGGTCTAATGTAGTTTAAGATCTCACATTATTTAAATAACATCGATATTCAATAAAGCAAATAAATATACTCTATTATTTGTTCATAATGTTATTTGGTTCCTATACATACACATTTCGATTTTCCATGGCATGGACTTGGCAGTCATTTAGATCTCCATCCTTTTTACGGCGAAGTCCATAGACAAGAATAATGTTTGTATGAAACTTGGCTATCCATTTTCACATTTATGTTTTGGTGGGATAGAACATACCGCGTGGAACGTATAGTCTTATATAAAAAATTCCGCCAAAGTCCTCCGAAAGGGATGGAGGGATTTTAATGAAATTTTGTGTGCTTATGACTAACTTCTTTTTCATACTCGGGCTAAAATAAAAACTATTTATTACTCGTAGTACTCGGGTATAAAAAAAAGAAGCAGTCAGACTTGCAGGCTATAATATAATTTTCGCAATTGATTTTTGCCTGATGATTAAATAAAGTGCAGATTACATCTCAATGGCAGATGCAGTGTATTTGCAATGGGAGTAAATACATTTTGATTGTATTTGACCATACTTTCGTTAGTTTCCCGGCATTGGTTCATGTGACGCAAGTCGGGGGTCCCCCGTGGTTCCTGATCAAGATTGATGTATTTGTAGTATTCATCGAACATGGTTCGTCTCTCTCGTGTTAGATCGTCAACTGTGCTACATGAATAAAGAAACGCCTCCTACATAAACTGCACTGCTAATAATGGTGATAATTTATTATGTTAGCGCCAGAGACAACAGTACAAGAAAATGGTAAATTGAAAAATTACCGTTACGTAACTTTTATATAAAAATCTGTTATTTGTTATTTTAAGAGTCCGTATACGAATTTTTGCCGATGAATACGAAATTGCAAAGGTTCGCTACAGAAATATTATTAGGTTTTTTCCCCTTATTAGACTTAAAAATATATATATATTAATTATTAGATTTAAAATATATTTAAGCGCGGAAAGCCGACTCGAACCTTGCGGCGAGTAATATAATGTGAGATTTAGGTTGTTTTGAATCGTGTTTTTTGGCACAATTTGTTTTTTCTTTTTCATTTTTCCCGAATTGGATAGAATTTAATCTATAGATTATTTCTGTCGTTTTATTTTTATGAGTTACAACTCCAAGTTGCCGAAAGTAACAGCAATTCTTTGCCCATTTTCTCTAAAATTTTGCCAAGTTACATATTTTTTTACTCAACTATTTCATATTAAAGTGGTAAAAAGTAATTCCAACATTTTATTGACCACTTTCTTAACAGTACATTGTATTTTTTTCATACCGTTAAGACGTCAATACAATCCATAAACAGGTGATATTCTAAACCTTTTACAGCAAAAATCACAAAACTGTCGCGGGTTTGATTTGGATTATTTAAAAATACTTAAAAAAATAAAAAATCTAGCTCCAACATTAGATTATAATTGAAATGATCTTACATGTTGTGCATTGAAACTTATAGAAATACAGTATTTTAACTGTTAAATCACGTCTGTTAAATCAGCGAAATCGGCAAATTTCGTATACGGACCCTTAATGTAACGTGTTGAACTCTACAGTAAACACATATTTTACGACATTTTTAATCAAAAATCCTTCAATCCGTTTTTATCGTTACTATACGAATTACGATACATTCGTATATACTTAAAAACATTTTTTTTATATCTATGGACGCTTAGTTACCACGACGTTAGTCTGGCCCCGTGCTAAGTACCTAAAGGACTTGTGTTACAGATACCAGACAACGGAAATATATTTAATACTTTTATACTATACATAATATATTTAAGATTTTTATTATATCATACACATATTTAATACACATCCAGACAACTTTTTGTTTTTGAACCACCACTTTTTGTGATTGAAAACTTTTTGTTCCGTCGGCGGGATTCGAACCCGCGACCACCGGCTTGAGCTATCAACGCGCTCACCACTTAGCCACAGAGGTCGTCTAGTAATGATTAAATATGATGATGATGAATACTACAAGTTATTAACATTTCGTGATTTAATTTTTATATCTTAAAGAAAAATTCTCGTGTTAATGTTCAAACCATTTATTAAATTTACGGTCTAAACCTTGAGAGTAAAAAGAGAAAACCTCTACGGATAATTTGTAACGTTCTCATCGAGCGAATAAACCATTTTTATTTTGAACATACTACTCTTTACCGAGGACCAGAAAGCTAGAAGGGTAGAGCATATAAAGGGCCCGAACCTTTGGTAGGGAGTAAGGGACTTCGGCCTATATAGAGCTGTTTTATGATCATGATTGCAATTACTCTACATTATAAAGGGCTCCAAATATTATTGCATATAAAGCCGCTTTTAGCTCCCGATATATCGTACGCCGGGATTCGACGTGAGCTTATATTCGGTTGAAAATAAATCAAACGCTCGCCTCAACAAATTGGTAAAACTTAAATTATGATTTGTTGTAAGTTCGCCGGTATTGGGCCGATAAATCAGGTGTAGCGACAAGCTAACGGGCGAATTACTAACTTCGTCCGATAATTTAAACTGGCCCACTTTCAATGATTCGACTCGAATTTAATTTAACTTGGAATATGAATAAAATTCGCTTTCGAGGGATAAATCATTTAATTGAGTTCGTTTAAACTATTCAAAAGCGACCACGTTCAACAAGTAGCACTCGGTTTGGAAGCCCTCGATACTCTACGTGGGCCCGGACAGAGTAATGAAGTAGGATTCTCCCGGGAGAGAGATTACTTATTTTGCATCGGGCGTCAAAGAGTGGCGATCTACTTGAAGATTTTTCTTTCCGCCGATGGTCTCCGAATACCGTGCCCGGCGCCACAATGGTCGGGGTTCAAAAGAGCTTGATGAATTTCCAGCGCTTTGTTTCCGCTCGCTCCGCCTCGACGAGGCATCGCTTTTTAATTTAGACCATTTCGCCTATTTTTTATTCTGGTTATAAATCTGGGTATCTAGTGGCTTTTATGTTGATTCGTCCGTATGTTTCCACATTATAATACGGTCGCGTCCACGAGACGAACGTTAAAATGCGATCCGGAAAGACGGATGATTCTTTTGTGCTGAAAAATTGCAATTTGCATTTGTAAACTCGCATCGAGGACAGGTAAGAGGAGAATTTATTGCATAGTTGGAAATTTAAAACGCCAAAATAAAATGAACGCGGCACGGGAGTAAATTGAACGAATCGACGGATCAATCAATCTTGCTCGCGTAACAAGAATCGAATGCGGTCCGGGTGTTTAGGGATCGCATACAAAAACCACCGAAAATTCACTTTTAATTCCTCGAATAGAAGTCAACTTTGGAATATGGGGAAATAGAATTTTGTGTCGGATATTTTCAGTGAAAGTGGTTTTGGAAAACATTGAACCGTAAGCTTCGGGCTGAACAAATTTAAAGTGAACAAAAATGTATGAAGCTTGCTAAGATAATATGGAATGGAAACAATATTTGAATATTGACATATCTACTCTATATCAAATTTATAGCTTTACAGTTACAATTTCCAGTCCTAAACTATTAACCGAACAAAGGAAATCTGCGCTTAGCCGTAGATCCACTCACAGAGCGAAGGCACTCCTCAATATTGTGATAAGTGATAACGGTGCAGCGTATATTTTCACGGGTCGACGCCGGCCCACCCGTGTCACTGTCATACACTATTATCTGGGAATTTCATATCGAACTGCACGACAATACTATTCATATGAACGATTTCGCCTTTAATATGCACGTTAGTCCAGTAAGGAGTTGCAATATTTTGACATTTTTAAATAAACTGAATGTTATAAAATCTGGCGTGGTTCCTGCAGTATATTGAGGATTATAATTATATAAATATCAACTTCCACACTCATAGGGCGTACCCTAAAATTCATCAAACTCCAAGTACGTAGTGATAGAGAGTGTTTTGTGTTATTTATATTTTGAACCCTACAGAGCTAGTAATATTCAATACACTGTACAAACTAGATAGTTATTTAGTACATCATTTGCACATAGAAGGCAAAAAGCTAAAAACTTTTTCCGCACCTAAGCAAAAGCCTTACAGCCTGCTGCTCATGATACATTTTCGTGAGATTCCTTCGTAAGCTAAGGTCTCAATTGTTAATTACAAATGCTGGCAATGCTGGCATGGTTTACGTCGGGTCACAAATATCCGAGCCGGCACCGAATCTCATGGGACCGCCGTCCCCCAACTTTTACATTTCCTGAGAATCCATTAGGGTCCACGGCACAACTTTGTACTTCGAAGGAGGTCAAAATAAACAGTTCAAAATTTTCAAGTCACATTTGAACTGTTTGTTCTGAACAATTTACAGTAAACTGTAAAAGACTAATTATTATTTACTAGATGACGCCCGCAACTTCGTTGCGCCAAAATTCGTTTATCGCGCGGGAACCGTACATTTTTTCGGGATAAAAAGTATCCTATGTCCTTTCCCGGTTCAGCGGTTTGAGCGTGAAGAGATAACAGACAGACAGACAGACAGACAGACAGACAGACAGACAGACAGACAGACAGACAGACAGACAGACAGACAGACAGACGGACGGACGGACGGACGGACGGACGGACGGACAGACAGACAGACAGACAGACACACTTTCGCATTTATAATATTAGTATGGATTGGAAAAAATCTTTAAATTTTAAAACCTATTAAGTACTTCACTATATTTATATTACAATTTTAAAATCAGTTTAATGATTTTGTCGTGTCAAACAAAACTTAAATAAAATTAAAACTAAATTTTGCAGTCTCTGAAGTTGAATACTTAATTCTTTCGATATCTTTCCCAAAATTAAATAAATAAATAAGATCTAAATAACTAATCAACCAGATATAAACTGCTCGATCCGGGCACCACCAAATTTATCATTTTCACGCTCTAAATCTTTGAGTCGAATCACTCTATTTATTCACGGATCCAGTCCATCAAGACGAGCTAAAATATAACCTAGTATCGTTATTGATTACTAGCGACACGGTAAAAGATTATACCTACGTGATCTCCTCGTTTGTCATGAGCTGCTAATATTTTTTAATATTGTGGCGAATTAGAGCTGTTGTGAGAATCAAATAATAATAATTGGTTAACTGAAAAATCAATGTTTTGTCTTTGGTCATCAAGCTGTCGTTAGTTTTGAAAGATACTATGTTCATCTTTTGTGTTCAGTCTCTAGTTGTACTCACGTTGTAAATTTTAAAATGTATTTAAAAAAGATCTGCTTGCAAAGTATTTCATGTACCGGCTCTAAAACACCATCTTAATTATTATTTTTTAACAAAAAATTAAAACCGACTTCCAAGGTAAAAACAATAGTAATATGAACTAAAAATATAAATAACTCTTACTCTTTAATAGCACGCCTTTTTCAGAATTCGTCTAAATATCAACTATTTCTGTACATATACTACAGTCTTCATTATTTTGAAGTCAGTACCAGCTAATTTAATCGTGAGTACAGTAATGTCAGAATATCTGAAACTTTTGGGACTGGTACCGACTTCAAAGTAATGAAGACTGTAGTATATTATGTACAGAAATAGTTGATATTTAGACGAATTCTGAAAAAGGCGTGCTATTAAACAGTAAGAGTTATTTAATACTTTTTAGTTCATATTACTATTGTTTTTACCTCGAAGTCGGTTTTAATTTTTTGTTAAAAAATAATAATTTCACTATTTTTAGTTAAGTATCTATAAAATTAGGCTTTATGCGTAAAACCCCAATACGAATGTTATGAGCCCGGGTTACCTTCGAAATTCTCATACATACGTAATACCAAAATCATTTTCTCATACGAAAATATTTAACATGTTTGAGTTATTTTTCAGCTTAAAATAGTAATTACCTAGGTTCCTGTACAAAAATTAACTTCAAAATATTTAAACACTAAAAAAAATTTTTTTGTGTATAATTTTTTTTTTACTAAATTTACTACTAAATATTTAAACACTAAAAAATAGAGTAAAACACTAAAAAATATATAAATAAATATTAAATTTACTACAAAATATTTCAACTCAAAAAAATATTTTTTAGTATTTAAATATTTTGTAGTAAATTTACTATTTATTTGTATATTTTTTAGTGTTTTACTCTATTTTTTAGTGTTTAAATATTTTGAAGTTAATTTTTGTTCAGGAACCTAGGTAATTACTATTTCAAGCTGAAAAATAACTCAAACATGTTAAATATTTTCGTATGACAAAATGATTTTGGTATTACGTATGTATGAGAATTTCGAGGGTAGCCCGGCCCCTTAACTATTCACATTATGTTACTGTAAGCGAAATTGTGGTAAATGCTTGCAGTTATCTAAGCGATGCCGATGCTGCAATTTCCAAAATTTTATCTTTAAAGGTTCAGGAGTTCTGTTCAGTGCCTTTGCACCAAGAGACACCTTCGTATGAAATTTCTCTTATTCGTAACATATGTTTAACTTACTAGGAAAAACATTTTAACCACTATGAGTGTTTTGATAAATTTCAAGGATTTCCCTCGATTGCTCATAGATCCCATCATCAGCTTACCACTTTCGTAATTGTTATACAAAATTAAGATTACATCCTATACAACAACTCGAGAATTTTGAAAATCGGTCTACAAACAGCGAAATCATCATCAAAAACATCTGCTTCGATGCAAATTAATATCACGAAAAGTACCAATAATTGGGTCATAGTGTGATGACTCATGGTATAATTATGGTTGTGATGATGATGATTAATCAAATTGATGTATTAGCTTATGCTTTCAGTTGTTTAAAGAACACC
The DNA here is from genome assembly GCA_905333045.1 of Lysandra bellargus. Lineage (NCBI taxonomy): Eukaryota > Metazoa > Arthropoda > Insecta > Lepidoptera > Lycaenidae > Lysandra > Lysandra bellargus. The sequence continues at coordinate 9,464,786 of HG995349.1, forward strand.
GAAATCCCCGAACCTGCACCTATAAGCATTCAAAAGTTCTGTTCGATACCTTCGGACGCAGGGTATAACCTGGTGCGAAGTCTTACTTTTTGGTAGCATTTACTTCGAATGCTTCAGAAAAAATCGAAATCACTATATATTTCCATACAAATTTTAAGGAGTCCCCTCGATTCCTCAAGGATCCCATCATCAGATCACCACTTTTGTGAACATGGTACCAAATTCTAGTTAAACCCTATACAACACAAAAATAATTTTGAAAATCGGACTACAAACGGCTGAGTAATCGTTGAACATACAAAAAAAAAAAAGATACATATAGCCGAACATATTACCTCCTCCTTTTTGGAAGTCGGTCAAAAAAGTCATTAGACGAAACATACCTGGGTAGTTTTAGCTGAGTGAATCCTCAAAATACGGAGCAAAGACTGTTTACAGTTATAGCACTTTAATGCACAAGTTGAATTAAGAAAGTACGTAACGCGAGGTGAGCTTCAGAATTTTCATTAAAATCTTTACAGCCACCTCACATAAAAGAGCAATTTTTCTCAGATGGAAAATCTCGATGCAGCCGCATTTACGCCTTTATTTGCTTTGTTACTCGAAAAAACTTATTATTCCACTTCTCTCACCCGCCAAATTACATTATTCTCTTGCACTTCTATTTAAGAAAAACCATTTAATCGGCACCTCGCCTACTCGTGTCGCACTATTTTATCCGCTAAATTCTGATTAAATTGGCTATCGATCGAGTTTAGTGTTCGTTCGGTGCGCAAAAGAATTGGGGGAGAATAAATATTTGCTCCTATGCCTAATCGGTACCCGGGGCATTGCTACCGTTTGTTTGGTTAAATAGGTAGTACCTATCGGGGTAGTATGTAGGCTCTATAGATGCGATAAACTGTGAGCGATGGTCGCCGTTTGCCGTCTGTCTATTGATAATTTCGATTGGCAATTTTGAAACAATGTTGAATTATCGAGTCATTGAAACACGTTGAACGATTTGTTTGTACATTTAAATGTAATTTAATTGCTGTTTACCATTCTCAAAATGGGATCGGTCTTAAAATAATTTTGCGGAATATCTAACCAACCTAAAAGAACTAGTAGAGTAAACTTGAAAAAAAAAAAAACATTTTTAGGGCTAATGCTACGGGCTAATAATGGCTATACGTAAAATTGTACTCAAGGTAAAGAAATTTATTTTTAAACATAGGGTTTGAGTATAGACTCAAAATAATACTCTTTGGTGTTTTAAAAAATTCAATATGATGATAGTTCTCTAGGGCTCGCGCATCGGCAGCCATTCCCTATAACCCTCGTGCCCTGTCCCTACGCTGGAACATAAAAAGGGTCGCGGTTATGTTATTTGCTACACCGACGTAAACTAACCAAAATAAAGGTACGTTATTCCCTTAACAATTATTTTCCATAAGCTTAATCCCATTATCCCTTATTCAGAATACAATTACTTTCCATACCATTTCGATATAAAAGAGAACCCTCCTTTTAACCTTGGTTTACTTTATTCAAAGAAATAGTACCTAATGTTATTATTGTAATATACCTGCTTTATTTTATTTCACCCGTTCTTATTCGAGTATTTCTATTATACGGATACTTGCTGCTTATTTTTAAGAATATTAATTGTACAGTGGAAGTGAACGTAACTGGCCATTGGGCATTTCACTTTTAAGGATGAATATTTTATAAAGAAGCCATTAAGGAAACATCTTGGCTAGGGGCTCTGTTTGAAATATGGACGAACCCTAAAATGATTGAAAATGAGTTGTGAGTCTATGGGCAACGTTTGACACCGTGATACAAAAGATAAAATGTTTCATAAGGCTTCTCAAATAAATATATAGGTCATAATAAATCAAATAGTTTAACTCCAAATTACCTTGCTAAAACAGACAAATTACATATGCTAAAACAGTTGTCAAAGAACAGTTAGAACATGCAGAGAACAATCCATAACTCAGCTTATTGTTACTGAATCACGGCTGGCGAGAGCGTGTTCCAATTAATTGTATGGGCGGTTTTGTTTATTCAAGCATATGTAACCGATTTAGGAGTTGATACAGGTACAGCCGGCCTATGAAATAGTTCCAGCAAATTTAATTTACTTGCTAACCCTGAAATTGTTTCGGAGCATCGAACTATGTTATTTCACTGGCCATCATAGGCATAAACGCAATAGTGAAATAGTTTGTTGCTCTTTGTTTAACGTTTAACTAGTTTTTGCAATTATTACGTGAATTGTATTGTTGGTACTTGGTAGAAATAATATAATATTTTATTTATAATCCAGTTTAAGCTTATAATACGCTACAAAATAATAAAATGGCCAATGGGATAACTTTTCTGTTAATTTATTTGCATGCATCAAATAGGTCTTGAAACCACTGGATCAATTTTAATTGTCATAGAAATAGTTCACGAGAAAGTTCATAAGTATAAAAATGTACGGGAGTCGGGACACATCTAGACAAAATCAATTAGTAATATTATTAATTAACGGCCGTTGTTCGTTGCTAAGCGATGGTAAATCTTTCTGTGCAAGGTGTGCAAGATACCTCGGAATACGATATAGATGAAACGAAATGGAGATGAGAGTGAACGTGGGAGCAGGGGTCATTCACCCCGAGTGCAAATTAGTCGCCTCCGAAAATAGGTCCTGGCGCGTTCTAGGGTTATTCCCTCAACGGCGAATTATCACCGAGCATCGAATTACGATTGCTCAAGTTTGCTCCTGATTTCTTATCGTGTACCATTTAAGAAACGGTCGGGCGGTACACATGAATCGCGCTTGTCGAACACGGCTCGGCCAGTTCTTGCATATTGCCCATTGTAACTGATACCCTCGTCAAAGTCATGCCTCATTGACCCAACCCGAATATCGACTTGAAGGCAATTTTATATGAATCTTCGATCCTTCGGCGCTGTCACGAAGTAAGCTCATACTGTAGTTAACTGTTTGGGAGTGTAATGATTAGTCATTACACTTCATGCGTACGATAGAGCTTTGTACATGATTATGAAATAATAACGGAATATGGAGAGTAATGATAATAACCTCTATGGACGCTCCTCACTACGCTCGTTTTGTTTACGTGTCAAAATGTTATGTAATACATATACGTGATATGATAATTTAATAAATCGTAACTTATAAAACTGTTGAAATTATCGAAAGGTACTTATGAACCATTCCTTGACCGTAGTAGCTGAATAACATTTCGCAAGCAAAGTCCCGGCAACTAGCATTTCGCAAAAATGGCGGACGAAAACAATAAAATAAAGGCTTGTTTAATTTAATCATATTGTCGCGCGACTCGGGCTATCTGTTTCATAACACGCCGTTAACAATCGGAAACTTTTAAAAGTCGAAATAAATATGGCGGATATAAATCGAATTGCATTTTACGATAATTTTATTTACATCGTAGTCAATAGTCGAATGCGTTTATTTTAATTTTTACGTCGGTCGCGGCGTTATCGCCGGAAGATTGTTTTAGTTGGAGGACTGCCATAACGACGTAAGAAATACGGAGTATATTTTGCATGCTACATATTATTACGCACTATATTTCATACGCCGGAGGTACGTAGCATTTGCGAACTCTCAACTTCAGCTGTTTGCTATTCTGTTTGCAAATTTGATAATTACGAAAGCTTATATAAGTTTGAAATACTGATTCTAATTTTTAGGTGTGCAGTGTCATTCTGGTTAATTTTTTTTGGATATATTATTATCTCCAAGAAAATAGTAATGCTAACCAGAAATGTAGCTTTTTGTGGCAATGAGTAATTTAGAAATATATGATTGAATACGTAATAATACCGGAAGTTCCTTGAAAGGAGTAATAAAAAGTTGCAGTTTCAAAGTTTTTAAGACATAATATTTAGTTACATGACATCTAGCTTTTTAGTGCCCTAGATCAATTTATTTTTATTTTATTAGTATCAACTATCAAGCAAATTTTTGTGAGTAGCTTCATTTTGATAGGACAAACAACATTTTTATTTGTGAAAAATCTCGAAAATGGTGGAATCAGATAAAAATGTTGTTCGTCTTATCAAAATGGTCTAGGGCTCCTGTATTATTTGTAACACAAAAGCAACAACAGTATTGCAAATCGAATTTCTAAAAAGTGCAAAGAACACCAAAGAAGTCCTCATTTGTTGCGTTTACTTTGTACTGAGAGGAACTTTATACAAAGTTCCCGGGTGATCTGATTATATGTGAACAATTTGGACATGCGAGGCGTACGGGGCGGGCGGGGGCAGGCGGGGAGCGGGCGGGGGCGCACGTGAGCGCGGTGCTAAGTCGCTGCAGCGGCGCTCTGTGATGACGGCCGCTGTCGGCGTGTGCGACTTATGTGTTGCATTATATTATGCTTGTATGTTTTAGGGGAATATTATACTATGCATATAATATGCATAATATTATACAATGCCTCCTGAACTATACTATCTTTGGGTATTAGCGATTTTATATTTTATTTGCTATAGAATGTTATCTAGGTTGCGCTAACTAATTTATTTGTTACAATTAGTAGCCAACTAGCTTAGCCCGGTCATGTCAGCATAGAACTAGCACCAAACTAATTTTGTTCAAATTCATTATCTCCCAACAAAATATAAATACCAAAGCTGAAACAGCAATTTACACAGTCATAGCTAAATTGGAAAGCTAAAATCGCTTCCCGTTCAAACACACAATCCTCACAACAAAATATAGAGACAATATTTATGGTGAAATATAAAAAAAAAACTTTATAGGCTTGTTTTATGCCACGGTGCGTTTGAAACAGAAAATTTGCTTCGTTCTAGTGCAGTAATAACATCAGTGTGGCATGAAAAAGGGAAAAAACCGGGGCCCATGAAAGCCTAACATGAGAACAGATACGAATAAACATAACGCCTGTGCTGAAACCGCCGGCCTTATATTTAGTATTTCAAGCTTTATTATTTGCTACGCTTTGTTAGCAGCAGAAGACCTAGTCGACATTATTATTTAATTGATTCTGTTTTCGTAGTTGTTGTACTTGATATGTTTACAAATCCTGTCAGTGAAAATTATTCAATGAAATATTTCGTGATCCTCAGGCTTTTTGCCTGATTACTAAAAATGTTCCGCAGAATCGTACTGTTTTGATGCAGAAATTTTAGTTCTACATGAATGTTTATTATTGCTACCACTTACATGGCAATAACCACTTAAGGTCAATTCAGACCATAACGCAACGCGTAGATGCAGTATTGAATTAACAGATTTGCATGACGTCTCACGCAATTGAGTTCTGTCAAATCCATACAAATTTAGAAATGCATCCACGCGTCGCGTTGCGGTCTGAATTGACCCTTATAATGTAATCGTCTAACTATAGAAGTGTTTTTGTAACCGTTCTAGTGGTCCCTAGAACGGTTACGAAAAACATTTATAAAGTTGAACATAAGTACTGCGAAGTAAGTTTGCATGTTACTTTAAGATTAAGAAGCGGCGCGGCGACGGCGGCGGCGGAGGCGTGCCCCGGCGGGCCAATAGCGTGCCCCCGCCCTCCGCCCGCCCCGGCCCGGCACGCGGCGAGCCAGTAGGTTTGTGTCCTTTTGGCTGACCGCATGACTCCGTATCTCGCTTCGTCGCCGAACTCGTTGTAAGACACCACGCGCTTCTGGCCCGTCCCGGCTTCGGACAGTGTAGAGCAGCCGCCGTGCGACAGGTACTGTGTCCCGCGCCGCGCCGATGGTTGTGTATGCTAAAATCACCCTTATGTGCGTAAGTTTAGCGATCAATTTCCAATCGAGGCCGATAGCATATCGAAACTAGTAGCGTAAGTGGTCATCATCGCATTCTTTTCATTTGTTGATGTTGTTGACTTACATCATTTTACACATTCTCATCATTCACGACACGTTATGTTATATTAAAAGTTCTATGCAAAAGTTTCCTGCTATAAAAATCAAATATTTATCCGCACGAAGTAAAATATTTTTCGCTTAAATATTAAAGCGTTCACCATCTTATAACATGAAACATTTACGTTTAGTGCGAAACAAATCCCACCAAAATACGCGAGAGCCGAGAACACATTCAATAAAATCTGAACCTTACATCCAATATCATTAAAGCGTATAATAAACATAACAGTTCCGCGTTATCGCCTTCAAAAGTTAGACAAATTAAAGAGCATTTTTCCCGGGAGCACTTAAACCCGGTATAAAAGTTAACTGCGCCGCACCGCGACTAATTATTAGGGTCGGTTTACATGCCGTCGTTATCGCCTGGGCGAACTTACCCCGCGCAGATAAACCTAGCCAATACTAACTTTGTTCTTATTACACGAACTCGTCATGTCGTTGTCACTTGAATTAACATTGCAGTGTAACGCACGTGAACATACCTCGCGTCGACACCCGCGCGAAAATACTTTGCGTTGTTATCACGCGTGAGAACTTACCCACGTTGTTAGTACGCGTGCGAACCTACCCAAGTTGTTGTTACGAGTGCTAAATTACTCCACGTTATTATTACAGCTGAATATAGCCCACGTTGCTATCACACGCGAATTTTTCCCGCATTACTATCACGCGCGCGCACTTACCCCGAACTGTTGTCACCTGCGGCGTGCTTGCCCCGCGCAATTAACAATACACGTTAATGACCGCATTAAAACTACCCGCCATTAACACTGCTTCGTTCAAATATAATTGTATTAACTATATTATTTATTTATTGCTCGCTAGTTACTTTGTTTCACCAGTTTATTAGGCGCAGCTTTGCTTTGCAGTTCGTGATTTTCAACTTAACTTTATGATAATCCAATACCAATATTTATAAATAACATAAAGCCTACTAAGATTTAATTTTAATGTGCAACGACAGCATTTATTTATTTAATTAGGCTCTTAATAATTTGGAAATCTCGAAGCTCACCTATTTTAACCCCAAACCGTTAAAATTTAATAACGTTACTTAAATTATTTTGTATTTACAGTGGATGACGCGTAGTTTTTAAATATAAGTAGCTAAAAATTGCATGTTTGTATTTAGTGCATTCCGTAAAAAGTTTCCTCTATTTGTTAACTACTCTAGGGCCGTTACAGATCAACAAACATCCAGAGGCGACTAGATAATATCGTGCATGCATTAGCGATCTACGTCTACGCGCGGGCGCTCCGACGCCCACGCCTCACCCGGGGATTCCCCGCAGATTTGTGGGATTATTAGACGGAGGTTGAACTAAATTTATTCTGCCAGTCATCACGTAATCAATCTTAGTGGAAAGCGATAATTATACTTCTTACAAATAGAACTATTTTCACGAATTCCTTTTGCAAAATTTATCTGTTAGCAATAAAATTTTGTTTGAATTAATTTCTTAATTAGCCATTGAATTTAAAATGAGATGGCAAATATTTTGTTGTTTGTTAAACGAGAAAAAATTTAAGACAGCATAAATAAAATTTGAAGTATTCAGAACGTTGCTTCATGCTACGGGCCTACGCGCTACGCCACACTGCTACAGTCTGTATTTTTGTAGAACTTCGGTGGCTCCGTAGCATCGCCTACGCCGCTACAAGATTTTAATCTCGAACTGTGCGTGCTCGAAACGTACGTGCTTTTATTTTAAAAATAGTAATAATTATTATATATAGCTGATATTTTACGATTTTTCCTAATCTCAGAACTTTATTTTGTTGTTCATGAAATCAATATTTGAAATTAAATATTCGCATAGTGAATACATTTTAAATTAGATACAATTTGCAGCCTAATTCTATTGTAATAAAGCTAAAAAATATTTAAAATTATACATGAATATAAAAACACAAGCTTTTTACCCTTTGAAAATAGAAGATATAAAGTGACTGCTAGAACTAGTTCATATCCTCTTAACTTAATATTATGTGTCAAACGATATTTGGCATCGGTAAAAACCGGCGGCGTCACCCTCGTCAGTGTGACGGACAGACGGATCGCGGACTTAATAAATCTGTTGTGAATACACTGCTGGTATCATAGAATACGATGTAAAAAACTATTTGTTTCACTTATTTTTTTAATATGGTAAGCTTATACAGTTTATATATATATTTTTACGAATTATTATAATTTGGTTCTTCATATCTTACTTGATTTATGATTTACAAAAGAATCATTTACAAGAAATTATTTAATAATTATTATATATTTAAGACACAAATGGCATAAAAATAATAATAATAGGCAAAATGCGAGTCCGACTCGCGCACGAAGGGTTCCGTATCTTTATAGACCAAAAATTGGTCAAAAGCTGTGTCCTATTTAAATATTTTTTATTTTATTATTATTATTAAAGTACATTTCAAGTGCCTACTTATTGTTATTATTGATATTGAGCAAAAAAGGCCAAAAAATTCCTTTTATTGTATTACTAGCTGTCCCGGCAAATGTTGTTTTGCCTCATAAAGTATTTCCGATTTCGCCCATATTGTTTTAATAAAGTGACTAAATAAGTATGGTACCATGGCAACGTCTATCGCTATCCCGTCCACAAAAATGCATTCTGTCAATTCTATGCCAAATGTCATTGTGTTACATTAAAAAAGTTTATACAAAGCTAAAGAAGAAAAAATAACTTTTAAATTTTTTGTTTCATATTCTTTTTCTCCGGACAATAGAAAACACAACAAAAAAAAAGTGAAATCGGTCCAGCCGTTCAGGCGTGATGCCATGACCACGGGATATTGGATTCATTTTTATATAATTTATAGATAGATTTATATATAAGACTTAAATATTAATATTGTTTTGTTTTAATTATATTTGTTTTTATAGCGGCAACAGAAATACACAATCTGTAAAAAATTTCAGAAGTCTAACTAAATCGGTTCTTGAGATACAGCCTGGAGACAGATAGACAGACGGACAGACAACGAAGTCTAAGTAATAGGGCTTTTACCCTTTGGGTACGGAACCCAAAAATGATAAATATAGTACAGATTAATTTGTTACGAATAACATATTTAGCTAGCATAAAATTGCATAAAAGCTATTTTTTAATATTTTTAACTAGTTATTATAACATAAATAATATATCTTGTTACATAGCGCAACATTCAATAACGTTTCATTACAACGGGAAACAAACATTTTCACTGGGAACTAATCGGACGAAGTTGCTTCAAGACATATTTTAGCAAAGAAAATTAATACAGCGTAAGTTCAGGGACTAATATTGAGGGAAATACTTAGCTTGTGGTCCGACGGCGGACCGACGGGACGAAGCGAGATGGGACGAAACGGAGTGGGACGAGATGCAGCGGGACGAGACGGCGACGTAAACAGTTTCAAAGTCGATGTTTACATGCCGCTCAGATGATAATCTCGCTAATTCCCGTATTTGATACGTAATGAGAAAAAGTTTGTTTTCATCACAAAGTTTTATTCTACCCCTGTCCTTGTGCGAACACTCCGTCGAGTATTTACTATTTTTACGAGTATTTACTGCTTTAGATACTGTACTGTAAATAAATGATGCTAGCAACTTCATTATGCCTGAATACGTTCGAAGACGTGAGTGGAAGAAGACAATAACTAACATTTTGTAACATACGGACATTTACTCACTTTTTCCTTAAAATTTAAACAAACCTTGTAACTTAACTACTTCATCACCTAACTTATACATCTGGCTATGTCATAAAATGCACAGTTTTTTTTTATCATTTTTTCCGCCCACAAAGCCTCCATTTATGCAAAAAAAAAACGTCTTTGTTTATCGTGCGGAAACCGTATATTTTTCCAAAATAAAAACTGTGATAAGTTCTTTACCAATACGACAAGGTATTTCCATACGTAATCAAATCGGATCAGTGCTTTAAGAGTAACACACTGATAGACAGAAAGTCAGACACAAAATTACACTTTTAAAATAAGTAGCTACTGTTTTTTTTTCTTATATTTAGATAAAAAATAGTATTTTAAAAAGATAAAACCGACTTCAAATTTTTGTACGTAATAATTGAGAATTAAAATTCCCTATCTCAGAAACTAGTGAACCGATTTTGATGAAACTTGCAGTATTCCCTAAGTTGAACAATACCTAGTACAATAAAGAAAGAATCATTTAGATCACACTTGTAGTTCCGGAGATATACGTGCACAAACATAAAAACATACATGCATACATACATACATACATACACTTTTGAAATTTGGCACATTTGTTCAGAAGCTGTTATAGATTAACATATACAAAAACTGGGCAGTTCTGGAAATATTACATACATACGCGTCGAATTGATAACCTCCTTTTTTTGAAGTCGGTTAATAAAATTGTCTGAATATCATCATTTTTATTACCATAAGTATTCTTAGTTGTTCACTAAAATACTTACGTTGACGTCGGCTCCTTTTTTTGAAGTCGGTTAATAAAATTGTCTGAATATCATCATTTTTACCATAAATATTCTTAGTTGTTCACTAAAATACTTACGTTATAATAAGTTTGCCACACATAAAATCAATACCTAAATAGGGCTAGACATGTATGACTAGGCAAGAAATTCAGCTTTCTAAGACCTAACAATAAAAGTACTTTTCCATTTTAATATTAATAAATATCGGATAAGATTGTAGTCGGCTGTAACTGGGGCGCGGCGGCGCCGCGGCGTCTGACTCATCTCCATATCTGGCAAATAAGCTAATTTCTGTGAAATATGGACTCGATTGCTTCTTTTGTACTTTTTGTCTGATCATTCCATACATGTTTCCATTTGCGCGAATGTAACAACACACTCGTGGTCTTAAAATAGTATTTCAATGTATCTTGACGGCATTATCGTTTTAGGCCAAAGTCATTTTTTCTAGATTAAAAAAGTACCTTTACTAATTATTATTCATACTATATTCTATGTGTTAGTGTCTGCCTCTCTGTGGTCTTTGCAATTTTAAGCAACCCATTTGAATAAATTATAAAATCTATTTATTAACACTAACTTTACTTTCTAGCCTACCTTAATACTCTGAATAGCTTACTTGTTTGACGCGGTTTAAATTGCAATTTGTAAAATATTGTACTTAGCAAAAATAATTACTTGAATGCTCTTGGAGACCTACAATTTTAATTTGGAGATAAAATGTTAATTAATTAATGAACTTTAATATTTAATCTAAAGACTAATCCCCCGAATAAAATTCAGGGACAAGAGCATTAAAAAAATTGACTTGTGTTTCGTAAAGTAGCATTCGAATCAAGACGACCACGACGCGAGACTGCGACCGGCGACCGTGAACCGACGAAGTGCTGATGGATGCAAGCGACCGAGTCGCGCGACGTGTGGGCGTGGCCTGCCGGTGCCTTGCGTCGCGCGACCCAGTCGCTCATAAAGCAGTGCCGTGGCGCGACCGATACAAAATGACCGTGTTTTCTTCGCACGAAGACAAAATTTTAATTAAGCCCGTTACAGACTTAGCTATAATATATATATTAATATATTTATAGCAAGGCATATTATTCTATACTAAATCCACATGTCACAGAAATATATATTATAGCTGAGTGTGTGGTCACGCGAAAATTAGTATAGAAAATATATATAAATATGCCTAGCTATAAACATATTAATATATATTATAGCTAGGTATGTGACGGGCTTTACTTTGGTATGGGTCGCGCGACTCGGTCGCGTAGTTTCGTAGGAAGCTGTCGCTCCGTGACGTGCGACCGGCTGCCGGTCGTGGTCTCGCGTCGCGGCCTCTTAACATATTTTTTTCTATCTATGTAACCAATATTATATAATTATTTTATTTTTATTTCATATTCTGTATTGAAGTTAATACCTTGTCTTATCAGTTCATACCTTAAAGTCGTCACCTTAAAAGCCTGTATTCACTTTGATTAGTGCGAGTGCAGCTGGTGATTAGTGATTAGGAGAAAGTATTAGGACTTGCACTAATCAATCGCTGTTTCTTCGCGTCGCTTCTTTTATTTTAATCTTTAATCATCTACACTTATCACTAATCAAGATGAATACAAGCCAATGCAGCAATACAGCATCACTGAATAAAAACAAGGATATTTTATTTAGTAAAATATTATAACATTTATACGCCATTTATAAAACTAAATAAAACTGAAAAAATAAAATCAATTTGTAAGCCTTTGAACATACTTAAAACCAGCGTACCGCTCAAACCTTTCTTTCAATGAAAATTGACGACAAAAAGCGTTTTCATTTACAAGGCCCGCGTAATGGACGAATGGTCTGGCGGGAGTTTATCGTGATCCCCATAAATCCTTCTTAAGCGCACTTCCCCGATCACCTCATACGTCTGTTGTCGTTGACGAGTTAATTACTACCCTAAAAAGGCAAAAAAACTTTGTTAAAGTTTTTTTACAGTTTTGAGTTTACATAGATGGCGTTATTTTAATATGTATCGCGTGATACTGGCGTAATTTTGGGTAGACTATACAAAATATTGTTTTAATAGGAAGTATATAGATTTTACCGGATTATTGTGTAATGATTGTTAAAAATGAAAATACAAACATTGTTTTACATAATAATAATTATTATATGTCATTGCTGCTTTTGTCTTAACATATAAATCATAAAATACATGATAGAACATAGTCTATATAACAAACTTAAGGTATTTAGAAAAGATTTTCCTAACATAAAGCACACGAGACAAAATTTAAATCTGATATGAATGTATAATGGATTTTTCCACCGTTACCTCTCAATAACGTAGCAATCTTTTCACATTAACACGTTAAAGTACACTCGACGCCATTCATACTACTTTAAAAATACAGAAATATTTTACCAAGGTAAATATTTTCGACGTCGATCGACGTACTTATGAAATTGGCAATTTCACTCGAGATATTTTATCGTTATAGTTTTCGAGAGTGTTAATATTTTAATTCGGCGTCGACATTTCGGCTGCGACGGCTCGAGGAGGGTGAAGTGGATCCCGATTCCCGATATATCGAGTCTCGAGTATACGGTATTGCGAGCGGACGGCTTTAACGAGGCAGCAAACTCGAATATTAGCTCGACGCGCGTGCATCTTACTCGTGAGAGCGCCACGGGCTCGACGTTTGCAGCTCATCATGTGTCACTTCAGGATCCGCCTTCGGTAACTCCGTTAGCATCCGCGATAACGAGACGCGGCTGCGGCGTAATGGCCGCCCACTCACCTCCAACCGTGCACGCTGTTTTATATTTCATACCTCTACGGTAGAATATCCGTGTAGAATAGAATTTTCGAGCATTTTAAACAAGCGAAAGATTTATCGTGTTACAGTTACAGTCAGGGTTTTTCGGTCGTATCCAATGCAACCTGCATAAAATATTAAAACCGTAAGGTGATAATAGGTTAGGCTAGGAATTGGGATATATTCACAGGCGTAGAGACAAGGTGCATGGTACGATTTGAGGTCTGCCGTTGATATGCGTTTTGACCTATTGAAAATGAAATTATTTCTGATTTGCTTTCTAACAAACCAGATCAAACCAGTTGCCACAGATCGAACGGTAGCAATGAGGGTGTTTGAAATTATATTTGCCACCAGGTGCCACTATGTAGCCCCAGGGTCTATCGTGTCAAATAGGCACGATAATATTATCGTGACACATGACAGCTATATCGTGACATATGATAGCAGTTTGACACGATGCACCCTAAGGCTACATAGCGGCACCTGGTTGCAAATAGAGTTTCAAACACCCTCACTGACCTAGCACGGAAAAGTGATACTTCCTGCACCAACGTCGCAGAGTACGCCGTAATTACCATTATATTTCAGTAATCGCGCGTCGCCTCTGTCCGCTGTTTGCTCTCGCGCCGTGGCCAGTGCATCCAATTAACTTCACTTGTCCTCCACATCGTTTGTAATGTACGGTGAAATATCGAGGGCTCGTGTCTGCCCCGTCCTTATAATCCGCACTCATAATGCACCAATATTTTGTACATTCCATCGAAATTTAATTAATTTGGGTGACGATTCTCTTATCTCGGATTAGGTTTCGTTAGTCCGTTGAGGTATGAGTCCTAAGTAATGAGGTCAGAGTTATCTATGCTCAGAACAAACAACAAACAAACGACAGTCCACCGATATCGGTCTGTTTGCTTCACTATATTTGGACGATATATGATGTTTTTGGGATAAGAGGCTATTTATTTCTTATGTTATTTCTTAACAAAGTTAATCTTTGTTTGCTACTAGTGCCATAAATCCGAAAGAGTTACAAATTCTGCAAATAATTGGTGTACGGTCCCTAAATGCATTACGCATTACGCAACTAATTACCCGAGTTCTTAAACCTCACACAAGACAGCACATCAGCTATCAGATATTTTCTTTCAGACTGCGCGTTAATATACAGAGTGTAACAAAACTAAGTGATAATACTTTAGGGTGTACATCCTTGTAGAGAGTTCACTGTGATAAAGTGCAGCGCTGCAAGGCCTTTTTTCACTTCCAGCGTCACGAGTTTCCCAAACAAAAGTGAAAAAAAATGGTATTTTAGCGCTGCTACTTTCACAGTGAACTCTATATAAGGAACACATACACACCCTAAAATATTATCACTTAGTTTTGTTACATCTTGTATACGACTTTTCGACCTATCACTATAACATCATACAAGTTTCTGGAAAAGCCAGATTAATTTGAGAATTCGATTAGATAATAATATAATAGTGATTGCGTGAGAGAGCTAACAACAGCAGTAATAGCACTACAGGTCAGATCGAGGGCCTTACATTCAAATCCGCTTTCAATTCGGAGACAAAGGGAAAGTTTGATGGAATTGGACCATCAAGCTTAGGACTTGGACACGCTTCATGATATTCTGATATCTCTTGGGAAAACAACTTTACTAGTTACGATGTGTAGTGGTTGTAAGAGGATTCAAATATATTTCTGTGATTTTGATCCTTGAATCCGAATTAGATTTGGAGTACCGCTACGAAACTGATTCGCATTGCAATGTTTGTTTTCTAGCATATAAATAAGATGATTATTGGTAACATCGTATTCATTTTAGTGAAATTATAATATTGTTAATAAAATTAATGCGAAAACACGTCACTTTAACTACAATAAAACGCAAGTTTAGATTACTACTAGCATCATGTCCGTGCGTCTACTAGTCAAAACGGTCATTATGACCATTACACATAACGGTCACCCTAAGCAAAACTGGACGTGATCCCAGAGCTGCATTATTCATAAAATATGCATTCTGCATAAAATGAGATAAAATCACAATATTTAAATTAAAAAAAAGTATATTAACTAAATAAAAAAATATTTAAAGCTTTTTCGTGTTGCAGGCAAACGAGTAGATTACTAGTGTCAGTTAGTGTACAAAAGACTACGTCTGGTGCAGGACGTGGACAAACGACAGCAGGTGCTCTGCAGATTCACTTACGGATTGATAGCGCGGACACCGAGCCGGCTACAAATCACAAAGCCGTCGCTATTCTACTTTCACTACAATATATTGAGCTATTTTACATTCGAGACGCGGATTTGTTACGCGATTTTGAATCGTAGTCACTTTAAGGACGTTTTGGCGCGTGGACTAAATCAGAATCGCCAGATAAAATGTCACTTGAAAGATAGCTGTTAAAATCCATACTAATATTATAAAAAAGCGAATATATGTCTGTCTGCCTGTCTTCTATTACCTCTTCACGCCCTAAACGCTGAACCGATTTTGCTAAAGTTTGGTATAGAGATACTTTGAGTCCCGGGAAAGGACATGTAAGGATATTATGTTTTATTCCGGAAAAATGTACAGTTCTCGCGCAATAAACGAAATTTTGACGCAACCAAGATGCGGACATCATCTAGTAGTACACACATTAAGGATGTTAGACGTGATAGCGTGAACCTAATCAGAACGTACGCCATATTGTAAAAAAACACTTTTTTTAAGTACATGTAATGTCAGTGCTATTTAAGTATCGTTTGTATGGAGCGGAAATGACAAATAATGCAGTTGTAATTTTTTACAGTTGCTTGCCATAATATTATCATGCACCAAATCATCCTTGAAGGTCTTTAGTCGTTGTGGCTATAGTAGACTGGTTTCTGTAGGGTGTAATACAGTACGTAACCTACTTAACTTACCATTCAGCAGATGCTACAAAACCAAAAAGTCGCCAAAAGCGTAGAATGTGTCGTTACAGAAAATTCGCATCGAAAAAATATAACTGATATTCATGGCCAACATACTGCCTACACTACAACAAAAGCGGTGTTGTAAATTGACAACGTATTCGAGTTTTTCCAAAATATACGTCATATTATCACTTATAGCAGTTTAATAACGGCGAAGCCATATCAAGTGCTCAATATATTTTGTTTGCACAAAGCCAGCCCGGCCACAAGGGACTCCGCCCGCCCCCGCCGCCCGAGTGCCGAACCTCGCCGAAAACATTTTTCATAAGGCCTTACACATACTTAATACGTAATTTATGGAGACAACGCGTCATATCGCTTCTTGAATTTTGATTTGAATATTAAAACCTTGAATAATGTTAGAGGGTGACAAGTTTCACAGTAATTCGCGGGACGTGGTTGTAATTCTGATGCAGCATCAAAAGAAACCCTAATTATATATATTTTTTTGAGTGACATATTTGACTTTGAGATAAAGTTTACAGTTCGACTAGGCTGTTTATGAACGTGGCGTGATAAGGAACTTTAACGCTTCTATCATACAAAAATTTCATTTTTGACAGTTCTCCTTTACCAGCAGCGCCCATTGACATCATTTACATAATATTCATTTAAAGCCTTGTCAAACTGTAAAGTATTTATTCCAGCGACTACATAATATTTATTACATGATATCAATGACTTGGTTTCTAAAAGGGCTTACAGGCTTGTATGAATAATTCCAAAATGGACCATTTAAACATAAATATTATTATTATGTGCCATATTATAAGGAGCATTATTGACAGGATTTGTTAAAAGAAGTTACGATCGATTTTGCTATAATGACATCTATACTACATTATCAGCCTAATGTAACAAATATGGTGATGATGACAATCCTGAGTCTCTAATTTAAGGCTTAGTTTTCAAGACAAAAATATTACAGTCAAAACACAATGAAAACAGACGCAGCGTAAGTGAACTAATTATCCAGTATTTTCTCGTATTTGGGAACCGTTCTAACTAAATATTCAACACGGGCCGGCCCCGGCAATACATAGTTTTGGTTTACGAAACGCCGCTCGTACAGCGCTATTCGCCTGTAAATTTAAATAATTTATAGGTATCATATTACACAGCCGCGGTGAGAATGAATTGTTTTGTATTACATTGTTTTTCATATAATTTGCAAAGCGCGCTGTAATGAGCCGCGTCGTTTTATAAAATAGGTATCATAGTGTTATATTTCTGTCGTCCTATAACTTTACTTCTACAGATATAATCTTAAAGTTTTTAATTAAAGACTTGAAGAAGTGCATTTTGACTTATTCCAGTTGAATACATGCACCACATTTAATTATATATTTTGCTTCAGTAATTTCTACACATTTTTTTCTTTTAGCGGTTAAAAATCATTTTAAAAATAAAATAGAATTTTCAATTGAGTCACCTGATCTTAGTCGAAATAAGTTCCGAATATTCGCAAAGGATTAAAGAAACGGCAGCTCTGTGCAGTCGTTAGGCTAATTAAAACAAAGATTAATTAGTAGCTATTGCACTCCAAAGCCGGTAGCATGCTGTTCCTTTGTGCTCTAATAAGCATAATTTATTGTTCTTCGCCTAATGACGTACTGATTTAAATAGTCTGCGTCTTTTATAATACCTATTAGTTGTTATTATTTATGTGAAATGTACGTACTCAGGCAATACACATTAATTAATTGATGGATGAATAATTGTGTTTTATATACCAAAGTAAGTTATATTAGATCGTCCAAATGAGGCGCACGCTTACATGAGCATAATTTCAGATAACCTGAAGCGGGGAATTGACTACCGGGACGCCCGTCACGGGCAGGTCTGTCGCATGTCTGCTCGTCAATTTCTAGGTACGGGCACAGACATGCCCGCCGGCCCGTGCCCGCAGCCTGCCCGCGAGATCGCATTTTTCCCGCGCGGGCATGGGCAAGTCTGTACATGAATCGTCCCAAGTCCCAACAGGCGGCCCGTCGTCATTTGCGCCTTGGAGAGCGACTGGAGTGCACTTAAAATATAATTTTAAAACATATTATTGTAAACAATACAATCACTAAACTTAAAAACCAACAAAAATAATGTTAACATATTTCGTTTATTTCCATTTACCGGTCGCATCTTTGTTTATGGAAAGTTAAAAGCAAGGATTACATGAACACCTATCTACGTAAAGCCGCTTACAGCGAACTTATTGAAAAATCCAAAGAAATGAATGTCGTTGCTTATCTATCATTTTTTCCAAAGAAGATCGAGTCCATGAGTCCACGACCGAGCTGCAGCTCTCTATCTATTCGACTGACTTGCCCGTTCTGTGTGTGTTCAATAGGGGCAAGCGGCAGACTTGTGCCAGACCGGGCGGCCCGCGGGCAGCCCGGTAGTGAATTCCCCGCTTAAAGGAACAAAACATTAAGCTCGTCAGTGACGGAGCGTCAAGTTGCGTCAAGTTGTCAAATGTGTTTTTTGTATACAAAACACACATTTGACAACTTGACGCTCCGTCACTGACGCGTAGGTTAAGCAAATGGAAAATTTAAGTAATATAAAGCTTTGTTAAACACCTTGTTATTATGATAAATACGAAGGGTAAATTCAGACCGCTACGCGACGAGTACACACTTGCATGCAGCATGACGTCTCACGCAATTGAAGTCTGTCATATTAACTCATATTTAAAAATGCATCTACGCGTCGCGTAGCAGTCTGAATTGACCCTAAATACGCCTAAAAGAATATCTCCTAGACCTAGATCATTCGGTATAATGGTGGAAATCGGTATGAGCTAATACATCAATCGTCGTCACAGCTGGCTCACGTCTCGGTCACTCGCGGTGGCCGGTGGCCGGCGATGGGGAACACAGATTTTACATCAATATCATATTTTTACAATCGTAATATTGAGTTCGATTTTCTCGTTTTGAGTGTAGGGAACATAATAACAATAGACCTGTGACGTCACAACTTTTTGTAGAGTCTCATCGTACCTTCATAAAACATCTATTGTAACATAATTAAAGTAGCAGTCGCTATAATTTTAATTGATACAGTGATTTAAGTTGATGTCATTTGGAAACAATCTATTTATATTTTACTAGCTGTTGCCCGCGACTCCGTCCGCGTGGATTTCATTTTACAGCACGCGTTTCCGTGGGAATGCCGGGATAAAATGAAATAAAATATTATCTTTTTATTCAAAATAGGTATCATGAATACACTTTTTGAAAATCAGAAGAACGTAGAATCTACGGTGCCTTCGTTGCGGTTCGGGAACTAACCTGGCGAGAAGAACCGGCGTAAGAAACTCGCACGGGGCCAATAGGCTACTTGACCTATTTTTTTTCTTCATTCTAATCGGTTCCTAATCATTCATTTTTACTAAAAAAACTAATATTTTAATATTTTAAACAGTAGAAACCCATAAAAATGTTGATCGAAAAATATGCCTTTTATATGGCGCCGAAAACACTGTCCGCCATTGTACCGCCATAGTGTGACGTCATGTTTTTTTGTATTTTATACTTTCTTTATTGAAAAAAAGTTTTATGTGCTAAATGTACGAGTCTAACAGTGCTTAAAAAATTAAAAAATTATTTAGAAATCATTTCTAATGTTGAACACTTTTGTAGAAAAGTTTTGGCCATTTCATTTCCTAACTACAATGAATGGAGATAATATATAAAACTGATGTTTTATTTGAATTATTCAAGAAAATACATTTTATAAATCTTTCTAGGCTTATTCATATTATTTATGTACAAATAAACTTACATATAACGAGCGCGATAAATAAAAGATATTAAATTACAAATGGGATGACGTCACATCCAGATCGGAAGTACCGCAAAAGCGTTTTCGTCAGTACAATTCCTATTTTCATAAAATCATATTTTCAAATCGACTTTATTTATCAATCATAAGCTTTTATTTCACGATAAGGGTGAAATACAGTTTCCTAGGCCAAGTTCTACTAGAAATATGCATTTTTTCAATGAAATTAAATATATGTCAAGTAGCCTATTCTTTCGATACCTCTAACTTGATACTCAGTAAGTACTTAATTATCTATGCAGTGACGGAACTCAATGATAAATAGTTTATGGGTAAAAATGTGTAATACATACTTAAAGTAATAACCTTTAAAATTTGGCACAAAATATAAAGTTTAATTTAAAAAACTTAAATATTATGTGCATACAGCACATAATATTTTGTTTTTGTGTATATTGATTTGAGGGTTACCAGGGTTTTTAAAAGTTTTTAAATTTGACATCAATTATGAATAATAACATAAAGTATGATTATTGATTAGTTCTGATGTGAAGTAAAAAAGTAAACGCCATCTGTTTTTATATATTAGAACTAAAATGTTCATTGCATTGGTATAATATTTCTGGATGGAATTATAGAGTGCCATCTGTAGGAATTCAATTTATATAGATAACTTATAAGACAAGATAGATTGATTATACCAAGTGATAATATTATTAAGCAAAATATATCTAACGTATTAAAAATTATAATTAAAAACATAATAAGTATGATTAATTCTATCTATGGTTCTATGTTACAATGAAGTAAAAAATTAAACGCCATCTGTTGTCATGTATTAGAACTAAAATGTTCATTGCCCATAGGCTAAAACAGTACTACTCCTTAAAACGCCATCTATTGTCATATTTTAAAACTGCAGTAGGAATTCATTTTATCGTTATTTTCATGGAAATAAGATATTTTCCCTCATCAAAATGTAGCCTATGTCCTTTCTCAGGCTCTACACTATCTGTGTACAAAATTTAATTACAATCGGTTCGGTACTTTTGGTGTGAAAGCGAGACAGACAGACAGACAGACAGAGATACTTTCGCATTTATAATATTAGTATGGATTATCATAAGCAATGACTTAATCCTAAATCTAAATAATTTCATCTCAATACTATGTATAAAATTATGGACAAGGTGTAGACTATTAGTAGGTGTCTATAAGACTATAGCTAAAAATATCTTAAAGCGTCTTACCCCGGACCAGCACGAAAATAATAAAGCAGTGATTGATTAATATCCCTCGGCAAATTTGTCCAATATTCATGGAGATTTACTTAAAAAATATTTGCACGTCCTCCATCCGTTTTCGTGTATATGTTGACATAGGCCATAATATTTGTTCCCCCCGCGCCCCGCGTCCCGCCCGCCGGCGCCGCGACCGCTAATCATATTTTATGGTGGACGCTTAACTTCCCATACAATTGGGGATTAAATTACCAGAATGAAATATTTCCCCGTACACAGGCTTTTATAAATTTTCATATTATAATATGCATGCAAAATAAATTGCACCGGTAAGCAGCGAAAATGATACTGCCGCAAAATACTTGCTCAATAACGAGACTATTTACTTAATTTTCGATCATCTCCCGTAATTAAATAGCCTTATCAACTTAGCTTTATCATGTTAAAAATTTAAATACAAAGTATATTTTAGCGCTAAAGTGTGACCATTTGAGATACATTGCGTCACCACTCACCAGCGTCCGTTTTGCTCGCATATACAATATTTCCAATTTTTGTCTGTCACAATGGTCGCGCGTGACTCGTGACGTCACGCTGTCACGTCACGTGACTGATAGGTTTAATACAGTCCCGCTGATTATCCGGCGGAGCGGAACCGCCGAACGGTAATCTAGATTTAATACCACGGCTCATAGCCGCCATTGTCCTTGCCGTGACGTCATTTTAATGATTACGACTAATTAGAGAAGCTTTTGTAAGTCACGATTCACGAGTGCTTTAAACTGAAGTTTAGTACCTACTATCGTTAGTGGTGCTATCGATCAAGAACCTTGACTTATTAACGATTAACGATTAATGATTAAAAATAACAAAAATATAATATTTATATTCTAATTATTACAAAAATACAATGTTTCCGCTACTTGGTTCACACACAGTTCATTTGTCGCGTGGGAACAATATACCTTTCTGTAATAAAACCTATCCCATGACTTAAAGTATTTCCATTCTCCATATAAAATTTAATCAAAATTGATTCAGCACGTTAAGGGCCTTCCCTACGGAGATTCCGCAATTTACCGTATATAGAGCATTATAAACTCACAATTTGAAAGCTACAAAGTTATAATAAAAATACAGCAATAATCTTCAGTATATCAACATTCCTTTCCACGTTTTAAATTTTCTATTTTGGTTTATTATACTCAATGTCATGATATAAGCTTCCAAAGTAAAACCAATTTATTTATTCAAGCATACATTCAGCATCTCCTTAGTATTTACAAATTACTTTTATTTGAAACACACGCCAATAGACCGACAATGTTATCATAAACTATATATTCCATGTATTTAATTTTTTTAGGTCAATTTTGAACTAAGATAAGTAAAAAAATAGGGTTTTGGTGCGATCTCGGCAACGCAGAAAATGTATGGTCAAGATCGTTTGCTCGGGGCACGGCCTTAAACATAAAGAGGTTACAAACATACTTCAATGTCTAATACTTTTTAAAAATAAGTACTAACTACTAAGTAAGTATAGATTTATAGTTTCCAATTGTACAAAGATTACCTAACGGTTGTAATTTGGAAACATATTTACCATCAGCAAGATTCAACTACATGATCATAAAGTTACATAGTTAATAATAACCTTTAATATTGTACCAACATTGAACATAATTAGCCTATTTCCAGTAATATTACAATCTCCCAGTTCGTCTCATGAGAAATTTCGCTTCGAAAAACCTATCACAGGAATACATCTGCTCCATAAATTGCAAAGAGGTCGAACTATCTCTTAATAAGTTCAATTTCCTTCAAAAATTACTCCACGTATCTATTTAAAATGATATTTAATAAGGTAAAATGAAACTTTTCATATATTTTTTTAATAAATGAAACGAAATACTGTAGCAAATGAACATGAAAGTAGGATTTTGCAAATAAAAAAACATTTTTTACAATTTTATATTATGTAAGCTATGTATTATCATAATTATTTTGCCATATTAGTTATATTATGTTGTGATTGAAAGCCTCAAAGGAAATCTTCAGGTCCTAAAACTTTTCATACAAACTTCGATAGCGTGGATTCAAGATTTTGAGGTATTTGGTCTGTTATATCATTTCGAGTGTGAAAAGTAGATATTGGCCAATTCTGAGACCTACCAAATAGGCACACAACAAAAAAATATTGCTTCAGCCATCTCCAAAGAGTTTGGCTAAAAAATAGTAATTTTCAAATCAGTTTTTCAAACTAAACAAGATGACCTTATGATAAAGCGAGAAGAGCATTCTAATGAACGGTATTGGTGCTGCCGGCTTACCTGCTAATCCGCTTAAGGGCCGTCCGGTGGCCGGCACGGACGGTCCGGCGTCCGGCTTCCGACGGTCCGGTGGCCCGGCGGTAGGTCATAATAAAATTCTTACTCTCCTGGCTGAACGTCCTTTGTTCTAAAACGCCGCTAAATTCAAAGTCAATTTTGCAAAAGCTCATTCACCCAATGACGGGCGCTTTCATTTAAAAGTTTTGTTAGATTATGGTTTTAGCTTTTTTCCATTTAGTTTTAGGTCAGCGATTGATTTTTAAGCTTTGTCGTTCAAATTTGTTTTAGAATTACTTTTGAAGTATTTGTTTATACTGTAGTTAAATATGCAGTAGTTTCATTTACAAGTTGTTTTCTTTCATTGCGTTTTTGGATGGTTTACGGCCGCCCTCTATAACATTTAATGATGATTCAACATCAATTTAATGAAGAGTTTGACAGATAATGATTGGCTTATGTCAAAATATTCATTAAATTACATTTAAGTAACTAAGTAATATTCGTCTCTGAGTACGGCAGTAAAAGACAGTTTCTAAGCAATATTTAAGTATTTTATTAATTTTTATTTAACTCTTTATTATACACAAGAAAAATACATAAAGATACAATTAACACGGAAAGCTAAAAGAAATCTCTTACAGCAGCCCTACTAAGAGAAACAGTGTAAAAGACAGCAGATATTTATAATTCTATTCTATTTACACCACCAATTCACACAACTTACTCGCATATCCTTAGTCTTAGTTCTGTCTAGAACCGTCTTCTCTCGTTGGGCACTTCTTGGAAGCTTCGTAAGGACATTACCGAGAATCGTAAACCGCGTAACAGTTGACACCGCTAAAAGCTTTCGAGGTTTCGGTGTAAAAAGGAAACAATATTACAGTTGTGGTTCGGGAGGCCCATTAATATACATTTGGCTGCAGCGGCTCGTATTTCCATCGCAAATTCACTAAATAAATTGAGTTCTACTTATTTATTTCATTTTATTCCGCTCACACTCTGGCCGTACAAAATACAATGTTTTAATTGCGTTTTTCAACGAAAAATTGATAAACTCCATTGTTTTCAAGTTGGTGGAATAGTTCTGATGTTCTTATTGTAATATGAGCCGCTGACAAAACCTGGATTATACCACAGAAGCACTACTTTTTCAGGACAAAAGAAGCTTCGTAATAATTTAGAACCCTAACTACTACCGAGCCGAGTTTGATCAAAATCAGATGAGCAATTTTTGCGTTAAGAAGTAACGAACATTTATTATACATATAGCCCTACCTTATTTGTAATAGTGTGATTGCTAGTACCTATTGCTTTGAATCATATTCTTTGAATTTGAGGGTCCGTATACGAAATTTGCCGATTTCGCTGATTTTACAGACGTGATTTAACAGTTAAAATACAGTATTTCTATAAGTTCTAATGCACAACATGTAAGATAATTTCAATTATAATCTAATGTTGGAGCTACATTTTTTATTTTTCTAAGTATTTTTAAATATTCCAACTCAAACCCGCGACAGTTTTGTGATTTTTGCTGTAAAAGGTTTAGAATATCACCTGTTTATGGATTGTAATGACGTCTTAACGGTATGAAAAAAATTCAATGTATTGTTGAGAAAGTCGTCTATAAAATGTTGGAATTACTTTTTGCCACTTTAATATGAAATAGTTGAGTAAAAAAATATGTAACTCGGCAAAATTTTAGAGAAAATGGGCGAAGAATTGCTGTTAATTTTGGCAACTTGGAGCTGTAATTCATAAAAAGAAAACGACAGAAATAATCTCCAATCCAATTCGAGAAAAAAGAAAAAAAAAACAAATTGTGCCAAAAAAACACGATTCAAAACAACCTAAATCTCGCATTATAGTTCTCGCCGCAAGTTCGAGTCGGCTTTCCGCGCTTAAATATATTTTAAATCTAATAATTAATATATATTTTTTTAGTCTATTCAGGGGAAAAAACCTAATAATATTTCTGTAGCGAACCTTTGCAATTTCGGCAAAATCGGCAAAAATTCGTATACGGACTCTTAATACCGTTTCCAACCAATATTATCAAAATATTTATTTGAAGTTAGAATATTATTTGTTTACTGAATACTGAATACGCGTAAATTAACAAACCTACTTCAGTTTTGGTAGAGTCGTTTGGGGTACCCACTTGAAATATTAAAACGATCTTACCCCGTTACAATGATCACAATACTCCGTTAATTAGACGTAATGCCGATGTTTTGCCAGACGCGGACGTGCCGGAGGAGAATATTAATTGTAATGAAGGCTCCGATTCCACGAGCCTCGACCGCCCTCGCCATTCCGAAGGGGTGAAGCGACATCCACCAACAACAAGCTCAATAACGGTCTAGCGAACGGTACAAATGACGCGTAAGCGACAAAACGACATCATTCGCGCCCTCTCCTCGTACTTCACTAAGAAAGGGACGGAACGTCTTGACGAACATAACAGAAAACAAGACGGGTTATTATCTCGAACCCGACCGACGCTGAGGGCTCAGATATTTTCCACACGTTCTCGGCTATCCGCTAGAGAATAGAAGCGAAAATTAGTTACAGAGGATTCCTTGTTTTTCGTTAGGACACATCGTGCTTTTTATTGTGATGTACAAACACCACCTTCGAATCGAACGCCGCGTTTTGAATATCAAGCAGTTTCTCTCATTTTCGATAGTGATACGTTTGTGTTGATTACCGTCTGCGTCGATTTCGAGATTGCGGTCACTCGTACGTCGTAATTTAGGGGCGATTTCACCAAAGAAATGGAACGCGTTCAGTGCACACTGAACCGGTTCAAAACGCATAAACGCGATTATAACATTGAATTGCATTTCACCAACATAAACTGAACGCGTTAACAGCAAATCCGAGTTTTGTCTTCTGAACGCCCAATGTTCGCTGTTTACTTCATAAAACCCGTTCAAACTTCAAGCCCTGTCAAAATAAATGTCAAAAGTCAAAAGTCAAAAGACAAAATAAATGTCAAGATGACAGTTTTGACATATGTGTTTGGTTGGTTTGTGTATTGTTTCTTGCTATTTTTAGTTAAATTAAAGTGACAAGGCGCTAAATGACGAAAACATGTAAAATAATCGCGTGACGTCGCGTAAACTTAGATTTATTAATCACGATCAAAAGAAGTTTGTGAAATCCGTTTAAAACAGAACGAGATTTTAACGTCACCGCGTGAACGCGTTCAATGAGAACTAAGTTTTATAAAACGAAGTTTTATGTGTGATTGGCGAGATCCCACCTTACAAACGACAAAAATACGCCGCGGAACCCCAAAAGGGATATCCGACTCCGGCCCCTCGGTTTTTAAAATAAGTAATAACTTTGAAAAGTTTCAGCGCAATAAAAGAGCGCACTAAATGGGCACACGCGAAAACAAAAATGTGACAAAGTCGAGTTGGCAATATGACTGTGTGTGACGGTGTACACTGTCCTGCATATTTTGAAGCCGGCGACCGTTGTTAGCGCTCCGCTTTGTATTCTTTTGGTTAACTTTTTGCTGGATTAATTTGTCTGCGTATTCAAATTGCAAATTATGAGATAAAAGGGTGACCTTTTTACAGCTGAGATCCCGTTTTTAAATTAAGCTCCTCCGCTCCTCGCGTGAAGAATCTTCGTAAGCTTTCGTAATCGTATGAACGTGGGCCGATATAAGCGCGACGCATAAAGGTTGATAGAGGGTGACACATCCAAAAGTTACACCATTCTTTCACCGTTTCCATACCCTTTTTCTATTTTGTTTGTGACATAACGAAAATACCTACCCCCAATATATTATAGTCGATTTACCAACTTTTCTGTAGACGTGTTTTACCGACGGAATCTATGGAGCTGTTCTGAGCTTTTATTTTTTGTAGAAAGAAATATTGTTTTTTGTAGCAGCTCTATTTTATTATCATTTAAATTTTAGTTTATTTTCGTTCGTCATTGTTATTATATAGAGTTATAAAATATATTATACTAGACGACCCGGTGAACTTCGTATCTCTCAATTTATATTGGGAGAAAAAGCTTTTCTATCTTTTAAGTTAAATTTGCACACGATGTACAAATCAAATTTTAAATAGGTTCAATACTTTAGGAGCCCATCGCGGACAAACAAAGCAATACGTTATTTTTAACCGACTTCCAAAAAACGAGGAGGTTATATGTTCGACTGTGGATATATTTTTTTTTTTTTTTTTTTTATTTTTTTTTTTTTTTTTGTATGTTCAACGATTACTCCGCCGTTTGTGAACCGATTTTCGAAATTTTTGTTTTGTTGTATTAGGTTTCACTCCAATTTGGTACCATGTTCACAAAAGTGGTGACCTGATGATGGGATCCATGAGTAATCGAGGGAACTCCTCGAAATTTATATGGAAACATATGGTGATTTTGGTTTTATGAGAAGCATCCTAAGCATATGCTACCAAAACGCAAGATTTTGCACCGAGGTATACCATGGTTCCGAAGATACTAAGAGAACTCCGGATTCCTTATAGATACAAGTTTGGGGGTTTAGGCGCTGTTTTAAGAACTGAAAGCATATGCTACTATGCAAATTACATTCATCATCATCATCATCATTACCACATTAGGGTCACCGATGTCACCAAAATTGAACAAAACAAATTCATCCTTAAGTCCAGAGCATAAGGCACACATTTGACATTACTTCTGAGAAGTAAGCTGCTTCGATAATTAATATAAATAACATGCATGTCTCACAACAACACATGAAACAACCTAATTTCAACCTTTTGCATTGCGCTTAGCGTTCATAGTACATTAACTGTCTGGCGTCTCGCTTGCTATAATCTGCTAGGGCTGTCAAGCGAGCGGCGCGGCGCGCGCGTTGCCAGGTACCAGACCGGGCGGCGTATTTACAAAGGCTTATACCGTTTGAGTCACGAGCCAGACTCTAATAGATGAGCTTTTGTTTATTTATCTAAGATAGTTTTATAATTATATTTTGTACTCTCAACAAGTGTGTAGTTATGTACATACCTGTTTCTTACCTATTAATTAAAGTTTGTTAGTTAATTAAGTAGTATTTTTTGTCACTTAAGAGCCCGTATTCTCTTTTCTACTGCTCTCTTCACACTCACGCCCGTCTTTCATGTGCCAGGTGAAAAAGGACGATCGCCAAGTTAGCGGGCAGATAGAGGTTTTCTGTTTTTAAACGGTTTTTTATATTAAAGTGGTAAAAAGTAATTCCAACATTTTATAGACGACTTTCTTAACAGTGAATTGTATTTTTTTCATACCGTTAAGACGTCAATACAATTCATAAAAAGGTGATATTCTAAACCTTTTACAGCAAAAATCACAAAACTGTCGCGGGTTTGAGTTGGATTATTTAAAGATACTTAAAAAAAATAAAAAATCTAGCTCCAACACTATATTATAATTGAAATGATCTTACATGTTGTGCATTAAAACTTATAGAAATACTGTATTTTAACTGTTAAATCACGTCTGTAAAATCAGCGAAATCGACAAATTTCGTATACGGACCCTTAAATACAGAATAGAAACGAGTAAGTAATTTCATTACTGTAACATTAAAATAATAAGTAATAACAATTTTCATATAACTATCCACCTACATATTTTTAAAGTTAACAATGACGATGTATTTACCATATCGGTATCAAATTGAATAGCTTAATATGTTGCTGCAACGTTAGAAACAATTTAGCTAATCTCTTTCTAGGCGATTTCGGTCATTTTCTGTACTAAAACAGATAAGTGTTTTGTCAAGTTTTTGTCTAACAAAAGCTAAGCCAGTTCAGTTTGCGCTTTCACTCTAATGATATAGCCTTTGTAAATTCGCGACCGGGCGCGCACTAGCGGCCGAGCCGCAGCGGCGCGCGGCGACGGCCATCGAGATAGATAATATATTAATATTATACCTTAGTATGCAACCGCCATAGACGGTAGACCTCGCGCACCTGGGATCCAATTCCCAGAACATGAGAAAAGTTCATCTTCGAATAAAATACCGAATAATGAGATTTTTACGAGCGTAACACAGTTTGTCTATTTTCAAAACTTCACACTCAAAATTTTTCGTGCAAAGATCGCTCGAGTCGAACGAGTGGGGCCGGTTATTAATAGATGTCCGAATTCGTATAACACCACAATGTGCCGCTTGGGAGTTGAAGCGTTCGAGACCGGTCTCTGCACGATACTTATGATTTGTTGCTAATAGTTTGTATCCTTCGATCGTGGATTCTTGGAAATATATTGTTATTCTATTGTGTCTCGCTCACCGGTGAGCTTGTAATAAGATACGTAAAATAATATAATACAGGTGTATTATTCTACGTACCATCGAGGAAATTGATTCCTATGCAATAATTGATAGACCAACTTTATTTGGTCGAATATGTCAATTCAATGTTAATTGTGATCTGTCGGCTGGGTTTGACGTAACGCAACCAAACTGCTCCCCGATCTGCATAGGAATCAACTTCTTTGATAGTACATAGTACGCGATAGTTTACTACTTACTAGGTAACTAAAAACTAAAAAGAGTGAAATTATTATTTTTAACAAAAAATTAAAACCGACTTCCAAGGTAAAAACAATAACATCCTTATAATATGAACTAAAAAGTATTAAATAATTTTTCCTATCGAATAGTGCCTTTTTCCGAATTCGGCAAAAACTCAACTATTTCTGTACTCAATCCTTCATAATTTTGAAGTCGGTGCCAGTTACAAATGTTTCAAATATTTTGGCAGACTGAAGATTCAGCTATATCTGGTACCGACTTCAAAATGATGAAGGATTGAGTACAGAAATAGTTGAGTTTTTGCCGAATTCGGAAAAAGGCACTATTCGATAGGAAA
The DNA here is from genome assembly GCA_905333045.1 of Lysandra bellargus. NCBI lineage: Eukaryota > Metazoa > Arthropoda > Insecta > Lepidoptera > Lycaenidae > Lysandra > Lysandra bellargus. The sequence goes on from HG995349.1 coordinate 9,495,199, forward strand.
AATTATTTAATACTTTTTAGTTCATATTATAAGGATGTTATTGTTTTTACCTTGGAAGTCGGTTTTAATTTTTTGTTAAAAATAATTGTACATAAAGATAGAACACATTAGATATTAATTTATACGAAAGATTATAATGCAGCTCTCTCTCTCTCTCTCTCTAGTTAATTCAGTTTAGGAATAAACTTAATAAACATAATAATATTATATATTATTATATAAGAATCCATTTTGGAAGAATACAAACAGAGGCTAACTTTGAATTCAAAAACTGGCACCGAGTGGAGCCAAAACATAAGAGTGCATCTAATTTAAAATTTATGACGTATTCTGGAGCGGAGTTCTAGATCTCATCACGCGAAACCGAAACTTCGGAATCAAACAAACCCGCGCTAAGCACAGCTAATTTAAAGTTGGAGTGGGCGGGTATTCGATGGTTTCGACTACAAAATACTACTTTATTTGGTCTCATCCCTGTGTATGAAGGCGTCATAAATCATGGGATGTAAATCTGTATCCAGGGGGATGAGTGACGCGCCATTACGACCTCGGCCGCCACACTCGGCCTAAAACTTACTCCGCCGAACTTTACTTCACCGATACTTTAATGTTCTTACACTTTATCATTCCATTTTCAAAGGTAAGCTGCTTTATGGCCTCTAGTATTCTGCAACGATGCTTTAATAGCTTTCGCTCGTCTAGTACTTTTCGTGATAGTTTTGTGATTTCACATAAAATGGGTTTTATTATTTAATTCTTCTCTGATATCACTACAAAGCCATTTGAATAATTTTATCGATTGTATAATATGAAAATTTATTTCGTTTCAAGCCTACTAGACTAAAAAACAACCCTATATTAAAAAACTTGAGACTTTCGTAATATTTATCGGAGTATGTACGCGACCTACCATTTATCTAGTCTGGGGTCGGCGAACATTCCGTTCCAGACATTTCAATTGACCTTTCTCATTGACGCACTTCGTCAATGCAATTTCTTTTGTCGACCCCGTCTTTTGTTTTATTTCCAATATACTTTCAGGAGTAATTTCATATGTATAATGTTAATATTCCGTGAAAAGTAACTCGTAAATTGATTCGCAAGGAGCAAATTTCACGTTCGATTCGGTCCAGTAAACGAAATGTATCATTATTTCGGAGGCCCCGTCTCAGGCAAAAATGACCCTAATTGAATATACAGTAAGGGCCAGGATGCGGGCTCCCGACCCGAGTGCCTTATCAACATTTATCTTATGAAATAATGAAACGTCAGATGTATGGGGCCGATTTTTGTTTGGAAATGTAAGTTGTCGTAATAAGCCAACACGTCTCCTTTGTACTCGCATCCATTACTCAAGCTGGGCGCAGATTCCAGTCATCTGTCAGTGTTACCAATGATAACGGTGTCAAAAATAATAATATATGAATCCATTATCGTGAGAATCCCATTTAAATATACATTCAAAAATTCTTCCTGCTCTATCTTGTTCATAAATCAGCCGCGTTTTAAAAGTTAGATAGGAAAATTTTGTACAGTTAGCAGTTCAAGCCGATAGTGATAGAAAACTATAGATAGGCGCCTACTACGTTATATTAAAGTACAACTTTCTTTAATATTATAATATTATAGTAGCTATTGGACTTTATTATTACAAATCAGACAACCACGGAAAGAGCTTATAGATATAAGATATGTATATTATATTGTCAATACTGACCGATAAAGATGTTGTTTGTCTGAATACCCGACTTTAATTATAGTTAAGTGCACATAACACAGAAGACTAAAGTATAATTACATCCGAAAGAATCCTTTCGAAGTTGAAAAAACTCCACTGCAGCCCTGTAATTTAGTTACTCTAAGTTGCCAATGTAACCCTAAAAACTAATTTAAATAATTTCGTTTCAGATAACTCAACCCTACTCGACGTAATAAAAAGGTAAAGTAAAACTTATTCACTCGACATTAAAGGACAGCGACGTAACTCGGTTAAGAATTTCGTTCGAATTTAAAACTTTATACCAATTTAATATACCGTTCAAGAGTTGGTAATATTCTTAAGGTAATCTGATTTGACGGTCTGGAATTAGTGTGCTGGGTTTATTGCAAGTTAATAGTTGCCATTCGGTTGACACAACATAATGTTACGATACGCACTCGCCCGCCTATTTAGTGTGGGTTCCGGATAACTTTAAACAACAAGACTAACAATTGATACCTTAAATAATATTTGTAAGAATGATTTTAATTTTTAATGTTCTGGGTATCAACCATAACTACCTTCATTTGATCCAATAAAAAACAGAAAATCTGCATGGTGCCCACCACGAGTTCGGGAACTAGCCCGGCGAGAAGAACCAGCGTTAGAAACTCACACGGGGCCCATTTTTTTCCCAAAAAAGTGGGTAAAAATTTAAGGTCAATTATGAATAATGCTGATGTTTTACTGATTTTAGTTATGTAGTTAGTTATGAAATATTATTGTTAAGCTATTCATAAATACATTATTAGATGCGACAAACACAATCAAACTTTAAATAAGCGGCTTCGGAATTAGCTATGACTTCAAAAACCTTATAAATACAAAGTCCTTGAGAAACACCTTTAGATAATAAAAGCTATAAAGTAGGACAGCTCGTGGAATGGCGCAGGATTTGCATGTTGACTTAGTTTTCATAAGTAATAGTTTTACAAAGCTATTAAGCCCGGAGAACTTTGTTCAAATGACCGAACTTGACGATGACTATGAAATTATAAGTAACAAATTATTCCCGAAGTTTAACCGAATATTCGCTGATTAGAAAGTAATATTTTTCGTAAATTGTTGCCCCGGCTCCGCTAATGTTTACTTCCAAGCCGGCATTTGCGATAAATTAAATATTGTAACTTCGCGCCACAGTATTAATTTTTACGAGGACAGAGACGGAGCTGAGCTATAATTAATTATTTTTAATTTTAGCGCAGCCGTAATTTGTAGGCTTAGAGAGAGTAAAACAAAGCTAATATAATTCGAGCCTCAGTCGCAGGAGGGTCTGTGCTGACTTGCAGGTTCGGCTCCGCTCGTAAGCCTCAAATAGCTAGTCATTTGTCACATAATATATGACCTTCGGTGTGATTTGACGTTAAGGTACATTCCTCCTTTATTTTTTAATGCTTAAAGTGGATTTCGGATACAATAATAATATCTACTGAAAGCCGTAAAAGAGCGTTCGTATACAGGAATCAGCAAACAAATTTTTCATTACATATTATATGCCCAGCAGAGAGCTGAAGTGATGTTCATGATGTGAAAGCCAAAAAATTCAATATTTCTTGTACCCCGAACACCGTAATTGAAGCGATCGATTTTAATTAGAGGCCTACTTTATTGTGAATTTGTGAGTTATCCTGAATTTTAATGATGTATATCGGAAGCAATAAATAACTCAGGAATTGTTAAAGGTATCCCGGGGGCATAGAGTCGGGCGCACTCCGGGTTTGCGGGGATAAGTTTTTCCACTCAAACTTTATTTGCACCTCGAGCTGCGCCATCTGTCTGCTACCCGAACTTATATTCTTGCTTCGAATAATTTAGTTTAGATGTACTCCCCCGAAGAATATTTTCTTCCCAACTTTGCATACAATTCCGCTGCAATCGATTCGCCAAAACGATCCGCAACAATGTCCCCCAGTCTTTAGTCGACCTCCATTGTTATAGTTTTATTCGATCGAGTCAATAAAGAATTTGTTCGCGTCTCATTCAAACATTTTACTACAGTTTTGTCCTCGATCGTTTTATTTTCAAAAGGTTTCTTATTGTTTTAGTAAGTTTTAATTTCAATGTTTTACTTGATATTTTTCCAGAGACCTTAGGCCTTATTATTTTTATAATATTTTAATGTAAAAAATATTCTTTTTATTAAGCTCATTTCGTTTACTTATTATAGAAGAAAACAACCAAAAAACTATAAATTTCAACCCGGTACCTACGGGGGCTTAGTAAACAAATTAATATCCATAAAAAATAATGTTACGTGCCGCGTAAAATAAAACGGTGCCCCTAAACTCGATACAGTCCCCGAGAAACGCGCGGATAAGATTCAATAAAGTCGCCGGAGCTCGGGACTGTCATAATTTTAAGAGCGTTCATAAATCCATCAATATTTAAGCTCTCCGGCCACAATATTTTTCTTGGGCGGCAGGGCGGGCAGGGCGGGTGGGAGGTGCGTCACACACGCCACATAAATTCCGTTAATCCCGCTGTTCGTGTACGTAGTTTACTATATTCGTGGCTATTATTCATGAGTTTGCTTTGCGGGCGAACGCCGCCAAGACTTAATAATTCGAGTGCAATGCCGATGTAAACATGATCGTCCGGTCGAGTACACGCGCCCTAAGTGCCCAGCGGTTTAATTTTCCACTTTCCTTTTGTCTTACGATTAACTTTATTATTTTTTGTTGCCCGTGCAAATATGAGCCGCGTTTATGTTGCATTATGCCGAGGTTTCATAAAAATTTATGACTGCGATCTAAGTGAGCGTTAGCAAAATTAATTTTTAACTGCTGCTTAAGTTATAGCTTAAACTCTCTTTACTCTCATTTGTTGGCCTAAATGAGTTCACATAATTCTATGGGTTTTTATGCTTTGTTTAAAGGACTTTTAAATTCTAAGATTAGTGGCATTTATAATTCTTTCGATTTCGTTAAACATATTCTGTGTGCCTGAGTTTTTCTTCTGGAAAAAAACGAGTGTCGTACCAATTTACACCAATATTAAAACTGCTAAAATGTTAAACAAACAACAAGAATATAATTCACTCAAACACAGAATATGTGTGTAACCTGTCAGGACTCAGGAGGTGGACAGTGTTTGGTATTTGCGTTGAATGTAAATATACGGCTGACTAGCGTAGGGATGTATGGCATCTATTTTCCACAATTTTCCCTAAGAATTAAAAAATGTTATAAAATAGTGTAATTAACTATTATTCTAACGTAAATTAATAATGGTTTCATTACAAGTTATTACTTATTACATTATAAGTGCTTTATGGAACTAATGTTCCATAAAGCAAGATTCAAGTTTTAAGACATTACGGAAGTGAAAAAAAACATGTCGACGTTTTCATAAAAAAAGCACGTATCGCCGAAAAAACTTTCAGTAATTTACACGAGGAAGAATAGAATTGTCTAATATTATATAATCGGCATGTGTTATGAAGGGGCTCGTTTGCATTCCGCGTAGTCCTCCAACAAATTGAGCATTACGTGACGTTAGACGCACACGCTAGACGATTCTGTGAAAAATTCAATACTCCTCCGTCTCTGAGCGACATTAAATTACTTAACATTTCAGCACCGCATTACAGCTCAAAGAAAATCTACTTCGCCCGACATAATAAGGCCGAACACATTGTGCATTATAAAGTGGTGTTATGTAGGTAGGTACATATTATTAAGTTCTTTAACAATTTTTATGTTTTAAATTCAGAATTGTCAAATTCTCTTTGTGTACAATTTATGTTGCCATTTAGCCTATTGATAAGTTATTGGAAAAGATACTTGAAATTTACAAAATTAAATAATTACTAACACAAAAGTTCAATTTATTATAATTTTGCTAAAAAAGGTGCTATAATATTTTAATATTCTAATGTGCGTGCCCCCGATTCGGTTGGTTTAGCAAGAAGACGGTCTACTGCAGCGGTTCTGAAATTATTTGGTATAAAGAACCCTTTTAAGTAGTGACATAATATTTGATAGACTCCCAAGGAAAATAATGTTTTGTGTTTGAATAAATTGTCTGCCTTTCGGAGCTGGGCTCCTACAAGACCTTTGCGTAGTCCCGGGGCTCCGCGGAGCACATTTTGGGAATGGTTGTTCTACCGTATATCCATACTAATATCCATACTTAATATTATAAATGCGAAAGTCTGTCCGTCTGTCTGTTACCTCTTCACGCCTGAACCGCTGAACCGATTGTGCTGAAATTTGGTATGGAGATACTTTGAGTCCCGGTAAAGGGCATAGGATAATTTTTATAAAAAAAAAAAAATGTATGGAAAAATGTATGGTTCCCGCGCGATAAATGGATTTTGGCGCAACGGAGTTGCGGGCATCATCTAGTGACTGTTAATTTGGAGAAATATATTATATGTGATAATATTATGCCAAAATGAGAGAGACATATAGACGCAGACAAAATATTATAGACAATAGACAGCAGATACATCCAGTGTTAATGACTCCCCAATTGTATAGAAAAACAGTTTTATTACGAGGCGACAAAGATAACCACAAACAACGAAACAAACAGAAGCTTTATAAATTAACAACATCACAATAATAATTAATGATTGTCATAAAATGTTTGTATCGGATCATACTTAGGTTATGAAGTAAGTACAAATGTTTTTATGGACGTTAAAAAAAACATTTTAATTTTGTTAACTTCGTTTGACCATCTTGCTAGTCTCGTTAAAACTCGAAAACGGGTGAACCGATTTGGCTATATTCGTCTTGTAATTTTCGTGAAAGTCCAGCTGGGAAGATTAGAAGAAAAGTGTTACGAAGTTCACCATCACCGGGTCACTCAGTGATAATTATAAAGTATATTGCTGATACTCTAACGCTATAACAAAAATTGAATCTACAAAGCAGTTGTAGCAATAATAATAATAATAATAATAATAATAATTTATTTCAGATTATTCATCCATAGGTGTTAGTAACAATTTATTCTTAACCTATTGTTAGTAAAATTACATATTTTTAACTATAATATATTAACAACAGTGAATCGTAATCCACCTATGTAGCAGAGGAGAGTCCCATCTGTCGCTGAAAACTCTTAGGATGCCGTTGGAGGAGGATCGCAAGCGTGCCAGCATTGAGGCACAGCGTTTGCGCATTATGGCCGCGAACCCGTCCACGCGCGCCTCAGCGAACATGCCTGACGCGCTGCATCTCCACGGCAACCCCAACAACATCCTAAGAGTATTGTTGTACTGAACGCGCAGGTCGTTGTACGCCCGCTGGGAAAAATTAGTCCACAGGCTGCACTTGTAGAATGACTGGCAGAAAGATTTAAAGAGCGTGATTTTAACTGCTTCAGTACAGCGAACGAATCTACGTGCCAGCATATTGCCACGGACGGCCAACGACCGGCGCTCCCTATTAATGTCAACATTGTCTTTCATATTTTCTGTGACCCAGTGACCCAAATATTTGAACTTCTGAACCCGGACTAGGGGAGATCCCGAGAGAGAGAGATCAGCCATGTGCTTATAACCCTCAGAACCGGATTTAAAGACGATCCACTCACTCTTCGTGGTATTATATTTGAGCCCATGGGCCGCAGCATAGCTTTCACATATTTTAAGAAGCTGTCTCATCGCGCTGACTGATGGACTCAGCAGAACCATATCATCAGCGTAGCTGATATTGTTGACACTAACGCCATCTATGTGGCAACCTATTTTGGCTTTATTGAGCTCACTTATAAGCTTATTGATGTACAGGTTAAACAGGCGAGGTGAGCTAAGTCCACCCTGTCTCACGCCACAATCTAAACCAAACGAGTCAGAGTATGAGCCAGCCCATTTAACTGTGTTCGATTGTTTACTGTACCAAAATTTTAACAGTGAGATAATATCATCTGGGACGGCTGTATCGTGAGCTAACTTATGCCAGAGCAAATTATAATTAACTAAGTCGAACGCCTTTGATAAATCCAGAAAACAGGCTATTATAGGCGTTTTACGATCTGTATAATACTGAACAGTCTGTTTGAGACACAAAATTGCACTTTCCGTAGATAAATTTGGTCTGAAACCAAACTGACCATCTTCAAGTACAATATGTTTAGCTAAGATTGTATCAACCAGACTGTCGAGTATTTTTGCGATAACAGTCGCCAAGGAGATTGGCCTGTAATTAGAAATATCAGAGGCATCCGCAGTTTTATTTTTGATAATTGGCACTACAATAGTCTTAGTAAGCTCCGCAGGTAAGTAACTGTGACTTATGCACAGGTTAAAAAACATTGACAGCACCCGTGGTAGGTGGCCACCAGCATACTTAAGATGTTCAATACTGAGGCCATCGTGACCGGGGGACTTGCCCCTAGTCATGTTCTGTATTACTTTTGCAATTTGTTTAGCAGAAAATCTAACGGGGCGCCCCCCCCCTCACGATAGCCTCTGTACAAAAACAATTTGTATCGGCAGTTACAATCGAAGTCGATTTTATTTTAAAATGTTCCAAAAAAGCATTAGCTATTTCCGTGGGAGCAGACACGCCCGCGACGCTCACCGGGATGCCCGGCCTATGATTTAAATTATTTGTTAATTTCCAGAATTTTGAGAATTGTTTAGTTTCATGAGATTTGGCTATCATATCCATTTTAATTTGAACCTGATTGTTTTGGCAATATTTTAATTTCGATTTAAAATTACGACGAGATAGGCACATGTCCCTGTAAATGTCACCAGAAGTAGGTTTATTATGTTGCAACCACATTTGATAGTATAGCCTGGCCTCACGGTGAGCCTCGCGAACGTGTCTGTTCCAGCCAATAACATAGTTACGTCTTTTCACAATGCTAGAATGCGAGATTTCGGCGCCTCTCTTTAGAATATAAATTAAATCATTGTACATATTATCTAATAACAAGCAGTGTTCATGGTTTGTACAGATATTGTCAGCACAGTTACAAAATTCCCTTGGAAAATCTATGTCCTTTAATTTTTCGTTACAAAATTTAGAATAGCTATTTTTTTGATTCAAATCTCTTTCTCCCCAAATAATACTACTACATTTATTATTTGAATTTATTATTTTAGGTTTAATTAAATTTATATTACAATTTATTAACAGAGGCACATGATCCGACGCGTAAACGTCGTATAAAATGCATGCATTATTGACTAAATGTTTGGCAGAGTTTGTAACTATACAATGATCTAACCAACGTAGGGATCCGTTGGCCGCGCTTACAAAAGTATGTGAGTCCGACGACAACAATTCGGTATCAATACACGACCATGACTCATCGGAACAGGTGTTAAGCAACTCACGTGAAAATCTGGTTCCAGGGTGTGCGTTAAAATCTCCCAAGATAAAAACCGATCCCACTTCATGGTTTTCAATTATAGAAATAATTTCACCGAGGCAGTTTGTGAATTCGGGGAGATTCTCACTGCAATCCGTGGGCATATACACACAAATCAATAACAAAGATCGATTGTCCTGTGCCACTTTAATACACACTAAGCGATCACTAATACATTGAACTACCGACACCGAAGCAAACAACGATTTTCTCCACAAAAGCGCTACACCCCCGTATGGTCTTCCAATGAGGACTCCGTTTGAGGTATCCACTGCTGAATTCCCTGTGTACGCGAAGTCATTGTGGATGGTTCCCAGGTATGATACGTCGTGGGGCAGGAGCCAGGTTTCCTGCAGGGCGAGCACGTCCACTTGGTCACACAGGCGACGAACACTGTCAGCTGATCGCATAATATTCTTACAATTGAATGTACAAAGCTTAACATTTGATGTTGTGTTTCTATCCATTATTTTCGGGTGGCCTATTCTCGTTCGGAGTATGTACATCCAGGTGACGTTTTTTAAAATAAATAAAACGTCTAAAAGTAACGCCCTCCGGCCATAAATTGTCGTCTAAAAATTTACTAATTTTTAACTTTGACACATACAATTTGAAAGCATTGTACGGACGCTCCTTCCTCATATTAATTTTTTGTAGGCTAACTGTTTCACCGGTCATTTTGGTTACATATTCACAGATGTCATTTTCAGTAGTTTCTTTGTTCACGTTTGAGATGAACAGAGGAATTTTAATATCTGACGCCTTAAACTTTTCAGATATATCAGAAGACGCCTTCCCAGATTTGCTTTCAAACCGTTTCTTTATTTTTTTCTTTTGTACCAGCGACCAACCGTCTTCAGTATCGTTTTTAGGCCCATTGTTTACAATCTGAGCCAGAGTAGGTTTATTCTGCTGAGACACGGGCAATTTTTGCGGTGAAGACTTATTTTCAGTGACATTTGTGGCAGTCGTATTCGAGTTAGTTAGCGCGACAAGGACGGGGTCACTAGTGCAGCTCCCTAGGTCCAAATGCGTGCGAACGGGAGAGGTATACTGTGACAACTCCTTCACTGTCACGTCGTGTACGCCGCCATTATCATCTGATTGTACCGGCTGTAGGCCGACCGGCCCGCTATCAAAACCGTACCCTCCGCCTCGGATTTTATTCACATTTGAATGAAAAAACGGATTTATGATTTCTTCACTAACATTTTTTAGATGTTCTTTCGTAACGTAATTGTTTTTAATATCCGAAGTCACCGATTGCAGCGTCGCGATTTCTGATTGTAACACCAAAATGTCTTTTAACAGCTTCGTAACGTCGACATGATCGAAGGTAACTGGCGGCAGCTTATGAAGCTCATATCGATCATATCGCAATATCGATTTCAATTTACCAGAAAAACGGTATCGAAATTCAAAGAACGTTGTAACACTAACGCGAACTTATCGTACAACAAATGATGTTGGAGGCAGGTAACAACGTTCGCGACAACAAATTGAATAAACACATCAACGTGCGCCGACGACGAGACAACACCAATAACGGCGACCCGCGATAAATATTCTACGTAGAGTCTGTTCTACCTCCGACACCGCCTTTTTATCGACGAAATAGAAATCAATCTGATAGAATCTCGGAGGTAAAATAAGACTGAATGGACCATATGTACACAACACCTAAATATTACAGTAGTGCAACTCGTCCCCGTCCGCCAAAGGTGTTCAACAGAAAGACAAGTATAAGAGCCAGTCCAAACGGCAAGTTGTGTCAGCGTTGCGAAGCGGGAGGGTGTTGACGTTAAGACTGCTTCGTAATAACGCTGCGATGGCGCAGCGCCCGTGTGGCCGGCTATGCGTTAAACGGCAGCGCTGCGTCGACGCAACGCTGACACAACGCGCCGTGTGGACTGGCACTTACGTTGCAATGTGAACTCTTATGCTTACACCGATTCACATAGTTTAGTAATGATGGCCTACTGTATTGAATATATGCTATAGTCGACTGTGCCGTCTACTTCGACGTACAAGCGGCTCGTATCGTGAACGAGATCACCTTAATATTTTCGCCCGCGTAAAATACTGCAAACAAATTGGATATCTTTCTACTTCATTGGAGAATTCGCGTTACATATTCTCATTATTTATTGAGAAATACAAGTGGGAAATATCGCTGTCAAATTGAACGAGATTGCGATAGATTGTTACTTTAAGGGCCTTCCCTACGGAGATTCCGTAATTTACCGTATTTAGAGCATTATAAACTATAATTTGAAAGCTACAAAGTTATAATAAAAATTCAGCAATAGTCTTCAGTATATCAACATTCATTTCCACGTTTTAAATGTTCTATTTTTGTTTATTATACTCATGATATCAGCTTCCAAAGTAAAACCGATTTATTAAAATTCAAGCATACATTCAGCATCTCCTCAGTATTTAAGTAAAAATTACTTTTATTTGAAACACACGCCAATAGGTCGACAATATCATAAACTACATATTCCTATTTTTAATGATTATTTTCTTGGTCAATTTTGAACTAAGATTCCTAAGTTAAAAAAATAGGGTTTTGGTGCGATCTCGGCAATGCGGCAAATGTATGGTCAAGGTCGTTTGCTCGGGGGACGGCCTTAACGGTAATTTTCAGATAATGGGATAGTAGACTGTGGCTATACATATTAATAAAATATACGGTTTTGCTTATTTATTTTACCTGCGCTCACTTAATATTAAGCCTGGAAAGGATAATCTCTCAGATGAGTCTAATCGCTCGTCCAACAAAAACTCGTCCTAGTAGAACCAGTTTCCATACACAAAAAAAGTTTATTCTTCTTTACTACTTCGTAAATAATAAACAAAAATGCACTTTCAAAGTTCCAGTTATTTCTTGTCCCCATTGTGCCACTAGAAATAAAGTAAAAAGTCAAAAATGTTTTATGTGTGGATTTTAAAAATGTGATATTTACGTGTGAATTTTTAAACAACACATTACATTCAATTTGAAATTACTAAGTGTGTAAAATATGAATGGAGTCAGCAAATAACACATATGACCCGCGTCGACAAACACGGTGATGGATGCTGTGCATTTGTACACAGCGCGCGGACAGCCCGGGGTCGTCTTTAATTTTATACACAAACCTATTTGTCAGCAAATATTGCGATCCATTTTTGATAGCAGTGATTTTTTTATGTTTTCTGGTCCAGTGCGGTTGAATTTTCCTTTTTGGACTTTTTTGGACGGCGGTTTGGTAGGTTTTTTGAGTAGGATGGGCACTAAGAAATATTAGTAAAATAATAAACCCAAAATGTGTTTAAAACATTTTCAATATTTTTTATCAGACAATCGACAAAAATAATAATAATAAGTTTTGGTAGGTAGCGGAATTTCCGCGAAACTTTTTTGATAAGGCCCATTTCGGGGGACCTGAAAACTCTTCACATAAAGGGGCTTTTAACAAGCCCTTTTTCCGTAAAACGAGTAAAACATTCCCGAATGATCCATTATCTTTTTAGGAGGACGAGGCGGCGATCGTCTATTTTCCGAAGTAATAACCAAATTTATCGTCAGACTTTCGGTCGATGTGTTCCAATATGCGGGTAGTCGGCAGTCAGGTCACGCGCCGGCCACGGTGACGGTCCGCTCGGTGACGCGTCATTAAAATTAGCCATCATTACAGTTGTAAAGACTCCCGCACCACCGGAGGCCGGAACTCGCCGGCTTACGGGAAGTTTGCCGGACTCCCCCGCCGACGCCCGCCCCGCGCCGCCCGCTAATCTCCATCTTATGCTTGTAACGAATGTTTTATGGAAGTAATCTTCTCCCGTTCGAGAGTTCTCATTAATTCCGGAATACCTACAGTACCAAACCCAATACTCGTAATTAGTTATTAATATTAACAATGTCGACGTAGAATATTGAATATTAAATAGAAAACTGATTACCATAATAATTAACGCCCCGGGAACCTCGTCGTTTATTTTCCAGTAAAAAAGAAAAGTAATGGAAAAGTTTTCGCTGACCGCATTTGAATTTACGTGTCACCGCAGAAACCTTTCCGAATGAAAAGAATATATTCGCATTCTCGAAGTTAAGAATACTAGGGAACGTCAAAGAAATTTAATTTACAAAAAGTATACCCTTAAAACTTTGGCCCGCGTCGGCTTGGAGGTGAATACAGTGAAGAGAGAATGTATAAATATTCATTCTAAGGAAAGAGGCCACGCACAGTAAATAAAAACTTTTATTTTAGTCCACCATTAGCGGAGAGGAGGGGACGCATTGAGATTCGACCCGCGATTTCTAATTAGTGAGGACACAGCGTTCTTTCTTGTCGACTTCCTTTATTAACGAAAAGTCCATTCCAATTGATTCATACTTTAAATTTAAAAACAAAATTTTCAAAATTTACTTAATATCATCTTGATTTTCCTGCTGTGTAAATTATAATAAACCAAATCGAAACTTTTTAAGAAAATTTATAAATAGCAGGCTCCGTGATATTTTGATTACACTGAGTGTGTTTTAATAATACTTTAAGTTGAATGAGGTGGATGGCGACCGGTCGCGCGAATTACATTTAGAATGCGTCGCCATGAATTACACATGATACGACCTATTTGCTCTACTGTAATGCTAACATTCTGCACACTGCAACACAATGCTATATTTTCATTCTTTCTACTATTATTACGTATTTTGTATCGAACATTCATGAATTCATTCACTTTTTGCAACTGGAGTAAATACAACAACTACCATTCCTCTCAAAAAAAAGCAAACTTTCTAGTAAACCTCTTTTGTTTAACTAAGTAACCTAAACGTTATAAGTAACTTTCCATAGCATCGAGTTGCCGCCCTGAGGCTACAAATTCATCAAAAACAGATAGGATACATAAAGTTCCGAGACAACTCTTCAATATCGTAATTGGTAACTTCTGAAAGTATGAAGATGAAAACTAGATATTATTTTATGAAAATAGGGACAAAATTTTTAATAGTCATTATTTTTTCGATAATTAAGACGACTCTAATTATATTTTATAATAAAAACAATTCCAAAAAAACACATCCGATAAAATCTAAATAATATCTAGAACAAAATTGTAACTACGCAAAATTACATTACCCTTTTGTATTCGATCGTATTAGCTTTAACTACTACCAATCTCCAATGTTATTACGGCCAATAACAAAAAAAAATAACTCCAGAAACAAATGTAGGGAAACGACTCGGACGTGAAGGGGAATCCCGAGTATCTGGCCGTATAAAGGCAACAATATCGCCAATGAAGGTCACCGATATAAAGCAAATTTATTCTGTCGGCTGTGTGTATGTTTGGGTCGCGGTGATCCGCGACAGTGGCGGAATGATAACGGTCTAATTTCGGGCCTCGCCATACGCCTTAAATTACATTGCGGTTTCGCATCCGCCCTAAAAGGTTTCATTCATAAATCTGCTGGAACATTTTCATAAACTTTCTGGAAAATGTACCTCCCACGGTAATAACAATTTGAATTATTTTTCTTACCTGTTTTCTGTAAATTACGATGCAATTCCACGTAATGACTTCCCGTTTGCAATGTGTGCGATTTTTTGCCACAATAATTCTAAAAACATTAATCATAATAATGCAAGTGTGGGAATAATGTCTGGAGGCCAAAGGAAGATCTTCCGACCGAGCGAGGTGGTATGAGCTCGGTCAGGCCGAAGCCCACGTGATACATCTCAGCTGTCGTACTCGTATATATACTGACGCGCTCAGAAAACTTCGATAGCGCGATGCAGGAATGCTAGGCGAATTGTGGGTACCGCCACTCAAGCATTTTTGTGAAATAAGAGTCCATTTCCATGAATATGCTCTTGTAATTGCTAAGTAAAATATACGTGCTTGTAAAAAAATATATCGGGTGATAGTTTAAATTCATACCCAAAATCACATACAAAGAAGTTTCTAGTAACTAGTTCAAATACCTAAATCACGAGTTTGCACACTAACAAAACTACACTTGGCATTATCTCTAGTGTTTCCTTTGCGCGCTTCCCATAAACCCATTATAAGGATGGCCTGTAATTCCATTATCATCTATGAGGTTTATTAAACGCCTCACGACTATCAGATTGAGTGACAAGCTGATCTAACCCAACATTGACTGTACTAATTGGATCCGCTAACGCCGTCCGATTTGCCTAATGAGAACCGATTCGGTGCCGGCGCAGGGACATTATGCAAACTTCTGTTTGACTTCTACATTAGCTCCCCCGCTTTCTTAATCACTAATAAAATAGTCTCCAGATATGATATTCCCATTACGCAGATTGCGATCCAACCCTTAACTGTGGACTCATTTGGAGCAATTGAATATGTAAAGTTCTGGGATATTTTTGTTATTCTTGTACTTCTTACTTTTGTTATAGGCTATAGACATCGTAATACGTTCATGTTTCTCGTCATTATGTGGGTACATATTGTATGTGATTAAATCGACTAAATCAGTAGTAGGTAATGTTTATCACGTGTTGTAGAAAATATTATGTTTATGTTACTTAATTAGTATAAATATTGCGATGATCTTGGATTAATTAGTCATTAAATAAGCTAAGACTATATTTTTAATGTAAAAGATATTATTTATATTATAAATACTAGCTATTTGATCGAGCTTTGCTCGGTAGATAGATAGATAGATCATTTATGTGCCTAGAATGCAGGTACAATGATAAGATGTTATATGTACAATATTTTTCAGAGCCTTATACATTCTGCCTTACGGCATGCAAAATTTTATCATTGTCAAATTATTTAAGTGGTCACATTAGTTATCACATACAATAATATTATTCAAAACTTCAGACTATACATTATATATTAACATTAGATAGTATGTGTGTAACATATAACCTCCTCGTTTTTTGGAAGTCGGTTAAAAAAACATGAGATTTAAATTAGCATATGTAGTAAATGTCATAATTTCCTTGTCTAATCAATATTAACCTTCTTAGTTAAACTATAACTATAAATATATAATGCGTAGGCAGCGGAGCTGAGTTTTTTACAGACTTCGTCAGAATGAGCTTTCCATTTGAGCTGACTATCAAATATTATTCCCAAAAATTTTGCAGTAGTTACTTTGTCAACAGATTGTCCTTTATAGTTTACGTTCATGTCTTTGTCAGTATTCGATAAAATACGAATAAAATGACATTTTCTGAAAATGATTCCTAGCTAGATCGATTTATCGCCGACGACGACGTCGACGCCGACGATTCCGAGATTCCAATTATATATATATATATATAATTGGAATCTCGGAATCGGCTCTTTCGTCGGAAAATTTAGTAGGTATATAGGGGGTTTCGGGGGCGATAAATCGATCTATATATATATATATATATATATATATATATATATTATAATGTATGTTAGTGTTGGAGAGGTGACAACCATCACCTGCAAAACATCTAGAATTATTATGAAGGTTGGAAGGAACGGTGTATGCTCCCAAACCCATCGGCTCCAATCTGACGATATCTGGTTAATCTCGTTCAGTGTAGATGACTAATATACGCCCACAATCTTGGAGGATGGATGCAATGTTATTCCATGGCCATTGAATCAGTTTCAATATACCGCTCGACGATCAGATATCCGAACTGGGATTACCCGGAACGGATGGTGAAATTTTTCTTAATGTTGGAGATAATGATTTAACGATTTTTGAAAGCAAATTTCAGAGTTGGTAGATATCACAAAATGATAGAGTTGGTTTGTAAAATCAAATCCTAGTCAAAATCTATGCGAGATTAATAAGAGATCGATTGATAAGATATTTTGATATTTCCTGAATTTAACCCCGGATCTTTCGTAGAGTAGAGCGCGGGCTCAATATAATGCTATGTATTTGTAGAGACAGAAAAAACCGCCTAGCAGTGCCTAATTATTGCAATGAGCAGGGCTTTAGCCTCATGGTTAATGCGAAATAGCTTTGCTGGTATAAAAACATGGGATCAATTGATGGATTTTTAAGCACGATTTAATTATATTGAGATTCATACTGCAACTATGCACAGATTGTTTAGAGGAAATGCTGACGTCGGAAAGTGCATCTTTATGTGCATTATGCTACGCGTTTCTTTGATGTACTGGCGATCGTTATCTGTGGAACAGATTGTAATTGCAGTTGATCCATGAATGCAACTAAAATTTATTTACCCTAACATTCACGATTAAAATTGATATAAGAGTTCAGTTGCAGAAAGAATTATTGATGGCTTTAACTTATCATAGAAGGGCTTTTGGAAATACAATGTGAGTTTTTAAAGGATGTAAAGATCACGAATGGATCAAACGAGGTGTTGATATTATGATTTTGGCAAAATGGGTTACATACCTACGTGTTAATCGAATGTTCAGATATGTAGCGAATGCAGCCTGAGTGGCACAAGACTTTTTGGTACGCGTTGACATTGGGTAATGTTGATGGTGTGTTGATGTTGAGTTGTTTATCACAGTTTATTTTGCAAAGTTTTATCATGACAGACAAGATGTTGTTGGATCTATGGTAATGTTATAAGAATCCAGTATGGTCAGTTTGGCCGAGCGTTGGTAGAGTAAAGAAGCATAAAGTGTACATTTTGTTGGTTTCTGACTTGGCGATAGGACACACGAGGACGTGAGATATGCAGGACGGCCGTATCGGCGTGCGCGATTAACTTGTCTATTGGCAACTTATTTAGAGATAAGTTTTATAATGTATGTTATCTGTTGGAGCGGCCAGTACGTCCGGATTTTGAGTGACGCTGTCTAACTGACGATGGACTTTGGAGAGGTGACAACCATCACCTGCAAAATATCTAGAATTATTATGAAGGTTGGAAGGAACGGTGTATGCTCCCAAACCCATCGGCTCCAATCTGACGATATCTGGTTAATCTCGTTCAGTGTAGATGACTAATATAGGCCCACAATCTTGGAGGATGGATGCAATGTTATTCCATGGCCATTGAATCAGTTTCAATATAACGCTCGACGATCCGATATATATATATTATATATGTATATACAAGAATTGCTCGTAATATAAAATTTAAATTTGTAGTAACGAACAAAGTAATATCGTATTTTTTGTTACTTTACCACAAGAACGTTAAACTTTCCTTCGAAATAAAAATACACGTAAACTAAATCTAGTAAAACATACTAAGAAAAAGTTGCTACTTAGCTCCCAAATTACAACAAACTTTGAAAAAGTTCTCCTTCAAAAGCATATATTGGTAGTGGGCCGTTAGTCACTAGTTCCAGAGTTAATGAATTCCGAGGGCACTTTGCTTCGTTAAAAATAACACAAAACTGGATTTCTGTTAAGTTTCCAAGTAAAGTTTCACTTACGGGGCATTTATCTGGTTATACTCGTGATTCTAACTTATTACAAAAGCTACTTCAATTTTCCTACTCTTTTGTTCGAAACAGTGCCGCCATGTTTTCTTGAATCTCATTTGTAAGTGCCCCTTAATCTTTCCATTACTACTTGAAGCGTTTAGTCTTGCTACAATGTATTTAATGTTTAGTGTACTGCTTTTACACGATTTTGGGTGAATTCTTTTTTAGCGGCACTGTGCACTCTTTTGGGATGGGTAACTTAACATTGTAAGCTCGCGTCGGGACACGTGACCTTACGAAACTTTCACTTCTTAAACCCCCTGTTTTATTTATATAAAAGTATGTAGGTACTCTAAATTATTACAAGCTGTCTGTCGGAGTACGGACAACTTGAAAATCTAGAGTGTCATCTAAAATGTTCATCCTTCCAAAATCCAACCTCCTAAATGTGAAACACAAACAGAACGGCAACAACGGCCGGTAAAAGGCCGGCAACGCACCTGCAGCTCTTCTGATGTTGCGAGTGTCCATGGGCGACGGTAGTTGCTTACCATCAGGTGACCCGTTTGCTCGTTTGCCCCCTTATTTAATAAAAAATAAAGAACCAAATCAATACCGCCATAAACTTCTTATCACAGCGGATAAGAACTTCAATACCCATTTCACAAAATAGCACCTGCAATGGCGCTCGGAACAAAGGTCAGCTGGTCGCGGCACAACGGGCACGTTCAACTTATCTCGGCTTCCTAAAACACTCGCACTCAACACTGAATCAATATGACAGGCGTTCACTTAGATCGGATTGCGTGACCCCCATTGAGAGCAATCGATGTTGACGCACGGAGGTCAGGATCTTATAAATTATTTTCTGCTTTTTCTCGTCGCTCGTGTAGCGTCTTCCGCTAGATTGGGGTGTATGAATGTCTGCCAATCTGAACTATTTAGGAGCGATATGCACGGTCCAATAGCTTAACAACGTGGGGACCACGTACTTTATTTGGTCCGGTATATTTAATACGAAACACGAAAAATCGTATCATTAATCTTTCATCCCTGTAACAAAGCGTATATTCACCGTAGCTTTTCGAAGTAGCGTTAAATATGATAGAGAATGAACTCGAACACAAGATTAGCGAACTTCAGCCAGATATAGTGAAGATGGGAGCCGTGATATTATGTTTACCCGCAGCGTTCGGCACCAGCTCGTGTGAAATTGTTCAGTGGAGCCCGAAGCGCCGGGCGCAGAGCCTACAATTAATTTATAATACTACCCGACTACCGCCACTCTGCTCATCATTGAGTTTATATATTTTCTAGAATCTTCCTGAACACATAATAAATAAGTTGTATTAGTATATTACGTATTTATCAAAATGCTTTGAAAATAATGATTCTTGAATGTTTTTCAAATATCCGTTTAATACCCTACAAAATTATCTATAGCGTTCCTGTGATTTAGTTATAAATCTAATGCTTGTCATATATTTCACCGAAAAATTATAACATTATCACCAGTACCGGCTTATTTCGAGCCAAATCGAATGAACACAAAATTAGCATTTTATCTCAAGTTATTGGTATTACCGTAAACGGTGCCCACCATCAGGCCTGCCCCACTTCCACACCCCCCACCCCCACCCCCCTGTCCAGGATGAGTTCCCGGCATCGCTGATTGAATCGCCCCGATTATGACGTTAATCTGTTCAATGCAAATTGGAAGAGTAGTAATTTACATCCCTTTATCAGAATTTGGCGCTAAAATATTCAAATTATCAACATATTTATCTCTTCGTTTGCGTCGTGAATTGACAAAGGAGTTACAATTTGTTAAATAATTCGATAACGTCTCGCCCATTTTGTTCTACATTGTTTTATTTGTGTTAATATTAGTGCTTAATTTTAATTTGCAATTTACCGTCTGCGATCCGGTAGGGTTCATAATATTTTGAATGGAGCGAGCTAATGGCAGTTCTGAGATATTTTAAATAAGTCTTTAATAACTAGAATGTAAAACCGCTATTAAAACGAAGATTTCTCCACGTGGTTTCGTCATGGCGTAGGATCACATATAAATATAGCACATAGACTACGTTAAAAGGGTTCAAATATTCGACATTTGTACCTAAATAGTGCTATTAATATATTTAGAATAGCCTTAGATGTATAAAAATATTCAATTACACTACATTAATGAGATCTGACATTTTACCATTGTGCCAATAAATTCCACCACATTAAATCAATTTCAGGCGGAGAAAAAATTAATTAGACCCAAGAATTTGAACGGCGACAAAAAAGCCGAAACTCGCTGGATCTGTCGGTTTAAATAACCTATAATCTGATAACTCCCCTCCTATCAGCGGGATTTACAGTTACAAATCGCTAATGTTTAAAGAGGGCACCAGCTAATACTCGGTAAACGTAGGATTGGACGCAGATTTCTAAAGCTCGGTTAAAATTTATAATAAATTTTAAATTGATAAATTAAGTTAAGACTTGAGATATTTCATATTGATGGTTGAAATCGTTGAACGTGCAGTTCAATGTTTGTAAATTTCCGAATTATAGGTGTGCTTTTTTACAAAAGATACGATAAGACTTACATTTTTTACTTTGAATTAGTGCTCATAGTTGCAATCGTAGATACAGACTAGCAACAACAATAATAAAGAATTTAAGTGATAAAAGAACGATAATTTAAGTGTTTGTGAGACAACTAAAATTTTTATTATATTTTGCGATCAAAAGAACAAAAAGGTATTAAAATTTCCAAGTCTTAACTTCTTCCACGATCACTTTGAAAGTTCGATAACCTTACAATAGTGAGGAAAGTCGAAGTGGATAGAAATGCAATAATAGATCGTGTTTCTATCAATTGGCTCCCGAGCTGAGTCGCGGCCGACCTTTTGAGACATTTAGAATATATAAAACTTTCTCTTACAGTCAAATGATTCGCAGCCGGGAGTCGGGAGTCTAAGTGAGTCAAACCTCTTGAGTCAATGTTTGACGTCGCGATTTTGTTCCCTGTCGGTGGCGACTGGCGAGTTCCGACGTCCTTTAAGAAATATTACAAAGCCTTTTTGTTGCGATCCAACGGACAGGTTTTATTTTATGATCTCTCAAATCCCCGTCACATAAAACGAGTAACCATTTAAGAGCTATTCATTAACGTGTTATGTTTTAAAACTTCGGATCTTACAGCGCTTTTCGCTGTGTGAGAAAATACATTTTACAATACGCTTAGAAACAATGAAGATTGTGTGTTAAAGTTTTTTTTTACGATTTTCTTCTTAAATAAAAATATTGCAGAGCTAAATCAAACTTTACTTTGCAACCGATACAAAACATCATTAATATTATCGTACCTTCTATTAGAAAATGAAAGTGGAAAACTAAAGAATTGTAGAGATTAATATCGGCGCTGTTGACAAGAAAATGGGGGGTGTAACTTAAAAGAAAACCCTCCGAACAAATATTTTTAAAATGTTAATTCCGAGCCCGGTAAACCGAAAAGCCAATTTCAAAACAACGTACGTAAAAGCCGTCTTAAAGATGTCTCGGTGTATTTTCGTATGCAATCGCGGGGCTGGTGGGTCTCGGAGTACTCCGGGCACAGCGCATGTCATTTCCCGACCGCCCCGGGCTGGGATCGCATGAGTAAACGCCGACGACCGGGTTCCTCACTGGTACACGGTTATTGAACTATCTCCATATTTTTATTGTTTATCATATTTACAATTTCCTACGTTTTGTGCAAACAGGCAAATGGCTGCGACGGCTAAAAATCGTATCACAACAGTGTAGCATAGCTTTGTATCAGCAGTAGCAGCAGCCTAACTTACCTTGGCCTTTTTATGCTTGGCTTAACCTCAAATATAATGCTTCTTTGAGAACAAAAATAATGCTCTTCAGTTTATCTCTAAATTAATAATAATAATAACTATGGACGCTTCACACCACGTCATTCTGGCCCCGTGCTAAGTATCTGAAAGACTTCTGTTATAGGTACCAGACAACGGAAATATATTTAATACATATTACATGTAGTAGAGGAGGGGAGGGTGCTATTTTTGTAGTCACTCGAGTGTCATGGAGGCCTAGTAGGTTTTTTACATTAGGCAAAACTGATAAAAAATAATAAGAGCGTTTTTTATTTTAGTGGTGGGTTCAGAAACTGCAGCCATTTTAAAGTTTTGAAAAAGAAAATATATACATAAAATTGCTTATTTAGGTAAATTTTAAATATATTTTAGATAACAAGGACTTAATCATTTAGTTTAGTACAAAATAAAATATCTGCGAAGCTTAGTTACGAAAATATGAAGCTTTACTTTTTTATATCTTAAAATGCCCCTACAGGCTTACCTAACCTTTGAATCGTCAGTGCTTGTTAATGAAGCTTCTTTGGGGTATACTAAACATCCCTAATCTTAATCTGACAGATCCGGTGACATATTTTCAATATTAAAAAAAAATTAACCCACTACGTGAGAAATCTGATTTCTATACCATGATAACTATAGAGTATAGACACGTGTCGGAAGCCTGTACAAGCATAATCTGACACGCTCGAGCTACTCCCGAAATCCCCTCTTCCCTCCCCAACTATTACTTTTATACTATACATATATTTAAGATTTTTTATTATATCGTACACATATTAATATACATCCAGACCCGGGAACATTGAAAACTTTTTGTTCCGTCGGCGGGATTCGAACCCGCGACCCCCGGCTTAAGCTGCCACACACTCAACCAATTGAGCCACAGAGGTCGTCACATATTTCAAAATTTGGATGTGTTTTTGTTGTTTAATTACGATGGTTTATGTTATAGTATCATTTTGCAAGCTGTCAAACACGCGATGAGGACTGATTAGTGTGTGTGGTGAGCGACCGATTTGCATAGTAATTAGAATTCGCTTTCTATTTTATCACAAACTAGCTGTCACAAATTAGCTCCAATTAAATGTATTCCCATTTCGTGGTGATGCGAGTCAAGTTTGACGCGCGGGCAAATTGTTGTGGACTTACTACTTACTACTTAGGACGTTATTAATAATTTATTTTGACCTTTAATTGAAACTACATCACAACAGACATATTCACTCGAAATCTACGAAAAAAACTTGTCAAATACAATATAGTAGCATAGAAAAACATAAGCGCGTAGCTTTTGAACGCGCGTAGACAATATAGTACCTACAGGCTTAGAAGTTTTAGAAAATTTGTTTTCATTTAATTACTATCAAGCTAATTTTTCGTGAGTAGCTTCATTTTGATAAGATAAACAAAAATAATTTTTCCTCTGCGAAAATTCTCAAAGTGTTAGCCAGCAGAAAGAAGAAATCAAAATATTTAATCCTTTCGTTGTTGTTCGTTTTGTGTAACGATACAACTGAAAAAAATATTCGAGGGAACCTGGCCATTTAGCCGGAACTTTTTCGTTTTCGCTTCGTTATAGAAACGCCGATCAAAATGTATGGAATTGACATAAGACGAGTCAAACGTCAACGTCATATTAACGAACGCTTATGTTAATTCCATACATTTTCATCGGCGATTCTATAACGAAGCGAAAACGAAAACATTTTGGCACACCCCCCTGTTCTAATACGCTTGACGAGACGAAAATAAATGTTAGCTCATCAAAGGTCTCTTCCAAGTTTTTGTTCAGGTTCCTATTTACGTACAGCTATATTTTCGATACATAATGAAAGTACCTAGTACTCGCTAGAAATCAGCGCCTTTTCATTTGAGCAGTCGTGAATAAATAAGTGAAAGTGAAAATCTGTCTCTAGTTTTCAATTACAAGACCCGACACGAATTGACACAGACTTGAAAGTAAATATTTTCTATTAAACTGTAGCCAAACAGCGTCGAACACTGCTATTAAATAAATAAAATGCCAGCACAAAATACAACTTATAGGAGCTTTTATCAGCATTTCTATTGGGTCGGATGAAATACAAGAGTTAGTATAAACGTGCTCCGAAGTAGCAATCGCCACAATGCACCATGTTCATCATAAATTCATACCTCATGCTGAATGCTGATGTACGGCTAGCAACGAACCACAAGTATTCATACCATTAATAATAATTGGTAACTGGTATTAGATGAAATAATATTACAAATAAATGTATACAAACAGCTGTATAAATGTATACAACAGCTGACGTAACTAATGAAAAAGCATTGAAATAAAGATAAGTAGTTTTTATTATTCGTAGAAGATAAGCGAAAAATCCTATGATTAAGTAAGACCATCGTTAATAGGGTTAACGTCCATCAACGTTTTTCTACGAACTTTGTCGAAAAACAGCGTAATGAATCCGCAATGCATTGCAAAGTAAATCTAACGGCAAAATGACACGAAATAAGTTCAACTATGGTAATTCAACAAGTAGGAATAACGTAGGTAGTGTACACGCGCGTGCACGCGATTCTCAAATAAACCAAGGAAGATATCAAACAACGCTCACGCGATATAACCTCTATGCAGTTTAAATGCAAATAACAAATGCTTGTCTAATTTTTTCATGGCTTTTTGTGGTGAAATAAAAGGATATTAGGGCGGCCATGCAACAACAAAGAAAACTGAACCACAATCTGCTCCGATTCTACTAACTAGTTAAAAGCCGAGCTTTGTGAAGGCTCTCGTCGTTTTTCTGCGTGGTAATAATCAGCAGTTTTTACTCAACTGCCAGGAAGGGTTATTTATACATATTTCAATAGTAACCAAACCTTGACTGGCCGAAGATAACACGTCTACATATTAATGAAAATAACTATGTTAAATCTCAAATAGGCGTGATAGTTTTTCCGTGAAGTGTACCACAAAAGTGCTCATTTTTGTCTAGTATATTATTATAATGTCTGATTGAAATCGTAGAATAAGAGCCTCCTAGGTCAAATATGTATTTATCTTTCAGCAATAACACGATTTACGCAAACACAATGATGTATGGAGACGAAAGTATCGAATTCCGCGTCAACTATAAATAATAAACTTTTATCTCCGCACTCCGCTATCGCCGGTGAATTATTAGTTTTTCATGAAAAAGCCATAAAGGGAAAAACATTTTCTTATCTCGTGAAGTGGGTATCTTAGCCGGTGTAACCAATCGACATATTAAAGGCGAGCCATAACCGTATAGAGGGTTCGAACACATTCGATAACAAAGGAAAAACACCGAACGACCGACAAGACGGTCGGAAAATACTTTCCCAATCTCGCTACCTGCTCACCTGGCCTGCCCGTTCCGACCTCGCCATAAAGAAGAGTAGAGGAAGCACGGGGAAGGGTTTATCGTCCCTCCGGGAGACCCGCGCCGCCCGCACTATATCAATGCGCCTCTATCTCCTGCGCGCCGACTACCCAGCACCCGGTACATACGCGAACACACAGTAACTCCGTATGTTATATTAACCGCGTTTAATTATGCCGCACTGATGAAGATTAAAGTAACGTATGATTATTATGACCTGTGAGTACCGAATGTAAAGGCTTTTGTTGCTGTGAAATATTTGCCTTGTGTTTTCACGTTAACAAAAACCACCGATATTTTAGATCTTAATTGTTTCAAATATTAATTAAATAGTCCCAGTAGTGATATGAAATTTTAATCTGGCCGTACTGCTGCATTATGTTACTATCTCACTGCTTATTTCCGCTACCGATGAGTGTCTGATTGCTCATGGAGGTGCCATAAAAGGCAAATTATGTATTTAAAAGTAATGCACCAAAATAAACATGCAGTGTTGCAGAGCAATTTGAAACGTAAGCCCGCTCGGATTTACAATTAACCAAATTGAACCAATAATTTTCAGGTAAATTAAAATAACAATGTGTTTTTATACGTTACTGTAAAACATTTATGGGCGGTTCGTTACTTGTCAATATATTCGTAATAATGGTATGCGGTGCGGTCGCGGCGCGGCGCCTCGCTCCGACAACATTTACGGACCAATAGAACACTGTTCGATGTCCGCCGTTCGCAGTACTGTTGCAGTGCACTCCATTATGAAATTTAATTTGCCACATTTACATTTCCGATCGGTTTTTCATTAGCACCTATGTGATGTTGTTTCGGGCTCGCGCTCTCGATTAGAGCAATCGAAAGCTTCGACCGATAATTTCGTGCTGAGTGAGTGATATCAGATTTTAATATGAACGATGTTTTTAAAGAGTAAAATTTGCGAGAAAAAGCCAAATCTGGTTTTGGTACGAAACGACTCTAACTGACTTTTTACGATGTTTAGGGCCTGTTTCACCACTTCTTGATAAGTGTCGAATAGGCTATCCTCCACTTAACTTGACAGATGAAGTATGGAGAATCTTTCAAAAAAGTTGTGGATAGTCCATTCAGCACTTTATCAGGAAGTGGTGATACAGGCCCTTAGAGGAATCGTAAGCTAACTCGGAGCCTGCGTAAGCGTAACTCGGGTAGATCAGTATCGACAAACAATGCAAGCGGTTCTTGTTAATATATTCTACCAAGTTTAATTTATTGTATAAAAGAATTCTTCAGTCTCTCTCGGCTCTTAAGAAATAACTTAGGACTTAAAAAATATATTAAGAGGGCGACTAACCCAAAATATCAAACATCCTCTTCACACTCACGTCCGTCTTACATATGCCAGGTGAAAAAGGTCGATGCGGATTCTTCGCCAAATTAGTTTTTCTTAATAACTCGATAAATATTCAACATTTTAAAAATCAAAGGTCGGTTTTTCAAAAAGGTCGGTTTTTCAATGATTGAATTTTATACAATGTGTTAAAATATGAACTTAGTTCACACGGTTATTGCAATATGTGAAAAATTCGTGAAAATCACAATGTTTGTGATTTTTTTCTATCAAGAAAATTTTAAGATATCGTGTTTTTGCTCAGATCGAATTCTTGGAAAAATAATGTAGTATCTGATTTTAGAAAATTAAATAATTCGGGGCTTATTTTTAAGTATAAAAATGAATTATAAAATCGAAAAATTTTGGTTAGTCGCCCCTTAATACGATTGCCGTTATGATTGCAAAGTTGTCTATAGCATATACATTGGCACAAACAACGTCGAACATGGGCAATAATAGACGAGGATGACTCTCTACAATATGTTCTTAGTAGGAAGTATCTTTCGAACTACAAGCTTTGACACTCATAAATTTTATTACGTACTACTGTTTTACCACTTTAGAATGTTTTTTTATGGCTTTAATATACGAAAATTAAGCAACAGCGTTAGACGTTTAATGTTTCAAAACCTCACTTTACAAAAATAAATCATTTGTCCGTTTAAATATACGATAAACAAAAATAGTTATGAATGTTATGTCATGCCTTAATAATTGGTGTGATTATCTGTATTAATATTTAATAGCAATTCTAAATCATTACTTTTATTCCCCTTGTTTTGTGAGTTTAAGAGAAAAATAAAAGATTAGACTTAATTAAATTTATATCTTCGATTAATTGGCGATTTGTCCTTGACTTTTGACCAGATCTAGAGTCTGGTGAACTTATATTATTTAATTATTTTTTCCGTGCCTGTCCTTTGTTTTGACGAACAGTCTTACTTGTTTTTGTTTCAAATTAGACTTGTACAGTGTTTTTGGAGTCACACTCTAATTTTTTAAGTAATTTTTAAACTAAGTAAATGTTTCAAAATTAAAAGTTTTTTTTAAAGTCACATTGCACAAAATATATTGCAATCACACGTATTACGATAAAAAATCAACCCACGGTAAAAAAAAAAATTGCCGTTCATACACACAATGTTAACATAATAGAGATTATCCAGTAATTCGAGAGCAACAATACATCGCAATATATTCCGGGAGGTCTTGCCCCACAACGGGGGCGAGCTTCAGAACTTTTGGGTCTTTATTTATTGTTATTGCCTCATTAAGGTACGCAGCAAACGATATCCTACAAATTGCAAATAAATAAACCAACTCAAACGCTCCTAGAAATTCCAT
Source organism: Lysandra bellargus (assembly GCA_905333045.1). Classification (NCBI taxonomy): domain Eukaryota; kingdom Metazoa; phylum Arthropoda; class Insecta; order Lepidoptera; family Lycaenidae; genus Lysandra; species Lysandra bellargus. The sequence continues at coordinate 9,523,651 of HG995349.1, forward strand.
TAGAAAGAAGTATTTTCGCTTTTCGTTGTTGTATATTAACTCATTATAGGATTAATTTTAAATAGAGGAACGCTTTAAAGATACATAGTATTCATTAAGACATTCATGGCAATAAAATTACTATGGTATTTAAAAATAAACGTCGTCCCTTATTAAAATTTCGATACTATCACGAGTTTAAGCTACTTTATTAGGGTTTCGTACTCAAAACCTACCCTATTTACTTCGGTGTCTGTCCATCTGTCTGTCTCCAGGCTGTATCTCAAGAGTCGCTATAGGTAGACTTCTGAAATTTTCACAGATTGTGCATTTATGTTCAAGCTATAACAACAAATACTATAAACAAAATAAATTAAAGTTTTATGGGGGCTCCCATACAATAAATGTGAATTTTTGCTTTTTTTTGCTCAATCTCAATAATGGTAACTGGTAGGCACTTGAAATGTTCATAAAATACTCAGTTGTATTTATAATTTAATAATTATTAATAAAATTAGATTAAACTAAGTAATTAAGGGGGATCATATATAAAAAACACAATTTTTGCCTGTGCTACGTGCGCCCTTCGTGCGCTAGTCCAAATCGCACTTGTCCGATTTTTTACGCATAATATAAGATTACCTATTTTAAATAACTTCTTCCAAAAAAAAACAGATAGAGACGTTCCACTCGAGCGAGGAGAGGTGTCTACGCTCGCGTTTAATCAGGAAACATGTTCCAAACAACCGTTAAGTAAACAAAGAACTTCCCTTTGAATTTTATTGCAACGGAAACTTTCGGGGGAGTTTTGACAATATTTAAATGTACACGTGTCGAGTGAGCCTATTACAAAAAGGTGGAGCTCTTTTTCCGAGATCATTTTTACACAAATACGTGAGGCACGTTATACGTCGCTAATGAATATTTCATTTGGCGCGAAAGTGTTTCCCACACAGAACATGTCCCGGTGTGTCGTCATTTGGGCTCGCTGTTTTGTAAATTTAATATCTGCCGGAGTGACATGACCAGAAAACGTAATAACGTAATGAGCTCCGAACCGAATCTTTTTCACCGCGAAGTGAGAATAGGTTTATAATGGATTCAGCTTTTGGAAGGTTCGTTTGTGTGTTTCGCTTTAAATTCTTTGGTAAATTATAAATCTTTAGGGATATTAAACATGATTTAGTGGAACTACGTAATCTCACTCAATCTACGTACTCACGACAGTTATCTCCGCAATGTTGTAGCGACACAAACTTTGCCTAACGACCGCCAAAACCACGTTTATTGTCTTAACCCATCTGACCCCATGTAGTTCTTGTCCAGACGAAACAAAATTAAGGGTAACCTTAACCACTAATGAGTAACTTTGTTATGAATAACATGGACATTCGTCTTAAAGTGCGTCTGAAGTATAGTATAGTACTATACAGTAATAAAATAACATTAAATAAGTTTTAGGTAGGCAATCTCTTATAAATTATAGTAATTAAAAATGTTTTAATAATGAAAATAATTCTTAGATTTCCAATATTTTTAGACGCTCTAGCCATTTAGCTTAATTTTACTGGTATCAGCATCTAGCGTGTGTTGAATATACTAGATTTACTCGTAGTTGTTGTAGACGCTTTTCTTGAATTTCCACCGCCGTGACTAAACTATTGGCGAACCGCATCAAACGGTATCAGTTTGCTTTACGGCACAGATAAATTTCGCTTTGCATACGTGGAATAGGTATTTTGGACTTATTGAGCGTAAATTTTGAAGACCGCAACCCTTTGAATAGTCAATGTCGCGTACCCTTATCTCGCCACAGAAAGGCGACACCACATTACCGGTATTACACTAGTGGCGCGCCGCTATCGCGTGTCTCGAAACCATCCCTAACTCCACGGCACAAGCTCGCGAATCGCGTGCCGCGGAGAATATTTTCAAAGTGCAATTTATATTGTATTGGAAGTTAGAGCGTTTACTCGAGCAACACAATATTTTGTGTCGGGCCGATGTAGCATGCGGCTGAGCCGTGTCCTCGGATACTCTTTTACATTCTGTTATTATAAAGGGCTTATGGCTCGTGTATAACTTATCTTAAGGAGCTTTTACACAGCCTGGAACTTGTGATATAGTAGGAACGAAGTATGTAGTTGGCATTTGGCGAGTAGCAATATGCAGTACGGCCATATTATGGTTTTAAAATGTTTAGGACATTCTCTTACTCTTCAAAAGCTATTTATTACAGTTGTTGAAAAATTATTGTTATATCAATTATTCGTAGAGAACTCGTAACTTAAAATTATTACCTTGTCCTTTTAAAATAACTTACTTACTCGTAACTTTATGATTAAAATTAGGTCAACGCCCAAATCACAACTATATTTAGTACGTAGCGTCGATAATGATAAACATTATTTAATTACCTCTTTCTTTGCCCGTCATTTTCCTTCCCTAATCCGTCTTTTACGGTAAAATAAAGCTTAAAAAATAAGGTGATATTTTAGCTGTTGACATCCATGACGTGACATTTTTTGTACTTAATTAGTCGAAGACTCAAGAGGCTACCCCTTCATTAGAAAGGGATCTTCTCATAGCCGTAATCCGACTTCAACGGAGCTAAATTTTACATTCACTTATAATAACTTACCTACTGACTTTTTTAAACGCTTTGTTGAAAGCCCCAGCTCATTATGATAATGTGTTTCTTGCTAATTGTTTTTTTCTTTCTGAGTCTTTTTATTTTGCGCGAGTAAGAACTAAATTTCACTTAAGTGGTATTTTTGTTGTTTAGCTGCTTTTCATTTAAGGTTGTAGGGGTCAAATGTCAATAGGTCTGATAATTGATTAGGGGTAGATGGATAGATGTAGCGTTGATATAAGTATACCTACAAAAAATAAAAATCGAATCCTCTATACCTTTGAAAAAAACTGGATAACCGAAATATTTCGAAAAATAACCCTCTCCACGCAAAAAGTAGGCAACAATGCAACGAGAAAAATGCTACCCTAAAAATAAAGCATTGTTTAAAATGATTTTTCATTCCACTAAAAATACAGGCAGATTATTCAGTGAGCAGATAGATAGTGTCCAATCGGTCAGCCGGGGTCCGAAATAATGCCGCTTTCGGGCGGCTCGCTCAGTTCGCGTGTCACAGGTGAATTCGAGCGGAGCCGCCCGCCGATATCGCCGCAGCCGGTTTAATGTACCCCCGGGATCCGATATATATAATTATACAGCTACAATGCAGCTTCCACCTGCAGGTCAAACTTTATTCCGCCAATTTGTAAAATACTTTATGCGTTTTCATATTTTTATCCAGCGATATCAAAAAGTTACTGGGAAAATAAAGTATCGGACCAGCTTGCAAGTGAAACACCTAGGGAATTCTACTTCTACGGATACAGATGTATGAAAATTAACTACAAATTAGTAAATGGTAATAAAACTACGCCGTTTTGTTATAATAAAAGCAGACTATGTCCTTCCTTTGTATCAGAGCTAAATTACATTAAAATCTCTTGGCCTACTATTTCTTAATTCTGCTTAGCATGCGAATGTAAATAAACGAGAAAGGCTCTTGATTGCGTCGAATGAAGCTGTATTAAAACTTAACTGAACACTCGAAACACATACAGAATATTCAATTGAACATTTATAGTCACAATAAAGCTTTATTTACACCCGATACGACCTCCAAGTTTTCCATATCGCGTGGGCGCTGCATCGTCGTTTATAGACAAAGGTTGTGGATAAAAATACAAAAGTTGATCGAAAGATCGAAAATATCAGAAGTTAATCGATTACACAGCAGAAGGGAAGTGAAAAATTCATTGTCGAAAGTGCGTCGGCCGGTCGGCCCGGCCCAACGTAGCGAGAGGGTTGAGGGGTGTATTTATTTACATGTAATTAGGTCGTGTCAGTGATCGACGGCCAGACGGCAGAGGTAAACAATCCATTATGTCGCTGTCACGCCAATACCAGCTTACGCAATCTTAGAGTCCATTTGACCGAACGAATACCTACATTATTTCGTAGAGTTAACTTCTACTTTGAGGGTCCGGGCGGCAATCGCAAGGATATAATTACAAAATCAAATCAAATTGAGATGCAAATGAAAACATCGTACTACGGAAGAGAACTATCATTACCATTAGGTCTCTTAAATTGTTTAATACCAGAACATGAAATAAATACATCTTATTAAGTTACGCAAGCACAGGACGTCCATCATATACTTAATTTCTACAATCTTGTTCGCTCTTAACGAGACGTTTAACGATTCCACAAGTAGTAGTTAGTTAAATATACTTCAACAATTAATTTATGACGATCGTATCCTCTGAATGAGATACAAAGGAACATTAATAACACAGTGAGGCAGGAGGCCCGTCCAATAAAAGTGCGGCTCCGACGCTGAGCCCCGCAGTATTGACGGCAAACAGGAATCTGGTCAGTTTCCTGTGCCCACTGTTAATATTGACGCCACATATTCACTGACAGACACCTGTTCTATTCGCTGCAACATTCGGCATGAACGACAGTTTCAGATATATTTCATCAATTTTATTGCATCTTTTTCAAACTTTTTCATTATCACGGCTATTAATTATAGGCCTCCTAATAATGAGCATGCCTCTTCAAATTCCTCGAAAAGATTATTTTTTGATCGAGGTGAACATGATTAAAAACGTTAAACGTACTTTAAGTGCAGCCTTCGAATTTATGGGAGCACAACCACAGAGAAGCTACATAATGATTCAATTTATGAAGCTGCCATAATTGGTACGTACATTGCGTAATACGGTCGTCATTTAAGGTACAAATGTCTCCCGTTTCCATTGTCACGGCGCTCGGCCGCCGCCAATCGAAGCGCATTTAAATGCAAAGTGAAATAACAATGCAGCACTAAATAGACGAGCGCCTCACGTGAACGTGGATACGGAACCACAGCCGGAACACTCGATGTATCACTATGCCTTATCTTACGAAACTGCGCCAATCTGCTACCAATATTTAGGCAAAATACGAATTCTTTTCCGAGCTACGCGATTCTAAACGCTATATCCGCCCCTCTAGGTCGACTTTCAAGAAACTTGTCTACAATTTTACAGCGTTTTACAGTGGATAATCCGTATGATATTGGAAGGCCGGTCGTTGCATTCACTGGGCTGCACAAAATTTTCTATAAGGATAAAAGCAAACAAGATAGCCATGGAACTAATGTTACGAAGCGAGCCTCTATGGACAGTGTCGTGTGCGAGGGTTGGCAATTTTACTCCCGACGGTAAATAACAATTTAAGCGAGTTATTAAAACAATTTTAGTGCAGTCGCCAGAGGTTTTAACCTCCGAAAATTGTAATAGTTGATGGATTTTTGTTTTTGAGGTGTCATTTTCTTTTTTACACTATAACTTGCAAAGTTTACCAAAATTTTTTTGTGCTTTTAATTTTTTGGTTACTTAATTAAAAGTTAATATTTCACCATATAAAACCGGTCCAGAAAAAAAAATCTTGTTCCTGTTATTTAATGACTCTTATCCGATTGTTTACGTTGAAAATTAACCAAATACACAATTTTTTAAAAAGAAAGTTTGCTTTGCTAAGCTAAATACAACTATAAGGTTTATGCAAAGTTTTTAGAGATTAACGCGTGTCGTAACCAAGATAAAAGGGTTTGGGTGGATTTAAGGGTTGTAACGAAAAGTGTATTAAACTTACTTGTTGTGCGTATTTAATTTTTAGATAAATGATAACTTTTAAGTACTTAAAAACGTTTGAATATCTCCAAAAATGTGTAAAATAGACCGAAAACATTTTTCTATATTTGTTGAGAATTTATTTAAGTGAGAGCTAAAACATTGAATGCATCGACAAATGAAAGACTTTTTCTAGTCTTTGAAATATATTTAAACTTCCTACTTAAAGCCAGAAAAAAAATTGGGTGCTACAAATCTCACGTACATAAAGACGCATGCTGCGACCTATGTTTGGAAAATGCTTACCTGAATACGAAAAATATCAGTTCATAACCTAATTTGTATTTTTTTTTTCTTTAAGTATGTTTTAGCAAATATAATTAATGAAAAAAAAATCAATTTTATTCTGTAAAAACCTAACCAAAAGAACTAAAATACAGATTTTCTTCGAAATGTCCGTGAAAAGTTTGTGCTACATTTTTAGGAAAATGTAATTAAGTAAGAGCTAAAAAGTTATACACATTAAGAAATAGAAGGCTTTGTTAAGCCTAAAAAATAATTTTAAACTTGCTATTTAAAACCAAAGAATAAAAACAATAATAACATTAATATGAACTAAAAAGTATTAAATAATTTTTTCTATGTGTATAATAGTGCCTTTTTCCGAATTCGGCTAGACCTCAACTATTTCTGTACTCAATCTTCATTATTTTGAAGTCGGTACCTATCTGAATCTTCAGTTTTGGAACTGGCACCGACTTCAAAATTATGAAGATTGAGTACAGAAATAGTTGAGGTTTAGCCGAATTCGGAAAAAGGCACTATTAGATAGTAGAAATTATTTAATACTTTTTAGTTCATATTAATGTTATTATTGTTTTTACCTTGGAAGTCGGTTTTAATTTTTTGTTAAAAATAATAATTTCACTCTTTTTAGTTAAACCTTCGCGTATATTTTAACTAAGTATCTTATTACAATTTGTTAAGAGTCACAACTCACACTCACAAAATAATATATTATCAGTGAAGTGAACATATTGTGCTAAGTAATTTAACAATTTTAATGCTTCAAGCCCCAAGCGGTCGCCGGCGATTGCGATAACAATAGAAAGGCTATTGTGTCTCGTTTTTCACGATCGAAGGATCTATCTAAAAAATTGTATAAACTTGCATAGGATGTAGCGTAGCTACTCATAATATTTAATATTATCATAATTGACAGCTGTTCTTGAAATCAAGAAGTCAAATCGATACTTAGTGCGCCATCTATCGATAATATGTGTAACTAATCAAAAAGACACTTAATGACTTTGTTTTGTTTAAATGCTCTTTTTAAAATAACTTTATTTTAATTCTATTTGTCTATTTAAATTTTATAAAGTAGTTAGTAAATTATTCGATCGGTATATAAAGTAGTTAGTAAAGTATTCGATCTGTCGTCTGCCGCCACGCGCCGCGCGGCGGCGACGCCGTCGCCTCTGCGGCGCTGACCGCCGTGTATATAAACAAACAGTTGTTGTTATACAATACATAATTATTATTATTGTATCCATACCTATGCCTTGTACTATTATCTATTCTGTGCCATGAGACATTGGTGACCTTAACACGACGTGGTAATGATGATGATGATGATGACGATGATGATGATGATGAATATGAATTGCATAGTAGCATATGCTTTCTGTTCTTAAAACAACGCCGAAACTCCCAAACGTGTATCTATAAGGAGTCAGGAGTTCTCTCAGCATCTTCGAAACCATGGTATACCTTGACCCAATATTTGACTTTTTGGTAGCATATTCTTAGTACACTTCACATAAAACCAAAATCACCATATATTTCCATATAAATTTCGAGGAGTTCCCTCGATTACTCATGGATCCCATCATCAGGTCAACACTTTTGTGAACATGGTACCAAATTGGAGTGAAACCCTAATACAACAAAATAAAAATTTCGAAAATCGATTCACAAACGGCGGAGTAATCGTTGAACATACAAAAAAAAAACACAGCCGAACATAGAACCTCCTCGTTTTTTGGAAGTCGGTTAAAAATAGGAACGCCATTTACCTGGCGAGGCACACAACAAGCACATTTGGAGGTATGCTCATATACATACAAAAATATTAATTTCAAATCTAAATTATATATTTTTTCAACTTATTTTCTTTCTTTGGAATATAAGCAACGATACAAATAAAAAAAATAATAATATATTTTATTATTTTGCTATATATTTAAAAGAAAGAAATATGTAAATTTTCTTCAAAATTTTACAGTTTATGAGTTTACTTGAAGTGGAAGAGAATAATTTAAAAATCAAAAGCACAACTTTTCAATATTATAAACTTTATTATTTATGTTATCAGCTACACATTTCTTTTTTTCTTTTCAATTTTCATCCACTATTGCAAAAATCGGAGGTTTGCACGATTTTAACGCTCTGGGAACTCCACTATTTATTCTAACACATATTATGTTAAGCTATAATAGAAAATTAATATGTAGATAAAATACGAATAATATTGTGTAGGTAACGTAACTTTTGCTACGTTAAAATTACATCAGGAAAACTGTGAACTCGATAACAATAACATGTTTCAAATATTATAATGCAAAATGCGTATGTAACCAAACTTTTCGATTTGACATAAACTTACCCAAAAATACTACAACTAACCCTGCCATATATCTAGTGAGTAAGTTGTTTTGTGAAAAACCCGCGGTCTGAGATATAAACAAAGTAGCAACACGACGGTAAACAGCGTGGCGGGACGAACGCTAATGTTGCCGGTTTTTTGGCGAACTCTCAACTCAGCTAATGTCCAAAACAACACTGCGAATACGGGGACGCTATTTGTAACTACTTTGTTTATTTGGAATTTTTTATTTATTGTGACTATGGAATGCTCTAGAGTGTTATTTTTCGTGTTTGCTAGCAAGGTTTCAGAATTTCTGAAGACTCCGATTACGACTGCTTGACTAACGGTATGATCTCTGTCGTCGTATCATATTAGGACAAAGCCTAATATGATTATGACCGTATCGGATAACTTGTACAGTATTCTCCAAGCGAAGTATTTCTAAACGTAGTTTTAATAACATCCTTGGGCAATGGCATTTTCTTAACATAGTATTAAAATATATATTATGTACCTACACTTAAGTCTGTAAATGTCTTATTGGTAAGAGCCACCGAGACTCATCCAGCGCCTAACTCTGTACCGCACTTAGCGTATCAAGGTGTATGTACTGGACTACGATTCACTTCTCTCATCATAAATTATTTTTAATGTAGTGTTAGCGATGTCTAAGGCACGAATAGTAGCCTTCTTAGCATTTATCAAATCAATCAAATCAACCAATAATGGGTAGACCTTTGGTTCGCACTCTTAGGGGCGATTTCACCAAAAAAATGGAACGCGTTCAAAGCACTCTGAACCGGCTCAAAACGTATAAACGCGATTATAACATCGAAATGCATTTCACCAGCGTAAACGGAACGCGTTCACAGCAAATCCGAGTTTTATCTTCTGAACGCCCAAAGTCCGAAGTTCAACGTCATAAAACCCGTTCAAGCCCTGTCATGGCGGAACGAAAAACATAGACAAAAGAAATGTCAATATGACAGTTTTGACACATGCGTTTGTAAGTTTAAGTATTGTTTCTTTCTATTTTGAAGTTAAATGGAGGCTACCGTTTTTTGCTCACTAGATGGCGCAACTGTTGACTAAGGTCCGTAGTATAGCTATTAAAGTCGACTTTATAATAATCTAGAATCCCATTTATTTATTTAATTAAATTTAAATAATATCTCCTTTACTTTTGCTAATTTTTTTTAATAACCGAATATTTTTTAATACGATTATTATTTATTTTATTAATTTCGCTCTCGAAGCATTTACATTGATCGTTAAATAATACTTTTTGGGATAATTTTACGAAGGAGATCGCTTTTCAACAGGTAAATTGCATAAATAATAATTTATGTCACGAAAACCGCCAGAACTAGTACAAAATAGACGTTTTTGGACCTTCCGCGACACAAGCGCCTCTAGCGGAAAATTCACACGCGGTCATTAACGTGAAAAGGCTTTAAAATACTGAAAAAATGTAAAATAATTGCGCGACTGCTACTGCAACTCTCCAGCTATTATCGTTCTTGAGTTATAGCCGGAGACAGACAGAAGGACAGACAGACGGACAAACAGACGGACAAACAGACGTACCTACAGACAGATGGACATTCAGACGGTCAGGAAGACGGACAGACATTAAAGTCTCAGTATAGGGTCCCGTTTTTACCCTTTGGGTACGAAACCCTAAAAAACACACTCGGCCAATTTTAGAAGCTCATAGCGAGGCAATGATTGGAGATAGATACAAAGTGTAAAGGACAAAGTTATAGAGAACTTAATTAGCTTTTATTATGTAGTGCAAGAGAATTTCGTACGAAGCACCGTTTTTGATGAGTAAGCAAAAAACCAAAAAACCGGACCTTCTTTGCCCCCCCCTCCCTCGAGCGCACCTTGGAGGGGTCAGGACTTTTAGTATGTTTATCTCCTAACTAGTCTTAATTTGTTAAGGTAGTTTGTACCAAAGTCAAAATTTCTGCTTTCGACTTTTCCAAGCAGAATCATTCGTTTACTAGGCTATTAGTCTAATTAAATTATTAATCTTATTGCAAACTAAAATAATAATACATTTTATACATATTATTATTAATCAACTTACGGGTAATTTCAGATGCACAATTTCTTCATCAATCTGATTAATTTGTAATCTGATTAAAATTACTAATTACTTTTTGCCCAACTCTGCACGTGATAAACTAACACATTCTACATTAACTAAATTTAATCAAAATCGGTTCAGCAGCTTAAACGCAAATTAATTAAGTTTATTGCGTGAAAACCGAACGTTTTCTATGATAAAAAATGCTATCCTATGTCCTTCTCCAAAACCTTACGTAATATCTACATGTACTCAATATCGATATCATAAGCCAAATTAATTTTTGTTGACTGCGCGGGAGCCGTACATTTTCCGGGACAAAAAGTATCTAATGTTATTTTAATTGATTTAACGTATCTGCATACAAAATTTTATCAAAATCGGTTCAGCAGTTTAAGCGCAAATCATTTTAGAAACATAGTACATAAATGCTTTATACAAAACCTCACTTAGAGGAATAAGCATTAACCATTTTTGTACTCTAGAATATTATGCTACAGTGGGTTTTCAAAAAAATGGATTTCACTGTCGTAAATCTTATGTTATAAAGAACGAAACTGCATTATTAACTCAAAACCCGATTTTATGTGGAATGGAACACCAATGCTAAACAGCAGCCAATTGAGGAGTGGTTACTTTGCTCTGAAAATACTGTATAAATCATCCACAATGGATGTAAAAGCCCAGTTTAGCATTTATCAAGTAAAATATTATACATACTAGCGACCCGCCCCGGCGTCGCACGGGCATAAAATATATAGCCACTGAAAAAATGATTAAACTCGATAGCCTATGATCCTTCACGTGGTCTACTTCTTATGTGTGCCAAATAACATAAAAATTGCTCCAGTAGTTCGCGAGATAAGCCATTTCAAATAATTTCCCCCGTTTTTTCACATTCTTCTATTAGTCTTAGCGTGATAAATTATAGCCTGTAGTCTTCCTCAATAAATGGGCTATCTAACACTGAAATAATTTTTCAAATCGGACCAGTAGTTCTTGAGATTAGCGCGTTCAAGTTAGGCCTTTCAAATAATTTTCCCCGTTTTTTCCACATTTTCCTCTATTTCTTCGCTCCTATTAGTCTTAACGTAATAAAATATAGCCTATCGATAAATGGGCTGTCTAACACTGAAAAAATCATCAAAATTCGTTACGTAGTTTTAAAGATTAAAGGAAACAAAGGGACATGAGGGAAAAAAGTGACTTTGTTTTATAATAAGTATAGATTATAAGAAATAGCTACACTATTGTTATTGTATTTTGTAATAATCTGTTATTTTATGTAGACCTACATGGTATAGTTATTTACTGTTCCATTTATAATAAAATAAAAATATTTTTTTACTGAAAAATATACCCAAAAGCACCTAACGTGCGATTTTTTAGTCGCAAGCTACCTTCTTATAATAGAGATCTAATAAAGGTACACTTGTGTGTTAAGAAGTAATTAAGCTGAACCACACTTACAAAGTAAGCTAATAAGACCTCCATAGAAGAATCTCGTTCAAAGAACTTTAATAATGAATGTACCTAATTCAGGACAAATTTTCAGTCGAAAATGTGTACTCTACAACATAATTGCCAATAAGAATAAAGAAACAATGCTTATTAAACTCTAGCAAGCTTTTACTCCATAAAATCCTGAGGTAAAAAACTTTATAGCGACTTCAATTAGAGTATATTTTAATTTTGTTAATCATGTGAAAGTTAAAGTACCTTTTTATGGACGTTTCATGTCACATCTTTTGTTATCGCTTATGCAAATAAAACAAAATGTGCAGTTTGCGATTCAATCTTGATCTACTCGTAAGACTAGGTTCACACGGCACAATCCTGCAAGTTTTTTGCAGTATACGTCTTAACATTCATACATCGATTGTACTGCAGCAAGCGTGCAGTAAAATCGATGTGTGCATGGTTCTATAATTATACATTGTATGCGCCGCTGTTTATTCGTTATGACGTGCAGGAAACGTGCAGGATTGTGCCGTGTGAACCTAACCTAAGTGTATGATGGGTTTAAGAATTTATATGTAATTTTTCCTATCGGTTTACATTTACATTTTAATACGAAAACAAATAGCTCGCAACTGAATGAAAATGAAAAAAGTAACAGAAGTGTGTAAAAAGTAGCGAATTAAAATGAAACGTGCGGCTACTAAATTATTCCTCATGACCCCAACAACATGACGCCATATTGGAATTTATTTTAAACTCGGATAAAGGTGCTGTTATACTTATTTATCGGCCAACTTGTACGTGAAAATTGTTCAACTACAACGCTTTTCATCTCCACATCGATGTGAAAGCAAGTAACGAACCTCAGCCTCATTGTCTCATCGTTCGGTAGTGCCTTTTGGAATGTGATATAAACGATGTTTCGAAAAAAGAATTTCAGCTAAAAAATCATTTAAAAGTACGTCAGAGATCGGTGACAACGCGGCCGTAACTCACGCCGACTTCTGCTATCGCACCGGGCCACTTTTAACGCCGGCTACAGGCTACAGGCCGTTCATGGCCTTTTTGTTGACGCCTCGCCGTTTGTAATTTAAATTTCTAAATTTACATAGTTTATTGCAAGTTAAGAATGCAATTTGTGTAAGTAAGGAGACGCTAAATTTATGTCTCGCCTCGGAATTCGGCCCGCAATATTAATGTCTCAGCGACTCCGGAACCGAAGAGGTTACCGCCGTTTGAATATAAAGCTACATCCACAATTCCACCGAAACAATTAACGCTTATCTTTATTCAAATATTTACATCGCTTCGGAATGTGCGATTGAAAATTATTTCTTAATTTGAATACGTTTGCCTGGGTTATTTTTATCGTTCATTGTAAAGAAAATCTAGGTGTAATAGCTAATAAAATAACAGATTTTAATAGCGCTAAGTATTTTCTTTTTATGTTTAGATCAGATATTTCCATAACCTTCTTATGCGTGATATTATTATCAACCTAATCAATAAATCAAATTATTGTTGCACACTTAAGTCTCTACTTGTAAACATAATGTTATCAACTCATTTTACGTATATTATGACAGAAATCTAGTTTTTAGGTCAAAGCAACAAGAATCATACGCCTGAAATGACTCTCAAAGCCTTTACAGGTACAAGATTGAAAGTTAGTTTTTGTTTCCAGTCCATTGGCTACCTTAGTGTTTCTAAGAAGATTGTAGCTATTAAAGAAACTATCTTCACTTTACTCTTTATGTACCTTACTCTTTTGATGTACTCATCACAAAGATTTTTAAATGTTCATTCGATTGAGCTGATATTATATAAAAGTGGCCTAAGGGTCGGTTGGCATCAAAACGATACTAACGTAACGATATGGAATGCGACATGTATCACGCTATAATATAACATATTTTGTATTAGTATTGTTTTATTTAAGTGTGAAAATTTCACACTGAAATAAAACAACACCAATACAAAATGTATAACCAAAGGTCATTTAATGACCTTAAAGTAGAAGTAGTAGGTAACAGTATGGGACCTAGCGTCAAAAGAAAAAAAAATCAGTAAGTTAAGTAATGTATATTATTTACAAAATTTTCGTCACCAAATGACTGAAGCACTGAAGACACAAAACAAAGACATCAAAACAAAAGAGGCGATTTATACAAAAAATCCTAACAACGTCGGAGAGTAGATAATATTACAATAATAATGAGGTCACAAAAGCCGCTTTATTTGGTCCCCTCACCTGAATAGTTTCATGAAAGGGAGCAATTAATTCGCTTAGTCTGCTCACGAAAATTTTTCATTTTAATTAAAGCTTCACTGGAGGATCGCTGGTAATTAACCCATTAAAACAGACTCTCGCTTTATACGTTTTTCTCTCGGCGTTCACTTTCTTGCGATTTCCGAAACGAAAATGAAAATAAAACTGGAAACTCGGCGCATTTGAAACAGTGTTCTTAACTAGCATCGAAGAGTGATTATTGAAGCCTTGCGAAAGCGAAATAGCTTCTGCTTTAAAACATTTCTTTATAAAGTGTAACCACTTTAAAATAGATTTATTACTGAGTTACTTTAGTCGGAAATACTACAATATGTACTCGTATTTACTCGAAATGCAGGGATGCTTTTGTAGTATACAGTGTGTTTGTGTAAACACCGTTATCCTTGAAACCATCAAATGAGCCCGTCAAAATGAACAACTTTTTCTATAAGAACAATGCTGGGAACTCAAAAAATGCCGTCTTCATACCCATACGGATGCCCGGATCGGCAATTTGTATAGATATGAAGACAGATTTTTTTTAATTCCCAGCATTGTTCTCATAGAAAAAGTTGTTCATTTTGACGGGCTCACTTGATGGTTTCAAGGACAACGGTGTTTACACAAACATCTTGTATATGTGACTTAATTTTTATTCGTACAATAAAATGTTTGCTAAAAGTATTTTTATAATATTCTAAATAAAAATTAACCATTTCATGTGAAAAAACAGGCTGACCTACATTGAGTGTACGCTTTATTCGAGTGCGCAGAATCACGCTTTCACGTCGAACGCTTAGGTTTTTCACCGTCATTTGACGGATGTTATCATTCGTTAACCGTTTAAATACATTCAGTAAAATAACAGTTATAAAAATCTCGACCGTTTATTTTCAGCGCACTTTTTACGGTGCACGTTTTGCAAAATGTTTTTTCCGCTGTATCTATTCAATAGGAATTAGGCATATTCGAGGCTTTTATTTTGGGACGAAAAATGTTTAGTTCGCAACGCTGAAACTTGTTGCGATCATAAAAGCGAAACTCCGGAGACAATACGTCAGCCACGTGAGGCCGCGTGCACAAAGCGAGTGCTAGTACAGTCGACAAGACACGCGGGCGGAGCTGCGATCATCTGAATGGCGAAGCAATTACGTGCATTCAGCCCGGGGCGCAGTCAGTCGAGGCAAGTGGTGAGATTGGTTTCAATAAAAGCGCAACCCCTCCCCATGTTTTGCTTTCGTCGTTCGACTTGGTAGGTTTGTACTTAGGCCCTTGTGTATTATTATGCATATAATAATTAATAAATTTTGTTTGTTACAGGTACGAAAGATTTCAGTCGGAAAATTGGTATGTATATATAAAACATAATGAGAAATTCATTCCAATCATCAGATGGAGAACTTTATAATGTAAAAAACAATTTATTCTTCACTGTGTTAATTCCTTTATGTGACCTAAAAAGCTGCTGATAGCTACTACTATGGCATGTTTAAATATTAATTAATACTGTATATTATATTTTTAATATAGTCATATATTCGAATGACTCATCAAACGTCACAAATGAAACAGAGTTATATATTCAAACTCTTTTATGATACAAATACGAGCCCCGGGACTCCCGGGAGCGAATCATTAAAATCTGTTTCAAACGCCGGGGGCTGCCTTGATTAATCATTGCCGACGATTATGACCGCTAAAATGCGTCAATGTGCACGCGCCCTAATACAATAAGGGTTCCGTTCTTTTTTTATAAAATTAGGGTGCAAATGAGCAAACAGATCACATGATAGAAAACAACTACCGTCGCCCATGGACACCCGCAATATCAGAAGAGTTGCAGGTGCGTTGGCCGGCCTTTTAAGAGGGAATACACTGAAGTACAAAATTATAATGAAGGCTGGTAGGTCGTACTATGCTCCGTAAGTCCGTACAATATTTTTATGAAGCAAATATATTTTTAATACAAAGTTTAAATAGATATAACACGTATTAGATGCCAGCCAAATACTTATTATTATTAAATACACACAATTTTTTTTAATCCCATTTAGTTCTTTTACAAGTCTCAAATAGGTTTTGTATGCTAATTATTATTATTACTACCCCTTACTGTAGGTAGTTATTAAAATCCATTTTGAGTTATGTTAAAGACTAAATTTTTATAACATTTTAAATTTTCAATTCCAAATAACAACAGTTATCACAATAACAATAAATATCTCGTCCGATTCAGACTCGGCAATACAGAATCAACCGGTTGATTACAAAATAAAAGATGAATACTAAATCTAAAAGCTTTTATGCGCAAACTTACAATGAACGATATTGTTGCTTTGACTAGGGGGAGGTTTAATTTCGCATTTTGTTAGATGAGTGATTGTTTGCATTTCGCCGGTGACTCACTAAACTTAATATGTTAAGTGCATTTTTATGGCCGTTTTATGTCCCAGACTGATCGGTCTTGTTACAGATAATATTTCACGTTATTTATAACACAATGATATAATTCACGATAGCTTAGAGATGCAATGCTTTGTTTGTTATTGGTGCTAATAATATGTATTTCTCTAATGCCAGGTCTTAACTGTCAACAAGTTATTAAAGCAGTTTCGTATCTCAGCCAGGCGCGGTCCAAGATGGGGGGGGGGGGGGGGTTGAACGGGACATGACCCCCCCCCCCCCCCAAAATCTAAAGCCAAATAAAAAAAGGCTATCTATCCCCTAACCACCAGTACGTCCGACCTTAGACAGCTGTGACTGTCAATCCAGAACCGTCCGAGGGCGCAGATAAAAAAAATATACGTAATTAGCAGTGACTAGTGAGTGACCCCCCCCTCCCCCAAATTTCAGGCTGCGACCGCGCCTGATCTCAGCAATGCCATAACCACAAAAATCTGCCAGCAAAAGTTAAATGACATAAATTCATACTTTTCGTTACAGTCTATTAAATTCTTCCTCATAGTAATTATAAATTATTTTCTCGTACCTTGCATTTTAACCCGAAAACTACAAATGTCACAGATGTTCAATAATGGAGCGTACAAATTCGCCGTACATTATATTCGTGACGTAAATGCAAAATACGCTTAATTAAGTAGAAAATATGACGAGAATGGCTCCTCAGCGCAATAATGAGTGTAGTGACTGCGCAACTTCCAGCGGCAGACATCATTAACTGGTATTTATTGGCCTCCCGCACACGCCGGATCTGTTTACGGACTTCTAAATTATTGCTATTGAACAGATAGTTTGTATAAGTATTCAATTTAATTTCTATTGACATTGACGTAATTCGACTATAGTAAAAGTTATGATCAGTCATTATTCATTACATAATTTTGAGCTCAATGATAAGCATATGTATATTATAGTCCGCGCGGAACTAGTTGGCCGCGCCTTAGGTATGTGAGCGGTGGGACGGAGAGGCGGGGGCGCTTGATTTTGACAGTTCTAAGCAGTTCTGGCTAGTTAAGACAAAAAGCACAAGAAATTGAAATAGCAAGATGAGTCCGCCGATAAAAATACAATCTAAGGAAATAATATTTAAAGTGCATAGGTTTTTGAAAAACGGAAAGCCGATGTCAATAATTTAGAATATAAAACTGATCAATTGTCTTTATTTTATTCTTTTCAATAATTAAATAATATTATTGTTCAGGAAATCTTGAGATTGGTCGTCACTGTCTAATCTCATGTGCGTTGCGAGCAGCAAGCAATCCCCCCCACCCCCGTCCCTACCTAAGGCGCGGCCAACTAGTTCCGCGCGGACTTTACTTTCTGACATTTTTCACATAAACCCTTTTATTTAACCCGAAAACGTCCAACACGGAAAAAATTGTCCATTCCCCGTGAATGAATATTTTTTAAAATACTTGTTATTACTTCATATTTTCCATACTTGGAAACATACACATGAAAAATATACCAAGGAATCCCTTTATTTTACATACTTTGTATACCAGCTCGTACGTAAAATGTTTGTAGCAAATTGTACGAAAAAGAACGAAGTACATCGTAAAAAGACGGCATCTTCTTTTACCGGACGCTGAGGATTACGACTGGAGACCATATCTCAGAAACGACCTGCAAAAGATCCTCTAAAATTGGAACCTAGACATCCATAATGAAGTAGATAGCTACATACAAAATACTGCAGTAAAATGATATACAATTTTACAAGCTGAGCTAAAGAGTAGAGTAACTGTAATATTGTAAGCATTATCATCGTCAATTATGGTTACCCTAAATCTGGAATAGTAATTAATTGTAACATAATATGTGTAAGGTAAAGGATTTTTAACTGACTTAAAAAGGCGAAGGTTATTGCTTCGAAGATAACATTCTGTACTGCACATCACATCTTTTTGCTGTTGGACTTACGAAGAATTTCACGAAAAAGCAAAAATATTGGCGAATTAAAAACAAATGTTGAAGGCCAATTTGTATACTTTTGGCACCACATTTAGAGAATTAAGTAGAAACATAATGGGCCGAGTGCGCCGGTTCTTAGCTACAAAATGTACATAATTAGAAAAGTTTTTTACGACCGAGGCTCGGGCAAGTCGTCGGTTGTCACCGCCCCACCCCTCACCCTCCTCCCGGCTACGTCGTACACAAATTGTTATTAATGTTGCTATTTTTATAATTCCCCGAAAACAACACACTTTCTGGCAATTCAACCTGCACTTTTGGCTACCGAGAAAGCTACGATTAGTCTTATGGTCGCTGACGTCTTATTATAATTTCATGAATTAAAAATAAGCCATAAGTTTATCCTGGAACTACTAGTGTTGTTAGTTTTGACTCTACGAACTTACAGCACACGGTAGAGTTATGAATATTCCATAGCAACGTAGGATATGTTGCAATCTCGCCTGGCATGTAATCAAGGTAATTTTGTTTGCTGTAAGAGCAACAAGAACATGGAATTCGTGATGTGATACATCGGTGTCAAGGGCAATTAAACTCTTATTTATATCTTCACCTTAGTCCGCCAAAATTTCAGCGATTTATCACAACTATTGCGTTAATAATATAGTTGTAGCGGTGCTACGCGCTCACAGTCGGCGACGCTACGCGGCGTAGAAGCGTGTAGCGCCTCGTAGGACTCGACGCGAGTTGCAAATGTAAGAAAATGTTATGATATTTATCCGCGTATTACGTGGCGTCCGAGCTCCATAGCATACACTAAATTGGCGAAATATGCTCGAAGTTTCACGTCGCTCACTGTGAACGAGCCCGAAGGCGTGTATCGGGGACGCGAAATTGTGTTACTGCCTCAAATCTCCTCAAGGTGCCGTTTATCACCCGCAGCATCGGCAACGTGTTAATTTGACTCCATCAATTATTTAGATGTCTCGCTATATACTACACGCAAGTTGTCACAGAAGATGACGCTCCAAAAGTTTCCCGCAACATTGTAAGCCGGCGCGCGGCGTTTTATCCCCACGAAACATCGCAATCCAAATAACACTAATAAATACACCACAAAACTTTATATAAAACAAATGCATATCGTAAATTGTGATAATTTTCATCGGTAATTAATTTTAAGCACCCGAGAACATAGATTTCGTTAGGAGGACATTTCCGAGAAACTTACCGAGCTCGTGCCATAAAATAATCGCCGTTTTTGGCACGACACCGCGTCAACGCGAGTTCTTTCCTCAAATGAATGCAATTACAAAAGTTTTTATTACTAACTGCGCGCCAAAACTGCCGTCTGCAAAACGTACTTCCATTTTTAACGCAAAATTCGATGCAATAATGGCTCTCGAGGTACTTAACGGAGTACCTTTTGTAAATACGAATTTGTGACTACCACAATGTCGTTAGAGTTATATTTTAGCGTGTTTGGTGTTTATATTGGGTTATACTTATGATTATATTAAATTTTTTTCATCGAACGAGATGATTTACGAGTTTGTTTTTCTACCGTTGTATCACAAAACGACGACTTAAACAATAGATAGTTCTTTGTTATAATATTAATTCAATATGTGCGTTATTAACTATAGAAGTTGACCAATAGTAAGCGAAAGATACACAAGAAACAAAACCATAAAAGGAAACTAATAGAAAACAGCACAGTCACAAAGTTCTTATGGAATCATGTGGCGAGCGAGGGTGAACTGTTTGCGTAATAGCAACATGAGCATCCTTTTGTAACCTCAGCTGCAATTCTATAAGTAAATAGCGAGGGTAGCGTGGGGCACAGTCCATTTACTTAGCATTATAATGTGTATGCATGTTTGCGGGCTGAGCGCTTGCGGCTCGCTATGCAGTGTCGCGATATGCCACGTCGCCGTGATGTATGCGACGCTAAGTCACATGTTCTCCTTCTTGCTCGACACAGTGAACACTCCCGCACCATAAATTCCAACTTAAAACCCCGACTTTTAGATACGTGGAATTCGCAGTAAGTTTTTCAAACTTCATTCACTGCGACTCTAATTTATCGCTCGCAAATTGAACGCGTTAATATTACTTAAGTTCTAGCGTAAGCCGTGTTCGCTTAAATTAAATTTATGTCGTTTTAAAATGAAAACATTAGCAGATTTATATTATTCTCATCATGTTTGGGATTCGTTGGAGAAGTTTTCGAATAAATGAATTAATAAGTCCCCGACCAGCCAGTCGGTGTAATACCGTTGCACTCGCATCTGACATCTATTTGAAAATGTTCCTGTCCTTATATCCTTTCAGAGCGATAGGGGTTCGAAAGTAACTTTTAAATTGCAGCATACCAACACTTTACTTTGAAAATTCTAGTTTCTTTTCGAATTCCTTTCGATCTTCGTGAACTACACTCACATATTGCTCCACGCTGTTTAGAAAGTGGGAGACTCTCGAGTCGTTTAATATGTTCATCATCATCAGGACAACTACGTTTACAATTGTTTGGTTACTTTGTAAACAATAAAATACACAACTTTTATACACTAACAAAATATGGTCAATGGTCATGTGGTCTAATCGTGCATTAATTATTAAACTTTTAACTTATCGAAATGTCCTTATCAACCGCATCTAAATATTTCTCCGACGTCCGACAAAAAAAGCAACGTCGATAGACAAACTTCGAACCTATCTAACTAAACTTTCACTAGAAATGTCATCACAGGGTTCCGTGAAAAAACGTCCACGACTTTAATAAATTCTCGAAGAAACGATTAAAAGTATAGATAGCGGGGGAGGGGTTCGCCGCGTAACGAAAACGCAATATCGGGAGCGGCGCGCGGGCGATGCGATGCCGGCTGCAAGACATTTGCATCCTTCTAAATGAAACCGAGCTCCAATGTTGTGAATCACGACCGACGCGATAATATCACTGGTATTTTTATCGACGAGCTGAATGAAATAAGGATATTACATTTCTGCATCGATGTTTTAAATGACTATAAATGGCTCGTTGCAATATTGTGTTCCTCCGAGTTTTATTTGTTGCGGAGCTTTATTGGCCTCGTGGATGCGATCGGGCTTGGCTTTTTTGTAGGTGAATGTTTTGTAAAAATGCCGGGTATGCGCTTGGATTTTTGTTCAATCTTGCTTCTGTTGTCACTTATGCGTATCCTATTTGAACAATGAACAGATATAAATCATTAAAATCACTGTATTTGAGATAAAAAATTAAAAATATGTAGCTGTATGCTAAATCTTTGAAAGTTATTGTGGACTAGCTTTTGCCCGTAGCTTCGCTCGCGTTAAGAGGCCGGGTTACCCTCGAAATTCTCATACATACGTAATACCAAAATCATTTTCTGATACGAAAATATGTTTGAGTTATTTTTCAGCTTAAAATAGTAATTACCTAGGTTCCTGTACAAAATTTAACTTCAAAATATTTAAACACTAAAAAATAGAGTAAAACACCAAAAAATATATCAATAAATAGTAAATTTACTAAGGTGCATTCGGGTAATTCCGAATGGTTTTTCAACAAATTCATGGAATGTTTGTATTTTGATGAACCAAGCAGAATCAATGGGTTGTATGCCTTCTACAGTAGTCACTGCGTCTTTTTGAATATATAGCTTAGATCTCTATGCAGAGATCTTTCATAAATATCGCAGTAGTTTTTAAAATAAAATTGTTTAAAAACTTACTTTTTTTTTCTTTGCATTAGTGCAATTTCGAATTATGTACGGGCAATTCCGAATGACAGTTAAAAGTAGACTTTATTCACTTTTGACAAAAGGATCATAGTTCTTTTTCTATCGTAAATACCCTCCATAAATAATATTCACGATATTTGTCACAGAATAACCTGAACACGTTTGTGTTAAATTTCTATTTCGGAATTACCCGCCGATGGGTGAATGGTTCTCAATCTTTTAGCAGGTAAAGAGCGGATATTATGTGGTATTAATTTTTTATTAGAGATCGAATAAAAAATTAATACCACTACAATTATTAATACAACTACAATTAATTTTTTATTTGAGGTCGAATTTTGACCATTGGGCGACCTTTTTCTGTATTATGAATGGAAATAATTACGTAGGCTTCTTCAAGGATTTATGACTACAAAATTGTTTGAAAATAAGACTAAATATATAATTATAAAATTAAAGTTTTATTTCAAAATTTGGTAAGTAATTAGTAGGTAGCAAAATCACAAATGAACAATCAAATTGAATTACAAATTTTAAAATTAAACAATAATATTACCAGTAATAACTCAGGTAAACATACTAAAATAGTTGAGCCTCAGACACTTGAACAACATAAACAAATTATAAAGTTTTCTTTGGGGTTTTATATAAAAATTAAAAAAATCTAAGCAAATAAGTTTTCAAAATTTAATAAAATAAATCTTGACAATTTTTAACAATCAATGTTTAATAACTATTATCTAAATGGCTTCACCTAACCTATCCTATTTGATTAAAAAATCTTCCGTTCGATTGAATCACAATTTCCAGCTTTACTAACTTTAAGGCCGTCACAGACTTAGCTATAATATATATTGATATACCGTACTAAACTCACTGAGACCAGAAATATATATTATAACTGAGTGTGTGGTCACGCGAAAATTGTATAGAAAATATATATTAATATGCCTAGCTATAAATATATTAATATATATTATAGCTAAGTCTGTGACGGCCTTTAGTCTATAAACATTTGGCTGTCATCATTTAATAACATGAATTCTTTTTCATTGTCACAGCTTTTCTCTAATATTACTTTTTTTACAATTTGTAATTCTGTAATTTCGTCATAATCTCGTTTCTTCGTTTGTACAAATTTAAGACTTGGCTTCTTAACTGTTCTTAAAAAGTTGATGGTATAGTAGGTTTCGTCGTCTTTCTGTTTCATATTCTCAATTAATCCAATGTAGTAAGTCCATTTCTTTCTATTAAAGTATCTTACAAGTACGGTATCATTTAAGCTATATTTTTCGTCATCATCAGTCTTGTTTTGTTCTATTTGGTTATCATCAGTTTTTTGAGAGTCAGTCTTATATTGTTTCAGTTTCATTTTTTTTTCTTTATTTCCTTCTTCCTCATCATCAGTCTTGTTTTGTTCCATAAGATTCTTATCAGTATTTTTAGGAAGTTTGTTAGTCTTATATTCTTTCAGTTTCGTTATTTTCTCTTTAGGTGCTTCTTCGTCATCATCAGCCTTGTTTTGTTCTATTTGGTTCTCATCAGTATTTTCAGGAAGTTTGTCAGTCATATATTGTTTCAGTTTATTTTTTTTCTCTTTAGGTGCTTCTTCGTCATCGTCAATCTTGTTAATAAATTCAATTTTATTTTCAGTCTTATTTTTCTCTCTACAGCTTTCTTGAACTTTGGCAGCCTTATATATTTCTTGATTATCACAATCTCCATTTAAATGATAATTTTCCTTTCCATTCTTTGTTTTTTTGCCTTTACCTTTTCCTTTCTTTTCTTCCCCTTTTTCTTTAGTTTTTAAATCTTCAGCACATAATATTTTTTCCTTACCTGTAATATCACACAATATTTTATGTTCACTTGGACTTTCACCTTCTAGTTCTGTTTGCGGTTTTTCCTTTTCTATTTCTGTTTCCAAATACTCTTCACCCCAGAAACCGTCAATTAATGCTTCATAGTCACAATTATCAACAAAATCAAAATCGGTTTCGCTGTGTAAACTAATAATATCGGACACACTTGTAGAGCTGTCTGAAACTTTTCGTCTTCTTTTTAATTTATTTTTGCCTTCTTTTTCTTTATATTTTATTTCTGAAGTACCTGGTTTTGCAAGTGTAATCTTATCAGTTTGTTTTGCCTTTAACTTTCCTTTGTTCTTCAAGTCCCGCTTCTTTGATACATATTTAACCGGTGGTGTTTCATCTGCATTTTTTTTCATTGTAGATGTGATAACCTCAGCCCCTTTAGCCACTCGCTTTTTTTTATTTAAAGTATTCTCTTTTTTATCCTGGCGAATTTTTTCTAGCAATAGTTCTTCAAAATTTACTTTTATATCCTCGATAATTTTTATACGCGAAGTCTTATTTTCTTTAGGCTGAGAATTATCACATTGAAGGCATTTTGGTATATTAAATGTATTTCTCTCTCTCTTCATATCAAATGTATGGTATGCTACAAATGACTGAGCCTGATCGTCATTTTTTACCAGTTTTTTCAGATATGTAGGGTTTTCTGCATAAGATTTGGTACTTTCTTGATCGGGATTGGCAGTGTTTTCTGTATTTATGGCATCAAGAAAACGTTCTTTAAGCGTCTTCGGATTTTGGAGACTTAACTGTGCTTTTTGAAATCTTCTGTACGCAGCTGGATCGTATTTATCTACTGGTATCACTTGAGGGTCGTATGGGTAAATGCCAGCCTTTTTAAAACCACTCTTAATCACATCAGGGTCTACGCCCTGCCAAGTTTCTGCAAAGGTTTGGGAAAATATTTTTTTTGGCATCTTTGTGCCAACATTGTGACGCTGCCATTCAACTAGTTTAGCGTCCCATTTGGTTTTGAAAGACTTAAAAACTGATACGTCAAGTGGTTGTAGTAAATGGGACGTATGAGGAGGCAGCTTCAAAATGGTCACATTGTTTTCTATGGCCAACTCGACAACTTTCACATCCACATGTGTGGAATGTCCGTCATAAATGATTACCACAGGACGTTCTTCACCAAGAGCTGGAATTAAAATCTTTTTCATATAGTTATAAAATATTTCTGATTCCATCCATCCTTTGGTACTAGCTGCATATGCCAGTTCAAAATCGTAGTTTTCTGCTGGTGCCATCCACTCATCCCATATATTTTTTCCTTTAAATATTATTAATGGCGACACCTTTTTGCCAGCGGCGCTCACAGCCGTCAGTACGGTTATGTTCTCTTTTCCAGTCCCGCAAGTGGTCCTGGAACATGGCTTGTTAATAGCACCAACTACTTTTGTTCGGACTGGATCAAGTGATAACGAAGTCTCGTCTAAATTCCATATCAAGTGTGAGCTTTCGAATAGATTTAAGGAAGTCAACGTTTCCTCTAGCATCTTAAAATATTCCGAGACAACAAAAGGGTCTGTCATTTTTTTCCGTACGTATTCTACGGGCTGCGCTTTTTTAATAGACAATGTGTTCCTTTTTCTAAAACCAATAAACCAATCTTTGCCTGGTTTGTTGTTATTGAATGGGGTGTCCAATTTATTCTTTGTTACGAATTCCTCTACTAGCATTATCACTTCTTGTCTTGATAAACCAAACCCCCATTTCTCCATAATTTTAAGTTTATCTGCCAATTGCATTTCTAACGCAGGTGGAATAGCCGTCGGTCTACCCACATTATTTGACATAACGTTGTCTTTGATTCTGTCATAAAGAGTAGTTGTGCGGATTCCATACTTTTTCGCTGAAGCGTACATTGACAGCCCATTATTTTTAACGTCTTGGATTGCTTTGTCCATATCATTTTGTGTGTACTTTGGTTCTTTTTTTTTAATATATTTATACGGCATGGTTCTGAAACAATTTATATATATTTATATTGTATTTACCAAAGTAAGTATAAATAAGGTGAGTAAAAATTAGGTAGGTAGATATTAAATGAATTCATTTTTCAAATAAAAACTTTATTACAAGCTAAATCATTTTGGTTTATTCCAATGGTTGGGCAATTACGAAAAATATCAATGATAATTATCGATAGTGCCTTATTCAACTATCTACTAAGTACTAGGTACACATTTTTGTATTGAGCAATATATTTTGTATTTATGTATTTATTTTTCTTACTAAACCCACTGACCTCCATTATACAAGTACGCTGGACCTATGATACCCTTTGAAATGACAGCTGTTTTTTGTGCCTATTTGAAGCGGAATCAGCGCCCCAATGCGGGGGAAGAGAACTAAATCTGACGTAAGCATGACGTTTAAAAGTCGCTTGATAGCAGTAGTGGGAGTACTAGTATTAGTTGTACTAGTTTATACCACTGTAGTGATTATATTCTCTTTGGATTCTACAACCAATAGCGATTGAGCGACCATTTGCAAGTTACGTCAGATTTAGTTGTAGTTCTCTTCCCCTGCATTGGGGGCACTGATTTCGCTTCAAACAGGCACAAAAAACAGCTGGGTATCTTAATGTCCAGCGTACTTGTATAATGGAGGTCAATGGACTAAACCATTTATCGTGTTTTAGGCCAATTGTCTTCATTGTTATTCTCCTTTTCAATCAATCATTAGTAAATGCGAATTAAAGTAAAAATAATTAACAAATTTGATAAATTTCGATAAGATAATTAAATACGCCCGAGACTTGTCGAGCATGCTAGCCAACAGACTGGTTAATATAATATACTCTATGGGCAGCAGACTGCCATTTGCCTACCAATCGGCGGGCAGGCCGATCATACCTAAACTGTGGAATGACATCCCCCTGTCAAAGAGAATTTAAATACACTACGTTTTACCCCCTGTTTATATCACGTTCAGACGGAATTAACCTACCATCGGAATTACCCTATTATATAATAGATTGAGAACGTTTGAGAACCACTGAAAATCTCTATAGAAAAGCAACATCGGCTAAATCCGAATTATTTTTGATTCGGATTTACCCTCTTCGGGTAATTTCAATAAAAACAGAAAAAGATATCTAAGATGCGCTGAACCAATTAAAAACTATATTAAACACTAAAATCTATAAAACAAAAAAACAATCAGTTAAATAACTTACCAAATTTCTGAGATACGAAAGTTCGTGTAATTCCGTAATAGCTGAAAACGCGCGAAAAATGACACTGCGTGAAATGCGGCGCTGTAACACGTGCCGATCTACGTAGCGACCTGAGTCAACTGAAGCGGGGGAAGCTTTAAGATGGCGTCAAGATAAATGTTGCCACAGTATAAAATATCGTTGCGTTTGGTAGATAAATGAAATTTTCGGAATATGACGATTTTCGACATTACCCGTATTTCAACTCAAAAAAATATTTTTTTAGTATTTAAATATTTTGTAGTAAATTTACTATTTATTTATATATTTTTAGTGTTTTACTCTATTTTTTAGTGTTTAAATATTTAGTAGTAAATTTAGTAAAAAAAAAAATACACAAAAAAAATTTTTTTAGTGTTTAAATATTTTGAAGTTAATTTTTGTACAGGAACCTAGGTAATTACTATTTTAAGCTGAAAAATAACTCAAACATGTTAAATATTTTCGTATGAGAAAATGATTTTGGTATTACGTATGTATGAGAATTTCGAGGGTAACCCGGCCCCTTAAGAAGTATTATTATGTACAATCTTTCATCCTCTATTTTATCCCCTTAGGAGTGGAATTTAAACCAAAATCCTATCTTAGAAAATGCCTGCGTCATAGTAGCTTTATGCATGCAAAGTCTCAGTCCGATCGGTTTAAAATTGAAGTTTCATACAAACTTTCATCCCCTATTGTAATGCCTTGCGGGTGGAATTGATCAAAATCCTTTCACGGATGCCTATAACGTCATAACATCTACCTGCATGCATTTCAGCCGGATCCGTCCAGTGGTTTGTGCTGTGCGTTGATAAATCACTATGTCAGTCATTAAATATAGTACTATAACCTTTGAGTTATAGTACTATATTTAATAAAGTACATAGACATTTAACAGACTTGTATATTTTCACACGTAAGTACCTTTAAAGCATGTAGCACGCACCTTTAATGTAGCACAGTAGTATATGGTAGTTTTAGATAGATTAAGCAGTAGATAAACGTAGCCGTAATAAGATTACTGACACTAATGGTTAGAATTCACCCCAGACGAGACGCAGGCATTCACCACACGTATTCGATTCTTGATTTCCTTCGCGAAGAAAGACGCGCCCGTGGAGTTAAGTACACTCGACGGCAAAAGTAGTTGAAAATATAACTTCAAAGGAAATACCTCCCGCTTATTTTTCAAATAAATTCTTCTTAAGTTGCAGATAAAGCAATAACGTGTTTTAACGTCCGTCAAGATGTTTATAAAAGAATGTATTTTTCTTTCAATGCTGACGCGCTGACTTTGTTTCATGTTTTTAATTTTTCACAACTCCTAAAAATAGTCATAAGTTTATTGATATTTATTTTCAAAGGCAAGAAAAAAAATATATAATTGACGTCATACGCATACCTAATGCCTATTAAGTCCTGGAGAACCTTAATAACAGGTAGACTAGTAACATTCTGCCGATTCCTATAAATGTAGGTAGGATCCAACATGCCTTCAATTTTGGCATCTGCTACTCAGAAATAAAGGTGATTTTCGTGAGAGTCCCTCATGTCCTCAATATGTATGATAAATAAATTGCTATCCAATATCAAATGGATCCTATAGCGGTAAATTGTAGAACGCAATTTTATATATTACTATGACTAGCACAATTTACAAAAATAAAAAAATATCATCAAAGACAATTGGCTCATAAACATCGGAATATATCGGTGACGATATGCAGGGAAATATGGAGGCTTCTCCATGTTATTATTTCGCCCGGTCATTTTGCTAAAGTGTGGTTTTATTTTTTGACAGGTATTTACGAAGCTAATTTGAATATCAATTATTTTAAAGTAATATCAAAAGACGCACAATCCTTAGGCTTTCAGTAACGTACATTGATTTTAATAAGAGCTAATTATCATTCGTAGATATAAACCAATGAATTCAATATGGCAAAACTAAATAAAAGCTACAGAGGAAATCCAACCTTCGGTTTGAGGGATGAAACATTAACTTGATTCGAAAGCGAAACCATAAATAATAAAGTTTCACGAGAAACCTCTTATATAATTATTATAACAAAAAACATAGAAACAGGCATCACATCCCGATCGGGGGACAAATGAGACAAAGGAAATAAGAAATATTAAACGTGACTAGAATGTCAAGACCTTCCATACATGAGGCGGATTGCGCCGCCTCACGCCGCGCCGGCTTTATGTAAACCATTGTACTTTTATGGAAATAACGCGGGCACAAGACGTCGCCCGCCGAGATTTGTAACCGGAGTGCTATTATAGTGAACTCATTATATTTAAAATCGCCCTGTAAAATAATCGTAAACCCCGGACTCGGTAGTAAAAATTAACAATCCCTTTTTACTCTCGCTTCCTAAGATTTGACCTTCGACGTTGTTTGGATGCTGAAGGCTCGTTACAATATACTAAACTCTAAAGTAATCATGTACTTCTATGTACTTATGTTGTGAATATGTTTGCATACAGTTAGATACATCCACTTTAAATCCTCAGTAAATCGAACCTTCAAAAATATAAAATGTAAAGTCAAAAAGTAA
Source organism: Lysandra bellargus (assembly GCA_905333045.1). Classification (NCBI taxonomy): domain Eukaryota; kingdom Metazoa; phylum Arthropoda; class Insecta; order Lepidoptera; family Lycaenidae; genus Lysandra; species Lysandra bellargus. Next base: position 9,553,550 of record HG995349.1, read on the forward strand.
ACCAGATTTTCCGAAACAGAAAATACAATAAAAGCGTGCGAAAAAAATAAATTGATGAAACAGAAATTTAATAAAGAAAATTTTAATTATCTGTTTTTATGGCGAAAACATAATATATTTAATGTAATGAAATAATGACTCAAGTAGTAACGGGCTGCGAAATATTACGAGCGGCTTAACAGCGCTCTCCGGAGACTGAGTTCAGTTTAACGTTTTTATTCCGACTGTTTAATAAGTTAAATTTTGTTTGCGGCTCCTGGAGTGTGAATGGTTAAAATATAATGCAAATTTTAATTAAAATATTTTGTTTCTTTCGAGTATCTAGTGTTGTGCGAACACCGATTTTAGGGAAATATAGGAGATATTTGGCTAGGTTATATTTAGGCTTGATTTTCTTGATAAAGAAACAAAATGAAAGAGCATTCAGAGGAGTATTAAAAATATTTTATCGAGTGTTTATATTTCTGTAGAAAAGCTTTCGTCAAAGCGTTGTCGAAGTTCATAATAAACGAACAATAATCATTGTGCATTTTAATACTTACTTTAATAAAAATGTGAGAAGAACAATAGTTTATAATATTTGGGATCCAATTTTATTTAGTAGAAAGCGTCTGTGCTGCGAGTGAGAACCAATTGTGTATTCTGGTACTTTTCTTAATAAAATTACCATTTCAATTTGTAACAAGAATATCGTCCAGGTGCGGGGAGGACGGCATATTATGTAAGCTTATAGTAAACAACGATTGTACCTTACAATAAATAATATTGGTGTTACGAATGAGAGGTAATTTAGTTTTAAGTGTTTCAAGACCGCACTGCTTTAACGATTACTTAGTTTTAATTAAATGAGTAGTTTGAGATAATATGCTCCGAACCATTTCTGTCAAAGTCTTCATTAAATTGATGTGAAGTAAGTGAAGTCGCACTAAACGACGATTTTAATGCGTATAAATATTTTCCAAGAACGCGTCAGAATCACAGTTCTTAAAAACAACTAAAATACACTTTTAGTATTAGAGCCCCTGTTGTAATAATATTTTTCTCATGTTATTTCTATAAATTGTGTTAAAGCGTCAACAAAGATACATAGTGTGCAATTCCAATTGTAAACAGTTCAGCGTTAACGATAGATGCTTCATCAGATAATTTAGCAATCATCAGACGACGACGTTCAAAACTGGGATTTTTCTTTTCGTCCATGATGTTCCGCTTTATCTTTTGGATACAAAACCCTTAAGGGGGCGATTAACCCAAAATTGTCGATTTTATAATTCACTAGCTGTCCCGGTGAACTTCGTGTCACTTTAAAACCTTCCCTGGATTTCTACGAATATTTTTAGACTAAAATCGGCCCAATCCGTTCAGCCTTTTTCGTTACATATATATATATATATACTAGCTGTCCCGGTGAACTTCGTGCCACTTTAAAACCTTCCCTGGACTTCTACGAATATTTTAAGACTAAAATCAGCCCAATCCGTTCAGCCGTTTTCGAGTTTTAGCGCGACTAACACATTTGAAAATCCATTTTTATATATAAGATTGATTTTTATACTTGAAAATAAGCCCCGAATTGTTTCATTTTCTAAACATTTTTACACAATTTGGTCTGAACGAAAACACGACATATTAAAATTTTCTCCATAGAAAAAAATCATAAAGATGCATCCAATTTTTACGATTTTTTCATATATTGCCATAACCGTGCATTAAACTAAGTTAATATTTTAACACATTGTATCTATCATTGAGACAGTGACCTGGCGGATTTTTAAAATGTTGTATATTTATCGAGTTATTAAGAAAAAACTAACTTGGCGATGATTCCGCGTCGTCCTTTTTTACCTGGCATATGAAAGATGAATATGAGTGTGAAGAGAGAAGGACGATGTTTGATTTTTCGGGTTAGTCGCCCTCTTAAAAGCAAATTACTTAAGCCCAGTGAATGTGAAAAAGTATGAAATATATTATCACACAACTTCACACTTTAGATAATTTTAAGTTTAATGTGGCGGATAACGTGAAACGTCAACTAATACTGAGTAATTCCGAGGAAAGTTTCGAGAAAATTGGAGACATAAGTGGATGAAGTAAGTAAGTAGCAAATTAAAAATGTTCATTTTTTGCACAAATGTAGGACCGAAAAAATGATTGGAAATAAAAAAAAATGTGGATTTTTCGTAAAGCCAGATATTTTCATTTTTTCCTTAATATATTTTGTTCAATTAATCCTTAGATGGCAGATTCTTGGAAATCTATTGTTATTCTATTTTTGTCGCGATCACCGTCACGTCACGGTCACGATCTTATGGGGCTTGATAGGTTAATAAGAAAAAAAATTGAGTAATTGCATTTGTTATAAAAAGTTACTTTTATTTACTTCAACCACTCACGTCTTAAATTCAATAACGCAAGTGAATTGTTCCGGGGTGAAACAAAAGCTAGTATCTAGTATCTAGATTCTAGACTTACATAATCTAGACTAGGAGCTGATTAACGTCAGGCAGGCCGGGATTTATGGTTAATGGCCCCCAGCCAGACGGCGCGCGATGAATTTCTTACACAAACACAACGCTCCATATAAATACCATTTCAAATGGCCCTATTTACCACAATAACCAGTTGTTTGTTTGTTGTTGCTTAATGTTGATGTACACAACTAATTAATACGTGGTTTATGTACAGAAGAAGCAGAATTTAGACGACAGTAAACGTAAGACGAATTAAGTTGTATGTAGCAGATACTAGTTACTAAGAATGAAAGTTTCACTTGACAAGGAAGCTTAAAAACTAATTATGTAAAATTATTGAATAAACGTTTATTTATTTATTTATTTATTTATCATTCTTGTTATTTTTATTATTTTTTAGAAATTAAGGATACACTTTTTCCTCCAATTTCTTTGAATTCAAAATCCGCTTAATTTATTATTGAGTCAAAGTCTTTGAGTTATTCTCCCCTTTATCCCTTTTATTTATTAAAATACCTGCGTACAAGTTATCAATAAACACTTTCATCTCTCATATAACTTCGCAAATTGCAAATTTATTATTGATGAAATATTTTGTAGCGCATTCACTATAAGGTAATAAATAATATACTGCATTTATCAGAGTTTATAAAAGAAGATTATATATTTCAAATGTTTTCAGTACTTCACATCAAACTGATAAAGCAACAGGAAATTATATTTAAAATTAATGAATCGCTCGGGTAGACATTTCAGGTAGCGAATATAATTTTAACATTCATAATGTACTGTAAACTCAATATAAATATTATTTATTACAAATCCGCGCCAAAATTCGCTTAGCGTGCGGAAACCGTACATATTTTAGGATAAAAAGTATCCTATGTCATTTCTCGGGACTCAAAGTATCTCCATACCAAAATTCAGCAAAATCGGTTCAGCGGTTTGGTCGTGAAGAGGTAACATACAGACAAATAAACAGACACACTTTCATATTTATAATATTAGTATGGATTATATCTACGTATTAGAACGTTGAAGTAGGTGTTAACTTGTTATAAATAAGTTAAACGAGCGTGGAATTCTAGTCGGTAACAAGCTTAGAATACACTGGGCTCCTAACTTCCTAGACAAAACGTCTTTACAGCTGACTTGTCCCTGATAGTATTGACTTCGATGTAACTATTCGGTATCCATCTGAAGGATCCGTCATGTCATAATATTGTAATAGTCAAAACTATATTATGCTAAAGTTAGTGTGTAATATTATATTATTATATTAGTAGGTACCTGGTACATATTAATTAATTTATTATCTAGGTTACCAGAGGTCTAAATTTCTTTTAGTTTCAAATGCTTTCTGTATTTTTAAGGAAATGCTGCCTATATTAGGCCCGAGTACGTTATTTATAGATTAAAATATGACTGTATCTGCATTCTACATGCTATTTCTTCCAGGGGTTCCCAATCTTTTTCAGCCTGCGGCGCACTTAAAAGTCAATATTTTGTCACGGCGCCCTACTCTACTTAGCTGTAATAGCTAAAGAGAAGCTGTAATTAGGTTGAGCAAGTAAATAATAATAAACAAATATTTAATCATCTGCTTGCTTTGTGTAATTCATATTGTAATTTTATGATCGACTCACGGCGCCCCTCTTGCCTTTCCACGGCGCACCAGGGCGCCGTGGCGCACAGTTTGGGAACCCCTGATTTAAGCTCTTTTGGAAAAGAAGAAACGGTTGATTAAAATCTAGAGTATGTTTCATTAAATAAGTTAGTGACGCCTTCAACTGCGTTGCGGCAAAATTCGTTAATCGCGCGGGAACCATTCATTTTTCCGGGATAAAATGTATCCTATGTATTTTCCCGGGACTCAAAGTATTTCCATACCAAATTTCACTAAAATCAGTTCAGTAGTTTTGGCGTGAAGAGGTTAACAGACAGACAAGCAAACAAACAGACAGACATACTTTCGCACCTATAATTTTACTGTGAATTATATTTCGAAGACAAATAGAGTTATACACACTTCTGAAGCCACGTAGATATTCGAATAACAACAACAATAACTCAACAACGGCCGCGCCGCGATAGTAGCACTTAAAACTTACACTTGCCGCCGCATCCGAACTCGTTATGCGGACCCCAACAATGCAGAAGAATACCGTAATAATGTGTCAATACAACTGCATATACTCAAATTTGCCTGTCAAACTATTTCCTAGATTTTCAACAAGCGTAAAACACTCGTTAGAGACCTCACTTTGTTTCAGACGGCGTGTCGTCGGAAACGAAACTTTGTGAAAATATTGTGCTGGATATTAAGCTGTTCATGACACTCACACAATTTCATACTGCGCTTTGTGTCGGACGAGGCGCTCTATTGAACGACATCCGAGATCACGTTTCACAACATTAAACATTCAAGGAGTAGCGAACGGCGGCCCCCGATTGTCTTGTAAATGAATTACAACGCAAAATTGATCTAAAATCAGTTTATGTAGCATATAACTCAAAGAAGAGATATCGTGCACCAAGAAAACAGACTCCCGGGCTTAAAATGTGCGAACATGAGATAAAACTGGACTTCCGAATGAAAAGAAACTAAGACCGGCCACCACAGACTTCGTTTAAAAACAAAAGCACGGAAAATACGACCTTAATGTTCGCAATAAAGCGCAAAAATGTGGGTCCTGATGGGGTTAAATGTACGGATTTAAGAATCAAGAAACTTAACACATTAGTGTAATTGCCTCTTCGGGTGCGGCTGCGGTGTTTACACTGATGGAAAGCGATCTTATAATCAGTATAGGGAATTGTCGGACCGGGGAGATCACGGAACACGTTTTCGAGAGTTCTCCGACGTTTTTCTGTTTACGTTGCGGTAATTGTCTAAGACAGTGGTTCTTAACTTATATAAGTCGTTCGAAGAAAACGCTTTTCGAAAATTATCTTTAATCTACAAATGCTGTCTGAAAATTTATTACATTCGCCACACGGCCTCCATGCGCCGAGGGAAAAATATCTAAAACTTATAAAATCACCATCAAGATTATGTCGACCCACAGAATATAAAAAGCCCAACTTTGTGCCTTCCTGTCTATTTAACGTGTAAATGAAAGAAGTGACAAGATACCTTTAATGAGTAAAAGATTAAGAAGCACTGGTCAGGAGCAGGTAGCCGGTCAGACGGCGCAGTGCGGCACCGCATCCACCAAAACCTCCGATGTCGGACGTGGTTTGAATTCTAATACTTGTACTGATTTTATTTTTGCCTCCCTCATTCTCGATTCATCTAATAGTTCCTCGATTCACCTCCGTAAGATTTTCCTTGCGTCTAATGGAAAACGACTTAAATAATTTCTTAAAAAATCGCTTTTGCGCAAGCTTTTGCGCAATGTATCTTTTAAATACAATAGATGCTTAATAATATTATAATCAGGTTTCAAATGATTGGCGAACTATTTAAAGCATAAAACGTAAAAGTGGATTCACAACATGAAATATTACTGGGCGTTTCCGTTTTTTATTCTTACAAATGGATGATTTTAGATGACTGTATGGATTCTTAGATAATTTTATACTAGCTATTTGACCGAGCTTGGCTCGGTATCCGATAAAACACGAATAAAATGACATTTTCTAAAAATGATTCCTAGCTAGATCGATTCATCGCCCCCGAAACCCCTATATACTAAATTTCATGAAAATCATTGGAGCCGATTCTGAGATTCCAATTACAAGAATTGCTCGTTTAAAGATATAAGATAATTGTAATTTTGTTACTTTATTCTAGTTTTTTTTTTCCTTTAAAATTGAAAATCCACTGCTCGTTGCGGTGATCACATAAGCAATAATAATTATGCTCGGTATGCTCATATATCGACTAGAAACACAACCTTTTCTTGGCAAGGTTAATCCAACCTTCTGTACGTACGTGCTGAACATATTCGTGGTAAAACCGTTAGGAACATAGCTGGAAATTATAACATTATATTTTGTAAACACAAACGTAATAAAACAGCTAATATAATTTGAAGTCACGTGCATAATAAAGAATACGTGGGCTCGAAACTGGTCCCTTTCCGAATGCGGCCGGCGTCCGCTGACCGCCGCACTTTCGACAAATTTAATTATATCACCAAAATAATCTCCTTTGAGACTAAACTAGTAACCCCTTCCCGCGACAATTGTAAAGCATTATTATACTCAAACGACATCTGTACATTCATTAATTATTCTAATTTGTTTATTCTAAAGCGTGGGGTTGAATTAAAATATTAGTCTGATTGCTAATTACACCTTTGTAGGTTCGAAGTTTTGAATAAATTTAATTTGGAAAGTGTTACGGCTAATACTAAAATATGATGCTAATATGGTGCAAATGGAATTACATCTGGGATTAATATACTAAAAGATGCTAAAAAACTGAGAACACCTATTTTTAAATTAATTACAACTTTGACAACTATAGCTATTTTTATTTCATCCATTATGTTACATACTTTCTTTTTTGTTAATTTTATATTTTTGTTTATTTTTTTCAAGTTCTTTATTTCCATATAAACACTACAAACATAACAATAACAAAAACCTAACAACACAACACAAGGTAAGGAATTCAGCAGATATTTCTTATATTTCTGACAAAAATATCAAATTTTTGTAATTGTAATTACAATTAGGACTTACAAATATACAAAACGGCCACTCTCCGGTTTGGCATTATTTGCCTCATTATCATAACCATTTTTTTCTTCGTCGATTTGACTTAGACACATTGAAATATAAAAGAAATGAAAGATACGAACACAATAATAAATGTGGCGTGAAAGTTTTTTGGATAATGAGACTTAAAAATTTATGGGTACGGTAATTAGACAAATGTAGTGTTTTACGTAGCGATACAACGACACAATTGACAAAAACTAGCTTAGGGCAATGTACGTAGGTCAAATTATGTAACATAAACATAATATACATAATAAAAATCTAATTTAAACATAATTGAAAAGTGACGATTACGGTAATTAGACAAGTTTGTAACCAAAGCTACGGTAATTAGATACTTACGTGCTTTATCGGCGGCACACTAACATTAACGACGTGGGACCGCTGATGGGCTATGGCACACACTAAGGAGAAGCAACCCGTGCACTAGTAATAAGCCAAATCCTGATATTTTTGGATGGGCATCCAAAAACAGCAGGTGTTACGGTAATTAGGATTTTTGATCGGACAAGCGATTATTTCATGATAACTATTTATAGGCTGGACCTATTGAGTCGATATTTTGCAATGCGATAACCAATGTTTATAGACGTTTAAAACAATGAATAGATTAAATTAAATAGGTACGTTATAAAAATTACAAGCAAGTTTCGAGATCAAGTTGGCGTTACGGTAGTTAGAAAAACATGGTTTTTGACCACGACTTTAATTAATTTAGTCTGAATTACTTAAATTGACCCTATTTATGCAAAATGAGTCCAATCCACACCATTGCCAAAATTGAGTTAATAATGCAGAAGTATTCGAAAATGGACCTTTTTCGACCCTATGAAGATCATGCAAATCTAACAATTTTGGCAGAACAAAACATTTTCACAACAAAAATACCAACTAAGAAATTAATGAGTATTGTTTTTTTTTTTAAAGATCCAAGCTGCACTCCCCAATCAAGGGTCAACAACAATTGATTTCTCTCTTGATTTTTGATTTTTTTTTAAATTAGGCAAGTAGAATCATGCGGCTTGGTTCTCGTTTGCATATTAAAAAAGGCTTACTTCTCAATATTTTACAAAGACTCACGTCAGTCACGTGGCTGGTTTTTTGTTGATATAAAGGCGACGGGTCATTGTGACCCAGGCTCGACACGACACAAAATTACTCCCGCGTAACTGGCCTGGTTTTATTGAAACCAGAGTGATTTTGTGTATTGCGCACACACTTGGGCACTATAAAATTACTCTTGCATAACTGGTCGTGTGTATTGCGCACACACGAAAGTTACTACACGATCGTATAGAGGGGAAAATCCAGGAAGAACAAGCCGAAGAACCCCATAACCAGAACAAACAGACAAGAGAGAGAACAGACAAGACAACAAACAAACTCGGCAAGAGTTATAAGCACTCAAAGTTTGACATTAACAGCTCGGCAACTGTCAAACGTAGAACAAAAGCGGCCATAACTCCGCTCCCAATAGGCTTAGAGGAACGGGGTTTCTTCTAACATTAAAGGCAACACCTCGGCTACCCTCTCCCCGAATTTGAACTAAATCGGAGACATCGAATTTTTTCTCAATTCTGAGGCCAGGACTGAATAGAGGAGAAAAATCCAGGAAGAACAAGCCGAAGAACCCCATATCCAACAAATAGTTGCCGAGTTACAAGCATTCAAACTTTGACATTGACAGCTTGGCAACTGTCAAATGTCTTACAAAGGTAGCCATAACTTCGCTCCCAATAAGCGTAGAGGAACGGGGTTTCTTCTAACATCAAAGGTAATACCTCGGCTACCCCCTCCCCGAATCTGGACTAAATCGGAGACATCAAAACTTCAATGACGAATCTTCTACTATACTTACATTACACATTATTTGCATTTAATGGACAATGAAGGTCCGATACATATAATGGCTCATTATTTTGTAAAATGGCAATGTAAGATACCCCATTACTATTTTTTTTTGTATTTCTTTTTTACATTAAGATTTTTTCAATGTTGCTTGAAACCATCACTACTAATGCGAAAGTGTGTCTGTCTGTCTGTCTGTCTGTCTGTCTGAATGTTTGGTATCTCTTCACGCCCAAACCACTGAACTGATTTTGCTGAAATTTGGTATGCAGATACTTTGAGTACCGGGAAAGGACAATTCATCCCGGAAAAATGTACGGTTCCCGCACGATAAACGAGTTTTGGCGAAACGGAGTTGCAGGCATCATCTAGTTTTAAACATCCTTGTAAAAACCAGAAAAAAGTAGGACCGCCACATTATATCAGGTACCTAGGTACTTACTGCCGAAGCACACAACAAGATATATTTAGGATATGCTCACCTAGATACAAAAAAATATTAAGTTTTAAATCTAAATTATGATTTTTTTTCATTTCAATCTTTTTTTTGGGAATATAAGCAACAATATAAACTAAAAAATAATGAATATATATTTCATCCTATTACTAGATAACCGAAAGAAAAAATGCCGGTTTTCTTCAAAATTTGAAAGTTCATGAGGCCTCAGTTTATTTAAAAGCAAATTTTATAAGTTAAAATCGTTGTTTCTATAACTAATTAGATGTTAGACATCCAAATCGGGTGCACAGATCTCATGCACGAAAATCCTGCTGACTTGTGTAATAAATCTAAAGAGATGGTTCGCTTTGGATTATATGTATCCCACACTAATATAGTTTTGCTAAAAGGAACCCTCCTGTTTTTGTTTAATTTTTGTTGGAAATAGTAGTAATATTTAACATATTTATGTTTGTACGCATATAATAAATTACCAAATATACTATTGTAAATTAACTTTACTTAAAATAACAACCAGTTTTAAAGAATACACAATTTTAATAAAAACGGTTTTTTCTCAGAACTGTCATCGTGTGGGTTGAGTCCGGTATGCATAAATGGGTCCATTATTAGAAGCCTGTGTTCATAGGCGTCGGCAGGGGGGTGCCAGGGGGTGCACTTGCACCCCTTGGGAATCTCGGGATCAACAGGAATTATTATTGAAATAAAAAGCCGTCTGTAACCCTATTACCTACTATGCCGTACAAAGATAGTTCGTAATGTTTTGGCACTAAATGTATTCTGCAGTTGACGTATATAGATAGTCACTGTTGTTCGTAAAAACTAAAAAGAAAAAAAAAACTAAAATCTGCACCCCTTGGAAATTATTTCTGCCGGCGCCCATGCCTGTGTTTAAGTTTGTAGCTAGATACTGATGCTATCTACCGTTTAAAAATATAACATACTTGAATAAGATAATATTACAGAGTATACAAGCCCGGGACACGTAAATTTTGCTCTCCTGAGAATGGCCGAAAACATATTATTACAGATGTGTAATTGTTGTTTTTCGATAGAAAAATAGCGATGACGATATTGTATCAAAAAGAAATATCAGCCAGTAAAGGAGAGCTACAATAAGTCGTCTGAGACAATAAATTGCTGGAGAGCCGCTAATAAATTCATAAAATAGGTTTACAGTGAAGTTAATTACCTTCTTAGAAAAGTCACTTCATACGCCGCGGCCCCTTTAGCAGTACAAATATTCTAAAATTTAATCATTTATAGCAAAGATTTAGCCATGAAAAGTTTTCCACTTGAAACTTTGCCACTTTGCTGCAGCCGAGTCGCGTTTAACAAAGCTTTTTCATACTTACATTTTTACATCGAGAACGGAACGTCACGCTCGGTTTCGTCGGCGGCCGTCCGCGACGCGACGCGGCCCGACGCGGCGCGGCGACCAATAGGCGGCGTCGATATTCCCGTCACGTTCAAAATTCCTTATATTTCATCTTTTTGTACGGCCCCGAAAAATGTCATCGAATACGCATTTTCGTGTAATCCTCGTAAGTCTCGTAGCTTTGCCGGCGCTCGATGTTCGCGGCGCCGCGCCTCGTGCCCCCCTCCCATTATTTGGTATGTGCCACGTCGTGATCTCCATCTAAAGCAGCCGCCTTCCATATCGTAGAATTAGCGCTCCATGACTTTACACATTTGTAGAATGCCATCCGATATTCACACGATCTTTTCATCGAAATTATCCTGCTAACTGCTCTATTGTATTGGGCTGACAATATACGCTCGTATTCAAATAGATTCCATACGCCTATACCCTACTTATTCATACGTCTGTTACAGTAACTGTATAATATAAGGCTGCTTAGTTATAAGAATAGTTTTTTATGACGTATTACTGAGAAAAACGAGCAGACTGATCACCTGCTGAAAACAATAACCGTATCTAATAGCCGATAGATGCCCGGAATAGATTATACATTTTTAAAAGTGATATGGTATTCTATAATTCAATTTAAATTCTTCATAATATAATGAAATAAACTAAACTGCATGAATCTATACTAATATTAAAAAGCGGACGAGTTTATTAGTTTGTTTGTTTGTTTGAACGCGCTAATCTCAGGAACTACTGGTCCGATTTAAAAAAAAATATCAGTATTAGATAGCCCATTTATCGAGGAAGGCTATAGGCTATGTTTTATCACGCTAAGACTTATAGAAACGAAGAAATAGAGGAAAATGTGGAAAAAACGGGAAGAAATTATTTGAAAGGGCTTATTTGAAAGCGCTAATCTCAGGAACTACTGGTTCGATTTGAAAAATTATTTCAGTGTTAGATAGTCCATTTATTGAGAAAGGCTATAAGCTATATTAATTTATCACGCTACGACTAATACCCCAGGAAAATTAAACATTCGACCTCGGAATAATTCGCATAGAGCTGAAAATTGGTACAGACGTTAAATACACCATTACAAATAAAACCTCAAAAGTCCCCAGCGATCCTCCTTGTGCAAAAAATTTTATTCAAGGTCAAAGGTATGAAAATAAGGTTTTTCCTGGTTTTTTTCCAAACTGTACATTTTATCACAAAAATAGGAAGGACAAGAGTGTAGATCATAGAATTCTCTACAAAAAATATTCAGACACTTTTTTTATACGACCTAACATTCCTTATGAATGGCGAGCTTAAAGTTTGGGAAAATCATATATATTATGCTTATATTATAAAGCTAAAGAATTTGTGGAACTACTGCTTTGAAATGAAGAATTCGTTTTTCGTTGGATAGTTTTATTTATTGAGGAAGACTTGAGCTATATAACATCACGTTACCACCAATTTACGGTTTGCGTGAAATTTATAATTAACGCGGCCGGGCGGAGCCACGCTTAGTACTACATACTAGGGTTGTTTGAAAAAATTGAAATGTTCTCGGCCTGACATACTTCTGAGTGACTTGCATGCATACTCTTGCTCTTCGCGACTCGAAAAGTTTAGATTTGGTAACGGTAATAAGTCACACAGAAGTATGTTTGGCTGTGAACAACCCCCGTATGCTGTAGTACAAGAAGTTCCGCTCCGCCCTGTTAATTACGTATTTCACGGAAACCGTACATTTTCCCGAGAAACAAAATAGCCTATGTTCTTCCTCGTGGTCCACTTTATATCTGTGCCAAATAACATAAAAAATAGTTCAGCCGTTTGTGAGATAAGCTCTTTCAAATAATTTTCCCGTTTTTCCCCATTTTCCTCTATTTCTTTGCTCTTATTGGTGCCAACGTGATGTTATATAGCTCAAGTCTTCCTCGATAAATAAGACTATCCAACAAAAAACAAATTTTTCAATTCAAGGCAGTAGCTCCACAAATTCTTTAGCTTTATAATATAAGTATTAGATATGATTTTCCCAAACTTTAAGCCCGCCATTTATAAGGAATGTTAAGTCGTATGAAAAATGTGTCTGAATATTTTTGTAGAGAATTCTATTATCTACACTCGTGCCCTACCTATTTTTGTGATAAAATGTACGGTTTGGAAAAAAAACAGGAAAAACCTCATTTTCATACCTTTGACCTTGAATAAAATTTTTTGCACAAAGAGGATCGCCGGGGACTTTTGAGGTTTTATTTGTAATGGTATATTTAACGTCTCTACAAATTTTCAGCTCTATGCGAATTATTCCGAGATTACGATTTTTTTGCGTCTAATTAGACCGGGCTATAATAGGAGCGAAGAAACAGAGGAAAATGTGGAAAAAACGGGGGAAATTATTTGAAAGGGCTTATCTCACAAACTACTGGAGCAATTTTTCTGTTATTTGGCACATATAAGAAGTAGACCACGTAAAGGATCATAGGCTATTTTTCATGGACTAATTTGTCTTTGAAATATCTAATTTACGCGGGCGAAGCAGCGCGGAACGTCTAGTAACATAATATTATTTATTATCTATAATATCTCCAGCCCCGGCCCGGTGTTTGATGTTTTTCAGCGGAAGGAAACGTGTGATCGGTGCCTTAATCTGAGGTATATTTTTATCGGTAATGTAGGCATGAGTGAGGATGCTAACATCAAAGTATTATATTCACTGGGTGTGGGTGGAATACGCGGTACGCCATGATTCTTGTTGAATGAGGGGGTATTTTAGTCTCTTTTGTGACGTTCATCTATTTTTATGGCACCTATATATCTTCTTTTACATTACATCCCAATATGAAGTCTTACGAAGTTTTCATCAATGACTTCGTTTAGCTAGCAAGATAGTCATGAAAATTGACTAAGACCATTTTAAAAATTTCTACACCACACCGTTTAAATATTTTTTAAGACTTCGATGATTACTAAAATTGACAAATTACTTGACAAGTGCTGCCTAAAAATTGCGCGTTGTCCCTCTAGAATCTTGATAGTATTTTGTTATAAGTTATATACAAGTTTTTCATTACCATAATACATTTCCTTTTTCGACATTGTAACCACAAGCAGATTTTTTGATAACAAACGTTCCTAAACTTGCACCAGTGTAGAATAAGGTGACGTCACGCGTGAGAGGATTGAGCAGTAATCCGGTCCTTATCGGAACATGGAGCATGCACCTTGCACAACTTCCGACAACAGCCCAACTAGTTTAGAAGCTTTGAAACTCTATCAGATACGTGAGCTCCGACCGATTACCTGGAACCACTGGACAATGTAAGAAATGGATGACATAGATTTCAACATTAGGCGACAATATCGACTCTATTGAGTGACTTTGTTGTTATTTTGTATGTGTAGTAACAATGGATTGACACAGGACAATTTATTTATAGAAAAATAATAGATATAACTAAAAAGTAGATGCGAATGATGATTAGGTTTACCTTAAATCGAAAATGAGTTGCTTTACAACGTAAAGCCTCTGCTTCTCACTTAAACATTCCAAGAAAAAAAATCATAAGTCAACTGTTTTGAACGGAGTATAAATTAGCAAGTCTACATTCAAATGCGGCTAACGTTAAACTAGTTATAATCGTGGTGAACGCTAAACAAATTTGTTCGTTACCAACTAATTTGAATCAATTATGTTGAGACAATGTAGTTAAATATTGGCATAGAAATGTAACTAACCGCAAGATGTGGTCGGGCTTAGAAATACGATAGATGTATAGATACATCTATCGTATCTGTGATATGGATAGACTCTCTCGCTGGGATTAATCTATAATGCGTTGTATACGATAGGGGGGGGGGGGGGGGAATATCTATATGTAAATACAGATTCCTATTGTATAATATACAATGGCTTATTAGACTTTGCGATTGACTGATATGGGATGTCACAATCCGAACGTACATATAGACGCAGATAAAGATTCCAGAAAGGTATTTTTTATTGCACAAATCACAATAGAACACAATAATTACTCCATCCATTTTTTCACAAAGCCTCGTCCAGGTCTTAACGATATTGCGTCGTGCCGTGTTCGCCGTACAGTGTAGGCACTAACTAGCGAACGCAGCTGGGGCTGCGGTGGAGTGACAATGTTTGGACGCATCCTCGGGGCGGAGCTCGTGCGTCGCATCCGCAATGAGCCTCCTCGACCCTCCCCGCATACCCTGCCGCCTCCGCGCAGCCCCCCGGAGCTCCTCGGTCCTCCCCGATCGCCGGACACGAGCAGACCGCCACTCTAATTTATAGCAACGGTTAATTACCTCCAAGAATCTGAGTCAGTTCGGCTGCGGCGCCCGCAAACGCCTGCGTTTGTTTTGCTGCGGCCAATTCCTAACATCATTAGGGTTAATTTGAAGGATAGGAACGTGTATCGAAAATTCTCGACTCGAATTTGCTCATTGTAAAATTGTGTTTCATTGACGTATAGTTCTACTAGTGTACATGCAGTGCAATACATTTAAATAGGATATTGAAGGGGAGAATTTACCCCTCTGGGGTACGAGATTCCAAAAGTAACTTTTATCTGTCTAGTCAAAGGGAACACTAATAAATACTCACAGTCTTCGTCTAGTCTAAGATGTTTATAATAATGATTGTATGTTATGTTAAACCGAGGAACTGTATAGTATTACAAATCAATCGCTATATTAATATTAATTACTCAAATTATATGCATTGGAAAACAAAACTTTTTTCGAAGTCGACTCGTGATTAATATGCAAAATCAGTGTCGAGTTGAATATTTGTAAAACTTTGAGTATTTACTCGGCGTTGTTCGTTAGGAGTTGATATTCATAAAGCGCATTTAATTATTATGTTAACGAAACCTCTTGAATAAAATATAAGACGCGGATTGTCAAAGGGAATCAAACGTTCATTATTTATCGGCCGGCGGAGGATAAATTAGAAAACTTCTCTAGTCTTTCATAAAAGACAGGAGTTATAAAATATACATTTAGACGAAAATAGTAAACACAAACGAATGTTTTGTTTTTATCGCCGCCGAGATCCCAGGGAGGTGTTTTCGCTACTAAATTATGGACAAATCAATTCCTTTACTCGGACTGGGCTCGGCGTTCCCGGCGATAAATAAATAATATATCTGTAATTGTAACCAACTCGGAGGAGCCCGCTCCGACCTCCGTGCGTACCTTTTTCGCTTTATTTCGTTAGTATGCGTATTTAGGTTTTATTTGCGCTATAAACTTTTTTAATAAATTTCGTATTACACGAAGATATTTTTTATATCATCCCGAAATACTCGAGCCCGGTTTAGGTCTCGTATTTGAAATATTTAAGTCGGCCGAGGAGCTGAGGAGTCACATTGCAGAATTTGAATTTGTATGACTAGGTCTCTACAACCAGTAATGAAATTTTCAAAGCTCAAATAAAGGCTAAAGTTTCACATCTACTCTAGATGCTAGATAGTATACGCTCCATAAAGGTAATATACCGATAAGTATATTAACTTTATGATACGCTCTAATGCAGAGGTTCCCAACCTTTTTCAGCCTGCGGCGAAGTTACACGTCACAATATTTTGTCACGGCGCCCTTCTCTACCTAGTTATTACAAAAAGATACATAAACATCTTTAATGATTATTATAGTTAGGTTAAGCAGGTAAATAATAATGAACAAATATTTAATCATCTACCCGCTCTCCATAATTAATAAATTTATTTTATAATATTTGTGGTTTCGGATAATGATGAAAGATCGACTCACGGCGCCTCTCTTGCCTTTCCATGGCGCACCAGGGCGCCGCAGCGCACACTTTGGGAACCCATGCTCTAATGTCTCCACTCTCCATCTAGATTTAAAAATAATAATCAATTAATAAATATATAAAAATAAAAGAGACCGTCTGTTATTTTTATATGTACAAATCAGTTTACTGAAATCTATAAAATAAGCATAACGTTTTAATGCATCGCTTGTACAACTCCGAGATTGCTCTAATAAAGCACAGCAGCGCCAATTACAGAGTAGCGAACTGTCGGTCTGTCGCTAATGCTAAATACGTTAAAGTAGTCGGCGCTTCCAATCAGGACTACCTAGTACCTGTTATCCGACGAACTTCTCCTCCAAATTGTTTCGGAACTGTTCAAGTATTCAGTTCACTTAAGCGTCTGGGTCATGAGGGTGATAAAAATTAATGAAAACTTGTTAGTCGGTGCTTAAACTCCCGCGAAGATTTAGCTCTAAACAATTGATGTTTATGTAACGCCGGGCTCGACTTAAATATTTCCAAACTAATTTCTAAGTTCTCTACGGTCTTGCAGTTTTCTTTTCAACCGTAGTAATGGTTAGAACGAAAGTTTGTTAATTTGCTTTATATTTTCTTAATCGGCTTCTATCTTGTAATAAAATATTAAAACATTTCTAAATAATAACGTAAATAGTTGCCATGTCCAAAACTCACTAAAGCGAACAAAAATAGCTGTTATGGTTTTAAAAAACTATAACAATAACTAACACAGTAAAGTCCATATACGCATCACAAATAAAAATCTCTCGCGATATTTTGATATGTTTTCATATGCACACAAACGCATGACATGAAACATTGGTGCCAATATCGAAATCCAATCAGCGGGGTGTGATTGACAGGAGAGCCGGAGCCGGCTGCTGGACACGAAATGGACAAACGTGGTCGGTCTTGGCTTAACAAAAGCCGTTAAGCCCGGCGTTATGTCGGCGCTAGATTAGCCGTAAACGTCTATTCGAATGCAATAGAAAGTATTAGGGTCTTTTCACACGACGTATTTTTTGCGCACTGACGACGCGCGTTTCTGATGCGCTCGTCTTCTGCGTGTTTCAATCGCGTTTTTGCAGAAATATAGTTATAAACGTGTCGGCTTCCGAACGTTTGCTGAGCGTTCAAGTTGCGTTTGTATCGATACAAACGAGCGTAAAAATACGTCACGTGGAAGGACCCTTATTTTTCGTGCGGATTTGTGACGTTGCTTTAAATCTTGTTCATTATTAGTATTTCCTGGATTGGTGATAAAACTAATTTTGTCCAGTGTACCCGGCTGTTGGTCAAATATTAATACACTCGAAATAGCATCGGCAATCTAAATTAATGAAGGTAATGAATTCAAGTTTATAAAATAACTAGACGACGCCCGCAACTCCGTTGCGCAAGAACTCGTTTATCGCGCGGGAATCGTACATTTTTCCGGGATAAAATACTTTTTATCCCGGAAAAATGTACGATTCCCGATGTATGTAATGTATGGAGATACTTTAAGTCCCGGGAAAGGACATAGGATGCTTCCTATGTCCTTTCCCGGAACTTAAACTATCTCCATACCAAATTTCAGCAAAATCGGTTCAGCGGTTTGGGCGTGAAGAGGTAACAGACAGACAGGCAGACACACTTTCGCATTTATAATATTAAGTAAGTAAGTATGGATTTATTATGTAAGTAAGCTGAATGAAGAGTATAATTTTCTTAGGAATAACATTGCTTTAGTAGTTTCTATAACACTGGTACGGTAATTACAACATCAATAGTTACTAGTAGTCTTGTAAAAAAAAAAATAACAAAAAAACTCCAAGAACTACAAAAACCGAATAACATTCCGATACAAAATAAACTTACTTTTATTCAATTCAAAATTTATTTAGCGACGTTTTACACTTTTCCGAAAAAGGTAAAATCGAAAATTCATCGCCGTATTCGATCATTGTACTCTGAGATAAGTTCTTATAAAATAAAAATAAAAAACAATAAATAATAATAAAGTTACTAATCTCCTTGGTATAAAAATGCAGTCTTAATGTTAAGAACACTTGAACCTCTCACATCTAAAATATTACGACTGTTTCCTAAGTCAATTTAAAATTTATTATACGAAAACAAGTATTATGGTCATCATAAAGAACGAGCACCCTCCGCACGCACGAATTGAAATAAAATTTACAGACACGTCATCCTCCACGTAAACCCACGGAATGGCTTATAACTAAACAATGTTCTTTTTCAATGCAAAGAAAGCTGTTCTTTTACTGTTGAGTTTACCCCATGCAAAGCAGCGTGTATATGACGTACCATCTATCTGTAGTGTCGTAGATTCTAATACTGATGCGGTTTTCTTCGTCTTGGATGGTGACATTTTCTCACTAAAACTACTTCATATAATGAGTTTCGGTACATTTTAAGACATCAACTTATTTTAATGGAATTATATCTTTCTGCTCAATTTTCCGCCCATTCGTAACGATTTAGGCTTTCGACTGTGATATACGGCTAATTTGTGATGGTAGCAAAGCTGTTGAGCGCGGCATATAACGCTCTGACCTGCCGTTATTAATACGCCGGTATCCGGTGATCTATTCTAATAATGATGTACATCAATTAGGCGCTGATGTATCTGTATCCCCCGGGATTTATGTGCAGCGCTCCGCTGACTCATATTTACATATATATTTCGTCACATACAGGTAACCTACTTGGCGTTGACACGGTCTTTGTCTTGATCTGTGTGACATTCATCTACGAGTATGATTAACGAAGCAGATCAGTGAAAGTTACTAAAAATATCTTGTCTTAAACCGACTAAAAATATGCACAAACATGACCGCTAACCTGACTAATATTAGCTATGTCCACTATCTCCACAATAAGCGACAATACGTTTTTCCAATAAAGATCGTAGACAGAGTTTGCAGAGCGGTGCTGAAAATTCTTGGGCAGTTGGAACAAGTTGAGGTCAGTTCAGCGGCAATATCGCAAGTTCGCCGCAGCTGGCGCGATGTCTCAATAATCCACGAGGTTACCCTAATCGACTGCCCCCCCCCCCCTCTCCCCCTGGAACCTCTTCCCCCTCCGCGCCCCGCGCCGCAAGTGTGCCCTGATTAATTCTGATGCTACGTGCCTCTGTTCTTACTTCTTATATCATCTTTCGATTATCACGCTAAGTTATTTCATTTACTTTATATAGTCGCTTTGCCAAAAATAGCAGTAGTAGATCGTTATTATTTGGCTCAGTCAAAGTTGTAGTCGGTCAATAATGACTGGGAAACAAAAAGTCATGTCATGGTTGTCACATCAGTAAAAGTATCAGAATGACGCCTTTGTGAAGGAACGACTAAACATTTATTTATAATCTTTGTTAGTTTCATTAAGAATATATTTAGCGAAGTTTATGAATCGTCTCGCGGACGTATGCACAGTAATTAATGGAGCCGCGTGCTAGTGCTGTAATAGATCGCCGGCGAAATATGCGCGCGCGCAACGTGCTTAACATAATATATTAACATACAGTTTATAGACAGTTCATAATAGGCCAGTTACTTGCCATAATTAATCCATAGCATTAGTAAAATATTGTCGTCAGAGGTATATAAGGTAGGAAAGGACCGGACGCTGTGTCGATGGCATTTATAGAAAAAACTACAGTTAAACAAAGATTTGGAAGCATCTGGATTTGATTTGGAATTACTGAAAGGCGTTGTTGTGAAACAGGTGTCTCTCAAATGATAATTTCATATTAATATTAGAAATGCGAAAGTATGTCTGCCTGTCTGTATGTTACCTATTCACGCCTAACTCCCAAGCCGCTTAACCAATTTTGATAAAATTTGGTATATAAATGCTTTGAGTCTCGGGAAAGGATATAGGACACTTTTTATTCCGCGCGACAAACTGATTTTGGCGCAACGGAGTGGCGGACGCCATCGAGTTACAATTATAAATCTAAGGGCCTGTTTCACCGCTTCCTGATAAGGCTATCCACCACTTAACTTGACACATAGAGTATAGAGAATCTGTCAAATAAGCCTATCGGGCACCTTATCAGGAAGCGGTGAAACAGGCCCTAAATATATTAAAAATTGCGATTAGTTTCGCGTTAAAAATATAATCCTGTATTGTAGTCAGATCGATAGATAAATATATACATAAACATTTTATTGCTTACGTTAAAATAAATAAGTACGCACTAAAATAAATTTTGTGTAATTTTTTTAATTAGGCAAAAGTGTTAATGTGAGTACCTATTGAGCCGTGAAGAACACTTAATCGTGTGTCAGTCGGACAGTAAGCCTGTTCTTGAGCCAAATCTTATTTACACGGCATTACCGGCGTTAGCGCACGATCGCCTATAATCGCCTTACGTTCGACCGCCGCTCAGCTTACAAGATTATAAAATATTACGTTCATACATATTTTTAACAAGTGTGAAGATTATGGTTCAGTTACAAGTTTTTATTTAAAATTAGCAATTAATTTTATGTAATAATTTATAATAACTTATAATGATAAATAGGTAATTTTCATTTGTTTTTGTCATAATATAATATAATAAAAGAAAAATAGCCTTTATTCTACCACCATACATTTAGAATATTGCTACATTTTTTGTCATACATAATATTGTCTATTTACAGGATTGTAAAATATTACCATTAATATTTCTTTGTGTGTTAAGATTATGAAGTTTTTGTTGCAAGCGTATTTTTTAAAATAATAATTAAGGCACAAATTATTATTATTAATATAGTAGTACTTAAGTAGACAATTTTTGTTTGTTTTTGTGCCATGCATGTCAATGAAATTTTTGAATGGGTTTTTGATACCTGCAATAAATTTATTTGTAACTAAATTAGAATAAACTTAACTCTGATAATTATAATATTATTGTTAAGTTTTAACCTAATCCAAATAAATTTCGATTTCTATTAGGTTTATAAATTTAACCCTAATAATTATATTGTTAGGCTTAAGTTTATTCTGATTTAGTTCTGTTATTAAATATCAAAAATTCATAAAAATTTCTGGTAAGTACATTTTATTCGGCCTTCCAAGTTCCAACCATTATAACTGTGTCAATACAAAACCACAAACGTATTGTGATATTGAGGTAATATATCGGCAGCGTTTCTAATAATTTGTGTATTATGTTATCCGTCGCGAAGTTTTCCCAATATTTCTATATTGGGGAGGGTCGCAACTTGCTTATTGTTTGTTGGCCAACTTAATAAGCCCGCGAATCGCGATGTATGGCGATTTACCCGCTATTGTCAACGTCTAATGAATTTTTTAGCCATAACTATAGAGATTAGAGACATATTATTCAACATTATATGACACAAACAACAACGCCTAATGAATTATTTATCCATATCCATAACTATAGATACATCGACATGGTTTGTTATTTTGTAAGTGGAGAAAAAAACGTAGATTTTAATTGAATACAAAGACTAAAATATTAATAACATCTATTAATAACATAATTAATATACTTAACATAAAGTAATTGTAACAAGCGTTTTTGTCTTATTGTAGATAGTAAATTCGAAAAAGAAAAACTATAATATCTTTAACGCTGAAACACAATTCCATCGTTCACCCGGCCACAAAAATATATGCACAGCTAATAAAAATATTTTTACGTTTTACATGGACGGGTAACTTTAATATGACTCCGAATAAAGCGTAGTCTAATAAATAACATGATAAAATGAAATAAAAACTATGTATGTCATATCAAAATTATTATCTTAGTGTCGTTAATTATATAAAAAAAACAATTAAATATAAATACAGTTTAGTAATGTAAGGCATTAAAAGTATTGTGAAATTATGAAACCGCGACAGAAGTTATATTTGAAAACACTTTTCAGTTCTCTCACTTACAAATGAACAAAATATTTCAAAAGGATTCAGTAAAAGCAAATTACGATAAGTTCAGTAACTTAAACTTTATTAATTATGAAATATTTAAATTATTTCAAGAATTTAGTGACGAATCAACTGAAAATTATGTTAAATGTTTTTTAACTTCATCCATCAATGTAATAAATGTTAAAAAATATTGTTTGATACAATCACTTAAGTTAAAATCGTTAAAAGTTTGATTGAGGAGTCCCTTCAACCCTCTCCCTCGGCCCTTGACAGTCGTTAATTATTATTATTCACCCCTTACTGACTAACAAATCCTGAGCTTAGACGTTGATCATACCCCTGCGTCTGCGGACACATTAAAGGCATCCACCACGATCGAATTAATACTTGCACGACCGCAAATTATGTCACAAATTTTATAGATGAAACTACGATTTTTAACACCCCTTGTTCAAAATGCTGACATATAAGTTCAATAAGCAGACGTCATAGTCAAAGCCTTGAGCTGTATGTATGTATAATATTATGAAATACTGTAGTACTGATGACTTAAGCAAGGCGGCCACTAATTTCACGCGTTTCATCGAAAACTAGTTTTTATGCGAGTTTCATATTATGCTTTCTAAGAAACCAGTTCACACCAGTTTCTTTACGATGGATCGAAACAAACGATCGCAGAACAATCAACATTTTTCCACCATACGATAATATTTGCACTCTCAACTGTAATTTATTCGCAACGATTAAACAACTCTGCACCACAATTGAGGTGATAACGAACTGAAGGAAGCCTATAAATAAATGGAGTTGCATTTTGTCGGTCAGTGCCATTAACGTCGCACCGATCGACCCGATGAGCGGGACAGATCGATCCGTCGCATCGACCTGACCGCTCGTAAATCATCGTAACGAGCGCCGACTGCGGAGATCGACGCACGTGTGATCTAATACTCGGAATTTATTTACCGAATTCCGATCTTATAGATCTTATATCTGAATATTATAATCAATTAAGAACTATTTCAGAATAACCATAATCTACCATTAACATTGAATTGTGTTTAAACTGAAAAGTCATTAAAATATTAGATTGTTAAATTATTTTTTCCGGGAAAACATTACAATGTCATAAATATTATTGTACAGGTAAGCTCTATTAATATTTTTAAACATATAAATTAAAAGAAAAGTAAGTCAAAAAAAACACGTCACAAGTCACAACGGTTCAAGACTTTGCCTTATTTCGTAGTAATAATTATGTATTTTTAAAGGAACAAGAGTCGGGTGCGACGTAGCAGTTCGTAGCACACCGTAGCATGCTACGAACTACTACGCCAACCTACGAGCTACGGCCTACGCCTTTACGACCACACTTTGGCCATGCCGCATGCGTCAATCAGCGCACAGCAATAGAACAAACGTCATTGTCAAAAGTCATTAGGGCAATCTGAGTGATAGTAAAATGTACATTATTATGGGATTAACTATTTAAGAAATTATCTAGCTAAACAAAAAAGTTTCTACCAAGCTAGCGTGAAATATAATATTATTCATGACAAAGTGTGAAAATATTTCGTTCCTTGCACATTATACGTGCAAATAGCTGTTTGAGTCATTTGAAGCTGTAGATCTGCATAACGGCATCTTATAATTACAAATAATAGCTGAGTAGAAAAAGTAATTAACAATTACTCTGTTATGCTCCGTAATGAAGGTAATTTGGTAGTACACAGCGGGTGGTACGTGGCGGGCGCACGAGCGGAGCGGGCCAGAGAGCGGACGGGCGCAGAAGCGGACGCCGTCGCGGGTAGCAGAGCGGGTGGCTAGGCGGGCGGCCGGTTGTCTCCGCCTAATTGAATTTCACGGCATCGCGAAATGACTGCGACTGCACAAACTCTTTCTGTAAATCTTATCGTAGGGTCGGTTAATTGCACTGTCGCCTTACATCACTCCCCGGTTATTCGATTACGGCCCCCCGAGGCCGCCGTCGGATAACACGATACCTCATTCGCCTTAAGAATAAATAAAGACAATAAATATTCAATATACCGAAGAAATAGCAGTGAAACGACGCAATCGTATTCTCCACTCGTTCGATACTCCCCGCACTGTTCTTCACGCTCGCCGAGGAACGAGTGCAATTTCCCGCGCTCCGTATCGCGAGCGACGTACGAAAATTGCTTTTCTGAACGTGAAAATATAGAGAAAAAAAGATCGCGCCATGCAAATTTTTGTAAAGTCATTCGGAGGCGTGCGTTTGTATTTCTCGGCTAGGAGCGAGAGGGTCGAGGAGGAACAATCGTTGTCGCGGGGGATTTCTTTATTTTGTGCGGGATATTGCGCGTCGCGTGCAGGCGAAGAGCGGCGGGCGACGGCGGGCGGCCGCGCTCAGCTGCTCGGCCGGCGGTAATCGAACCCGATGCGACGAGAATCGAACTGATGATACATAATTCACATATTCGCAAATTGTTCCCGACGACACGCAATCCACCGCGTCGAGGTCTCGTAAAAACGAGAGACTCGTCCCCGCACTACTCGATGCTTATCATATTTTATGGTTTCGTAAACCTGGAGGAACGTCGCCGTAATTGGGGCATTTATTCGATAAAATTGGCTCCGTTTTAGTACAATGTTTTACAAAAATATTGCTCGCCTTCGTTATTTTATTACAGCCCTGTGTTTTGCCGAGTTTTATTATCTTCTGCTAGTTCTTTAAAATGACATTTTCTACAGAATAAAAACTTGAATAATATAAGTTTGAAACGTTTGTGTTTGGTGTTATTACTATATGAATATCTGTCCCTAGATGTATTTAACAGGTAAATGACTACAAATTCTGCCTTGTGATTGATCTATTAAAATCTTGTTCACAGATTCGTTGCCGCCTTGCGTCCTGCTGTTCATATTTTGCAATAAGGTAAGTCAGTACTTAGTATAAGCTGTATCATTAATAAAACTCTTTTTTTCAATATCTTGACAAAGGAAATGGAAAGTAACACACATTAAAAAGTTACTAGAGAAGGTGTTTTGGTACTTTATTATTTCTACTCTCTAAGATCAAAATACTTATATTACAAAATAGCTTTCAAAAAATAACTAATGTTACAAGTTACAATACAAGCGTTCCTGAATACATCGATATTCTAAATAATCGAAATATCAAAACCAAATAAAATTACCCTAAGCCCTAAATTCGTAGTGAAATCACCGGTACATCACTAAGCATATTTTATCGATATCCGCCGGATAAGCAACATCACTATGTTATTTGTATTCATAGTCCGGCTGTTTCATCCGGGCCGGGTAACACTTTATCACTTTAAACTGGTATTGACCCGGATTACCGGTTAATTTAATGTGGAAAGTATAACCGTGAGTTTATAATCACTTTCCAGCCAGTGTAGCAAATTATCTAAGCATAATTTAGGTCAATCGCTTTTAGATCTAGTATTTATTGCTTTGATTGCGTTAATAGCTCCTGGATTAATTAAATGCGGCAAATAAATATTAATGAATAATGTCGAGGTTTCGTGAATGGATGCTCGCTGCTAATGTAATTAGATGTACTTGATTAGTCAGGATTACAATGTTAATAAGTAAGTTAGTTACTTTACTAATAAATTTTTTGCTTTTTTCATATTTTATCGATAGTGCTTCAGTGTTATCCCCGTATAGAGGAGTAAGGTATCTCCTGTCCATACACTCCATACCTACTATACAGTGTGTAACAAAAATAAGTGATAATACTTTAGGGTGTGTACGTGTTCCTTGTAGAGAGTTCACTGTGAAAGTAGCAGCTCTGAAAGACGACATTTTTTTTCAATTTTGTAAGGGCAAGGGCCCGAGTGTCACGTCACACGTGTTTCCATTTACAAAAGTGAAAAAAAAATTGGTCTTTCAGCGCTGCTACTTTCACAGTGAACTCTCTACAAGGAACACGTATACACCCTAAAGTATTATCACTTATTTTTGTTACACACTGTATATAAGTTACTCTATGTTCCATACCTACTGGACAACTACATATCTACATATCTATAGAATGTAACAAAACAATCTGATAATACTTTAGGGTGTGAATAGCTCCCCTGTATAGAGTGCAATGTGAAAGTAGCAGCGGTGAATAAACAAATTATTTTTGTGGCTTGTCTGGGCAAGCGCCCCAGCGTTATGAATTTTTCCATGCAATACTTTAAAAAAAAGTAACTCTTTCAGTGCTGCTAGTTTCACAGCGAACTTTATACAGGGGACCCATACGTACCCTAAAATATTATCACTTAGTTTTGTTACATCCATACTTAATATTATAAATGCGAAAGTGTGTCTGTCTGTCTGTTACCTCTTCACGCCCAAACCGCTGAACCGATTTTGCTGAAATTTGGCATGGAGATACTTTGAGTCCCGGGATAGGACATAGGATACTTTTTATCCCGGAAAAATGTACGGTTCCCGCGCGATAAACTAATTTTGGCGCAACGGAGTTGCGGGCATCACCTATCTTGTATATTCTACTAGATAACGCCCGCAACTCCGTTGCGCCAAAACTCGTTTATCGCGCGGCAACCGTACATTTTTCCGGGACTCAAAGTATCTCCATGCCAAATTTCAGCAAAATCGGTTCAGCGGTTTGAGCGTGAAGAGGTAACAGACAGACAGACAGACAGACACACTTTCGCATTTATAATATTAGTATGGATATGGATATGGAAAACGACATTCTGAAGTCGAAAATCAGACAAGTGAGAGTGAGATAACAATATTATTATCCCTACAATGAAGTCCCCCTGAGGTCGTTAGTGACCAGTGATGATGAGCAGTAAAGGTGTTATGCATATGTCGTAGTAATGGTTATGACATGGGATGAGCCGGACGTGACGTCAGTCATTTGTGCCGCAACTTCCGCTAACATGGACGCCCTTCCGCTGGGGCACATTATGTTGCCCTGCGACTGTGTTTCCGATACGAATGTATACAGTCGGCCTAATAACGCTGAAAATTCCCTTCAGCCGTTCTGCTCCTAGAGGACCTTTTATGTGGATTAATATGACGCAAAAGTGGGGTTATATTTGAAAAGTACAAAGAATTCAGAACACAAACCATGGTGAATAAGGGTCACATAATATATCCTAATAATAATTTTAAATATAATCAATACAAATAGAGCTTGACTTTAATACTGTATCTATCTTTAAAATAGCTTTAAAGAAGGAACTATAAACTAAAAAGCTAGAAAGGTAATTCAATATAAAGAGTAAATAAATAATAATATTAAAAGTAATTTAGCGAGATGTCGTATCTAATTGTGGCCGGTGGGAGGCGCTCCTACGCGTTCTGCAAATAGAACACTAATCATAGTTGAATGAAATTGAACGACTATAGACGCGCGGACGTCATGCAGATTCTATTATTGCAATTTGGTCGATAAATTCCCAGCGATCAAAGAACCGATTACTATGCTCAGGCGCAGGCAAACGTTTAGTTAGGACATGCTTGAATTAATACAAAATGCATCGTTATAAGTGCTCGGTAGTGTTTTTGTAACAAAATCGTTTTTTGAATTATTAACTTGCTAATAATTTTCAAATTTTCATTTCAATATACTTCACGATGACGCATTCTTATTTTATTTATTACTAGCAATCTAGACGATATAATCCAGTCTCAAAATAAACGCAAGATATTGCCAGAAAGTATGAATCCATTTTCAAATCAGTTGCAAAATTGCAACAGCGGCTGCGAGCGGTGAGGCGCACAATTATAACGAGACGGCATGAATCTGCGTGAGTTGTGGCGTGTTATTAGCTACTCCGGTGGAAGGCAAGAGTATTGTACTTACCGAAATGTTTTTGCTTCATAAATACGCCAATTTTCCTGGAGTGTTTTGATTAATTTGCCGTTTACTGATTTTTCTGATTTCATGCTTTTTACCGTTTTTTCGACGCGAATTTTAAATTGTAATATTATGCTGTAGTGAAGGAGTTTTTTGCTTGAAATATTATGAACGCTTCTCTCGGAACATTTTAAGTGTAAGTCAACAAGTAAAGAAAGAAAAGAATATGTTATATTACTTTAACCTTCTGTCCAGTCTGTCGAGGGAAGACGCAGCATAGTTTTCGAACTTTTTAAGATAATATTAAATGTATCCCGATCAATTTGTCAATAATAAAAAGAAGATGTAGTCGTTGATCCAAGAGACGCAGACAGCGGGTAGACTGCTCTGGCATCGGCTTTGGAACCGGCAGCAGCTCTCGATATGTTCACGCTATAGAAGTATATTTTAATATCGTTGGTTCACGCATCCAAGAAACAAGAGGCAGAGGAAAAAGTACCTACTTATATCTAATATTATTAAGTATTTCGAGTATAGTATATTATTTTTATCTGTTATGAATTCTTTAAGGTAGTTTAGTATAGCCCTTTATTATATTATACTTAAGGTTTTTTTTTTATTACTATTTTGTTTAGGTTTTATTTTTTCCTTACTAACTATTACGCGCCCTTTGAAAATTGTTTTAGTTTAGTAATTTCTTTTATAAGCTTTACATGTCGGAGACTGCGAGCGAACCGATCAACTTCATACGCTGCCAGTTTTGCAACCGGTCTTTCAAAGGGGTAAAAGGCCTGAACATTCACATAGGTAAGACACACAGCCACAGCTCAAATATCAGTAGCACACCCACAACAACCCCATCCCCGTCATGCAACATTCCTTTCTGGCAAAAAATTTCAAACTACAAATTGTCACTACCCATCCTTAAACGCATCCCGAAAGGTGCTAGGGTTCAAGTAGCCAAGCAACTTTCATCTGTAATTAGAGAGGTCATTTCACATCCCGACAGCTGCCAGCGATGGGAAAGTCTACTCACTTTTCCGTTCCATGTCCTACATGCAATCCAAGATAAAAAAAAATCACTCACTTCTATCATTAAAAACAACTGCTCCAACTTTAACAACCTCACCATCAATGCCTCTCTACACCTTCATTCTCATGATAACTCACCCCCGCATCTTCATCGTAAACAACACAACTCGATACACAAAATCGAATCTAAGATCAGCGATGGGGACCTAAAAGGTGCTGCCAACATGCTTTTTTCCAGCGATAGCATAGCCCAATACAACGCACACACCCTAGAAGCCCTCCGTGACAAACATCCCTCACTCCCCCCACCGAACATACCTCCTTCGTCTAGCCCTTCTGTGCAACCCGTAGAGG
Organism: Lysandra bellargus; assembly: GCA_905333045.1. NCBI lineage: Eukaryota > Metazoa > Arthropoda > Insecta > Lepidoptera > Lycaenidae > Lysandra > Lysandra bellargus. Next base: position 9,583,346 of record HG995349.1, read on the forward strand.
CCTCCATAAAAGATGTAAAAAACGCGATAATGTCTTTCAGGACTGGATCGGCCAGCGGTTACGATGGTCTAAGTCCCCAGCACCTGAAGGACTTAATCAGTGCATCTGAAGACTCCAGCAGAGCGCTTCTAGAGGACCTGACGACCTTAATAAATTTGATGCTATCTGGCAAGGTCCACCACGATTTCACGTTTATTTTATATGGCGCTAATTTATGCGCATTAAAGAAAAAAGATGGTGGTATTCGTCCCATAGCGGTCGGTTGCACCTACCGTAGAATCGCATCGAAAATTTGTTGTAAGCACATTACGAATAAACTTAGAGATGTTTTTCAGCCTGTACAACTTGGCTTTGGGAGTAAGGGTGGATGTGAAGCCGCCGTTCACGCCCTCCGTACTTATATTAAATCCAAAACCGGACAAGTGATCGTGAAGGTTGATGTAAAAAATGCCTTCAACTCCGTATCTAGAAGCGCTCTGCTCAAGGAAGTCCATAACCACATTCCCGAAATATATGAATACATCCTCCAAAGCTACGGCGCCAATTCGACACTTCTATATAACAGGGATTGCCTACTATCCTCTACTGGTTGCCAGCAAGGCGATCCTCTGGGCCCCGCTATTTTCAGCCTTGCCATACATTCTACAATTACATCCCTCCAATCTGAATTTAACGTCTGGTATTTGGATGATGGCACCCTCGGTGGTGACCCGGCTACAGTTCTCCACGATTTGCAGGTATTAATAGAGAAATTTAAAGCAATAGATTTGGATTTAAATTTCTCCAAATGTGAGCTTTTTTTGAATAGCCCAATCACACAGCCGCACGACGTAATTATATCGGAATTTAACAATTTGGCCCCTAGTATCAAAATTCTCAGTAAAGAATCCCTCCGCCTTTTAGGTGCCCCCATATTAAATGATGGTTTTGAGCCTTACGTTTCGGAACAAAAACAAAAATTCGTAGAATCTTCTGGCAAACTTGTCGCAATAAAATCCCATATGGCTTACCAAATAATTCGTTTTTGTTTGTTTGTGCCCCAATTTACATATGTCTTGAGGTGCTGCCCTCTATGGGAGTGTCCCAACCTTCTTTCCCATTTAGACTCTATTTTAAAAGACACAGTAATTAATATTTTTAACTGTCAAATCTCTGACACCTCCTGGGCCCAAGCCACTCTTCCCATTCGTTTCGGCGGCTTGGGTCTCAGAAGTGTGTCCAGCGTGTCTCTTCCCGCCTTCCTTTCTTCAGCTCACAGCATTCATCCTCTTTTCATCAAAATCATCACCAATTCTTTTGGAAACATAGGCATTCAGTCACTAGCTGAGGCGATCAACGCTTGGAAGCGTGTTTGTCCCAGTGACGTTCCAGCTAACCCCAACATCCAAAAGAATTGGGATGAACCCCTAATTAATTTGGCACAAACAGACATACTAAATTCCTCGTCCACCACAGATCGCGCGCGTCTCCTAGCGTCCGCCGAGCCGGAATCAGGCTACTGGCTTCAGGCAAACCCATCATCCAATACCGGAACACTATTAGATAATCATACATTCAATCTATCACTCAGTTTGCGACTAGGAGCCAATATCAGCGAACCCCATCGCTGCCACTGCGGCGCCGCAGTAGACCGCCAGGGTCATCACGGCCTGTCTTGTCGACGCAGTGCCGGCCGCCAGTCCCGCCATGCTTCCTTGAACGACGTGATCCGCAGGGCCCTTGTCTCCGTCAACGTGCCGGCCACTCTTGAGCCGAACGGTATCGCACGTGACGACGGCAAAAGGCCCGACGGAATGACGCTCGTTCCGTGGAGCCGCGGGAGGCCTCTCGTATGGGACGCCACCTGCGTGGATACGCTAGCGGCGTCGCACGTGACGGCCACAACGAGAGAGGCGGGAGCTGCGGCGGCACAAGCGGAGACAAACAAAAGAAGAAAGTATGAATCACTGGGAAGTGATTACTTTTTTGTACCTTTCGGGGTTGAGACCCTGGGCCCGTGGGGCCCTGGTGCCAAACTACTATTCAAGGAGTTATCCCAAAGACTGGTTGAGAAAACTAATGATCCCAGAGCTGGCGCTTACCTCGGCCAACGTATCAGTCTTGCGATACAGCGAGGTAATGCTGCCAGCCTCTTGGGTACATTGCCCGCAGCCTCCGACTTAGATTTAGTTTTTTATATATAGTCTTTCTTTTTTTATTATTCTCCCCCTGTTTTATATTTTAGTAATATATTTTATAGGCACCTTATATTGTTAGAGGATAGAGTATTAATTTTTGTAAAATATAATTAAATATATAGTCAAAAAATCATAAATTATAGAGTCGTACAAAATAGTATAAAAAGGTTTTTATAAAAGAAATTAGCTATGTACACTAGTCACTACAATATTAAAGAGAATAAAGTTATGAACTACAAATTACAAAACCTAATCTAATTATTCGTATCATCACACGTAGAGGTCAAAAGTATTAAGTTATGTACAAATTGTCCGCAGATTAAAATAGTCGAATCTAATATCAAAGTATGTTAACAGTTCGCGCGAAGGACGCCTCGAAATAGAGCAACTATTTACAAACTACGTACTACGCCTGAGTCACGCCACTCACCGCTTCTCAAAACTCGTTTGTGTTTGTCAGTTACTGTAATACTGCTACATTATTAAAGCAAGGATACTGCAATGAAATTACAGGACCGTTTTCACCAAACATTTTTGGCGATATCTGTATTGGAAAGTGATTCAAGCTGCCAGTTTAGAGAGTAAAATAGTTCTTTTGTCTCCCACAATTTAGGACCTTGGATTTTTGAAACCACGTATACATGTCAGTATTCCATTTGTACTCGCTTAATATACGAAATAAACTACAAATAAAAATATTTGATTGTTTTCCACGACGACACGTAAATACTTTAAAAATAAATTGGCACGCACAACTAAAGTAATTATCTACAATTACCGTTGTTTTCGCAGACAAAAAGTACAAAAAAGTCGGGAACGTTCGGTAAAGCATAATTCTATTACCTGCATTGTTGAACTTCATTTGTAAGTTAGCTAAACCGTAAACCGAGTGGAGCAAACGCAAGCAGGGTTGCCATTCACACGACGTTCGTGGGACAAAATACACAGTCGTTAGGAACAAAAGTTGAAGAATCGGCAGCCCTGGGTACCCCAATTGTAATTGCGTGTCCCCGAACATTGCAATCAATCGTCAACTTTATTTGACTTATCTTCCGGGAGCTCCGGTTTCGCAGAAAGAAAAGTTCGGAGGTAAGTCGGCGACAGTCGCCTTAATACAGAAGAAAAATACGTTAATGTACCCCGAGATCCCGAAGACAAATAAACCGGGAGGACACGGCCGAAATAAAACCCCGGCTCGCCAGATAAATAACAATGATCTTGCGAAAACATCGTGACGTTACGGTTACGGATGGCCGTAATATCAGTTTTACCGACCGTTTTATTGTAATCATAAATAATTACGTTCACCTCCGCCATTGTGTACTCATTTGTTACCTATATGGTTATTGTGCCCGTAAAATTTATTGGAAAATAAAAGTCTCTAATGTTACTAACGTACAAACTATAAAGTAAGTAAGGTCGTTGTGTACTCGATGCTCACTTCTTATATTTAATAGACTATAGAGGATGTAGATTGTTGTTCAAGCTTTTGATACATATTTGAAAGCCAAGATATTTTTATTTTTATTACATAAAATAATAAATGTGTTGTATTGTTATTATTATTTTAAAGAACCGAGTACTTAAAGTAACAAAAACAATAGCTGTACGTATACACAATATAGGATACAAAAAAGTGGAACGATTTTGTTAACGTACCGTGTTGACTATCGGTCATAAAGGTTGGTACTTCCGCTTCACACTTGGAGGTTAACTTAATTGAGCCAACACGTAATAAATCACTAATATCTTTAAATAACCCGCCAATAGGTATTGAGGTGAAAAATATAGTCTTAGGCCAATATTTTTTAACTTGTGGATCGCGACCCTCTGGGGCGAAAAATTTTTAATGCTAGGGGGTCACTTCTTCAAAAAGGTTGAAAAACACTATTTTACGCTATAGCATAGCTCAAGTAAATACTTAATAATATTATAAATGCGAAAGTGTGTCTGTATGTCTGTCCGTCTGTCTGTCCGTCTGTCTGTCTGTATGTCTGTCTGTCTGTTACCTCTTCACGCTCGAACCGCTGAAACGATTTTGCTGAAATTTGGCATGGAGATACTTTGAGTCCCGAAAAAGGACATAGGATAGTTTTTATCCCGGAAAAATGTACGGTTCCTGCGCGATAAACGAATTTTGGCGCAACGGAGTTGCGGGCGTCATCTAGTTATATAATAAACTTAGCTAAAAAATCAAGATACTTTCTGAAATAAAACATCATATTGAAGTTGAAAAATAACGTCGATGAAATCAGAATCGTTATAAACCCATCGGATATAAAACAAAATAAAAGATGGAAAACTATTTCCCGTTACGAACGACATTCGCAGACTGCATTTAGTATTTTCATTTGTAACTAAGCCACGTCTTGAAAGTATCTTACTTTGAATACCATAATAAAATCTCGGTTTTACGTTCATATTTCATATTAAAAACTCAGTAAATCTTAACCCTTGTAAAAACTAAATGGATGGAGGAGCATTCACTTGGTTGAACGTAAGAAACAATAACCAGGGCTTGCCACTAGAGGAAGTGTCGTATACTTTAGGGTTGACACAGTCATGTATTTTCATCTCAAGTATTCATCTCATGTATTTTCATCTTCTATGAATTTTAGAACATTTTAGGAACCTACCAGGTTCTTAAAATGTTTAGTTTGCTATAGCAACTTTTCTTCTGTTAATAACTATTAATAGCAGTTATGGTATATTCTCTCAATCGGAGGTCCCATTACATAGGTCTATCAATGCTATGAAAATGGCAAATACTTAGCCAACAGTACAACAAAATATTAGATGAAGTGAAGTTACAATGACGTGTATTTTTAAAACTTTTGTGAAACGGAGTAACAAAATCCGTTTTCAAGTATTTAAATAACTCTGTAGTAGTAATATTTAGGTTCATGCACTTTAGGGTGAATTTCAACATGTACATATTTTTTTTCATTTCGGTGAACTTTTTTGTTTCTATGTTTTTTTGAGTTTTTACCGAAGTTTCCTCTCAATTTAAATGTTTTATGACTACGAAACTAATGACATAAAAATTAAATAATAAACAAACGTAGCACACACGTTTACATTTTAGCTGTCATCGAGATGAAAAAGTCAGTCACCGAGATGAAAACACGAAATGTAAATTCACCGAAATAACAAATACAACGTGATTGTAAAACAAGCGAAATAAAGTATTTTTATGGAAAAATTTTGACACTTTGGGTTACACTTTTGCAATTTTCAAAATTATCTCTAATATTTTTCAGAATAAAACATAGCCTATATCCATCACAAAAAATCCATCACGAAATCAGCTATAATTGCACAACTCTTTTGCCTCCGTGACGTACCGATGATAATAAACGTGTCCATTATCAAGGCCAATGTTTCTATTTGAATTTCTACAGATCAATACGGCCATTTTAGGCATTGAGACATTTTTAAAATTCCGATTTACGTCCGATTCCGATAGCAGACTAAAGAACAGACTTTCGAAAGACGAGCATTGCTCGTCGTTTGGGAACGCGATATTTCACGCGAAGTACATACACATGCGGTATCTATCTTGATCTATGTCTGTGGATAGAACAATGTATTTTATTTAAAAAAAATCATGTTACAAACGATTTTAATTACAAATAACAAAATATATTAATACTGGGAAATAATTGACACATTTGCTTTGAATAAAAATTACCACGCGCCAACTTCACGAAAAGGTATCTTCTAGTGCTTAGTTAAAATTTTTCGTTATAAAAATATACTTAAGTTAAACAGTTATAGTAAAAATTGAGTAACTATTATTCTAACATTATTATAACCAAAACTACTTTTTGATAGGATTCATTAAATTCTAATATTAAATAATCATATTATATTATCTCGTACTGTTTTTGCTAATCAACAAAACACTAATAAACAAAATCAACAAAAGTCAATATTTTATGTAATCCTAATAAACTACATGAGGTATTTATTATTTTATTTTATACAATAGCTCAAAAAAATTAAACATTAAGAAGCACCATATTTCTTTTTATTTTTTAACATTTTTTACGATTTCGCAGATTATTATTCACCTGTATAAAACAACTTTAAAAATCACCGAGATGAAAATGCATTCACCGATATGAAAACTATTGTCACCGAAGGTCATCGAAAGTCGCCGAGTCACTATTTCCGTGATTTTTTTTCATATCGGTGATTTTTTTTTCATTTCGGTGACCAAATAGGTCACCGAATTCACCGAAACGGAATCACCGATATGAAAATTTGCGACAAATCGTTGAATATTTTGACACCTATAATAATTATACCGATATCTATACTACATACTGATACATATTATTAAAAGTGTTTGTAAGAAAATAAATTAATACTTCTAGCTGGTTCAATTAACATGATAAATTGAATCACGAAAATGTAGAGAAAAGTGTCGGGTGTCACCGAGACGATATACTTACGTTTTTAGCGGGAACACGCAGCGACGCAGCAAACCACCTCTAGCTCCGAAGGCACAAGCATGACTGGCGCTTGAGTTCAAGAAGCGGCATTACGTTCAAAAGTACTTCTGGTCTCGACAATTCATGTTTCTTTTTTATTCACCGAATCAAGACAAAATGTTGGGACAGTTTTATTTCTCCCGCTATTTTGAAAGTATAACGATTGAGATTATGAAATTTGTATTGAGTATACCTCCATTCTTTAAGAATCCAATAAAAGAATCCGTTTGTTCGTACCACTAAAATTTTTTCCTCAGCTGACGAAATTAGGACTAAAAAGGTCGTTGGGACAGTCACCGAGGGGCCTAATTTCCACCTTTAGAATTTTTTATTTTTATGTTCAAGTTATCGAATTAAAAACGTGTCTGTTGCCTCATATGGATAATCACACAAATTATACGATGAAATTTTATTTAATCCTAAAAAGCCATTTCACACCCCCAATTTCACAGTAGCCGCGAAAAAAAGCGGTTGGGAAATTCACCCTTTACTGACGCGAGACTCAGCTAATTTTAGGTTGTGATTTTAACGTTTTTAGTATTATTTTTTAAGATAAGTATTTAGTATTATTTATAATATGTGTATTATATAATAAAAATCTTAAATATATGTATAGTATAAAAGTATTAAATATATTTCCGTTGTCTGGTACCTGTAACACAAGTCCTTTAGGTTCTTAGCACGGGGCCAAACTGACGTGGTGTGAAGCGTCCATAGATTAAAAAAAAAATGCTGCGTCATAAGTCATACTTATGTATGACTTATGACGCGCCATTATAAATGAAAAAAGCTTATGCTCGACACAGGAATAATAATAATTCGTTTTTAAAGTCAGAAACCGATGCCAATAAGCAATGGCTTAGATTCCAACTTTTACTTTCGATTATAATCAAGAGTTACGGCCAACTTATCCTGTATTAGCCTTTACTTAGATTTCAACATTGTTCAACAGCTGTCAGGCGATCGCAAAAGAAAGTTCCCGGTGTCTGATAGACCGGTAGTGTTTTAAAATTAACCAAGTAACGGCGAAGTGAAACTTCGGCCAGCCCTGTCCGTTAACGCGAAGATTCTCGGAAATCTTTTTAACTGTTCTATCTATTAATGTCAAGTCGGTGGATTGTCATAATCCCCTTTCTCCTAAAACAACGTCGTTTTTAATTAAAATTGCGTCAAAATATAAAAGTTTATAAAGGAACGAATTAATACAATTGTAACCTTTTACTGCAGATAAACTTGATATTAAATTTCTCGTTTAATCTGTTAGCCCTGTTTGTAATTTACGAAAAATAAAAGTTACGATTCGGAAACAATCATAATGTCGTAGTTTTGATGAAATTATTATCCTGCATAACTTTATTCGTTATAAAAGTTTGCCGTTTTCCTACTGCTGTAAGATATTATAGCACGTGTCTGTCCCTAGGTTTTTGAAGGCGGAACCGATTTTGGTCTAGTTTTATTGTATAAAAATCTGACATCGTTCTCAGGGTTCCAACTACCTATGATTCGTAAATATGAGCTCGGTCATTGCTTGTAAGCCGGGTTGCTTTTAATACATATTCTTTATTGATTGCTTATATTCGAAGGTCATTAATAATTATATACTGTATTAATCCTTCGATCGGGGATTCTTGGAAATGCTATTGTATTCTATTGTTGCGCTGTTTTTAACCCCCGACAAAAAAGAGGGGTGTTATAAGTTTGACGTGTCTGTCTGTCTGTCTGTCTGTGTGTGTGTCTGTCTGTGGCATCGTAGCATCCAAACGGAAGGACCGATTTTGATCTAGTTTTTGTTGTTTGAAAGCTGACATGATCGAGAGTGTTCTTAGGTATAGTTCATCATCATCAAATTAAGAAATTTAAAAAAATCTTTCGCCGAACAACTTTAAAAACTATTCCTAAGTGTAAAATGATATTTTAATCCATAATTGTTGTCAAGGTGCGTCGGGGACCGCTAATGTGGATGTTTGATGTTTCATAACATTATAGTTTAAGGGCCTTCAAAGCGAACCGAATCGAGACAATCAGTGACTTGGCGATACAAAATGCAAAAGTCGCTGTTGGCGGTCCCCCGACACACCATGATAGCAATTATGGATTAAAATCAAAGCGCACGGAAGTGCGCAGGCCTAGTTCCAGCAGGCCGCGCGCATGCCGTGCACTATTTACACTAACCGTTTCGACGTACTTTTGACCCCCCTGTAGCTGAGTGCCTATTGCGAGAGCAAAGATAAAATTATACCTGTCGTAATTATATACTAGTACTTAAGCAGTATACCCAATTTCACAGAAATAGTTTCAGTAGATCCTGAGATATATCCCTGTAAAAATAGCTAATTTTGGCACTCACTCACTCATTCACTCACTCACTCACTGACCGGTAATCAAAACCTCTAGGCCACTTCCAATTGTCCTAGCGTTATGAAATTTGGCACACAGGTCGTGTGTTATATGTAGATTAAAGAAAAATTAAGAAATTGTAGAAAATGGTCAAGCGTGAGTCGGTTCATCTACGAACTTCAGAGGCCACTTCCAATAATTGTCATAGCGTTATGAAATCTGGCATACAGGTCGTGTGTTATATGTAGATTTTAAAAAATTAAGAAATTTTAGAAATCAGTCAAGCGTGAGTCGGCCCATCTACGAACTTTAATGTCCTAGCGACTAGCGTTATGAAATTTTTGCACACAGGTCATGTGTTAAATGTAAATTAACAAAAAATTAAGTAATTTTAGAAATCGGTCAAGCGTGAGTCGGCCCATCTACGAACTTTAGAGGCTACTTCCAAATGTCCTAGCGTTATGAAATTTAGCACACAGGTCGTGTTATATTATTATGTAGATTAACGAAAATTTAAGAAATCGTCAAGCGTGAGTCAGCTCATCTATGAACTTTACATAAAAATTCTTATGTACCAATGATACATTAATGAGGCATCTATTGAAAGTATTGTTTATATCGGGCGTAGCACAAAAAGAAAACATAGGTATGATTTCTTGAAAAAAAGTATTGAAATCCCACCAAAAACATACCTGTTAAAATAGGGCCTAGTTCCTATAGGCTAATTGTTAGTCTAAAAAAAAGGGTTGAAATCAAATCCAATACCAAGTTCAGATGCACTTCATCGATCATAATCATCTTCATCAACAGCCTGATCCATAATACTTCTAAATTTGAACTTGGCAGGTTTTTGTGCTATGCGTTACACTTAATTAATTATATAATTAGATAACATTTATAGAATTTAAATAACCTGCCAAGTTCAAATTAGAAGTATTATGGATTAGGCTGTTGATGAAGATGATCATGATCGATGAAGTGCATCTGAACTTGGCATTGGATTAGATTTCAACTCTTTTTTTTAGACCAACAATTAGCCTATAGGAACTAGGCCCTATTTTAACAGGTATGTTTTTGGTGGGATATCACTTTACACTTAGGAATTATTTAAACTTAAAGTCAGTAAATATTAATTCATTACTTTTTAAAGTGGTTTGGCGGGGTGTTTTTTAATTTCTTAACTTAATTCTATTCTACTTGAAGTTACGTAAATTCATATTTATGCTTGCATCTGATTCAGGCGGTTTGATGTACCTATATTATTTATATTTTTCTTGTGATTTTCGCTACATTCAAAAATCAAAATATCACCCCAATTCAAGTATTTTAATTCAACCTTGATGCAGTTACGATGCAGTTCGTTTCGATCAAAATATTATGTCAAAATAACGAAATGTTTGTAAACAAACATTAATTAATTTTGCATCAAAACACTAGAATCGAGGTCCCGATGCAACAACATGCATTTCAGTAAAACGCAAATAGCTAAAGCGGACTAATTCCTGGCACCATAAAAGCGCGCAAATTGCGAGTTTGTTTTTCGGCGCCGGATAAAAATTCAACACCGAAAACAAATGCGCATTTAGTTTTATTTTGAAGTTGAGATACCGGGCCGGTGATAACTAGCGCAATTAGCTCTGCGGGGGAGTCGGTGACCCCGCCGATGCGCACAATAAACCGTCTACTGTGAAACTTATTTACCGAACTAACCTGTTTTGGCTAATTCGCTTCTTATTTTCACTGGAAGTTTAACCCCTGTGCTATATTTTGGAGCGTAGGTTTCTGGAGAGTAATAATTATGTATGTATTGTATTCGTTCCTAAGACTTCTACACTATAGACTTATAGAGTATAGGACATAGGCGTACACAATGAAATTGTATGTAAAATGTTACAAAAGATAAAATGCCCAAGTCTAACTGAATATGTACGCATTTAATCAGAAACGAATTAACTTGAACCCCAATAATACACTATTAAGAAAATCATCTTCATAATTGGCCGCCCAAGCAATATTTATGTTTTCAAATTCACCGAAACTATTAGATTTTCAATATGTTTTTATTGTATAACAACTCCACGTTTGATCATAAAAGTTAGAAACCGCAATATCACTACTCGGCTGATATTACATTCCCCCGGTGGCTGCGCGCTGTCGCCATGACCCCCCCGGCCCCCTAGCCTCTACCCCATCGCAACCCCCCCCCCCACACCATGCCACGGACCCATAAGGTAATGAATTCGGCCACGGCCTATCTATGTGACCTTTAAAAATTAGGCCGATATTATTATCGCGTTTACTCAAGCACGTCGACGGCCTTTGTTTTCGCTCTTATCATCCTATTCTATCTTCTTCGTCTTCAATTAAAAAATCCGCTCTACATCATCATCACTTTTTTACTTTTTGTGTAATGTTTACTGTGTTAGTCTATGACTCTCCGACTTAATTTTACTTTTTAACTAAAAGACCCGCTCGGAGATTCTTCCATTCACGGAATAAATAGGTAAAAATCTTATTTACGAGTCTAATTCTCGCGACCCTGTATTTTATTTCCATGGCTCGAGAACGGGCCGCGACCATTTGGGAATCGTTGGGACAGACTAAATCCCCTGTGACGTAGAATTTTATATTTTCATCTGCAAATGCACGGTAAAATAATAGAAGTAGAGCTTAAGGTACAAAATGAGTACCAATTTGTTTCGTCCTTAATATTTCATTTGGATTCTAAAGCTCTGACTTCGTGACCTTAAAAGATGGAGAGATTAAAATTTCGATGCACTGAAAAGTTTTCTTATGTGGAATTTCTCCATGTCTTATCTTTAGACCTTTTATATTTTGTGTTCAAGCACATTATAGTAGAGCTGTATAGTTAAAAGAGTAACAATGTTACAGAATCAAATGTTGACTTTTGCTTGATCACTGGAGCCTTTTAAATTGTAAAAGTAAAGTAAAACCAACTTAAATTAGAGTTAGCTCAGAGAAACAAGCGAATTCCCTCAGGTACACCTAAAACGTTACATTTGATCGTGCCTAAATCTATTACAGCTTGAGACAGAATTCAAACAACTTTTTGATAAACTTATCGGATAATTTTCCTTCAAAATTAAGGGTTGAATTTTCTGAAGTCGTCGAAAGTCACGAAACTTATAGTTGTATTGGATTGAAGGGTCTTTGAAGGAACTCGGATGAATGGTCGAAAGGACTCGCATAATAATTGACTTTCAATAACTATGTGATATTATGGACAAAGTAGATTGAAAACTAAATATAATTAGAAATAATTATTGATTGATTGATTAATTTCCAATCGATAAAACTGCCTTTTATTTATTTTTATTATAATCCCGGGGGTAAATTATATTTTAAACCTTCGGTCTATACTTCAATGACACATTGCCAATAATTCTACCAATAACAACGTTAAATTTTAATGCGTTTCAGCTAATACTGGCGGTATAGAATTTGAGCTACTTATTTCAGCTCTGATGTGGTTGAAGTCGATTTTGTATTCTGGCACTCGTGAACTATGCAATAGTGGGGCGGAATCAGTTGGAAACAAATTCAATGCAAGTACGCTCGCCGGATTTCTCCATAGTCGTAAAGTTTGCTTCGTTCGTCGTTCCGACCGTTCATTTTTAAATAGGTGATTTAGGTTCCGCAAAGTTTTGTTATAAGCTTATAGTCGGGAATCTTTAGCACAAAAGAAAAGTCAGATCGCCCGCAATGTCTATAAAGTTTTATTACCATATTACCGTAATTAATCAGACCGGCATTCCCCGTAGCAGCTTCTCGTGTGATTAATTATCCGCGGCAATGATGGTCCCTAACAGGGTAATATTTTAGACAAATCCTTCTGAATCATTTTGTCTTTTCAATTTCGAAAACGGAACCGAGAAAATATTAATCTCGCGCGCGACTCACACTGTTATTCTTAACTTTCAGGTCGGTCTTCATTACGTTCCGGCGTATCCGGTCGGCGTGTTTGATTTATGGCTTTAATTTGGCAGCGCCGGCGACGACGGCCGAGACACGTCGGAGTGTTTTGGAGGAGCCATCGTGCAATTGTTTAATTAATCTCGAGCTCCGGAGGCGTCGAGCGCCACACTCGCTGCACCCGCACTACACTCGGCCCAACTTTAAACTCGTTAAAAGTTCCTTCGAAACATTTGGCGCCAGATAAGCCGCAGTCGGACTCGCTCCTCGGATTGTTAACTCATCTGGTGTTATAATTAAACAACGCGAGCGTTTCGTCTCGATCTGTTATCTATTGCCAGATTTTCGCGGCTCGGTTGAAGCCGTTTGCCGTTTCGTTCGCCGGAGTCGCGCTGAATTATGTTAATGTGTAGTTTAGCTCACAATGGCGGGCGGGCGGACGTCTACAAGACCGAGAGCCTGTACATAACAAGGCGTTTAGTGAACGGGGCTCATTCCACGCACACAAGATGGCCGACAATGGTCCTTAGCGGATAATTACTCAAATAGATTGCCCATTGGAGCATTGTCTCTATGTGCTTCTAACCTAATATAGGGAGGGTCCGACATGCATATCAATCGATTTATACTCCTAAGTGCAATATTTGTCATCGGGGATTTATGCGTGTATGAAAATTTATTTCATACTCTACCGGAAATAGTTAATAGCTATTGCTGAGAGATATAAAGACAAATAGAACGTATAAAAAAGTAATAAAACATAAAGTTTTATGTAACGTAGGTGGAAGCCTAGGTATCGAAGAAATTTTTTATAATCTAAAAGTGTTGTCGTCAAGATGCAATAATTGATAAATTCCGACGACGAACTTCGAATACATATTTAGATAAACTATTTTAGGCTTAGCACTCAATCTACGAAAAAATATTACTAAATTATGTGAAATATAGATGTAATAGTAAAGTTCAACTTCAGCAATAATCTTCATCAACATTTTCTCAGTCGGTCTCAAATCGCAACGCTTACGCTTACAAATGAGGTGTTCATTAGCAGCTGCACTGACGGACGGAGTTTTTCTCCTGGCCTTTAATCAGCCGTTTTGATCAACACGTCCTCGGCCGGCAATATAATTACAGTTAACGGCGGCGGCGACGTTATCGCGCATATAAATTAGACCGATTTACATTCCCCGCCGACACCCGCCGATGATGCGGGGCGCCCAGATCATCTGCTGATTGCATTATCTTTTCGTCGATGTATGCCAGACCTCCACATGTTTTGTGAATACGTGATCGGTTTTTCCGGTAGTAAATGAAAGTTGCATTTTAAAAAAAACGGGAATGGACAAGATAAATATAGCAAATAGTTGCTTATTAGATATGATATAGATTGTACATACTAAAGTTTTCACTTGAGTCTTTAATCAAAAACGTACGGTCTTTATATCAGAAGTCTATATTAGTTTATGAATAAACTATGTACTCGAAACTATAACTAATTTACCATCTTGCTACAATAATAACTCCTAAAATCATCACAACATTATTCTCAACTGCAAACGAAATCACGTGAAAAAATTCATAAAGAAACATGTAAAGAACCCCATCACCGCTGGCGCATGGAACATCATAATTAACATAATATAAAATTAATTTAAAATCGTTCATTAAACGTTCACTCGCTTCCGTCACGGTGTTCATAAATTAATTTCCACATTTCGCAGCTCACACAAAATTGTTCTTAATTTACTTTGAACGTAAATCTTTGATAACAAGTGTGTCGAGATGAACTGGGTTACGATGAAAACAGAGTGAGATTATGTTGATGCGAATTTCAAGTTTTCATTTAGGTTAAGCTGAAATAAATATTCTGGTTTTTTAATTTTTAAAATAAAAATGCAAATTTTAGGAGGATACTAAATTATTCTTGTGAATTCTGATGCTACTTTGAAAATTTTTGAACGATAATAATATTATGTAGCGATTATAAAAGATGTAACTAAGTACTAACCTAACCCTATTAACTACCTACTAATTTTCATGTACTATCGGAGAAGTTGATTCATTTCATAGGCAAATGTCGGACCTGCGTAATTTGGTCGCATTATATCAAACCTATCTGGCAGGTCTCAGCTAACATTGATTTGACATAACTCGACCAATTGACGTAGGTTTCTCAACTGCCTATGAATCAATTTCTTCGATGGTACAATATGCAAACAATTTTTAAATTCGGCCAAAATAATGTGTCTAAAATAATATAAAAGAAGCATGATTCAAATTAAGCCGAGCATTAGTCATTACTCATTAGCTATCTCTCTTATTTTGTAAATAACAATAACTTTTTTAACGCTACAATCGAATAAAAGTTCTTTTTTCGTGTTATGATCAAAGAGCCGCTTGTCAATTACTATTCAGTCGGTTATTGAAAATAAACTGAAACTATAATATCGCTGGTTTTAAGCTCAGGGGAGACGGTTTATAAGCTGGTCTATTGAGCGCTTTAATCTTAACTTCTTGTACGTCGACGACAGTATGAGACTAGTTTTTTGCAATTTGTTGCCGATCGACGTTTTGTTGATTCTGTATTGAAAACTTTATTTTTAATCAGAACAGTAAATATCATAAAAGTGTCGCATGAATGGCAATTTTGCTTTTTATTTTGATGAAAGTTAAAATTGCAGCTATGCACTTTTTGATTTTTATACGTACTTAGGTAAGATTTATGCAACTGCGCTGCGTTATTTTACCTGATTTACTGAGTGAGTAATTACAATAATTAAATCGTAATACCTACGCAGTACGCACATAATATTATTACATAAACTCTGAAAATTTATACAACCTCAACAAACCCAAACAGCTCAGATAAAAGAACAAACAAAGAACCGATAACTCTTAATAACGCGATAAACATAATTAAAATATCGAGGCGAGACGGAGCCGGCAAACAGTCGAAACACAATGCGCCACCGGATTAAAATATATTCCATTCCGAGCGGTAATGTAAGTATTGCGGATAAATTTCCAATCATCGTAATCGTGAATTTAATCTGTGAATTCTATCAAATATTAATTTATCGTGAGGAATTTCATAATGTTCGGGCTTCGGACGCGGTCGCGAGTCGCGGGCGAGCGCACGGCGGAACTCAGATGGAAAAATAGATTAAACCTTCATGAGAACTCATGAGTCATGACCAATAAAAATATATTTTAAATTGTGCGTTAGGACTCATATTTTACCTTTTTAAATAAAATACCTTAAAGTGTATTTATAAACAGACGTGTATTCTTTGCCGCAAACACAAAACTATTAAACTGTACCGTCCTTCAATTATTCCAAAACCATTCGATTCCAAAGTTAGATATGAGATGGATCATTAACAAATCGGTGACCGCGACCCGTCACGGGTGCACAATGAATGGGACAAATTAAGATACTTTATCGTGATATATTTTCCCGCCGGAAAATTTGTGAGACAAAGGGGAATTAGGAATCGCAATTACTGTTAATTGAGAAATAGCTAAATAAATTATTACCGAATATCTTAAAGTATCTAACGCGCTCGATGGAGCCGCGCCGGAGGTATTTTTAGCCGGAGAGCTGTTGATGTGTTTATGTTTCAGCTTTATTCCTGTTGCTTTTACAGCTTTTCAATTTTAAAGCATTAAAGATTTTTATTTTACACAATTTCACCGTTCTATTTCAAAGTATTATATTTTTATATGGGCAAGAATTAAAAGGCCAAGCCGGTACTAAAAACACTTTTTTTCTGGATGCCACCAACTATGGTGATCTTTTTAGGCCGTAAAGTCATTCGCTACGATACCCTACAAACATAATTGGGGTTGAAAAATAATATATTTTCACTCGATTCACATTTACGGTGGCCCATGGGAGCGAGGTGACCCGACCGACGGACCGACAGCCGAAATGGGAGCGACCTCATTAAACGAAAGTGCTTAATAAATTTAAATAGTAATATGAGTTTAAGGGCAATTATCCTAAACATGATACCGCGCTCGTTAGAGTCAAATCGGCGCTGCAAATCACAACTGTGTGGCGCCCGCCAGATTATAATATCGCACGCTGAGAACGAAAGTGACCGATGTCAAAATTTTGGTTAAATGAGTTAAATATACAGAATGACTTAAAAAAGTACAATCTATCATACTTATAATAGAAAACTGGCTAATTATGGTAAGAAAAGGATAGAGCTATATTTCGGTCTCTTTGTCACTCAAGCATTCTCGCCCCCCGCGCCCGAATCAAAGTGACGAAATCAGTGTTGCACCGTGAGTTGTTGTAGCAGGACGTTACAAGTTTAGTACCGCAGTGACCGATTACGCCTTGAGTCTGTTTATTTGTCAATGTTGGAGGTAAGTTACGTTACAATTTATATTCATAAAGTGACCGATTTAGATTTAGGTCCCTTTTATGTTTTGTGTATTAGCAATTCCAGTGGCATATGTCAAATTTGGTCACCTATTTATTAAGAAATTAGTCTAAGTGATGGTCCCATTTTGAAACAGGTCTGTTTAGTTATAAGTATACTCTTAAATATTTTGTGCTATTCAAAAGAAAGTCTGTTTAATATTTTCAAGTTTGTTTTTCAATAGGCACATCTAGTAATAGTGCAATTCATTACTTTTTTCAGTGTTTAATGTTTTCTACTGAGTCAGCTATCCCAAAAGCTAAAAATGAAAAGAAGCGCTTTAATTCTTCAAATGGTGGAGGATAGACAACAAAATGAGGTAATTTGGGATACTATTTATTTATGCTTCGTTTTTTGTCAGTAGTTATGTTTATTGTTAGTAAAAGAATTTAATATTATACTTGCTTGCAGAATCTTAAAGAGGCTTTGGAAATCGACAAAGAAAACATACCATCTAGTCCTTCAATCATCGAAAATACATCTCCACGTCTGGGCCAAGAACATCAGATAATACAAAACCCAAGCAAAAAATCAAATCCTTTAAATGTAAGTTATTAATTTCAATGTAAGACATGGGTCATTAACATCAACTTTTCTATCTTATGATAAAATGTTAAATTATTCATGTTTCAGGAGCCTGAAAGAGCTTGTCAAGAAATAAATACAGAACCAGACATTACTGACAAAACTTCGGAAACTACAGATGCTGTCCGACCACGTTCAAGAAGTTCCAGTACGAGCAGTTCTTCATCCTCAAGTAGTAGCAGTACTTCATCATCTTCAAGTACTTCAGTTACAAGTGAATTTCAAAATACAACTATTCCTGGTCCTAGTACCAGCAATTTAAGACCTCAAACAAGTAACCCACGTTTATACGCTCAATCACCAATACACCCAAATGAAAGTGATGTGGATCTAAGTGACTCTGATCCAACATACCGTGCTGTAAATTCTAATCAAAGAAGTAGACGTGTTTCCAGTACTAGCTCTTCATCTTCTGATTCTTCGGGTCAACCGCAACCCTCAAAAAGTAGGAAGCGTAAAAGGAACCCTGGTAACTGGAAACAGAATCAGACAAAAATATCACGAAACTCCGGAAAAAGTTACAGGTCTTTGTCCAAATCAAAAAAAAATCATTCCAGCTAAGCATGTGAAAGGAACATGTACGAGCAAGTGTAGACTTAAATGTTTTGATAACATAAAAGAGGATGAGAGGTCTAATCTGTTTAAAGCCTATTGGGGATTGTCAAATTTGGAACTACAGCGTGCTTTTATTAGATCTTGCATGATAGAAGTGCAACCTAGGTACAGGTATTCAAATGCTCAAAACCCCCGCCTTCCAAACAACGCCTTTTATTTTACAGTAAATGGCAAAAAGATCCGTGTTTGCAAATTGTTTTTCATAAACACTTTGGACATAACGGACAGACAGTTGAGAACCGTTAAGAGTAAAACCAATAGCCATGGTATCGTAGAGCCTGAGGGTAGAGGAAAGCATGACAACAAAAAGAGGGTAGACCCTGAATTGCTCCAAAGCATCAGGAAACACATAGAGTCCATACCGAGGGTAGAATCTCACTATTTAAGAGCTACTTCAAGTAGGGAGTACATATCTGACAGCAAAACTATAAGGGACCTCTGGACTGATTTTAACAATGATCAAAAAGAAAAAAGTCTGCCACAGTGCGACTATTGGTTATACTTGAACACTTTTAACAAAGACTTCAATATAAGTTTTTTTCAGCCGAAAAAAGACAGGTGTGAAACGTGTGTTGCGTACGAACTTGCTCCAGAAAGTAACAAAACACTGCTCAAGCCGAACTATGATAAACACCTCCAAGAAAAAGAGCTTTGTCGCCAAGAAAAACGGACAGACCGACGAAACATTGACGAGACCCACATTTGCGCAATTTATGATTTACAGTCCGTCATGTTATGTCCCAGTCCAAGTTATTTTTACTATTCTTCAAAAATAAACTGTCTTGATTTCACAATAACAGAATTAAAAAATGGGGAAGAGGATAAAAAGTCTTACGGAGACGTTTACTGTTATTTTTGGGACGAGACCCAGGGACAAAGGGGAGCCAATGAAATAGGCTCATGTATTTTTGATTACTTACGAACTCTTAGCGCAAAAAACGCAGATAAAAAGTTACATATAACTTTTTATTCTGACAACTGCACTGGCCAGAACAAAAATAAAGTTATAGCTAGTTTATATTCATACGCTGTCGCTCATTTTGGTAACATCGAAAGTATAACCCATAAGTATCTAATAAAAGGGCACACCCAAAACGAAGCAGATAATGTGCATAGTTTGATTGAAAAAGAAATCAAGAAGAACGAAAAAGCAGGGCCTATATATATACCAGTTCAATTTGCTACCTTGATCAAAAGCGCTCGGAAGTCTGGACAACCTTTCATAGTCAAAGAAGTTAATTATGAATTCTTCTTAAATCTCAAACTACTTCAGGAGCAGTGGGGATACAACTTTAAGGAAAACCTCCATAAAGAAACAGTTTTGTGGAATGATCTTAAAGTACTTAAATTTGATAAGGCGGAGATGTTTCACTTTTATTACAAAACATCATACTCCGATGAGATTTTTTCTCAAATTGACATGAGGAATAAACGTAAAAAAATGATGGGTTTCAAAGAAATTGTACTTGAACAGCTATATGAGCATGCACTTGAGTTAAAATAAAATAAAAGAAAAGATCTCAAAGATTTAGTCAGAAAAAATTTAATACCTACTATTTACGCCAGTTTTTACAATACTTTGTGAGTAACTAAACTTAAAAATAATAATAAATAACATGGATACATACGAGTATTAAGTGCTTATTATTAGGAGTAATATTAAAATATAAAATTTAAAGTGGTATTACTATGTCATACTCAAAAAGCAAAGTCTGAATTAGTGTATTAAGTAGAGTTTAATTAAAATGATTTGATGACTATGACTACAAGACTGTTTAAACTGATAAGTTAGTGCTAATAATACAATTAATTTAAGAATTACTTATCTAAACCAGTGAAAACAGTAGGTAGGTACTCATTGTTTTGTTTATCTGAGTTAGTGTATTAAGCAGAGTTTAATTAAAATTATTTGATTTGGTAATACAACCGAATTGTAATTACAAAACTGTACTAAGTACTATGTTAGACTGATAAGTTAGTGCTAATAACGGCATATTGTTGAATTTGATAAATACTTTATTGTTGTTACAGAAATATTATCGTGATAGATGTTACCTATGTTATATTTAGGAATTACTATCGAAACCAGTGAAAGCATGGTTTGGTTAATGTTGTCATTTGTTTAGCCTTGTTTCCTACCAATTTTTGATACGATTTTGATATTATTTTGTTTAGTGTGATGATTACAGGTTCCTATTTTGTCTAAGAAGTGATTTAATAAATGCCATTTAACTCTACTTCACTGTCTTATTCGGCTCTTTTGAGAAAATATACAAAATCATAAGAGGGAAACTGACTGATTTTTAGAAATAACCTTTTTTTCTTAAGCAATATTATAAATGAACAGACCTTTACCTAAAAAGGTCAGTAGACATAAAGAAACTTCTAATACTAAAGTGACCTATTTTTCCGAGTTTTTTTTCAAGCGCTATTTTATATAGGAAAATAATATTATTTGGCAAAAAATATTTTGTATATCTAAAGCTATTAAGTCAAACAATATAATGCAAAAGAAATTTATAACTTTCGTAATCATGTTTTAGTGTAATCGTAAAATGAACAGAAAATGCTTAGTCCCACAGACACATTTTCGTCTTTTCCCAAAAATTGCCAATTTCGAGTTGAGTCACTTTCGTTCTCAGCGTGCGATATGTATGGGGTAAGATAGATAAGTTTGTTCTTACTAACAATTTATTTATCAAATAAGTATTGTATGGCTCATAATAATAAGCCAAAAATCTCTAAATATTGTAACATTTTTCGTGTACGCTAGTATACGCTACGCTTATCTACAAGGTAACTTATTTTAACTCGTGCTAAGCTCGCTTAATTCGTTTACCTAGATGTTACATTAACGTGTATGGGGTTTATGTTCATGCGAGTTCCAGACGGTAACGCGAAGCGACTGCAGCGAGCCTGCATCCACTCCTTGACGTAATTAGTGAAGGCGTGATTGCACTTTACACATCATTTAATGTTTTCGGTGTGAGCCCCTCGCTCCGTTTGTTGTCTTCGCTATTTTCCTTAAGTCGCTTCACCAGATGTCTCGAATAGTCTATAAAACACAGAAACGGCGGCGTACTGTCTCCGCTCTTCTATATCTCTGTTATTATGTACGGAGGAGGCAGATGGCGGCTAAAATTCATATTTCGCTTCTGCTTTCGTGTTTTAAAGCTTACTACGTTACGTTTGTTACGAGTATCGACGGAAATCTCCGGCATCCAATCTCGGCGGTATCGGCCCACGTATTCTAGTAATTTCTGCGGCATAATTTTATTTATTAGAGTGTGCCCTAGCAGCGCGAACACCCCATTTGCCGCTTCATTGACTTACAACGGCTCTCCATAATACTTCGCACATATTTCTGCTCCTCTCTCGCAGACGCCGGATCCCCCACACCTCATTATGTCGCGAACGACATTTAATAAAACATTACGGTTGTCTAACAGACGATTCTCGATAAACGTATCTCTAGCAGTGCTCTAATGCGAACCGAGAAACCCAATAAAAATATATTGCTTTTTAATGTTACTTTGAATATTTTCGCTCAAATCATTATTCAAAATTATGTTTCAATTCGAATATCGTATTTGAAATAATTAGATTGCGTATAATATGATTAGAAATCCTATAATTTTGATTGATTTACTTAATTCGTTAAACATTGGACTTCTTAAGAACATACAGTTAACGAAACTACTAATTTACTAACTACCAATTTCTTTCATCATTAATTTAACTATATATATGACTAAATTTTATCCTAAGCTTGATATAGAATTACATCATCATTATTATAACAGTGTTATAATAATGACTACTATAACCTACTTATTATAACATTTCACTAGATAATATCCAATCTCCCCGATGCCGCAATAAACATACAATTCTAAAATTAGAATGTTGATTTTGTTACAAATGGAGTGCTCGAACAGCGCCATCGTTCAGTAAATTATATATAGGTCAGTTTCCACGGGCAACGAATTGCAGCTCATTTGACAGACCACAACGCAGTTTGTCGGAATACTGGCACAAATATTGATTTCACGATCCGATTACCACAAGTCATTATTGTCAATATATGCATTGCAATTGTTACGGCATCACAATTCACACCACAACTAGTACCAATTAAAAATAATTCTTAAGCATCAGCCAATCAAGCTGGATGTCTCACGGTCGGTGGTGGTGTGGCAGTAATAAAAAATTCCAAGAACTTTAATGTTTTATCAGACGTCTACGTTTCAGTTTCATGAAATGTAAAAATTCTGTACAAAAATTTAAGGAGTAAAAATAAAAGTAAAGCCGCTGGTTGGATTCCAATCGATATCGGTTAACAAGGGATTAACGTAATATTTAGCTATCAATCTTTATCAAACTTGATTGAAATATATAGCGTGTGATCCTTACATATCACGAATTAGGCGAGGCCGCCAATTTTTGCTGATGAAGTGAGCAAGGTCCTCGCGTCGTTGCGAGGTGAATCGCTTGCTCAACTTCCTTGTTTAGAAGGTGCGTCGGAGAAAATGATAAAATAGCACACTCGATATTCCAGTTGAATTCTTTTTTAATCTCCTCTCTAAATCTATCAAAAAGTAAACAAGTCAAAAAATCATAAATTATAGAGTCGTACAAAATAGTATAAAAAGGTTTTTATAAAAGAAATTAGCTATGTACACTAGTCACTACATCACCCCCCTCCAGAGACCGTCAAGGGCGATAATAGTCAGTAAATTTGACACGACGGCCTGACCTCGTTCTTTTGACGATATTCTCATCGGCAGAAGGCAAATCATGGCTATCCGCATTTGGAGTGCTATGGAGAGTGTTCGTTTTGGGTAGTGACTGTAGTGAGTTTTGGCGCATGTTAGTGTTAGATGTGGACTGAGTGTTGTTAGGGTCACATAACATAAAGGCCGGCTTGATCCGGTCAATTGATACGGTTACCTGCTTACCATTTACTAAAATTTTGAAAACTTTGTCTCCTCTTTCCACGACCTTATGCGGGCCAGTGTATGCTGGCTTTAAACCACCGCCAGTACAGTCCCTTAAGAATACATGAGTAGAGGAAGCTAAGTCCTTGTGAATAAAAGTTTTGAACCTACTGTTGTGCCTAGTCGCAGGTGATGGGCGGAGTTTCCTTCGAAGTTTTGACAAGTACTCCGTCATATCGCCAGTCTCATCAGCCTGAGGGTCAAAGAACTCACCCGGAAGCCGTATCGGTTGACCGTACACCAGTTCGGCTGCTGAAGCCTGAGCATCCTCTTTTAAAGAACCGCGAATGCCTAACAGTACTAGTGGGAGAGATTCCACCCAACTGTCATTTGCATGGCATATGATTGCGGCTTTGAGCTGACGGTGAAATCTCTCCACCAGTCCATTGCAGGCAGGATGGTATGCAGTGGTTCTGCGGTGTTGAAAGCCAGCAATCGTAGATAAGCTCTTAAATAATGCCGATTCGAACTGCCTACCTCTATCAGTAACGATATCAGATGGGCAGCCGAATCGAGCGATCCAACCACTCAGTAGGGCCTTTGCCACTGTTTCTGCAGTTATGTCAGCAAGCGGTATTGCCTCAGGCCATCGCGTAAAACGGTCGACGGCAGTGAGACAATAGCGGAAACCTTGGCACAGTGGCAAAGGACCCACGAGATCAATATGAATAAAAGCAAATCTCGATGAGGACAGTTTAAAGTTACCCACAGGAGAGTACACATGCCTAGTGATCTTCGATCGCTGACAAGCTGAACATGATCGAACCCACTCGCGACAATCCTTCCGAATACTAGGCCAAACATATCGCACGGAAACTAGTCTTATGGAAGCCTTTGCCCCTGGGTGACTAAGAGAATGCAGGCTGTTGAAAATAGCTTTGCGTAACTCTTGTGGCACATAAGGTCCAGGCGTAGCGGTGCTAATGTCACAGTAGAGCTGGCTACCCGAACCTGGGATCTTAAGACGCTGTAAGCGTAGTGAGGTAGCGTCACCTAAAAGATGCTTCAGTTCGGGGTCCTCAACCTGAGCAGCTGCGATTATTTCAGCGGACACAGGCTGAGAAATCTCCTCTACACGTGAAAGTGTATCCGCCACAACATTATCCTTTCCGGATATATGCCGGATATCTGTAGTAAATTGAGCGATCAGATCTAGGTGCCTGAACTGCCTTGGGGAACAGTTTTCTTTCCGGTTTCGAAAGGCGAATGTCAGTGGCTTGTGATCTGTATAGACCACAAAGTCACGTCCCTCGACCATATGCCTAAAGTATTTTACGCTCTCGTATATTGCTAGCAGCTCTCGGTCATATGGTGAGTATTTTTTTTGGGTTGGACTTAGCTTGTGTGAGAAGAAGGCGAGGGGTTGCCAGGCATCCCCATCGTGTTGCTGGAGGACACTACCTATAGCGTTGTCGGATGCGTCCGTCACCAACGACAGCTTGGCATCGCATCGGGGATGGGCCAGCAAGGCGGCCTGACATAGACCTTCTTTGCAAGCCTCAAAGGCCTTTGATGCTTCGCCTGTTATGTCCACTGGATGGGAACCCTTGACCGAACCCGTAAGCAACTCGTTAAGTGGAGCTTGGTGCTGGGCAGCTTTGGGAATGAAGCGCCTGTAAAAGTTTACCATTCCCAAAAACCTGCGTAACTCCCTTACAGTCTTCGGTTTTGGGAAGTTTTTAATAGCCTCTACTTTTTCTGGAAGAGGGGTAGCTCCTGCGCCCGAGATTTGGTATCCTAAAAATTTTACCTCCGTAACTCCAAAAACACACTTGGAAACGTTTATGACCATGCCATATTCACGTAACCTAGCAAAAAGTTGACGGAGGTGCTCTTCGTGAGTTTTTTGGTCCTTCGAGAACACCAAAAAGTCATCCAAGTACGCGTACGTGAAATCGAGTCCCCGCAGCATCTCGTCCACGAAACGCTGAAACGTCTGAGCGGCGTTACGAAGCCCGAACATCATGTACGGAAATTCGTATAGACCGAACGGCGTTGTTATAGTGGTCTTCGGAATATCATCTGGGTGGACTGGAATTTGGTTATAGGCTTTAACCAGGTCGATGGTGGAAAATATGGTACTACCTGCTAATGTATGGGTGAAATCATGAATATGCTTGATGGGATAGCGATCGGGAACCGTGCGGGAGTTGAGCATACGGTAGTCACCACAGGGACGCCAGCCGTTGTCTTTTTTCGGAGTCAGATGGAGCGGCGATGCCCATGATGACTCTGAGGGGCGACATGTACCTGCCTGTAACATGGCGTCAAACTCAGCTTTCGCAATTTTCCACTTTTCAGGTGCTAACCGTCGCGGCGTACACGATACAGGCTGTCCAGGTGTAGTTCGTATATGATGTACTGTATTGTGTTTCGGAGTGCGGTGTACTCCGGGTGGACGTGTAATGTCGGGGAATTCCTGTAGTATGTGTGTATATGCGGAATCACCAAGACTCACCTTCACCGAAGACACATCACCACAATGACGGGCAGGCGACGCCGGGGAGGAAAGGCTTGTATAGTTATCGATGAGGCATTGATTTCTGCAATCAATAACTAAATTGTAAAAAGATAAAAAATCTACGCCTATTATCGCCCTTGTAACGTCGGCAACAATAAATCGCCATGCAAAATTCACGGCGTAAACCTAGATTTAAATTTAAATTAATAAACCCGTATGTAGGTATCGGTGTCCCATTGGCCGCACACAAAACGTAGGTGGTCTTCTCCAGTCGTCTAGGGATCGCCGATCGGGGGTAGACACAGAGGTCGCTTCCAGTGTCGACCAAGAACTGCACCTTCGACCTTCGATCAGTGACAAATATGCGACCGGTATTCGGGCAATCCTTGGCCGCCATTACAGATTGCCCCGTGAGTTTTCCGACTTGTGGTAGTCGCACGGCTTCATACACTTCCGGGCACGGTCTGCGAATTTCTGATGGTACCAGCATAGTGGAAACCTTCGATAGCTAGATTCCGACCTGGTTGAAAGGGACCGCTGACGGGTGCGACTGCGACTGCTAGAACGTCCTCTGGGGCGGGACAGTCGTTCCACTTGGCTTGTCAGCTTTTGTACCTGCTCGGTCAGCGCGGCAATCTCAGGGTGGACGCTCGAAGATGGTGGTGGAGCAGCTACAGCAGAAGACGACGGCATCCGGTGACCGACCACGTCGTGGATCCTGTCGGCTAGTTCCGTCAACTCAGGGAGACCAGTCTTGGACTGCGAGGCTACGATGGCTTGGGTGCCTGCAGGAAGACTACTGCTCCAGATGCTCCGCAGGAACTCTTCGGGTACTCCCGGGCCAGCAAGATTGAGTAGGTGGCGGTAGAACTGCGAAGGCTTTCTGTCGCCGAGCTCCTCATGCGTAAGAAGTTGTCTTATTTTCTTTTCCCGCGATGCCGAAAGTCGTTTAATTAGTTCGCTTTTCAATCTTTCGTACTTAGCCGTTGGTGGAGGGTTAGCTATTATATCCTCTACCTCGGCTGCGTACTGCGAGTCCAAGTTGCCGGTGACGTAGTAAAATTTAGTCTCGTCAGATTTTATGCCGGATAATATGAACTGCGCCTCCATCTGCGCAAACCATAACCCGGGTTTTTCATGGTAAAACGGGGGAATACGTACGCCAACGCGAAATGTTTCTCCCGCCGCGCCGTCCCTTTGTTCGCTGGTTACATTCTCGTTTAGATTCTCCATCCTGTGTTCCTTCCGGGGTCACCAATGAAGTGAGCAAGGTCCTCGCGTCGTTGCGAGGTGAATCGCTTGCTCAACTTCCTTGTTTAGAAGGTGCGTCGGAGAAAATGATAAAATAGCACACTCGATATTCCAGTTGAATTCTTTTTTAATCTCCTCTCTAAATATATCAAAAAGTAAACAAGTCAAAAAATCATAAATTATAGAGTCGTACAAAATAGTATAAAAAGGTTTTTATAAAAGAAATTAGCTATGTACACTAGTCACTACACTGATATTGCAATTATTTTTCTCCGGCCCTTTGTATTTTAAAAAGTATTGTGTTTATCTTATGCTCGAAAACTGATTCTAACGAAGAAAACAAATACTTATAATTCTAATGCATGATTAGAATTATAATTTGAGTTCCAATAATAGTCTTAAAATATATTTACAATTAAACATAAATTATTATTTTTAACAAAAAATTAAAACCGACTTCCAAGGTAAAAACAATAATAACATCCTTATAATATGAACTAAAAAGTATTAAATAATTTTTCCTATCTCATGGTGCCTTTTTCCGAATTCGGCTAAAACTCAACTATTTCTGTACTCAATCTTCATAATTTTGAAGTCGGTACCAGATATAGCTGAATCCAGATGCCAGAATATTTGAAACATTTGTAACTGGCACCGACTTCAAAATTATGAAGATTGAGTACAGAAATAGTTGAGTTTTAGCCGAATTCGGAAAAAGGCACCATGAGATAGGAAAAATTATTTAATACTTTTTAGTTCATATTATAAGGATGTTATTATTATTTTTACCTTGGAAGTCGGTTTTAATTTTTTGTTAAAAATAATAATTTCACTCTTTTTAGTTACCTAGTAAAATCATCGCGTACTATACGTAGATTAGGGCCGATTCACACCGAATGGCAGAGGTAAAGCGAGCAGTTTCAGTGTCATATGATTTTAAACTTTATCTTCATTATTGTAATACATAGTATCGCTTGAGAAATCGACGCCGCCGGCGGCCGCAAGAGGCCACGAGCGTCCACGGGCGGCCGTAGATTTCTCAAGCGATACTATCTATTACAACAATGAAGATAAAGTTTAAAATCATATGACACTGAAACTGCTCGCCTCGCCTCCGCCATTCCGGTGTGAATCGGCCCTAATATACCTGTATACTATTCTACGTATCTTATTACAATTTGTTAACAGTCACACTTACAAAATATAATATCAGCTGCAGATAATTTTAAACAATACATTTTAAAAAATCGAAGTGGACACGTGCTAGGGCCGCGCCAAACCGGAATTTTAGCAGCGGTGAGACTTTCAGTGTCATATGATTTTAAACTTTATATTTATTATTGTAATACATAGTATCGCTTGTGAAGTCTACGGCCGCCCGTGGCCGCGATTGGTAAGTGTGACAGCTGTGCACTCTAGTATGTTACTTGTATTATCGAAGCAACTTACTTCTCAGAAGTAATGTCAAATATGTGCCTTACGCTCTGGAGATATAAGGTTGAATATTTTGTTATGTTTAATTTTGGTGACATTGGTGACCCTGGCGTGGTAATGATGATGATGATGATGAATGTAATTTGTATAGTAGCATATCTTTCAGTTCTTAAAACAGTGCCTAAACCCCCAAACTTGTATCTATAAGGAATCCGGTGTTCTCTTAGTATCTTCGGAACCATAGTATACCTTGATGCAAAATCTTGCGTTTTGGTAGCATATGCTTAGGATGCTTCTCATAAAACCAAAATCACCATATGTTTCCATATAAATTTCGAGGAGTTCCCTCGATTACTCATAGATCCCATCATCAGGTCACCACTTTTGTGAACATGGAACACCAAATTGCAGTGAAACCTAATACAACAAAACAAAAATTTCGAAAATCGGTTCACAAACGGCGGAGTAATCGTTGAACATACAAAAAATAATAAATATATATATATATATATATATATATATATATATATATATATATATATATATATATATATATATATATATATATATATATATATTATTAAAAAAAAAATATTAAAAAATTATTATTAAAAAATATATATATATATATATATATATATATATATATATATATATATATATATATATATATATATTATTTTTTTTTTTATTATTTTTTGTATGTTCAACGATTACTCCGCCGTTTGTGAACCGATTTTCGAAATTTTTGTTTTGTTGTATTAGGTTTCAATGCAATTTGGTGTTCCATGTTCACAAAAGTGGTGACCTGATGATGGGATCTATGAGTAATCGAGGATCGATATATCCACAGCCGAACATATAACCTCCTTGTTTTTTGGAAGTCGGTTAAAAAGGTAAGAAAATAGCTTAAAATATACAATCTGCACGTGGAAGAGGTGCACTTTAACGGTCGCTATAGATAGATAAGCTAAGATAGATAGCTGATAGATTTGAATATAAATCGGATATGTTATGAATACTTATATAAATGGCTATTACCTCATCTAATTCTTATAGTATTTTGAGATAACTTTCTTTATAAACTTTTTAAAATCAAATGAATCGTTAGAAACATCAATTCTACCCCACATTTTAAACGTCATCAATAATACCGATTTATTGTTATCGTTGGGTGTTAGGGAAGGTAAAATCGGGAAGTGGCAACGCTGAGTTTTTACGTATTCTATGGAAAATCTCGTAATATCCGCCATTTCTCGACAGTTCACATTTCAACCTCAGTCGGAATGTGTACACAGTTTTTTCAAAGGAAGTTTTTTTGTGACACAAATGTAAGTATTACTGTTTCACATAAAACGATCAATGCATCATGTGAGTAGTCAAAAGGGCCATATTTGGGGCTATAATAAATAACCGCATTGTGTATTATTTACAGAGATAAGTTTTATTTTCTCAACGCTATGATAGCGTAGAGGAATAAATTCGCTACCATTTTGGTGCTCCAACGTCACAAACAGCTTAGATATTGGCCAATTTTCTTTCTCTCGCAAAATTCTTTTGCGTCATATCAGCAAAAACTGGCGGCCTCACCCAATTAATAAATCATAAGCATAAACCATAAAAACATTTTATAAGAAACAAAAATATAAATAAACAAAAGAAGACGACTATAACAGCAAAGAACTTAACACGTAATAAAATCAAATCTGTTTAAATATAAATACATAAATTCAACTCAGTACCTTTGTTCTTGCACTATTTCAACTATATATATATATATATATATATATATATATATATATATATATATATATATATATATATATATATATATATATATATATATATATATATATATATTTTTTTTTTTGTTATCAATTAACATCATTTACATTAACGAGCTACTTGTGGAGGCTTGTTATTGGCTTTTTGAAAATATAGCATACTGTGTTATAGCTAGCTGTAAGCCGTAAGCTGTAAGTTAATATGATAAAATAAAATATTTTTTATGCAAGAATACTGAGTCTTATTACTGTGAAACATGAATTTCCGCTGAAAACAGAGCAATCTATATCTTCTCTTATATATAAAAATGGATTTTCAAATGTGATTGTCGCGCTAAAACTCGAAAACGGCTGAACGGATTGGGCTGATTTTAGTCTTAAAACATTCATAGAAGTCCATGAAAGGTTTTAAAGTGACACGAAGTTCACCGGGACAGCTAGTCACTATATAAAATTTAAATTTAATAGTTCATATATAATCAACTTCATTGAAACAATATAAAAGGAAGAGCGGAACTCGGGAATGGAAGATCAACAGCCAGATGCTTGACTTTTGACTAGTCTAGATACAAACTCCTGCGAGCTAACCCACATGCTTGTAATTGTAAACACGCTGAGTCTTCCCGAGCATGTTGCGGCCCGAGACCAGTGCTAGCTATGTTTGTTAACGCTCACCGCTGAACTCATCATCAGCAGCACGTCACTCACAGAATATGGAATAAAAACAAACAAAAATACACAAATACTTTTTGTTTATGTACCAAATACATAATTATGTTAAAAAGTAATTTTAATCTGAATGCATGTAAGACTCCTAACATGCATTCAGATTAGTATCATAAATGCTAAAGTGCTGCTGTTTATTACATCTTCGCGCTTAAGGGCCCTCTATCCTCTAAATTAGCAGGTCGATTGTCTGTCAGTGCGAATATCGACGTAAATGACATTAAAATAACATTCATAACAGCGCGCCTTGTACGGTGGCGGTTACGACGCTCGCCGCGTCCATGATAGGGCGAAATAGGAGAAAAAACCTTTTTAAGGCTTATTATGATACATATTTCAAAAAAGTAAAAAACCAAATTATTAACATAAGTAGTGCAAAGCAGTAGATATTTTTATATATTCTTTTGATAAATAATGAAGGAGTAAAGTGGATTCATTCAACGATTTGGAGGTGATTTGGTTTTTTATTTCTTTATTATGTGATACCGATAGAAAAATATGGCAAAATCATATCATGTAGATTACTAATTATTTTTTTCAGATATAATTTCTCTGTTAATGCCGATGAAAAGTTGTTTCATCTGCACGCTTTTTTCGAAAGAGCAGCCTTAATCGCTAATCCGATTTGATAAAATTTGGCATGGTGATACTTTGATTTCCGGAAAAAGGACACTAGCAGACGCTGGATGGCTTTTGTCCCAGGAAAATGTTGAAATTCAGCACAGTAAAGATGCTGACAGCATCTAGTAATTTGTACGGGGACGAATAAAAATTAGTTAACCAATTATTATGAAGGATCCCGGAGCCCTGCGTGCATTATCCTCAAGATGTTAAGTAGATCAATTAATTATCCCGAAGCAGCTTTTTGAGGCAAAAGAAAATAAGAAATCATTTTTTATGCCCGCAATTGTTTCGGTATAATTTTTACATTATCTCTCTGGAGCATCTTTGAATGAAATGATTAAATCATTCCATTTATGTAGGATATAATTCTCAACGGTTTTTTGAATAAAAATGTAAATAATAATGACGTTTCCCTTCCTAGAACACGGAAGAAATTGGGATGCAACGGAATCAATTTTGGCAAAACTTTTTCATCCGAGGGGACGGAATAAGCAGGATATTTTGTTGTCTTATTCCTTTTGAAAATTCTTTTATTTCTGAAAATTCCATATTTTTAACCGGTATTTTATATTATAATATCACGTCCTATCCACGTCCGTGTTATCGTGTTTTCGATGGTTTATATTTTTGTGCTGGTGCGAAGTGTAATATGAGTGTCCAATTTTTGAGTCGGCAATTGGTCAATTGTAGTTTATATGGCGCTCGCAGATTGCTGACAGATTTTGATTTATCATTTTAATTTAGCGAGTGGCGAGGGCGAGTACCCTTTGACTCCCGGGAGATCGGCGCGGCTCGGACCTCAGTTTTCAATTTAACTTCATTAAAATAATCCTCTATATATTCTCGGAAGCTATTAATGTAAAAACGCTCGAATGTCCGGAATGATTCAGTTAAGAGTTCATTAACTGTTTGCTTAAATGTTTGGATAAAGTTTTTAATTATAGACGGACGTAAAAATGTTGCCAACATTGGAAACACTATCCGCGTATATTATTTTATTAATTTTTTTAAGTGTTTAAGATGATTACTATTAAATACTTCCTTTATAAAACCATTTCTTCATTTTAAGGATCGCTTATTAAGTCCCCCGCCCCCGCCCGATTTCCCGCCCGCCTTCATTTGTTTTCTGGTGTCAGTCCTTATCTCGTCGTGCAATTATTACAATTTGTCCGCTCCTCCCCTTATCTCGGAGTTTGCCACTTCAGCATAAAGGCGGCGACTTCAGCAGATCCAAGATCGCATTGAAAACGGAATACTCTTTTTTCTCGTTTCGGTAGGGGCGAGGATTATTTCAAAACTTTGAAAAATGACCGGCAGTAAATGAAAACGGTGGGCGCCGACGAGTTGTTTGTTTTTCTAACTTCACTTTTGTCGCTCAGGTGCAATGTTTCATTTCACGAAAATTAGTTTTTGATTCTATTTCCTTCTGCATAATGTTTCGCTTTTAGCATAATAACGTGAGTTTTTATATTTTTCACTTGGATTTTGCTGTGTCGTTTTGAATTATTCTACAGCTATTGATCCAAATTGACGGGGCAAAATTTGTGTAATATTTATTTTTCAAAACCTTACTTTTGTACTTATTGTCTTATTTTTTAAAACTGTTTATTTTTCCACCAAGAAAATAATAGGCTTAAACTGAATAATTAGGTTGTTGCTTGTTACTTATTAATTATTATACATTAGGACTTCGTCCGCGTTAGCATAGTAGATCACATCCCAAATATTATTTATTGTACAAAAATATTCAATGTACAGAATTGACTTTCCTACGATTTTTATTATATAAAGATGTTCCGCGCGGCTTCGCTTGCGTAATTTAGGAATTTCACGCAACCGTATATTTTTCCGCAAAAAAAAATCCTATGTCCCTTCAAGAAACATGATGAATAGACAACGTGTTGTCTATTCATCATGTTTGCCAAATAACATAAAAATTGCTCCGGTAGTTCTTAAGATAAAAAGCAATTTCATATAATTTCTCCCGTTTTTTCCACATTTTCCTCTATTTCTTTGCTCTTGTTAGTCTTAGTGTGATAAAATATAGTCTATAGCCTTCCTCAATAAATCGGCTATCTAACACTGAAATAATTTTTCAAATCGGACCAGTAGTTCCGGAGATTAGCGCGTTCAAATAAGCCCTTTCATATAAATTTCCCCGTTTTTTCCACATTTTCCTCTATTTCCTTGTTTCTATTAGTCTTAGAGTGATAAAATATAGCCTATAGCCTTCCTTGATAAATGGGCTATCCAACATTAAAATAATTTTTCAAATCGGATCAGTATTTCCTGAGATTAGCGCGTTCAAACAAACAAACAAACTCTAAAGAATTATAATATTAGTATAGATGTAATGAACAAAAATTGTTTAACACGGAATATAAATAAAATTCAAAAAATTTATTTTCAAGTTTCAACGAAGTATAAATTTTATAGAACGGTTTGAAAGTTTAAAGTAAACTTAAATATCCTAAGCAGCTACTTAAAAATTAGGAGAGCTATTTACTGAACAATAGCAACGATACCGCAATTACATCATTTCTACGTATATATAAAATATGAAATACAATATAATATAATAACAATAACCTAGTAGTCGCGTCTTGCGAATATTTAATACTTCTTATACCTACGTGCCCGCGTCGCAGCATCACACGGCACACGCTCATCGCGACAAAATGTACAATTTTAGACTCAAATAAAAAAGGTCGGCGTATTTCGCGCAGAATATTAAAGGCACACAATATGGAGGCATCCGGAATTCGCGGCGAAAGAGCTAAAACGGTGTTATTCTTCCCGCGCCGGGTAATAAGCGTGGAAAATCTAACACTGTTGTGCTTTGCTTAATCGAATCTTGTCGGTGAATTATATTTTAATAGAGCGCCACTTACGAGTTTAGAAGTTATTCAATAAAGGTGCAATAAATGATGTTGAAAGAAATAAAATATTCTAGTCTCAAATGCAGAGAATAAAGTGATTTGTATTTAAATGGGAGTGAAGCTGTAAGAGTTTCTGTTGCAAAATGTACACCTGTGATAGATGCCAAGAGATAATTAAACTCAATCCGAACGAACGAAACTAATGACTTGTGATTGAGAGGTGTCAGCGTCGCATTCCGCGCGACCTGACGGGCGGACGGCGGACGGCGCGGCCAACGGCGTGTGTAATTTTCCCATTCATCTCCCGAATGCCCTGCCAAATGGCATGCAAAAGAACTACATCGAGACGCTTTGTCCGCTTGCCGCTATCAAACGACGATAAAACACGATAATCTCGCGCACATTGTATCCCTACACAAAGCTCTCTTAGAATTTTTGACCGCTTAGGCTTTCAGCAGTCCAATTTACCCGATGCATAGAATTTCCATAATACATGAAGCACAATAGTAAATGGAACACGTATTATACGTACATGGATCGGTTCCAGAGCGGAGCTGGCTTCGGATTTGCCTTTGAACTATCTTAGCTTATATTTCTCTTCATTGGACCCATTGCAACGATTCATTAGACAGGCTTCTGTATTTACCGAGCACCTAACTTAATCAAAGTTGAAGAATACCTTGCAAATTATATAGTACTTGTAGTGACTGGTCTTAAATGCTTTATTTAATTCAATTAAAATTAACTTCAATTCAAAATCAGCTATTTGTTCAATACTGATATATTAATGAAGCTAAGAGAACACACTAAATACCAGATACAATATAAAGATTAAGGAGGATCTTCAAACAGTAGGTATACAGGCGATAGTCTGAACTGTGAATATTACTCTGATTACAAGCCTCGCTGCTTCGGCTCGATGGGAGTTCGGCGTGGTCCTTCAATAGACTCATGTAATAATATTTGCATACAAAGACGATGCCGACTGAGCTCTGTACTTTGTACGCAAATTCGCAAATTTTCTACGGACTGTTAGTGTACCTTCAAAATAGGAGTCAGATATAGGATTACGGTGTAGTACTATAAATATTCATAACAGCCGTAATTTAGGCATAAAGCGCTTTCTGCCTTCAATACTATTTGCGGATCTACAGCTGAATTGTAACACAATCTTTTAGTTCTGCCAGCAGCAGAGCAGTAATCTTTGCATGTAAACAAACGCCGCGCTGCACAATGCACATCGGTCTCAGTTCGGCAATTTCCTTACGTCCATTCCCGTTGTCTGAGCATCAGGAGTAGGATTAAATTGCAAGCGCGCTGATGTATTTATAGCCGGGCCGGAGACAAACGAGCGAGCGCGTGATGGACCTGCCTCGTTATGCGAATTAATCGAAGGTGCAGCAAATAGCGCACCTGCACCGTCTAACTGAAATATGGTTTGCACTTCACGCCCTGATTAACGAAAGACTAACTTTTAGCGCGTCGATACTGGATGTCTTTGCGATCGTTGTATTGGTTTTGAATCTTAGTGTTTTGAATCGATGTTGATGTTTATTTCTTGCGTCATGTATAGAGCAAAGAAGTATTAACTTAAAGTTTTGTTATTTTTTCGTGCTTTGTGAGTTCAGTTCAGTTTCAGTTCTTTGAAAACAAACTTAGTTAATTCGGACATTTCTACACGATATACCTACATAGAAAACACTTTTTCTTAAGCGATGAGAGTCCTAGTCAGTTTATTACAATTAGTACCGATATCTGCTGCTAACGGGGCACATACGAGCCGAAATAACCGCAAAAACGAATTATAAGCCCATCTGCCGCTATTCAATATATTGACACGTGCGAATCACAGACTAATCAAGTTGACCGAGAACCGATTAGACCGAATCAGATATTCCCGTAAATTATAATTAACCCACGCCATCCCTTTATTCGAAGGGGATCAACACCGGATCACATAATCCGCTTCGACAACGAGATCATTTTACGGATATGGAACAGATTGTATTTTAATTCCAGCTCCTCTCCTTGTGTGTTTACGTACAAACAAAACTCGAAGAAACTAAGTATGCTAAGTTAGCGCTAATATAAGAGTAGAGGCGACGCGCTGCGCCAGCCCCGAGACTGTCATAACTTACTCCCGCGTACAGTCGCATGTTTAACTAAACTTCGCCATATTATGTTAATCACAATTTATATCGTATACGACGATGTGTAAGTGAAAAATATACAGCATGACAATTTACGCGAGATTTAAATCTATAAAGTATCTAAAGTAATACAAAACATTACAAACGGAGCTCTTTTTGTTATTATTGGTCTCCCAAGCAGCATCACAAGCTGTATAACTGCTTTATTAAAGTTCGTTTATACTCTTATTGCTGTACAATCAGGCTGCATAAAGGCTGTATAAGCGCTTATACAGCACGTATACCCCTGAAATGGGCACAAATTATACAGCATTTTGTGTTATATTGGCTGTACAGAGGCTGAATAGGCTGCAAATAGCTGTTTTGCGGCTGTACTATGGTGTAGGAAGAAACTTGTACACGATTAACCGCCAAAATGAAACCAATAGTATTTTTAAACAAAACTTGCATTTATCTGCGGTTTATATGTTAAATAAATGAAAAATAAAAGAAAAATAAAAAAAAAATTGAAATCCTCCCCTTTAAGGGGGTGTACTCAGTTAGATACAATGGCGTGTTATGGGGTACTTAGGTGTGATAAGGTTTAGAACTAACTTTTTTGATAAATACTTTTTTATTACATTTTTTGCACTGACAACATCTGTAAAACATCATATAGGAGTTCTATATGATGTTTTACATTTTGAAACTATTTACAAACATTTTTGGGGTAGCAATCGATACAATCTTCAGGTAGACTAGAGACTGACGAGGAGGATAACTTCGTTTTTCTTTATATTTTCTGATATAATTAAAATGTTACGATGTTTCGTAGAAACAGAATATAAGCCATGCTATCATCAAGAGTCGTAAGTTGTAAATGCAAACGCTAATGATTGACAATAACAAAAGAAAAAACATAATTCAAATAAGTATCTTTACCCAAAGAGGTGATTTGCGTTCCGTCTTTTCTCATAATTAGTAGTAGTATCTGTAGCTGAAGCTAGTAAGCTTTTGTCCTTGATGTCCACTAATAGATATAAGAAGTAAAAAGTATACAGGATGATTTTTGTATTCATATTTCTTACTTACGAAGGAGTGTGTATATTAGCTTATGTTACCATAACACTTTGCAAGTAACAAATGTAGTATTATATTATCTATTCTAGTTGATACTTGCTTCATTGTTACTGACAAGATAGATTCCTCTTACAAGGTTTAACTACTGTCAAATCTTCACCTGCTATTTTACCTGCGTTTCTGTCTACAACGTCGGTAATTTCAGGACAAAGAAATGTGTAAGAAAACGGACATTTACGCTGTGATATGAGTTTTCTGGATGTATATGATAATTTTTATTTATAAAAGGAGCACAAAATAGCTTTTCCTTAGTATTCATAACGATGTAAGATGTTAAAATTAATCAAACTCAATATTAAAAAATTCTGAAAAAAGAAAAATTTTGCTAGTAGATTCGGCCGTTGTACACAACTAGGTACTACTACACACAACAACAACACAACTAGGTAGTAGTGTTTGAATCACAATTTTTCCGTCTATTTCAATAATCTACCACTAACTTGTTATCCATACTAATATTATAAATGCGAAAGTATCTCTGTCTGTCTGTCTCGCTTTCACGCCAAAAGTACCGAACCGATTGTAATGAAATTTTGTACACAGATAGTGTAGAGCCTAAGAAAGGACACAGGCTACATTTTGATGAGGGAAAATATCTTATTTCCATGAAAATAACGATAAAATGAATTCCTACTTTAGTTTTAAAATATGACAACAGATGGCGTTTTAAAGGAGTAGTACTGTTGGAGCTTATGGGCAATGAACATTTTAGTTCTAACACATGACAACAGATGGTGTTTAATTTTTTACTTCATTGTAACATAGAACCATAGATAGAATTAATCATACTTGTTATGTTTTTAATTATAATTTTTAATACGTTAGATATATTTTGTTTAATAATATTATCACTTGGTATAATCAATCTATCTTATCTTATAAGTTATCTACATAAATTGAATTCCTACTGCACAACAGATGGCGCTCTAAAATTCCATCCAGAAATATTATATCAATGCAATGAACATTTTAGTTCTAATATATAAAAACAGATGGCGTTTACTTTTTTACTTCACATCAGAACTAATCAATAATCATACTTTATGTTATTTTTCATAATTGGTGTCAAATTTAAAAACTTTTAAAAATCCTGGTAAGTGGGACCCCTCAAATCAATATACACAAAAACAGCTGTGCTGTATGCACATAATATTTAAGTTTTTTAAATTAAACTTTATATTTTGTGCCAAATTTTAAAGCTTATTATTTTAACTATGTATTACCTACACATTTTTACCCATAAACTATTTATCATTGAGTTACGTTACTGTATAGATAATTAAGTACTTACTGAGTATCAAGTTATAGGTATCGAAAGAATTGGCCCCGTGCGAGTTTCTTACGCTGGTTCTTCTCGCCAGGTTAGTTCCCGAACCGGTGATAGGCACCGTAGATTCTACGTTCTTCTGATTTTCAAAAAGTGTATTCATGATACCTATTTTGAATAAAAAGATAATATTTTATTTTATCCCGGCATTCCCACGGAAACGGGAACCACCGCGTGCTGTAAAATGAAATCCACGCGGACGGAGTCGCGGGCAACAGCTTGTTTATTATATAGATAACAATTAAAAATTAAAAAAAAATTAATGTATTGAATAAATAAACAAACACATAAAGTGGCTGAATATTATACGATTAAAATAAAGAGAGAATTTATGAGCTTACTCCTGCAGGTCGCAAAACTATAAGTAACTATATATATATATATATATATATATATATATATATATATATATATATATATATATATATATATATATATATATATATATATATATATATATATATATAGTTACTTATACTATAAGTATATAGTTACTTATAGTTTTGCGACCTGCAGGAGTAAGCTCATAAATTCTCTCTTTATTTTAATCGTATAATATTCAGCCACTTTATGTGTTTGTTTATTTATTCAATACATTAATTTTTTTTTTAATTTTTAATTGTTATCTATATAATAAACAAGCTGTTGCCCGCGACTCCGTCCGCGTGGATTTCATTTTACAGCACGCGGTGGTTCCCGTTTCCGTGGGAATGCCGGGATAAAATAAAATATTATCTTTTTATTCAATATATATATATATATATATATATATATATATATATATATATATATATATATATATATGTATATATATATATGTTTTGTGATTGAGTTGAGTTAAAAAGTTTGTGGTATCACATCTCAGTTTTCTATTTTATATGTACAGGGTGTCCCAAAACTCAACGATAATCTGGGACCGGATGAATGGCCAAGTTACACCAGTTCCGGGAAAAATAAAATAAAAATTCCATATCACTCAGTTTAGCGATAATAGACAATTTTGTAAAAAAGTCGAAATTCGACACCCTTAGTCGCATTTTCAAGCCCTGTGATCGCCAATGTCACAATTTCGCTGTATTTTTTTTAATTTTGAGATCTTCATTAACGATGCTATTAATCGCAACTACGAAATCATGCAAGAAACATCGTTAATTTAATAAAATAAGTTAAGTTTCAGTGAGTCATGGTTCACAAAAATATTGTTAGTGAACTTTGACACTTCATTTTGAAAAAAAAATGTACTACACTACCCTTGGCAAGTTATTTCAAAAGTTGGCGCATTTTATCAAGATTTAAAAATGGTGCAACACTAGCCACTTTTCTTGCCATTAAAATTTTTATTTCTCATTTTTTCCAAATTGAGCTCATTTTGAACAACTCAAGATTAGGAATTTTTGTTACTAAAATTTGTTATTTTTTGTTTCTGGTCTGAAATAAAATGACTATTTTTAGTAAAGAGGTAATTCAGTCAGTTAATAACCAATCTTATACTAAAAAACATAATGATAATTAATAAAATAATGAAAGAACCGTCGTAAAACTTTTTATTTAATTATTCTCCTTAAACTACAATAAATGTTCGAATTGGTCTTTTGTAAGGCGTTGCTTAGCCTGTATTCGTGCCGGAGGCAAACAATTCAAACATTTACTGTAGTTTAAGGTGAATAATTAAATAAATTTTTTACGACGGTTCTTTCATTATTGTATTAATTATTATTATGTTTTTTACAATAAGATTGGTTATTAACTGACTGAATTACATCTTTACTAAAAATAGTAATTTTATTTTAGACCAGAAACAAAAAATAACAAATTTTAATAACAAAAATTCCTTATCTTGAGTTGTTCAAAATGAGCTCAATTTGGAAAAAATGAGAAATAAAAATTTTAATGGCAAGAAAAGTGGCTAGTGTTGCACCATTTTTAAATCTTGATAAAATGCGCCAACTTTTGAAATAACTTGCCAAGGGTAGTGTAGTACATTTTTTTTTCAAAATGAAGTGTCAAAGTTCACTAACAATATTTTTGTGAACCATGACTCACTGAAACTTAACTTATTTTATTAAATTAACGATGTTTCTTGCATTATTTCGTAGTTGCGATTAATAGCATCGTTAATGAAGATCTCAAAATTAAAAAAAATACAGCGAAATTGTGACATTGGTGATCACAGGACTTGAAAATGCGACTAAGGGTGTCGAATTTCGACTTTTTTACAAAATTGTCTATTATCGCTAAACTGAGTGATATGGAATTTTTATTTTATTTTTCCCGGAACTGGTGTAACTTGGCCATTCATCCGGTCCCAGATTATCGTTGAGTTTTGGGACATCCTGTATATTTGACTAAAGATTTTAGCAACATTTTTAGCAAATTTATACTGGCAACCAATATTTTTAGTCATAAGGTAGGTTAAAAACTTACAGTTTTGCGACCTGCAGGAGTAAGCTCATAAATTCTCTCTTTATTTTAATCGTAATTACAAATTTTTATGTACTCATGTTCGTAATCTTCGATTTGTAATTGATAAAATGGCGACAATTTGTTAAGCAGAATTAAGGCTGTACTATAGGCGCCATTTACTTTTATTGCTGTTTATTACTCTCGAAGAGAGAAATCATAGAGTTTTAGTCTGTAAAAGGGTGTACAATTGCACCATAAAAAGAAGCTGTAGAAGAGAGTTTGCCAACTTCATAATACAGAAATAAGGTTTAAGGACCACCATAATACAGCTCTAAGCTGTATTAAGTAAGTGACGGTATGCAAAATGCATACCGTCACTTACTTAATAATACTACTATGATGCTTTAATACTATAATGAGGATCAAAGCGTTACAGGAAACTTAAAGCTGTACATGACAGTGTGGCGGTACCCACAATTCGCCTAACAATCCTGCATCGCGCTATCGAAGTTTCGGAGAACGGCAAGATATATACAACGTCTGAAATGACGTCAGTGGGCTTCGGCCTGACCGAGCATGCTATCTCTCTCGGTCGGAAGATCTTCCTTTTCGGCCGCCACTAACAACGTTAAATTGGTGACCACCGACAAGAACACGCATCCTTCTGGACATCAATCATCATCAACACTCCCCGCCCCTCCACACCACGTCAGCAGACATCAAGCATAACCGGGTCGCCTCGACCATAAGCCGCGTTGGAGGTCCGCGCCGGTCGAACCCGTGTCTGGCTTGAACGGGGCAGCCATAGGCTACAACGACCGGTCAGCAAGCAGAGCACGGGGTCCCTCTCCTGGTCATTGCACGCGTAGCTTCGGCCCACACCTGACAACACAAGCGCATTGAAGAATACCACAGGTCTTCGGGGGGGAGTGATGTGGCGGTACCCACAATTCGCCTAACAATCCTGCATCGCGCTATCGAAGTTTCGGAGAACGGCAAGATATATACAACGTCTGAAATGACGTCAGTGGGCTTCGGCCTGACCGAGCATGCTATCTCTCTCGGTCGGAAGATCTTCCTTTTCGGCCGCCACTAACAACGTTAAAACAGTTTTGATACACTGATTTAGAACTTTAAGCGTACTTTGACTTCTTAATACAGATATAATACAGCTAGAGCTGAATAATTACTCTTAAACCGACATTATAACACTACAACATCTCTTCAATGTTCTTCTACAGCTGTAAAACAGCGTTAAGTGCTATATTGGCTGCTTTTTAGGTGTTCATTACGCTTGGTTGCTGCTTGGCTCTAATTATAATTATAGTGGGGTAGTAAACGTCTTGGCATATTTTCTGACCAGAGAACATTGATTTAAAATATTTATTTAGCTCTAATAACATTTTACACGATGTTTTAATTAAACAAATGCTGCTTTCGTATAACAAAACTTCAATTGAACGTCGGATATGAAAGTAGTTTGCGGGAAAACACTACTAACTACCCAGGGTTGGCTCACAAATGAGTTTACAAGTTTTTATTAAGAAAGGCATGGCGTGGGCATAACTAGCGAAGTTGAGAGCGGCGAATTTGTAATATTAGTACGGCCAACGGGGATTAAAATATAGACTCGACCTCACCTGCTCAGGTAATAGTTCAAACAATACGCTATAATGGAACAATGTTTAGCTCGGGCTTTATAACTCGAGTTGCACAGAATAATCCTATTATGTGGTACCCCCTCCTGCTACAAGTGCCTGGGATTAGCGGTGCCACTATATAAATACTTCATTCTTAGAATGCTGTACCAATTATAAATGCTCGAAGTTTATGTAGATTTTAAAATGCACTATAAAGAAGGTAATTTTCCAAAAAAAAAATATATTAAAAATATCCATACGCATTACGCTCATAATAGTATGGCATCAGATAGACTGATAATATTGTCATTTTTTACATTAGAGGTAGAGCTACTTGTAAATGTAATAAAACGAAATAGAGCGATCCATACTTACCGATCATGCCACATCATCCCCTCATTCCGATATTGCATCTAATATTAACAGGTATTAAAATTCCCCCTCATTATGACAACGGGGTAGACTTTAAGGCTCGGTACCTAATTACCGACAGCAGAATCGTCGATTAGTTGATCGGATTATGTCATTATACGAGTACGAAGTGTAGTGTAGACTGTAGACCAGTGTTTTACAACATGTGGGTCGCGACTACCTGGAGGGTCGCACAGAT
Organism: Lysandra bellargus; assembly: GCA_905333045.1. Taxonomy (NCBI): domain Eukaryota; kingdom Metazoa; phylum Arthropoda; class Insecta; order Lepidoptera; family Lycaenidae; genus Lysandra; species Lysandra bellargus. Next base: position 9,627,327 of record HG995349.1, read on the forward strand.
TCTGTAGGCGGGTCTCAAGTACATAATACGGACGCTCGTACGGTGAAGGAAAACATCGTGAGGAAACCCGCACACAGTTGGTCACAGACGTATTGACTAGTTCTTTCCTCTGGATTAGGCCGACTATGTTGCGACTGTGAGAATGTCGTATGTGCTTGGGCAACCATACGGACATTTAAATCTTAGCCCAAGCACTACAGCAATATTGATATACTGTGACAGTATTTAAGGAGTGGTTACTTCGCGCTGAAAATACTGTATAAATCCTCCACAACGGATGCAAAAGGCCTAGTTTTTTTAGCGAAATATTTTCTCATCGGTAAAATCATAAAAAATACGTGTGGCACTCGGGGACTGCCGAGGTAAAGCTATAGAATAGCTTTTTTTTATAAGCTTATGCAATTATAATTCGCATGCGTCTAGTCGCAGGCACACAAATATCGTGCCGAAGTCTGGCAACGCCGCACCGATTGGCACAGTACCGCGGTCGGAGTGGAGGGCGATGTTAGGTTTTTTCGTTTACGGAATTTCTCGATTCGATCACCGCGCTTATGGTGACGCCGCGTTATTGTTGGATATGTATTTAAAAACCATAAATAAATTTCATATATAAGCTATGGGCAAATTAAAGTGTACTTGAACCAATTTATGTACAAATTTTGGAAGCTTAAATCACTCTCCTCTGTTGGCAAAATAGGAATCCTTTTTTTTACAGAGGTCTTTTTGATTGATTATTCTGTGTTATAAAAGTTGACCAATCGTGTTATGCTATGGGTAATTCAAAGACAAAGACATGATGAATACTGACAATGAACTTTAATTTCTTAGCTTTAGTCATTGCTGCGAAAAGTTGACATCGCTACAGCCAAATTATCAAGGCAGGCGACGCCTGCCCGCGATAAAAGCTGCATAGGTTAAAAGGTTGAAAAGCACTTAATGCAGACTGTAGAACTGTAGGTAGTGCAGACTGTCGGAGCAACACCGTTAATTGCGCTACTCCCGCGACAAACAAACACGTCTAATCTCTATTGAATCACGGTAGGCTTGTACACTTTGAAGTTGCTAATATATTACCTTCATTGTTTAATGATACCTCATACCTACTGCTAGGTGCTCCATGTAGATTCTAGATTTGAATCTAAAATCAGTACACATAACACCCTTTAAATTTAGCAATGCTCAGGAATAAACAAAGAAAATTCACCACCATAAACACGAATTTCTGAATATGCTGGATTCAAAGCGGGAAAACAATAAATATTAAAATAACATTTCAACAATAGTAATGGAGGACCGAGGAATGGAAAAATTAATAACACGGAATAGCGTTATGAGTTGACTTAAGAAAAGAAAAATACGGGAAAAATAATAAATAGAGGTATAATAGCGATCTTCACGCGAAAGATTAGCCACAAAAGCCGGGGGCTTACCAGTATTTATAAGGAGTGTTAGCGGCGCGCCACAGGGCCCTCGCGTCTTCCTCACTGCACGAAAATGAAACTCATTTTTACTGTACGCCACTGAATTATAAATACATCGTCTTTAAGTAACGCAAGTTTATCTGGCTGAAATGCTCGGACGATTGTCTCTTTCGGAATGTCACCGAGTCTTTATCCTTTCTTATTCATTTAATTTAGTCTATCTCATGCGTGCTATGGAAGTATGGAAAGAGGCTAGAGCTATGTTGTATCTCGAAATGGACAATTTCCTAATATAGTCATTCGCAGTCAGAGAACTAAAGTCACCGACATCCCTCATATAATTAGCACGCTGAAGTGGAAGTGGGCTAGTCATGTCTGACCAGCCCACTTCGGGACGGGAAGACGGTAGATGGAGCAGACAAGTGTTAGAGTGGAGACCACGCTTTGGCAAACGTAGTGTAGGACGTCCCGCAGCACGGTGGACCGACGATTTGAAGAAAGTGGCTGGCAGCGGATAGATGAGGGTTGCCCAAGATCGGGATATAGGGACGGCAATAGGCTGATGATGATGATGATGATCTCATGCGTAAGATTTTTCACAAAAAATTCTATAAACCAGTAAAAAATTTCAAAAACTAAAAACAATAATTAAAATGGAGAAGGGTTACAAACACATTTGAAAGTCAAAGCCTACTTATTGATAGCTGTCATGAACTTTGGAGTGCGTTTAATCTTGAGGCAGTTAAGAGTTGAGCAAAGTTGATCTGACAAAGCGATTCGGAGCCGACAATATGCGGGTTACTAATTCCATAACTCGTTTACTGCGGAGTGCGGACTCGCCTAGCAGTGAGTGAGGCTCTGCACGAAGCTCGTTTCATTGTTTACATTGTTTATAACGTCATCGATGGTTCCATTTGTATCTGCGGGCCTTACTAAGCTGTACGATTCTACAATTTATCTGAGAATATCAATTTGATATCGATAAACAATCAAGTAAATATTAGCATGGGCGTATTAAGGGGGGTGTCCTGGGGGTCCGGACCCCCCCATTACTATCCATCTTACTTGTCCATTCGACAATAATATATGTACCTCGCCGATTAAAATCGGTGCGGTACATGTATTTTAAAAAAATATTTTTGATTTCCTAAACACGTTTCCTATTTGCTGCTGCGGAACCCTTCATGGGCGATTCCAACTCGTACTTGGCCGCTTTTTTAAGTTAGGGACACCCCCCCCCCCCCCCCCCCTTATCAAAGCTATATATACGCCCATGAATATTAGAATACTATTCCGGTGTTTAAGAGGTTTGTGGTATCTATTTCTGTTAAGCTGTCACTTCTAGGGAAGCCAGAACAATTACTGCAACAAAAACGTTTGAAGGGAGAATTTTAATGTTAGCATTTCCTCCGAGAGTAAGAAGTCAAATTCGTAGCACTTAATAACCTGTGATATTTCTCGCACCGCAGACCTCAGCAGAATATAATTAAATGAATACTGTGCATTTACTTATGCAAACTGAGGAACAGCTCACTCTATTAGAGGTAGTATTTAATAATCATTTTCCTTTTATACGCCAAGTTTTATACAGTTTCAGACTGAAAGGGAATTAGTGTGGAAAATTAAATAGCTTAATATGCAGACTTTAAAAATATATAATACCCTTTTTTCTCTAGATCTAGTGCGTATTTCATCAAAAGCTTTCGTTCTGTTTTACTAGAACTCTGCTAATTTTAATAATTTCATTTCGTCTCGGTTATAAAATATCTACTAATTATTTTCAGTAGAAACGGATGAAACTACATGGGTGTATCACATTACGGCAAATTAAAAAGAAATCCATTAAAGCTTCCAATGAAAAGGTTAATTGTTTTTAATCAATTTGAGTACGCCTCGGCGAAGGTTGCCCTCTTTACTACGCATCTGAGATAAATGCAATCGAAGGCACCTTTACGCAGACCGCAACCCCAGGTGATATAAAAATGGTCTATTTCCCTGGAATGCCGATGGGGAGAGGGCAGTCCCTACAAAGGGTTCGTGGCGATGACCCTTATCGATTCGCCCATTTCTATGTATTGACTTAATTGCGAATCGCATTCAATTGTCAATCGGAAACGCTGCCCATCCAATATTCATATGTAAATAATTAATATGGCAGCGGTAATGGTATTGCCGAGAGTAATCAAAGATGTCCTCGAGAAATGGAAATTAACTCATGTTTACTGTAAACTGAGCTACAAAAGTGTAAAAAATTAAAAATAAAAATAATAATAATTTATATGCAAAATCCCCTGTCTTTGTCTGATAGTTGAGAAAAGCTGATAGATAGACAAGGATAAAATACTACATGCTAACAACAACAACATCATTTTATTAGTAATAAAGTAGATATTATTTTGTAGCCATTTTTTTTTATTGTTAGCACCACTCTATAGAAACTTTAGTCCGCCATCTTGCGAAATGTTTGTCAGGCTACCGTGGTCACTGTAATTGTAGTAAATTTCACTTAATTATTTTCCATGGCATAATGCAGCGGCTGATCTCACATACCTAATTGAAGACATGAGTGGGTAAAGTGGGTAAATAACAGTTTGAAGATTGACGGTTTTTGTATAAATGGGGGGGCTTAGGAATTAGGATCAAGAAGACCATCTCCCCTAGCATTGAGATACTTGGCGTCAACATATCGAGCGAAGTCCAGTTCCGATATCATCTAGAGGGTAAGGCCAAATTAGCCTCGAAGAAGCTTGGTGTTCTTAACAGAGCGAGACAGTACCTCAGTCCGGACCAACGCCTACAACTCTACAAGGCGCAGGTTCGGCCTCATATGGAATATTGTTCTCATCTCTGGGCAGGGGCGCCAAAATACCCTCTGGATCGTATCCAACGAAGGGCCGCTCGAATGCCACTCGAATTGTTGACTGCCATAGTGTTTCAAACAGCTTGGACTCCTTGGAATTACGCCAAGATGTCGCTTCACTCTGCATCCGCCATCGGTTGTATCACGGGGAGTGCTCTGAGGAATTGTTCGGAATCATACCGCCTGCAACTTTTCGCCATCGTCCCACGCGAAAAACATACCATCCTCATCACCTTGAGGAGTGGCAGTCTTCCACCGTGCGTTTTTCGCGTAAATTTCTGCCACGCACTGTAAATCTCTGAAACGAACCGTCACCAGCAGTATTTTCGGACCTATACGACCAGCAAACCTTCAAGAAAAGAGCGTATTCCCTCTTAAAAGGCCGGCAACGCCAGCTCTTCTGATGTCGCGAGTGTCCATGGGCGACGGTAGTTGCTTACCATCAGGTGACCCGTTTGATCGTTTGCCCCCTTATTTAATAAAAAAAATGATTTGAAATAAGAAAATCGGCCAAGTGCGAATCGGACTCACGCACGAAGGGTTCCGTACCATTATAGAGCAAAAATAGGGCCTAAATGGTGTTTTTTGTAGTGGAGCCGTCCTTAATTTTTTTATTTTATTTTAATATTATTACTTAATTATTAACTACTAGCTGTTGCCCGCGACTTCGTCCGCGTTAGCATAGTAGATCACATCCCAAGTATTAATTTTATTGTACAAAAATATTCAATGTACAGAATTGACTTTCGTACGATTTTATTATATATAGATGTTCCGCGCGGCTTCGCTTGCATAATTTAGGAGTTTCACGCAACCGTACATTTTTCCGCAAAAAAATAGCATATTATGACCCTTCACGTGATCTATTCTTCCCCCGTTTTTTCCACACTTTCCTCTATTTCTTCGCTTCTATTAGTTTTAGCGTGATAAAATATAGCTTTTAGCCTTCCGCGATAAATAGGCTATCTAACAATGAAATAATTTTTCAAATCGGACCAGTAGTTCCAGAGACTAGCGCGTTCAAATAAGCCCTTTCATATAATTTCCCCCGTTTTTTACACATTTTCCTCTATTTCTTTCCTCCTATTAGTTTAAGCGTGATAAAATATAGCCTTCAGCCCTCCTCGATAAATAGGCTATCTAACAATGAAAGAATTTTTCAAATCGGACCAGTAGTTCCTGAGATTAGCGCGTTCAAATAAGCCCTTTCATATAATTTCCCCCGTTTTTTACACATTTTTAACTCCCGACAAAAAAGAGGGGTGTTATAAGTTTGACGTGTCTGTCTGTCTGTCTGTCTGTCTATCTGTCTGTTTGTCTGTGTGTGTATCTGTCCGTGGCATCGTAGCATCCAAACGGGTGGGCCGATTTTGGTCTAGTTTTTTTTGTTTGAAAGCTGATATGATCGAGAGTGTTCTCAGCTATAATTCATCATCATCAGCCTGCTCAGTGCTGGATAATCAGGGTTTATCTGGTTCATGAAAGGCCGTTAGCAACTTGTAGTCGTTTGATGTGTTTTATATTTCATTCTAGTTCTTGACATTTGTGAATATACAATATACATTATACGTATACACATTATTTAATAATGGAAAATTGACCTGGCGCTGCAGCATCACCTGGTAATCAATAGGATATCCAACTCCTCGCCAATTTAGAGCAGAGGTTTCGTGTTTGGGCTCATTTTATTTGCAACAACCAGTAAGAAGTAGATAAACAGTAAATATTTACATGCTGCTGCTGCAGCATCACCTGGATTCTATAGGAACCGAGCTTCGGTGAAGGTTTCATGGTTGGGCTCATATTAACGGCCTCATCGAAAAGAACATTGATAGATGGTAATCATAAGAATATGATACTGTTGAAAGGAATTATTGTGCACTACAACTAACACAAGTTTAAAAAGTATGAAATAAAATAAAATTAAGAAATTTAAAAAACCCCCGCCAAACAACTTTAAAAAGTAATGAAATAATATTTACTGCCTTTAAGTTCAAATAATTCCTAACTTGTGTAAAGTAATATTTTAGTCCATAATTGTTGTCAAGGTGTGTCGGGGGACCGCTAATGTTATAGATGTATCGACGAGATAATCAGCGACTTGGCGGTTGTAGGTTGTAGTTTACTTGGCGGTCCCCCGACACACCTTGACAACAATTATGGACTAAAATATTACTTTACACAAGTTAGGAATTATTTGAACTTAAAGGTAGTAAATATTATTTCATTACTTTTTAAAGTTGTTTGGCGGGGGTTTTCTTAAATTTCTTAATTTAATTTTCCTCTATTTCTTCGCTCCTATTAGTTTTAGCGTGATAAAATATAACCTATAGCCTTCTTCAATCAATGGGATATATAACAGTGAAAGAATTTTTCAAAGCAGACCAGTAGTTTCTAAGATTAGCGCGTTCAAACTATTACTAAATAAGCATTTCATGTAATTTCCCCCGTTTTTTCCACATTTTCCTCTATTTCTTGGCTCATATTAGTCTTAGCGTGATAAAGTATAGCCTATAGCCTTTTTCGATCAATGGGCTATCTAACAGTGAAAGAATTTTTCAAATCAAACCAATAGTTCCTGAGATGAGCGCGTTCAAACTATTACTATATAAGTAAACTAGCTGTTGCCCGCGACTTCGTCCGCGTTAGCATAATAGATCACATCCCAAGTATTATATTTTACAGTACAAAAATATTCAATGTACAGAATTGACTTTCTTACGATTTTTATTCTTCTTATATATAAAATTCTCGTGTCACAATGTTAGTCCACGAACTCCTCCGAACTTGCTTTACTGATTTTTACTAAATTTTATATGCATATTCAGTAGGTCTGAGAATCGGCTACTGGGTACTTTATATTATATTGATAAGTGCATTTGTTGAATAAATAATAGTAGGTAAATTATTACAACCTGAGACTGACGGCGAACATTGTTTGTGCGACGGGATAGCGATCGACGTTGCCATGGCGACATACTTATTTAGTCACTTCAATAAAATAATTTGGGCGAAATACTTTATATGATGGCAAAGCAACGTTTGCCGGGACAGCTAGTTATAATATAAAGATGTTCCGCGCGGCTTCGCTTGCAGTAATTTACTACTAGTAATTTAGGAATTTCACGCAACCGTATATTTTTCCGCAAAAAAAGCCTATGTCCCTTTACGTTGTCTATTCTTCATGTTTTCCAAATAACATAAAAATTGCTCCAGTAGTTCTTAAGATAATATGCAATTTCATATAATTTCCCCCGTTTTTTTCCGCATTTTCCTCTATTTCTTCGCTCCTATTAGTTTTAGCGTGATAAAATATAGCCTATAAGCCTTTCTCGATAAATGGGCTATCTAACACTGAAATAATTTTTCAAATCGGACCAGTAGTTCCTGAGAATAGCGCGTTCAAATAAGCCCTTTCATAATTTCCCCCGTTTTTTCCATATTTTCCTCTATTCCTTCGTTCCTTTTAGTTTTAGCGTAATAGAATATAGCCTATAGCCTTCCTCGATAAATGGGCTATCTAAAACTGAAAGAATTTTTCAAATCGGACCTGTAGTTTCTGAGATTAGCGCGTTCAAATAAGCCCTTTCAAATAAATTCCCCCCATTTTTTCCACATTTTCCTCTATTTCTTCGCTCCTATTAGTCTTGACGTGATAAAATATAGCCTATAGCCTTCCTCAATAAATGGGCTATCCAACAGTAAAATAATTTTTCAAATCGGACCAGTAGTTCCTGAGATTAGCGCGTTCAAACAAACAAACAAACGAACTCTGCAGAATTATAATATTAGTATAGATAAGCAATTTCATATAATTTCCCCCGTTTTTTTCCACATTTTCCTCTATTTTTTGGCTCCTATTAGTCTTAGCGTGATAAAATATAGCCTATAGCCTTTTTCGATAAATAGGCTATCTAACACTGAAATAATTTTTCAAATCGGACCAGAAGTTCCTGAGATTAGCGCGTTCAAACAAACTAACAAACTCTTCCGCTTTATGATCTAAAACTAAAAATACTAATATACTAATATTTTAAATGCGAAAGTATCTCTGTCTGTGTCTGTCTGTCTCGCTTTCACGCCAAAACTACTGAACCGATTATAATGAAATTTTGTACACATATAGTCTGAACTTCTGAAGCCTGAGAAAGGACATAAGCTACTTTTTAACTGGAAAAAGGCGTTGTAAGGGGGTGAAAATGCGTAAAGCTAAAAATAAGTTAGTTCCAAAAATTCATAACAGATGGCACTAAGAGTCGCCTACATCGCGCTATCGCTTGCTCATAAATTTTTCTATAATAGGTGGTACCATGTTAAGCTATATTTTTCGATTCTTTCGATTGTTTTACACGTTATTTATTAACTCACTACTCAGTATTTTATCTATGCACTGACGTAACCTTAAACCTATCAATGATAAATAGTTTATGGGTAAAGCTAAAGTTGTGTAATGGGGGGGCTAAATAAGCTTTAAATTTGGTAGAAATAAAGTTTAATTTAAAAAATTAAATATTATGTGCATACTGCACAGCTGTTTTTGGGTATTTTGATTTCAGGGGTACCAGGGTTTTAAAAAGCTTTTAAATTTGACACCAATTTTGTTGACACCGCGCGCTATAAATTACTGAAGTCCACGCGGACGAAGTCGCGGGCAACAGCCTAGTATTAGTACATAGATTAAAGTAGGTACACATCTAACAGAGGAGTTTGTGAAAAATTCAAGTACCAGCAGCTATCTGTTGACATTATTGATATAGAGCAAAAAAGCCAAAAAAATCACGTTTGTTGTATGGGAGCCCCCATAAATATTAATTTTATTTTGTATTTGTTGTCATAGCGGCAACAGATATACATAATCTGTGAAAATTTCAACTCTATAGCTATTGCCGTTCTCTAGTTACATCCTGGAGACAGACAGACGGACAGATGGACAGACGGACAGACAACGTCAACGTCCCGTTTTTACCCTTTGGGTACGGAATCCTAAAAAATGGAAGATACAAGGTTTGTTAAAAAATAAAGGGAAAAATTAGTAATTTTTCTTTTGTTTTAAAATGTTAGTTACCCACCTTATTCACTCATGTCTTCAATTCCGTAATTTGTTTAGGAGCGAAATCGTGACAGTACCGTTCTCCTGTAGGTGACTTCCTCACCGTTCGAGTTACGTAAGTAATTTTACCCAAGAAACAGTGCGGACTTTTATACCGGTCACGTAGAAAAGGCTTACATTACGGACAAATGCCCCATTCTTTAGACGCTAAAAAAAGAAGTCTGTCAGTTCTTAAGTTTTCGGAGTTTTCTTCTTGTTTCACTAACTTATTTACCGGGTATTTTTCGACATTGTCCAATGTCCACATACATCGATAATTATAATATGTGTTCAAAACGTACCATTTTATGTAGGTAATTGATAGTTTCATCGTGGTTTTCGAAGCCAGCTCTCTTATTTTATTTTTTTTCAAAGAAAATAGACCTTTTCTTAGAGTTAGGTACAAGAAACCATACCTGTTCGGTCCTATCTATGACGTCACTCCAAAAAATATGACTACTCACGTAACTCTCAGGTTGCGGGTAAGCTAGTCGCGGTTTCTTAATTTAGTACGGTGCAAACCTCAGTTTGTATTCATTACCCTCCCTCCATGATTTAATACCTCACACAATCGCCGCTCTCCACTCATCAAATATTAATTTAATAGCTTATATTATTTGTATACTTAGTTTGGGTAGTGGTTTGGGTGTGAAGAGGTAATAGACAGACAGAAAGACAGAAACACTTTCTGCACCTTTAAAATATTATGTTTTATAATATAAAACATATTAATTGTTATGTTTTATGTTTTACCTTACTATGGACTATGGATAGTAAATCCGCGGTGGCCTTGAGATAAAACTTTTTTAAGAGAAATATTTTTACCAAAGCAAAAAATCCTACGGCGATGATGCACGCTATCTTTAAAGGAGCAACAATATAAATTCATCGTTTAATTTTCAAAAAAAAGATACATCGCAATGTATCGGATAAAAAAAGATTTATATTTTATGTAAATCATTCGATAAAGGTCAAACAAAACAATAAAAATCCGATGAAATAAAGATTCACCTTAATTTCCATGAAAGCAAATAAAATGTAATGCAAATTTTTACGTTGTGCTTTTAGAGATGATTGGTATATTCTTAATTTGTATTTTAACGATATAAGTCCGGTCTAATTAGACACAAAACATCGTAACCTCAAAATAATTCGCATAGAGCTGAAAATTGGTAGAGACGTTAAATACATGGTGTATTTAACGTCTCTACCAATTTTCAGCTCTATAAATAATAAATAAAACCTCAAAAGTCCCCGGCGATCCTCCTTGTGCTAAAAATTTTATTCAATGTCAAAAAGTGTATATCTAAATTAAAATAAACGTAGATCTCAAACGCGCGCGCTGTAATTATTATTTGTTAACGTTTTGGCTGTAGAAACACACAATATAAAAAACATAGCTCTCCAGGCGCATTTTTGTAAAAATAGACTTCAAATTGAAGATCTCTTTTCAATGTTTGAGAAAGTTTGAAAACGAACAGCGAAGTATCTGCTCGGAGCCCGGGCTGCGTGATCCTGTAATATGCATCAGTCGCAGAACAAATAGCATAACATCAATATTTCCTGCCTATTTGTCTCAAATAGAATTGCATCGTCCGTGTTCCCTATTTATTTTTCTTTCGCTGTGTATATTTGAAACAGAGGATAATGATCGTCTTTTATTTAGGTAACAGTTTTACTGCATATTTATCGTGATACATTAAATTTCATTACTATCTATACTACTATAGCATCTAATTCTACACGATGTTGCTCGTGAAGTCGTGACGCCTTAAAGGCCTGTTAGACGTGCCAACTTAATGCACGCGGGTTTTAAGTTCGCGAACTTACTCGGCTCGACGTCGGTAACACACGAGAATCGCTTACTCTGGATTACCATGTCCCCAGGCTCGCGGCTCGCGGCCCGCGGCCCGCGGCTCTTTGCTGACACACAGGCGATGATCGTCGAGGCATAAGTCCGCGTACTTACTCGCACGTCTGTCACTCCTTCAACGCCGAAATTCGTTTATCCCGCCGGAACCGTGGTTTTATTTTTGGGAAAAAAACTTAGTATTCTTTAGCCTTCCTCACCAAATTAAACCAAAATCGGTCTAGCGGTTATAGGCTGTAGCGTTAGGAAGATAACAGATTGCTTGCTGACAAATAGGCAAAATATGAACAGAAATACACTTTCGCACTCATGACATATTCCGGACTCAAGAACAGCACACGTTGGTAGGAGTGGAAGTTTTTATACCGTCCAATAAATTCATATTATGGTCCGAAATTTGAGTTCATAGAGTGTAGAGCGAACAGAGTCAACAGGTTACACGAGCCAGCTGTAGCCTGTAATTTGGCACGGTGCAAGTTGTGGCTCAAACCCTTCGCTTATTTGCAAACCCGCATGTAACTTTAAATTGGTGGACTAATATATAACATGGTTCAAATTACACCGGCGTTATGACCCGCCCACTCCATTCCCGGCTCGATGGGATTTACTACCACTGGTATCCACATGTAGCTTTAGATTCTAGTCCAATTTTTTAGTAATTTTTTTTTATTTTATTAAATAAGGGGGTAAACGAGCAAACGGGTCACCTGATGGTAAGCAACTACCGTCGCCCATGGACACTCGCAACATCAGAAGAGCTGCAGGTGCGTTGCCGGCCCTTTAAGAGGGAATACGCTCTTTTCTTGAAGGTTAATGTGGGAAGAGTTGTAGAATATTAATATTCCCAGCAATATTGAATATATGCATTGCGTACTGAGTTACTAAGAAGTTAGCATCTTTAACAAAATTCTAGGTATTTAGTATTTACTATTATGCAATTGTCAGTATTAAGGGGGCGACTAACCCTAAATTATAGATTTTATAATTCATTTTTATACTTGAAAATAAGCCCCGAATCGTTACATTTTCTAAACAAAGATACTACATTATATTTCCGAGGATCCGACCTAGCGAAAACACGATATCTTAAAATTTTCTCGATAGACAAAAATCACAAAGATGCATCTAATTTTCACGAATTCTCAATATGGCAATATGCCATAACCGTATACATTAAAATAAGTTAACATTTTAAAACATTGTATAAAATTCTTTCATCGAGAATCTGACTTAGCGGATTTTTTAAATCTAAATCTAAATATATATAAAACTCAAAGATGACTGACTGACATGGTGATCTATCAACTCACAGCCCAAACCACTGGATGGATCGGGCTGAAATTTGGCATGCAGGTAGATGTTATGACGTAGGCATTCGTTAAGAAAGGATTTTGATCAATTCTACCCCCAAGGGGTTAAAATAGGGGATGAAAGTTTGTATATAACAATACTTCTTAACGCGAGCGAAGCCGCGGGCTCGTGTTGTATATTTATCGAGTTATTGAGAAAAAACTAATTTGGCGGTGAACCCTCGTCGTCCTTTTTGACCTGGCGTATATGAAAGACGGTCGTGAGTCTGAAGAGAGAAGAAGATTTTTTGCGTTAGTCGCCCTCTTAATAATGCATGTAGAATAATAATTGTAGAATGTAGACTGCATAGTGCATACGTCACTGGGGAAGTGAAAATAAGTGCAGCCTTTTGGCTTCTCAACTTTAGCGAAATCTTACAACATTTGCCGAAACTTGTGTGCCCAAACGACGCCCGACTCTATGTACATGTATAGAGCTTTTAGGTTATTGATTTTATTGACAGAATTATGACCGCAAGTTAATTGGATATTGCCAGCAAATTCGTTGCGCCGCAATTTACCGTACATTTTTTCGTACTTAGTTTTTAAGCGTGAAGATAGCTTGACAAACAGAAAATACTTACAAACTGTGTTCTGTACACTTGTAAGTATTTACAATAATATTAGCATGGATTTACATAAAATTTTAAAGCAATAAATAAAATACAATAGCACATAATAAGCAGTTGAAGCAATAAATAATGGAAACTAAACCCAGTGCTTTGTTATGCTAGAAAGTTGCCCGATGATAATGAAAAAGAAGATTCTTGCACCGAGTCATAACTTCAAATTAGCAGCGTGATATCCTGCTGGCAAAAACAATTTCCCCGGCAAAATCTACCAGTAGTTTAAGTACTAGAGTTTAATATTATATTTATAAAATATAAAGGACAAGCCTTGTATACACATTATTTTAATTTTCATTAAAAATCCCTGCTACTTAATAATAGTTGGGTATCAAACGAACTGATTAATATTAATTTAATATTATCACAATCACACTACATAAACAAGTATTATAGATATCCATTTCATGTACAAATAGTTTTTGTTAGTTGTTTGCGGAGTCTCAATTTGTCCCAAAGAATCCATTTCGTAGGGAAAAATGTTCTCCGGCTGATCAAGAAAATGAAAGCGCTACTCGACTTTTAAGAATATCGATAACAAATTAAACCTGGATATTTTCCACAGAGTATTTCTTTCCTCTTAAATTTGAAACCAATCTCTTTACATATTATGCAACCCCGTGCCATTAATAGTTCAAAGAGTGTAAGCCGTTTTAAAGAAAAGTTCATAAATTCAAATTTGTGCAGGAGCTCTCGGAGAGCGCCTTATAATTTTCCCTGCATATCTAAAAGAAGCGTGCTTCGCCGGTATGCGTTTGTTCGGAGCCGGAGTTTTCGTTATTTCTTTAGTTGGGAAACCTCGCGCAGGATTAGATAGGAATTCCGGAACTTCGTATCACGCCACATATTTCGTGTACTCGCGAGATATATGGATATTAAACTCCGATCTCGAAAAACTGTTTCGCTCCCTTATGATAGAGAATAGTCGTTTACGGGAATTTCTATTACCATCCGGAACTTTAATTCGGAAGTATAAAAACGGGGAGGTAATTGCAATTTTTACTCGAATACACTTTAACTACTCCCCGGAATCGAGCACTAGTCGAGATTTATATCCAAATAAATTAGGAGCCAGCAAACAAACGGTCTATTGTCTGGGTGCGTCGTCGGCCGTCGCAGATATCTTTCCGGTTTAATATTAGGGAAAAACTTGGTAACGGCGAATAGTTGTGGGCCGCGGGGGTCGAGTTAATGATATCACCGCCATTTGCGGACGGGGCCCACTCGGAATGGCGCTCGCCCATGTTAATGGGCCCGGCTACACTACTCTGAATATTTTAAACGACATTCGCTGAAATTACTGCAAAAATAGTGTTGCTTTTCTTGCATCCCTCAGTCTCGCATCCATACTTCCATACTATTCATACTAATATTATAAATGCGAAAGTGTGTCTGTCTGTCTGTCTTTCTGTCTGTCTGTCAATCTGTTTGTTACCTCTTCACGCCCAAACCGCTGAACCGATTTTGCTGAAATTTGGCATGGAGATGCTTTGAGGCCCGGGAAAGGACATAGACTATTTTTTATTCTGGAAAATGTACGGTTCCCGCGCGATAAACGATTTTTGGCGCGGCGGAGTTGCGGGCGTCATCTAGTAATATTATAAATGCGTAAGTGTGTCTGTCTGTCTGTCTGTTACCTCTTCACGCTCAAACCGCTGAACCGATTTTGCTTAAATTTAGCATGGAGATACTTTTAGTCCCGGGAAAGGACATATGATACTTTGTATCCTGGTAAAATGTACGTTTCCCGCGCGATAAACGAATTTTGGCGCAACGGAGTTCATCATCATCATCATCATCTAGTTAACTAATATTTCAAGAACAATGAAGAATACCAGTCGGTTCATATATGTGGTCGGTTCCGATGTTTTTACTTTTTGCATAATAATATAACATAATATAATGGTAATTACTAATTGTTGAATATTATAATACCATCTTAAATCCTGGTGAGTGGTGACCCGTTCTGCCGGTTGGTCTCAAATGAGCTAGGCTGAAACCAACAATAGAAGGTTAGCTAAATGCCTTTGAAAATATAATTCAGTTGCGCAGCGCTCGGAAGTTCACTATGGCTTATAAAATAAACGCCTCGCTAAAGAAGTCGGTTCCACGGAGCGAAATAAGTACGTTTTGGTACAGGGAGCCTTAAATAATAAATGAGCTCCAGTGATAGAGGAGCACAGGAGTCGAGCGTTCGCCGCAGTCGACGAATATTGCCCCTGCCCCCGCGCCGCGCCGCCCCGCGTGCAGACAGCGCGATACGTGCGCCGCATAATGCACCGTCCCGTGCAAAATTCACAACTACCCTCTGGTGAAATTTACTACCCTACATCTCATTTGCTCCTGTTCGAGTTCACGTTTTGAAAAGTATTAGCCTAAGCCGCTCTTTTTGTGCGCTCCTTTTATTATTTATGTACACCAGAATTCCTTTGCCGCCGAAAGTTATTTGACCTCGAGTTAAAACTTTAATATCTTGAGCAGTTTCGAACTGAATATTGAAATTTTGCAAAGTATAAAAGTTTTGCACGTGTGCGTCGCCCGAGCGCGGACTCCTTGTTTTAAATAATAAAATCGTATGTGTAGGGCTATTTATTGTATTATTTATTTTATAGTTACCATTACCTATTTACTTTAAAGTTTTCCGTTTCATTACGCCCGGATAATATTATTATTTACGGTCCGTGAGTTCACATTTATATCGCGCGTAAAAAGATAATACCTAAATGACATATTGAGTGGATGACTATAATAATTTGAAAACTGACGCTTTTATGCATAAATGAAGGCTTTAATGCCGGGAAAATGATTTAAAATAAAATATATGGTTTCTATATTCTATAGCTATATTCGCTAGCGGCTAGATGATAAAGTAGTTTTAATTAAGTAACAAGGTTAGTTAAGGCGCTATATTGAAAGTAATTTTACCGCAAGGGCAATTTTATACTTAATTTGTATGACTATAAAGTCGTGAATACGCTGCGGCCAGAAGCTATCGGCTCGCTCGGAAAACATGCGAAAAACGTAATTTTAATTATTTAAAAAATAACTAGGAGCATTTAAGCAAAATGCTTCTATTGCTGCGTGTCTATCGATTAGACTAATTTCCTACAATACATCTATTTTCGTTTAAAAAAATTCTTCAAATTTCGTATTTTTAAGAGGTCATTTCGATCGAGAAATGTATCGAGGCAAAATACATTAATCGTGTTTCTGGTTCTTCTCAAACCTAGATAAGGCTATGAAGATATGTATATCTCATTACCAGATTTGTAACATTTCTGAGGGTCCTATAGTATTACGTCAAAAAGGACAGTTTTTTCATATAGCGCCTTAATGAAGTAACAATTATAAGTGAAAAAATTAATTTCCCAAGAATGTTGTAAAGTGTTAGTTACCAACTTCATCCACTCCTGTCTTCAATAGTTTTTTGTAGGGAAGGCTTTTGACACACGCTTTTTTTTCTGTTCCAAAATCATGCGATCAGTCTTTCAGACTATGAGCAGATGAGTTTAGCGAATTGTGGCAGGCAGAGATTGTTCCCCATTGGGCACATCTCTATATTGATTATTTTGGATCTTAATCCAGTAGTGTCTAGGTCCAGGGTATTTCGCCTTTTAAGGCGATTAGTAGTGTCTCTGTATAGAACCATTTCAGCCAAGATTTAGGTGGTTTTTTAGCCGAAGTTTGTACATTGTGCTGAGCATCTTAATTTTCTTTTTGACTGTCTGAAGGCCCAAGAATTCGTGTACTTCTGAGTTTTTAACGAACCATGGGGCATTGCACATCTGTATACAATTTTGATCTCTTTGGATTATGCTTAATGCTTATATTTGAGGCACTTGCTGAGCCCCACAGTTGTAGGCCGTAGATCCAGATTGGCTTGATAATCGATTTATATAATATAAGCAGTTTGTTGTTAATAGCCAGTTTAGATGATCGTCCAATCAGCAATGAGAGCTCTCTTGAGCGGATGTTCAGCTCTTTTCTTTTGGTTTCAATGTGCTTCTTCCAGGTTAGTCGGCTATCAAGATGCATACCCAGGTACTTAACAGTATCCCTATGAAAAAAAAATGTATGTTAGTTTATAAGGTATTTATTATATTATAAATATGTATGTTAGTTTTAAGGTATTCGTTATATGGGCCTCTGATGCCCGAAATAAAGATGATTTGATTTGATTCTTCGTACACTTGTCATACAGTTCGACAAGGCTGTTTATGAACATGGCGAGAAAAGGAACTAACGCTTATATCATACAAAAACGTCATTTTTGACAGTCCTCCTTAACTTGTCGAACTGTACTTATCATAGACTTATAATATATACTGGTGCTTATACGCTGATAGCAGTTAATTTTTTTTATATTTTAGATTTGATTTTACGGTGTACTTACTTACCGTAAACATGCTTTTCTCTCCTATATGCTACCTAGGTTTATTCTAATTCGGATTTATACCTACTGAAATTTTTTTAACTTATTTAAACATGAAGTGAACAAAAATCTAATAATAATCTTTAAACGAAACATGCAGTGAACAAATAAAATTAGCTTTTGAAGAGGTAACTTGCGTTTTAACTATTTTGCACTTTTTGAGATGCGAAAAAATTGTAAAATGAAACCCCCCCCCCCCTTTCCGCTTGGTGAAAATATATTGTATGTGTTCCAAGTTCCTATCTATTCCTGCCCTGCTGTTTCGTTTACACATCCGGTACTTCAGGAATCAGGAGTGTAGTTAGTGATCCTGTTGTTTTTTCTAAGAATAGTTCGTTGTTAGGGTTCCGTACTGTACCCAAACTCCAAAGGGTTAAAACGGAACCCTATTACTAAGACTTCGATGTTTGTACTGTACTTTGATGTATGTTTGCTGTCTGTCTCCAGGTTGTATCTCAAAAACCGCTATATGATGGACTTCTGAAATTTTCACAGATTGTGTATTTCTGTTGCCGGCGCGCTATAACAGTAAATACTTACAAAAACAAAATAAAAATAATATTTAAGGGATCTCCCATACAACAAACAAATTATGGCCTATTTTTGTGTTATAACCATAACGGCACGGAACCCTACCTATGTGCGCGAGTCCGACTCGCACTTGGCTGTTTTTTTTTATTTCTAAATAATACATTGTTCAATTTTCAGTAGCTTCAGACGCATTGACTTAAATTATACTATGCATATAAATCAATGTCCAGAGTTCAGCAGACCGATTCTAGCACAAAAGCATGGGCGCCGGCAGGGGGGTGCCAGGTGGTGCACTTGCACCCCTTGGGAATCTCGGAATCAACAGGAATTATTGAAATAAAAAGATTTTGTAACCCTATTACCATGCCGTACAAGGATAGTTCGTATTGTTTCGGCACTAATGTATTCTGTTGACGTAAATAGATAGTCACTGTTGTTCGTAAAAAGTAAGAAGAAAATAAAAGAAAGAAAACTAAAATCTGCACCCCTTGGAAATTATTTCTGCCGGCGCCCATGCACAAAAGTGTGACTTTCCGTTACTCACTCCTCCGTTTTAGTTACTAACTCAGTGATTAACTCACAAATGTACGATAGAATCGCCCAGCAGACGTGTTTGTGACTGCAAGTGATCAAACTCAGCACTGTGCAGTGGTCTGTGAGCAAAATCACCACTACGTTTCGTATCAAAAGATTTTCAAAGCATATTCAAGAAGGGGAGTGCCTCCGCTGCCGGCGCCGGTTGCCGAACTGGCTGCCGGCACCGATATCCGAAGTTTGACGAAGTCACGCGATGTTTGCCGAATAGGCTGCCGGCGCCTATTCGGCAAACATCGCCTGTCAAGTGTCAAATGACAGAATAATGATCACTGACCTCCATTATGCAAGTAATATAGATCAGTGATAATGATCAAAAACATCAGTCTTGAGCTGAAGGACTGTGAAAAGTACCAAAACAACCAATAACAAGGTCATTTAAGTTTTGTTTCTTTAAACAACGCTGAAACTCTCCAACATGTATGATGTTGAGGAGTCCGAAGTTCTCCGACCTTCGGAACCGTGATAATATACTGTGTTGCAAAATCTTACTTTTTGGTAGCGTTTGATCAAAAATCAAAATGCATCACCTCCACTTTTGGAGGTAAGTACTATTTCTTTTTAAAATTTGTCTTCCGAGTTCCGGTAGGTACCGGCTCTGGAACTTAGCGTTTTACGCATTTTCACCGGCTCCCATTTTGAGTGTTGGCGCCGGCAGCCGTTGTTTAATGTTTTAAATCTCGGCTGCCGGCAGTATACTAACCGCCGGTTCCCAATACTGATATTTTTGGGAGCCGGCGCCGACAGCGGAGTCACTCCCTATTCAGAAGCATTTTAAAGGAGGCTCTCATACAAAGAATGTCATTTTTCGGCTATTTTTAATCGATATACCGGATTTAATTGTTTTCCGTGTAAAACCTAACAAAATTGCGATTTTCTTTTAAGTATTTTTTTTTTTGCAAATATCCAGTATTTATTACTTAGTAATTTCGGACCCACCACAGTCATGCGGCGCGGCATAAGAAACACCGAACAATTGGGTATCTAAGGCAGAGACCAGAGTTACAGTAAGTACAGGTCTACCCATGGAGCTATTGGTCTACCAGAATCTGATGTCAAAAAATGAGAAAATAAATTGACTCTAGCAATACCGGGGTAATTGGAATAAAACATTTTGATTATTTTTTTTCCATAATATAGCGGCTGATTCTGTGTGTGAAACATGCAAATATTTAAATCCAATGATCAAGGATATTTTTTGAAAATCTGCCATCAAAATTTGCCATCAGATCCTGGTAGACCTATAATTATTGTTTAAGTCGTGGTTAAAATCATAGATTTTAAAGCTATTTATGTAGAAATATAACAATATTACCAAAATATAAACAAAGCACGTTACTCGTTAGTCGTTAGCGATTGAAACGATTTTATTTGTTTGATATTAAGTATATCGTACTGAGACTTGAGAGTAAAACAAAGTTTCAATAGTATTTTACTAGATTTTATTATCTGGAACGGGTAATTTTCCCTTTACAAACACTCGGCTCGGCTCATTCGAGGGCCCTAGCGCGCACTAAATTTGAATTCATGTTACGAACAAGCTACATAAACCAATTACGAAGCGGGACCGATGGCGGGTGTGCGGGGGACACGCACAATCGATAATTCGCGATATGCCCGCTAGAGAGCAACACCGTCGCGGCAACTGCGCGCCCACACGCCTCCTCCACGTCGCGCATCGATGCGATAACATTGTAGGAACGTCAACTTTATATTTTCAATTCTGAATTTTTGTCGATGAACATGGTTTTAGAAATTGATGTTTTAATTTACTTCTATGATTTGAGATAGCTAATATTGATAACTTTTATATAAGTAACTAATAACCTTTAATAATTAATGCGTAATGACGTAGAATTTTTTAAATTTTCAAAATGTTCATGTTAACAGTTAATACGTCTTATTATTGTAATTTGTAAGTAATATCATGTTGAAGTTGTATATACTGAAGGTAAATTACATTAGTAGGTATAATTGCATCCATCATATTATTATTTTATGAAATTAATTGAATTACTGTAATAAATAAGGAACAAAATATAATAATATAATTATAAAAAATAATTCTTATATATAAAATTCTCGTGTCACAATGTTAGTCCACGAACTCCTCCGAAACGGCTTTACTGATTTTTACCAAATTTTGTATGCATATTCAGTAGGTCTGAGAATCGGCTATTGGGTACTTTATATATTGATAAGTGCATTTGTTGAATAAATAATAGTAAATTATTACAACCTGAGACTGACGGCGACCACTGTTTGTGCGACGGGATAGCGATCGACGTTGCCATGGTGACATACTTATTCTCACTTCACTAAAATAATATGGGCGAAATACTTTATATTATGTCAAAGCAACGTTTGCCGGGACAGCTAGTATTATTATAAAAATAAAGTTTGCAAAAATTTTGTAGTTTAGTCTGTGACAAACGAATACGCGGTGACGCTGCGACAAGGTCACACCGAGCATGCGCACATAGTCAGCTGCTGCTTAGCTTGCTGTTTCATATCGCGCTTCTTGCCCGCTTTCAATGTTTTCTGTTTTATTTTGTTATTTCTGTGATGTAAACCAATTTTTTAACTAATATTTACATAATTTGTTATTGTGGAATATATTGTGCGTTACAATAGTGGTGCTTGCAGGCAGACAACAGGAAAATAACAAGGTAAACGCCTTAGTATTTTTGTTTGTCGTGAACATAACCTATTCGTGATACTACTATTTCCATGTTTTAAGTTTATTCCGTACGTTAAATACTATGAAACGAAGGAAAAGCACTAGGAAAACGTTCTTTATTTAGCCATCATCCAGTAACATGCCTGTAACAATCAAAATCGGTGCCCTAATGCTATTTGAAATCAATGTATTTTCCTCAGTTGCTATCTACTCTGGTGTCGCGTTTTAGCTACGTTTTCACCCATTATGCGCTCATATCGTCGTTAAATAAATTCTTCTACAATACGGTGTTTATTGTGAATTATTTTCGGTCTAACTTTGAATAAATCCATTGTTTACATTTTGTAATTTAGTTGATGTACTTAAGTCCAGTGTTGGGTGTTGACATCTCTCACTAAAATAATAGCTAGTTTAATATTATTATTCATGATTTAACTATTTATAATACTTATATCATAATGTAGCAGTAAAAGTAATAACTAATAAGACTTTTTCAGTGTAATACATACCTACCTAATATTATGATCTTAAATTAATATTTCCCACCTGTGTGAGAATCATTAATTTGTTCGAAAATAAGTGGTTGTGTGAATTTTGCCATGTTCATCTTATTTTATCATTTAAAAATTTACCATGGAAATGTAAAATAGCTTCATAAAAATATTAAGATCGACGTTATCAGTGTAGTTTGTACATCTGATAAGAGATGGCGCTGCGCTTAAGTATTTTACCAAAAATTGTTAGTTCATAAATCCGTGCTTTGATAATAAATCATAAATTTTAGACAAAATATGTTTTTAGTATTTCAGCATAGTTTTCTAACATTGGTGAGGAAGAAGAAACTACGCAAAAACTACGGAAAATTATTAATCGGCGAAGTTGCTAAAATTGCAGTGTTACCATGGGATACTGCAAATATGCAACAACTAATTTCAATTAATAGCTAATTGCAAAAATTACGTAACATAGTTACCGTACCTATAATACAAAATAAATGATCGATCGCTGATTCTTAGAAATCTATTGTTATTCTATTGTTGTCGCGATCACCGGTGCTCTTATGGGGCTTGATGGGTTAAGGGCGTTCCCTACGGAGATTCCGTAATTTACCGTATTTAGGGGCTTATAAACTCATAATTTGAAAGCTACAAAGTTATAATAAAACCGATTTATTAAAATTCAAGCATACATTCAGCATCTCCTTAGTATTTACAAATTACTTTTATTTTAAACACACGCCAATAGATCGACAATATCATAAACTACACATTCCACGTTTTAAATATTTTTTAGGTCAATTTTGACCTAAGATACTTATGTAAAAAAATATAGTAGGGGAGGTAGTGCTAGCGTTTACTAAGTCATTTCATACCGACCAAACTTTTGTCCAGCGGTAGCTTAATATTTATCAATCAATATAATCAGCGTCAGTCGCCGCACCCGTGGTGGAATGTTAACTGAGAGTATTTCAAAGTTGTAAAAAAAATAGTTGCGAAAAGTGATTTTATACCGAATGAAACTTTGATGGATGATTATTGAGGTCATGTTTAACCAAAAAATCACCGTCAGCCGTATTGCAGACGGGGGATTCAACGTCAGTCGCGTTACTGAATATGTAAAAAAATTTTGAATATAAAGTCATTTTATACCGTACAAAATTTATACAGGTGAATGTTTCTACTTTGTAAATAATAAAGAAAACCGTCAGTCGCTAATACGACGGTGGAAAAACCGTCAGCCAGCGATCGTCGCGTAGACGACATTTCCACCTGCAAACATTCAGCTGACGGCGATTTTCGTTTGAATTAACCATAAAATTGTCTCACATAGCAATTTTAAGTAATTAATTCGATAGTCAATATTTGTGAAGAAGAATGATATAAATTTTACTTTAAAAGCGCCATTTGTTGTTATATACTAAAACTAAAACGACACCTACCGAACCTAAACGTGTATAATCTAGATATGAACCTTTATTGGGTGCGAATTGAGATCTTTTTAATGTCAATTCAATACGATTCCCAACAACAACTTTGAGACACTCTCAATTTTTATTCCACCAATTATGAAATGGCTGACGATCAAAGCTGTTATGTATTAGTGGAATACTGTTAGTGTAACGATTTTCGCTCGGTAAGAAATGACTTTTTAAACTGAGCGCGACCTCCCCTACTAATAGGGTTTTGGTGCGATCTCGGCGACGCGACGACGTGGCAAATGTATGGCCAAGGTCGTTTGCTCGGGGGATGGCCTTAATTATTATTATCATTTTGTAGTCGGGTTGCTAGACATCTTATTTAATTTACTAATCAGTCCATTTTAATTATTAAGCTTTACTTAATTAATCCTTCGGTCGGGGATTCTTGGAAATGCTATTGTAAATATTCTATTGTTGTCGCGGTCACCGGTGTCCATATGGGGCTTGAAGGATTAATTAATTATTACCTACCTATTATTTTTCTCAATTAGGTCAATTGCTTAATACTCTAGAATTAGTTGGCAATTTAACAAGAAAACATAATATGCCGGTTAGTTGACCTTGTGGCTTGCACCTACATGAAATCTAGATCTGAAATCTAGATTATAGTGTTTGCATTGGTCATTAGTAGATTTCACTTGGAAACTGTAGATGGGTGATTCTACAAAAATTGGGTAACTCGCTGTCACCAGTCAATATTTATTAAATTACATTGTATTTTAAAGATTTTATACTGAATTTTAAAAGTATGTAATCTCCTTTAATTGGTCACTCAATTTCAGATACGTAATTTAATTAGAAATTGTATAAAATTAAAATTAAAAGAGTGGGTAAGTCGTTAATTCCTCATAAATCTGAATTTTATTTTGATTTCTAAATTATTTACTATGATTTTTAAAAATGTAATGTATTGATATTAGAAAATACGAAAAGAAACAATAATTTTAATGATAACCTTAAATTTATGTCGATACCATCAGTCCCTTGGCATCAGTCCTTTGCTCACTTTTATCGCAACAAATAAGGTGTGTTAACTATTTGTTTAATTATTTTAGTGTAAAACATAAATGTCGCCTACCACAAAAGACAAATTTGACCTGGAAAAATAATATATTAAATGAGAAAACAGAAGCTGAAAAGACTTGCCGAGAATCAAACTACCCCTACAAAAAAGCTGCATTAGAAAAGAATATGTTTTTCTTTTCAAATGCAGCTACAAAATGTACTAAAAAATAAGAAAGGGCAAAGAAA
The DNA here is from genome assembly GCA_905333045.1 of Lysandra bellargus. NCBI lineage: Eukaryota > Metazoa > Arthropoda > Insecta > Lepidoptera > Lycaenidae > Lysandra > Lysandra bellargus. The sequence goes on from HG995349.1 coordinate 9,652,008, forward strand.
AAATGTTAAAGAACCTCAAAAGCAATCTTGAAAAAATTGGTCAAGTGCGAGTCAGACTCCAGCAAGAGACACATCGTGCCATAAAATGGCTATTTTCGAATGCAAGCCCCAATTAAGTGTTTATTTTTATTTTAATTTTACTATTAAAGAAGAAAAAAATAGTATTTCATGAAAATTTCAAATGCCGACCTTGTGCCATTATTGATATTGAGTTAAAAGGACAAAAAGTATATTTTTTTGTATAGGAGACCCCTAAAATATTTATTTTGCTATCATTTTATTATTTATTATTCAAGTAAGAACGAAATTGGGTACTTCCAGAGTATTTAAAATTACCTGGTTGCATTATTGACATTGAGCAAAAACATCACGTTTCTAGTATGGGAGCCCCCTTAAGTATTTATTTTATTTATTATAATTATTATATTATTTTTGTATTTTCGTAAAACTGCAACACAACTATACGTTTTTGTGAAAATAAAAATTATGTAGCCATCGCTATTATTGAGATATAGCCTAGTGACAGACAAATAAATAGACAGATGGACGTACTGACAAACAGATGGACAAAAAGCGAAAACTTTAATTCTATTGTTGGTTGACTTTAATTATGAATGTATACTGTTGAGTAAAAGTACTTAAAAATAAAAAAAAATACGTATTACATTATTAAAACTATTATAGAGGTTGTGATAGTGTTTTCCCCATCTTTTTATAAAATATTTTCTGATATTTAACTTACTAAGAACTTGATACATAAAAATAATTAAATTCCTATAATTTTAGTTTATAAGAGTTTAATAAATGCCTTAAATGTCATATATTTCTAATAAGTTTGCATTGTCTATCAGTACTGTGTGACCCTCGTCAGTCCTCTGGCAGTCAAATTCAGAAAAATCTAAATATTTTAAAAACTACTCAAAAGAGTGACTGGCCCGTTTTGCAACAATATATTCATTATATTACCTATCTTATCAACCAATACTTGTTTAAATTTACCATAAAAACTACAGTAAACAAAATATCCCTAAAAGTTACCCAATTTTTGTAGAACCACCCAGATATAGGATTTATTTAAATTAAGCAAAGTATTAGTGGTTGCTTTGCCTATTTACCACCTCTTTCAGTACCATAATTTAAAGGGAGACAGAAGTCGCTTTTCACTTAGCAAGGGAGTTGAATGATGACTGGCTGTATGGATTATCCATCTAGAATCTAGAATCTAGATGGGTTCGAAAAACTTCGCGGTCAAGGGCAAGTACTGAGAAGTCAGAATGTTTGTAATAAACTTCTACTTAACTTTAACTTTAACCACGCCTCTGGTGCAACCCACCCTAAAGTAACGCTTATATTACGGGCAACTAAAATTGCTCCACTCCAGTCAATTCTCGTCAACTTTGACGTCACGACTACATCAAGCAATTTTCGGCAACAAGCAGCAATATTGCGCAATACATCGCAGTACAATATCGCAAATGTAAAATATATTTAAAAAAAATAAAAATGTCTAAGTTATATAATGTTTTAAATTCTCTATACAATAGTTAATAATATCGTTAATAAAGATTTAAAAAAATCATTGTTTATATCTTTTTTTATCTTAGCAAAAGTAGACAAAAAATTGAGTTTTTTATATGGGAGCCCCCCTTAAACATTTATGAATTTTATTTTAATTTTATTATTAATTATTACAGTACAAATATAATTACGGATTTTGTGAAATTTTCAAGTGCCTAGGCCCTAGCTGTTACCATTATTGATTACGAGCAAAAAAGGCCAAAAAAATCACGTTTCTTGTATGGGAGCCGGCCCCTTAAATATTAACTTAATTTTATTTATAGTATTTGTTCTTATAGCGACAACAGATATACACAATCTGTGAAAATTTCAGAAGTAACTAGCTATAGCGGTTTTTGAGATACAGCCTGGAGACATACAGACAAACGGACAGACAGTATCTCAAAAACCGCTATAGCTAGACTTCTGAAATTTTCACAGATTGTGTATATCTGTTGCCACTATAACAATAAATACTAAAAATAAAACAAAGTATAATATTTAAGGGGGGCTCCCATACAAGAAACGTGATTTTTTTGGCCTTTTTTGCTCGTAATCAATAATAATAACAGCTAGGCACTTGAAAATTTCACAAAATCCTTAATTATATTTGTACTTTAATAATTAATAATAAAATTAAAATAAAGTAAATGTGTAAGGGGGGTACCCATACAAAAAAAAACACAATTTTTTGTGTACTTTTGCTAAGATAAAAAAAGATATAAACAATGAAATTTATTAAAATCTCTACTAACGATATTATTAACTATTGTATAGAGAGTTTAAAAATGTATACTACTCAGACATTATTATTTTTTTAATATATTTTTCATGGGTCGAATGTACCCAAATTTGATATTTTTCGAAGCTTTGAAAATTCATATCTTTAAAAATATTAATTTTATCGTAAAAAGTCGTAGGACCTTTTTATTGGTATTTCAATAAAGAATATAAAAAAAAAAATTGTTCGGTTGAAAAATAACAATTCCTTGCAATTGTTTAAACAATGTTTGTTTAAACAATATGGCACCGGGTTGCACTATGGCAACGTGCATTTATATCATCAGAAGGGCAATTTGAAGAGGATCGCATAAAAAAATTGAGGTGGAATAGTTTCCGGTACTCATGCGCCGACTCGTGCTGGTCTAAATAAATAATTATTATTCTGCACCTTATATTTTCACTCCAGCAATAGCTCTCAGTTCTCACAGGGTAAAAATATTACAATAACCCTTAATTACAAAACATAATTTTCAAATAAATTGTGGGAGCACAAACCTACCCTTCATTGGATGTGGTTAGCTCATTTCCTGGGGTGTCGCAGCTCGCATGCACGAGAGTAGAGGATATTGATACATCATTCCTGTTTCCATGGTTTCATTATGGACACGTTGGTTATGGTAACAATGATCCTTGCTAAATTTTGCTAGCATGTTGACTTGTAAGTTGTAGGAAGTTTTGCTTATAAGGAATGTAGGTCCGTTCATATTCTTTTTAAGCAAAACGTTGTATGAACGTATACGTGTACGTTTTGCTTAAAGGGAATCATTATAGGTTCGTCTGCTGAGATTTCTTGACAGGAGTTTATCTATTCTTCACAGTTGTCGATACGTTATTAATTTAACTTTTAAGGTTAGCCAATCTAGAAAATAATGCCTATAAAATCTGTATTCTCTTCTTTCGCATTTTATACTGTGCCTTTTGAGCATCTTTCCTGTTTTTCGCACTTATCTCATTTTATATTGCTGTATGAATTTTAAAAAATATATAATACAATAATATAAATTCAGCAAATCAAAACAATTTTCCACATTTTATGGTAAGCAGCAAGCACTGTATTAAATTGAGTCCATTAGCGTCGGAACAAGCGTTAATAGTTCGAAATGTTAAGTGCACGTGAGTGGCTGTATGGACTGTATGGACTTTTGTCCGTCCGTCTCGTCAGCCATATTCCGCATGTCGCAATATAGCGCCGGCCACCGGCATTTACATACATTAATGTAAACTCAGCGTGCACCATAATTCTGTGTGCGCTACGAATTAACTGTTATTGAGCCATTTGGATTGTTTTGTCTCCAGATTGCGTATATTAAATTTTTAGTACTACACAATTTAAAAGCTTCTGTACACATTTAAATTTTCATGGTGTCCAAATTTTATTCTTAAAAAAATACATAGTCAACCGAACATAGAACCTGAAGTTTTTGGGTAGTCGGATAAAATTCCGCAACATGAATCAAGAATAAAAACAACGTTTAAAACCCCAAAAAATTAAATTATTCAAAGACATTCGGAGACGAAGCAATCCGACGGTACAATTTTAGGATATTCATCTTCACCCCCTTTGAGGGAACAAACAGGGCGTCGGAATTTCGTTATTAGCGCAGCGGGCTGAGAGCGGCGAGCGTCGCACCTGACTGATTGATAGCACTTCTTTGCACCTCGGGTCGAGCTTGTAATCGAGCCATTAATAAACTCTGCCCGGAACTTACTGCGGATTCGTTATTTGTCTAATGGGCTAGTTGAACGGCACCGCAGGCGCCTCCGGGCCACACATAACTCACTCACATAATTGACACCCGGATAGAGATAGACTGCGTTCCACGGTTCGAATAGAGTTTTAAAATAAGATTAAATTCTGAATTTGAACGTTTTTATGCACGCTCGTGTCGTATCGGATACACATAATGTAGTGGTATGTATGATTGACATATTTTGAAATCGATTTCTAGCAAAAGGAAGTAGGCTCCAGTTAGTTGCGTGCTGCTGTGGCAAAGGATAGTTCTGCTTAAGAATCCTCACCTTGTAGTAAGTTATTTAACAAAAATTTGCAATTTTTCAGAGTACTTAGGTTGTGCACTCTTATTGAAAGCCAAGTTAATTCTTCACCGACCTCGCAAATGTGACACAAATAAAACGAGGTCATATTAAAGTTTATACAACAGTATTAATGGCGTTAGCATGGGATTGTAGCATGCGATGATAGAGAATGAAAATATATTTTTACACGAAAGAATGGCTTATTATTTGGTTTCCGAATTATCTGACGGGTCGGGCTAATGCAGGGCGACGCCGCGCGCCGCGACGCTTGACAAAGCGACTGTTGGCACGGAGAGGCTTTGCTCACTATGTAAACAGTCTGCTTCCAGCAAAAAGTAATGAAAATTTTATGTACCCGTTATAGCATAAAGGATGTTAAAGTCATAGGATTACTTTGATTACAATAATTTATTATTTCCGTTTAAAAATGTACTGAATAACTGTATACAATCTGGCGCAGCTTAGGCACGCGGAGCCCTATAAGATCATTCAATAATTAATGCAAACACCTGTACCTAATTCTAAAGCAGAAAGCCAGTTTTATATGCAGGTTTAAGTTCCACCGTTACTTCCGCCGGGCCGTGATTGAAAGTTGACATTCAGCGCGGGGTGGCGCCAGGTACGGCCCTCGCTCTCTGACCCGGTAGACTATCGCGATGGCGATCGGCCTTGCAGAAGCCTCTGTTTTATTATACACCGTAGAATTTGCAAATGGGCGCAGAAAAACGAGTTTCGCGACAGAATTAACGCCACGCTATCAAAAGGCTACAAGTTTTCTGAAATAAGCGCAAAAGAAGGTGGCAAAACGTGACGCAGTCTTTGTAGCAGCGTCAAGGGCGTGACTTCTAGAATTTCGCAGCCTTGGGAGCTCAATCACTTCCAAAGACAAGAAGTAGGCAAAAGTAGATAAAGATTCAGATGTTAAGGCAACCCATGTAGATATTTGACGTTAGAATTTACAGTAATATTGGATTAAGGCGCTATATTGAAAGTAATTTTACCGCAAGGGCAATTTTATACTTAAGAGCCCGGGCTACCCTCGAAATTCTCATACATACGTAATACCAAAATCATTTTCTCATACGAAAATATTTAAATTGTTTGAGTTATTTTTCAGCTTAAAATAGTAATTACCTAGGTTCCTGTACAAAAATTAACTTCAAAATATTTATACACAAAAAAAAAATTTTGTGTTCAAATTTTTTTTACTAAATTTACTACTAAATATTTAAACACTAAAAAATAGAGTAAAACACTAAAAAATATATAAATAAATAGTAAATTTACTACTAAATATTTCAACTCTAAAAATATTTTTTAGTATTTAAATATTTTGTAGTAAATTTAGTAGTAAATTTAGTAAAAAAAATTATAAACAAAAAAATTTTTTTTAGTGTTTGAATATTTTGAAGTTAATTTTTGTACAGGAACCTAGGTAATTACTATTTTAAGCTGAAAAATAACTCAAACATGTTAAATATTTTCGTATGAGAAAATGATTTTGTTATTACGTATGTATGAGATTTTCGAGGGTAACCCGGCCCCTTAATTTGTATGACTATAAAGTCGTGAAATACGCTGCGGCCAGAAGCTATCGGCTCGCTCGGAAAACATGCGAAAAAACGTAATTTTAATTATTTAAAAAATAACTAGGAGCATTTAAGCAAAATGCTTCTATACGATTTTGAGTTGCAAAGGTGTCTATCAATTAGACTAATTTCCTACAATAGATCTATTTTCGTTTAAAAATAAACTTCAAATTTCGTATTTTTAAGAGGTCATTTCGATCGAGAAATGTATCGAGGCAAAATACATTAATCGTGTTTCTGGTTCTTCTCAAACCTAGATAAGGCTATGAAGATATTATGTATATCTCATTACCAGATTTGTAACATTTCTGAGGGTCCTATAATATTATATACTAATGTATACTACTAGCTGTCCCGGCAAACGTTGCTTTGCTATAATATAAAGTATTTCACCCATATAATTTTATTGAAGTGACTAAATAAGTATGTCGCCATGGCAACGTCGATCGCTATCCCGTCGCACAAACAATGGTCGCCGTCAGTCTCAGGTTGTAATAATTTACTATTATTTATTCAACAAATGCACTTATCAATATATAAATTATAAAGTACCCAGTAGCCGACTACCTACTGAATATGCATATAAAATTTGGTAAAAATCAGTAAAGCCGATTCGGAGGAGTTCGTGGACTAACATCGTGACACGAGAATTTTATATATAAGATATAGTATTACGTCAAAAAGGACAGTTTTTTCAATAAAGCGCCTTAAGTAAGAAACACGCGTTGCTCTGTATCGCTCTATAATCTAATAACCGGTGTAATTATGTTCTTATATAGCCACGATTTTGCTAATAAAATTTTGTATTTATTTCCTGATTGAAACTAATGAAAGTCGATTTACATTGAAAAACATTTGCCTCGAGTCAACAAAAGAAACCTTTTATTTTCAAAGCGAAAGTGATTTTTTCCTGTGGGATCATCTTAATTTTTCTGAACGAATACGGAAAGCCTTCTTTGATATTCTTACTATTTATTTCATCTCGAGTTATTCGAGCGGGGTTCAAGTAAGAACTCTACGTCGGACAAAGTATATAATTTATGTCATGATTGGAGATGAATTTTCTGTATGAAATCTTAAAATTCGAAATGAGCAAATTAGTCCGCGTTATCAAAATAAATTCGTGGAGGTAAGGTTGACATGGAAGCGGTCGAGAGCCATTCGAATTGGGTCAACGACAATACAAAAGGTGTGGCGTCAGATAAGCGACGTATCCCGCCAGCCGGCTGCCGCCTGAGACTCCTAAAACAAAGCCCAATGAATACCGCATTTATTTACGTTAACCGCATACATTTTTTTCCTTTTCGCCCAGAATATAGATAATCATTAGTCGCCGTTTACCCGACGCCCCTTAATGTGTTTGCATGCTCGACAATTTGATCGCCTGTTTGTATTGTTGCCGTTTTGCCTACGCGATTGAGGTCGCATTCGGGCTCTATATTTATTAGAGCGGAGGGTTCACGACACGATTTTCATTTTATACGTAACTGTAAATTAAACGAGCATTTTTATTTTCATTTGCGATTACGTGCTAGTGCTTATGACGACGCGGCGAGGGAATTTTTTAAAGCCGTTGGGGGTGAAACGTGAACGTGACGTCACTAGAGTGGCCGTTGATATTTCGTATAGAGCACTGCATGCGGAAGGACGTGTCACTCTCGACGTGCTGACGTCTGTCTGCTTTCAGAGCGTTGTGAGCTTCCGACCTGCCCTCCGACACAGACTATTTCTCATCGCGAATATAATACTCTCCCGATGAGCATCTGTTACGTGAACGAAAAAATGACCTCAAAATATTATAGGGTACACAAACGTTTCAATGAAAGCTTTTTTACTTGGGTCTCCTCTTTGTTAATATGTTCTTTTGTTACACATTCTATTAAATCTAGCGTAGCTCATCATGCGTGTTTATAAATTTAAGCATTTTTCGACTTAAATAGCTTGTACGAGTATGACTGCGTTAGGCTGGTTATTAGGGTAAATTACTATGATTTCGTCGTCTGTCCGTCTGTGGGTCTCCAGGCTGTACACAGCTAGACTTCTGAAATTTTCACAGATTGTATATTTATTTCTATTGCCGCTTTAACAACAAATACTAAAAATATCAAAATTAAATTAAATTATTTAAAAGGGGCTCCCATACAGTAAACGTTTATTTTGCTTGATACCAGTAATGACAACAGGTAGACACTTGAAAATTTTACAAAGTCCTTAATATATGTGTACTTTAATAATCTATATCTATATATATATTATATAGTATTATAATATTATATATTATTATCTATACTAATATTATAAATGCGAAAGTAACTCTGTCTGTCTGTCTGTCTGTCTCGCTTTCACGCCAAAACTACTGAACCAATTGTAATGAAATTTTGTACACAAATAATCTAAAGCTTGAGAAAGGACATAGGCTACTTTTTAACTGGAAAAAGGGGTTGTAAGGGGGTGAAAATGCGTAAATTTGTTCAAATTAAGTCAGTTCCAACAATTCATAACAGATGGCGCTAAGAGTCGCCTACATCTCGCTATCGCTTGCTCATAAGTCTTTCTTTAAGAGGTGGCACCATATTTTTCGCATCTTTCGATTGTTATTCACGTAATTAAATAACTCACTACTTAGTACTTTATCTATGCAGTGACGTAACCGTAAACCTACCAATGATAAAATATAGTTTATGAGTAGAGCTAGAGTTGTATATGGGGGGCTAAATAAGCTTTAAATTTGGTACCTATTAATAAAGTTTACTTAATTAAAAAAAAAAATTATGTGCACACTGCACACTCTATTTTTGGGTATTTTCATATTTTAAGGGGTACCAGGGTTTTAATAAAAAGCTTTTAAATTTGACACCAATTTTGTTGATACCGGGCGCTATAAACTGAAGTCCACGCGGACGAAGTCGCGGGCAACAGCTAGTATTATATAAAACTCAAAGGTGACTGACTGACATGGTGATCTATCATGCACACTGCACAGCCCAAACCCCTGGACGGATCGGGCAATTGGCAAATGAAAACTTGGCATGTAGGTACATGTTATGACGTAGGCATCCGCTAAAAAAGGATTTTGATAAATTCCAACCCCAAGGGGTTAAAATAGGGGTTGAAAGTTTGTTTATAATAATACTTTTAACGCGAGCGAAGCCGCGGGCAAAAGCTCGTTAATAATATAAAAATAAAATAAAAAATTAAGGGGACTCCTATACAAAAAATAGTCGGCTAAGTGCGAGTCGGATTCGCGCACGTAGGGTTCCGTACCGTTATAGAGAAAAATTAGGCTAAAAATTGTATTTTTGTATGGGACCCCTTTTTTATTTCATTTTAATATTATTATTAAATATTAAAGTCTTGATTTGCAGCCTGGAGACAGACAGATGGACAGATGGACAGACAACTAGTCTTAATCAAAATCAAAATTTTCGTACCCAAAGGGTAAAAATGGGTCCCGTTTTTACCCCTTGGGTACGGAACCCTAAAACCACTATTTTTGGCCTTCTTTTGCTCTATAACGGTAGGGAACCTATCGTGCGCGAGTCCTACTCGCACTTGGCCGGTTTAATTTTTTCGACTAATGTTTTCCATTCGTATTTTCGCCAGAATCTTTCGCCTTGATACAAATTATGTTCGGTGTTAATGTTAAATATTTTGTAATCCCACGACAGTTTTCAAATTTATATTTTCGTTATGAAATAATGTTTTAACCGCGTAAACAGATCGTTATCGTGTTTGAACTAGATAGTGAAAAACCTGGCAAGTGACTTACCGACTCGCGTTGTTTCATAATGTTTCTCAACACGCAAATTTGACACGCTATTAGACAAATTTCTAGCCATAATTTCTGTGTTGAATCCCTTCAGGTGGTATTTGAATATTCTCACGGTTTCATTTTCTACTTTTTATGGCATTATAGGTACGATCTCAAAGAATTTAAAAGAAGTATGTAATTATAAATGGTTTAAATTTTTTTTGAGTCTTAACCATTTTATACTTTACAGTATTTACGCACATCCAACTAGTATTGCAAGTTCTATCTGCACATTAAGTAGTTAAAGAAAAGCTGAAAGTAATGAAACATATAAGTTAACTGCAGCCGTGACTCAAAACTTCCATCGTTATTATAGCTTCAACTTGTAAGGTCGCGAGAAAAATGAATTATCGATGAAAGCATTAAAAGTTTTCTGATCAATGTGTATCTGTGGATATCCACCGCTCCACCTTGGCTCCACGTTGCCGTATGGTTATCAAAGGGTTCACCTAGCTGGAGCACTTAGATATAATTAATATTGATAGAACATGGCCGCAAAGGCTCATGCGGTGGTTTCAATTATGCAAAACTTCATCTTACATGTACAAGTTCATCGGTATTGGGAACTGATTTATTGAGTTAGTGGGAAAGTATGTTGGTGTGTGATCCCTGTTTATTAGCTAACTATGCGTCAATTATTTATTTAATACCAGTGTGCTGGTAATTTTTTATTTTAAGTAACATTTTTTGTGAAAAAAAACTTAGCGCATTTTTAAAACATAATCGTTCAAAGTCAAAGTATTAATTTTGTGAAAAAATAGTTTAAAATTAATTTCTAGTAGGTATATTTGTGAATTGCTAAATTAGTAATGAATTTGACAAGAATTTTGAAAAACTCGAAATTAAAAGTATTAAGTTAGTAATAAAATTTTAAAAGTTATAATTATGTATGATATTAAAATGAAGTTTATAAAAATAGGGTTTTATATAAGTTTAGTCTATGCTCAGAAGGTAGGAACCCAGGACGGAAATGTTATATTGGCTCGCAGCACGACCTGCCCTATCATGAACTAACTTCGTCGTCGAGTTCCATTAATTTGTCGATCCACATAACGCTAGATCTTAATAATACTCATAATAATAATATAATCTATTAATCACGACAGCACCGAGGCACACAACTCACAAGTTTATTGAGGTCGGTCTATTGTTGAAGCTCGCTGCACAGTGTGTCACCGCGACCCGTACCTATTGTCCTTCAATTTCATTTGGGCAATGTCAATTGCTTAAAAACTCGTCCGCAATATGCTCGTGTATTTCAGTACTAGTTTTATTTGTACCATTTTGACTTTTATTTTATTTTTTCGTTTATTTTCCTTGCAAGGCCGTAAAATGTACCTGGGCTCGCTCGCGGGGATAACGGAGCGGCTCACGAAAAATTTATTATTGAGACCTTTTCGCCCGGGCTCCATCGACAGACATTGCGAAGGCGAAAGTTATGAATGACACATGTTTTGAAATATTACCTGCACTGAACTGCTCCCGAGAAGAAAATTTCATCGGATGAGAAGTTTATTTGTCGTGAAATATGCGGAAGTTTTATGATAGTGGGACCTCTACAATGCTACGAATCGAGCAATTTCCGTGCTCCCCCCGTATACTGCCTAGTAATAGGTCGAGAAAACGGCTAATAAAAATATACACACGCCAAATTGAAAGAGGAGTTCATTTCATATTTCTTTCGCTTCGCATGAATATTCCGAGCGGTTTTACGATGTCTATAATATCTCGGGATAGTTTATTCGAAATTACCGTCTTTTTCATATAAAATGTATGTAAAAATTGTACGATGATCTTTTTCTCTGGAAATGGAAACTGTATTTTCTGGCAAATTGGGCCATAAAAATTGGTATTGCTTCTGATATCTCGTCGGTCGTGTCGGCTCCCCACCGGACTGCGACACCGGGAATCGGGATAAAAGGCTGCACCTGTTTATTTTATACATCAGGGTATCGAGCTGCTCTGTTCGGGTAGGCTTCGACTAAGCTACCCATAATTGAAATCAGGCTGAAGCCACACCTATATAAGTGTACAAATTAAACAGTCCTGTAATATATACATTTGAGTTCCAATAAAATTTATTCAAATCGAATCAGCTCGTCCAAAAAATCGGACTGTAAACAAAAAAGTAAAGTTTTTGTTGACGAAATCAATTTACAGAATGTGTAAACTGCCTCAGGGCGTCAGAGCGTCCACGAGCAACTCAGTCATCACCCGGCCGGGGCGATTCGTTGTCCCACTAAATTAGCGACAAGTCGCTTTGTCCGGGACACTGTTTTATTTACATGCTTGGGGATCTGACACGGTAAAAACAACACGTAAAGTGACGCAAGCGTTTTCGTTAATTACGAGAGGGCCAGTGTTAAGTTGAGCGTTTTTACGATTGTTCTCTAATTTATTTTGTAACCACCGACTATTATGTTTTATACAGGTCCACCATTAACGGCCGTTGCGTCGGAATTTTTTTAAAGTTTCGAGTTTTTTACGGCACTGTCATTGAAAATGCGCTTTCAATTTTTCACCTTTCGTAATTTCTATTGACGAGAGGGGAGTAAAATTAGATTTGCTTATTAATTTTTAAACAGTTTTTGATTTAGGCGTGCCAGGAGTGAAGACTCTGAGGGTTATAAATTAACTAGTTGAAGACGGACTCGGGTTAGCTTATTGGATTGACAGCTGAATTTATTTAAATGTTACTTTGTTGCTTCCAACCTAACCTTAATTATTTAAGGCTAGGTTGGAAGCAACAAAGTCAATATTTTATTCATTTTGGAGTACAAACTTTTATCATCAATTTGGAAAGTAAGCATTAACTGGAATCAAAATAATGTATGTTGTGAAACGCACCAATAGTCAAATTATTACATTTAAGAGCATTGAGATAGACTAATATAGGAGATAGCCTTATATCCAGGTTAGGACCGAGTTACTCGGACATAAGAGAGGAGTCCGTCTGCATATTTCATGTAATAAAAGTGTTAATAAAGGTTTAGTGAACATTTTATGCTAGATATTGTAGAGTTTTGTGATTCCGCTAAATAATAAACCATAAACAGGCAAAGAATGCTTCAAACACATGGATTTGACATTAAATACGTAAGTTATGAACAACGTTTTTTGGGCTTTTCATTTGATATTTTTGTAAGCTAAAAAGATAATTTACAAGTTTAATAATCCCTTATTAATGCTATATAAGGCATTAGTGCTAAAATGTCACATCAAGTAATAATTTAGGTACAAAAATTGCATATATAGTTTATCGATATCATGAACTAAATGACTTTCTTTTCTGGATTATAACGTGCTTCGAAATGATCGATAAATAGAAATATTCAAGAAAATACACGCACACTACTTGTATGAAAATAAGCACAAAATTTCCACGCGATGATGAGCTAAGACTCTATCTATACAAATATATAATACTTAATCTGTGTTTGAGAGTAATTGATTATTATTATTTTAATCTGCTCTATCATGATTTATGAATATGACCAATAGCCGGGGTCCACACCAAACGATCCAACGCGCTCCGATCGCGCGCGGCATGAAGCGCGCTCCACGGAGCGTGGTGTGGACTAGGGTTGCTGAGGATTCCTCTTCCGCTTCTTCATAATGAGGAAGTTCCGCAATATTTTGGGTTCCTCATCCGTTACCGCATCCTCATAAATAAAAATAAAAAATCCTCTTCCGCTATCGCTTCCTCAAAATTTAAGAGGAATTTATGAGGAATTTCACTGCGCAATGCGCATGCGCGTTTGCGCGTCGCGTATCCAATCATGGCAACACACACGCCAGAGCGCGAGAATTATTATATTATTCGCTCATCTTTTTTTGTGTGCGTGTGTTGCGTGTGTTGTGTATGTTACTGTGTGCCGAATGTGAGTTTTTTGTTTCACATTCGATCGTGAACGCATTTAGCGTTTACTAAGATTTTGTATGGGATTACTCAGTACTCACTGGGCTGGGCAGTGGGCTCACTCCCGTGAGCAGGTGGCGCTGTACAAAACCCATACAAAATCTTAGTAAACGCCAAACGCGTTCACGATCGAATGTGAAACACAAAAAATTCATACTAGGCACACGAACTCCTCCTTAACTGCTGGACCGATTTTGATGATTCTATACAATATATTGTGTGTGTTTCGAGAAAGGTTTAGATTCATAGTTTGGTCCACTGGAAAATGCCCTTTTAATATTTTTTGTGTATTGTTATGTACAGTTACAATTTATTATTATTACATATTATTATTGTTATTATTTATTCTTTTGGGTTGAGTCCGCTAGTATTTATAATTTCCTGTCTTCTTATTCCTCATCCGCATCCTCTAAATTTGCGCGTGACAATTCCTTTTCCTCCTCCTCTTCCTCATAATCACTTCCTCAACAACCCTAGTGTGGGCGTGCCGCGCGCGATCCATGCGCAATTGCGCAAGTTTTGGGGCGCGCGCTCCCTAGTGCTCGCGATCCGTACGTTGTCGGTTTTTTTGCCCGCTTCAAAGGTGCCTCAGTTGCATGGCGCGCGCGGTGTGGACGGTTTTGTGTGATTCGCGCGATCCATCACACCATGGATATTTCGCAAAGTCTCCGCCTGATATCGCTTTATAAGGAATTTAAATATTTATGGGACCCAAAAGACTCTGCGTAAAGTTGAGCCCCAGATTCCAAGCGATTTTGTATATTTTTTTACCCAGAAACGTCTTTTTCGTTTTTGTAATTTTTGCATGGCGCAAAATTTAAGCAAAATAAAGGTTACCGCTGCAACGGCCATTCGCCGCCGCTGTACGTGTGACTCCATATCGTGCAAAATAATGACTTACTTCATAATAACGGATCGCCTTAGGATCGCTTGGAGCGCATATTTAGTATCGCAGTTCCAAGTTCCTGGATCGGTCTAACGCGATCCGCCATCCACGCTTCACGATCCTGGATCGCGGATCGCGGGATCGCCGCTCCAAGACGGATCGTCCGGTGTGGACCCGGCTAATCAAAAATAACCATGGACTTACAAAGCAAATCCTGTAGACTGTATTTAATTCGAATCACAAAACTTTTCCATTGAGGCTTGGTACATTACAGTTTCAGTCATGTGCAATTTCTAAAAACTAGTAATGATGTTCTATTCTCCAACCACGAATAACAATTAACAACCTAGATTTCAGATTCTACTCAAGTATTTCGGTGTACTAATTGTTTGCGTGAGCACAGGCCGGTAATTAAATTTCTCGTTGATTTTGCGTCAATCACGACGCGCAAAAGGTCGGGACATTCATAAAGACAAGGGTTGCCGATTAAAATATATTAATATGCTGTCTCTAATACGTTCGTGTTTAGTAATTTGCGATACGAAACTTTAATAATTAAGTTCAAAATATATTTTTGTATACTTATCAGTTATCACCATTGCAATTTTATAAATTGCCTAAAATTATTTCGACCCTAATGACGTTAGGGTGCCTTTTTTCTTTCAAATCATATCGCAATAAGTATTGTGAAAGGTAATTAGAGCATGTGGTCCTAAATACATGTTAGGCCGGAACAATTATTGGTGTTTCCCACTGCAGCGTACGTGAGTCACCGGCGCGGCGCGGAGTGGCGGTGGTCGCGCGATTCGCGGAATTCGCTACCCTCCATCCAGTCGGGGTGCGCTCGCTAATGACCGCCGGGCAGCGCCACCGCCGTCGACCGATATGCAAGCAGAATCGCGTGCGAAAATACACCCTCGCTAATATTACATTTAAACTCTTAATTCCACTGGCTGCGGATCGACTTTGCAATTCAGTGCGTGTTTATATGCAGCCTTTCAATCGGCGCTGTTATTTTGATAAATATGCATGAACTAGCGAAACCAGCGGCGTGGGTAACGTAAAACGCTATCGTGAAAATTTAATATCGTTTCCTGGTAGACCCTTAATGAGTCATATCCGTCGAAGGGTTCATTTTTGCGATATCGTACAAGTAAATCTTTAAAATAGTTTGTTGTGGTTATTTTGCGTTGTTTGTTTATACCGTGCTTTTGTTTTGATTTATTTAAGTAATCTAATTTAGACCGCAGACACTGGCAAGCTAGGCAAGTGTACTACGAGTAGAAAACTTTAACTTTTTTGCTCGAACCGATTTAACGTTCTCGGTCAAATTCTCTAGTTAAGAACACTAACCCAATTGTACGAAGCTTATTCTGTTAGGAACTGGTCAAATTACGGGTTTCCAATTAGTGAGTTTATTTTATTTGAGGAGGTATTGCTTTATAAATTACCATTGGCAGAGAACTTGGTTTCCCACATTTTCTGCGAACGTCTGGTCGTGGACGTATCCTGGTGTGCATCATTTAAGTTTTAATTACGTATTCCTTATGTTATTTATTTCAAGTGTTTTACATATTATATTATTTAAATTATTCAAATACTGCCTTATGCCTACCTTCTTATAAATTTAAAAAGTTTACAAGGATATAATATAGGTATCTTTATCGAGCAGACTGACCTTCTATATTGAGACAGAAATATAGTTTTAAAAATTAATTTAGGTACATTCACTTTTCCAGCCTTGGCCCATACAAGGCAGTTCAGTGATATTATAACGCTCTATTCGCCACCGACACCTAGCAACGATTCAGTCCAATCCGGTTTCTTTGCAAAATACGTCTAAAAGCAACATTTAAGTTTGATTCCTATGCATGTCTATATTTAGAAGACTTATGCCCGTTTTCACCAACTACACCTAAAATTTAGGTGTCCCTTAAGCCAATATTCCAAGTTTTGTTCTTGATGAATTGACAACCCCGTAACTCTTAGGTGACGTTTATTTGAAATAAAACAACCTATATGGGTGCGTCCACATTTGTATCATTTGCGCGATCAGATCTCCGTCGCGTATCATCGAAGCGTGTCAAAATGATACGCGTATCATGATACGCCCCGATCGCTATTAACCGCGTATCTGATACGTGTCGTATCAAATACACGCATGATCGGCAGAATGATCTAATAGGCGCCCACACTATGATACACATACTTGATACGGCGCGATGATCGCGACGGAGATCTGATCGGAGATCTGATCGCGCAAATGATACAAATGTGGACGCACCGTTATGCGATTCATCCATCAAACCATGACGTTTATAATTTACGGGATGGATTGACGACCCCGTACACTTAGGTGACGTATGTGGCGACGACGACGGTTCCCTTGACAATGAATCTGTTATAAAATGGCCGTCTGATATTTTACTTGTAAAATAGCGAACTCCCATAATTAATATACATATTTATCACAAACCTTCCTCTTTAATCACTCTATATATATTAAAGAAAACCGCAAATTAAGGGAACAAAGGGACATGAGGACAGAAAAAAGCGACTTTGTTTTATGCTATGTAGAGATATACGTCACCTAACGGTGCGTCCACATTTGTCTCATTTGCGCGATCAGATCTCCGTCGCGTATAATCGAAGCGTGTCAAAATGATACGCGTATCATGATACGTGCCGTATCAAATACGCGCATAATCGGCAGCATGATCTAATAGGCGTCCACACTATGATACGCATACTTGATACGGCGCGATGATCGCGACGGAGATCTGATCAGAGATCTGATCGCGCAAATGATACAAATGTGGACGCACCGTAAGAGTTACGGGGTTGTCAATTCATCAAGAACAAAACTTGGTATATTGGCTTAAGGGAGACCTAAATTTTAGGTGTAGTTGGTGAAAACGGGCATTAGATATTATACATGTACTTGCAGTGTGTTTAAAGAATACAATATTAAATGAGTAATATATGAATTATTACAAGTTGTAGAGGTCTTTGAGTTCTTTATTAAAAATTTCCCTTGCCAAAAATCCCTAAAATGTTTTCCTTTTTTTTTCCTTTAATTTTTCCAAATATTCTAAAACAGCAAAAACATCTTTGACTTTATTTTACTTTTACGAGGAAACCCCGTTTTATGACGTAACCCGAGCCCACGAAGGGTCCGCACGCGGAGGCAACATGGTGAATTTTATTTTTTGATTGTCATATAAACCATCTTAACGAACAGCATGGGCTTATTTCCTGCATGAGAATAACGTAGCAAATAAAGCAATATGGCATTTGCGAGGCGTATCACATTCACACACAGAACTCGTTCTGCAGCGAGACAATGCTCGCCTCTCGCCGAATCATTGTGAAGCTGTGTGCTAATATGAATATATTGATTAATTCGCTTCACTGGAAAGAGGATTTTTCGTGCGTCATTTCATGAATAGGTTCCACTCGAGCGCGTATTTGTTCAGTCATTTCGATACAAACGATACACTTATGTTAAGTAATATTATTCCGTGTATGTTCTGTCCGAACAAAATTAACAATTAACTCAAAATACGGATGCAGCCAAATATTAGCTTGTGTAATATGAAATGCTCCTTTGAAGAGCATACTTGAGCATTGAGCATATTATGCATTTATACTTTTGCAAAGTCACATAATATTCTATGATACCATGTAAAGCAGTGCCGAGCACACGGTGTCAAAATCACGCTCGACACAGGAGGCACTCGGCGCACAATCGCGGTACACTTATTTAGCGCACGCTCGACCCTAATGCCGGTACTTATCAAACTTAATTCCAATAATTTGCGTTGATGGTAATGTTTAATGCGGCGCGCGGGCAGATGACCCGGCTAATGGACCGGTCTTGGCTCGGCTCGGTGTTTAGCGAGCGACTTGCAGCCAGAGCTCTTCTGCAAACTGGTGCGAGTGCACTGTTCGAAGCGACGCCGCTATTGTCCTACGTATAATACTGTCTAAGACCTACTTACACTATTACAGAAATCTGGGCTTTCTACGGCATACAATTTACAAAGGCCTTTGAATGAGCCGAATCTTTAAACGCTCGCTGAATTCTGATGCTTGTCTTCTTCCAGTTATGAAACATTAAACGAGTCTCTCTTCAACGATTACCCAATTTAAATCGTGAGTGAACAAACGTTTCCTACTTTGAAACTGCGGCACATCACTATAAATCTTAATTAAACAGACTATTTCATGATAGTTTTAATTGTGCTGATAAATTAACAATCTCGTTAACATTTAAAACATTATTATACACCTAGATGAGTTGCGATAGCTTTCTTGCAGTCATGGTGGGTAATTGTGAACAATATAGTTACCTTAATAGCGACTTGCTGTATCGTAACTTGTCTGTATATAACAATTTTTGAAGTGAAAACTTCTTTAGCGGCGTTGAGCACTTTTGTGGGATGGGTAAAAACTGTGAAACTCGCGTCAGATTTTCGTGTTGATCGAAAAACCATAGAAAAACCGTAAGACGGTTGGAGAGTAGTGTTTTGTGTCGAACTCGAACTCTAACTCGAACTCGAACTCGAAAACTCGAAAACTCGAAAACTCGAAGGCTCGAAAGCTCGAAAACTCGAACTCGAATTGTAAGGGTTTCGATTAATTAAAAAAAAATCGATTTTAAAAAATCGATTTTCTTAAAAAATGGGTTCAAAATGCACAACGTTAATAATCAAGTTTTCACTTCTGCCGGCACTCCCGGAGTGCAACCCGTCTTTTTTTATAGATGCATGTTACTATTTTTTGTCTTCACAGTATTTTATTACGCTTAATCCGTGTCCTTTCACGAAACCATTGCCATCATTAACCCACATCATTAACTGAATATAATATGCCTCATACAATGAATGCCCTAGCGTCCTAAGTTACTCGCAACTCGCAATTCGCATCGAGAATGCCGCGACTCGTGTGCGAAATTCTACACTTATTGCATTAATATTTTCACATCCACAGATGTTGTGCCTTACAAATGTGATATTTGACTTTTATATTAACTTCTAGCATCGAACTAATGTTTTATAATTTGTCTGTTTAGTCGAAAAACTATCAAATCTTCGCCATATGGTCTGTGTCAGTAACGGTTATTTTATTTAGTAATTTGCACGGCTTATGCACAGCCGCCTGTCTTCTGGTGAGAGAAAGTGCATTACCAAGCGCAGCCGCTCTACTTTCGTCTGACACAAATGTAACTATATCTATATGGACTTAAAACGGACGCTCGTATTATGGTTCACAATTTACAAATAAAAAAGACGAGCGAAAGTTACGCGAATCCGCCATGATAAAAAATTTCACGCCGCGCTTAAAATTTGTGACACTGATCCATTAAGCCCTCTAAGTGGTGGAATATTGGCATTTACGTGCCCCGAGTGCAGAGTTCTGGCCGTAAACTTAAGTTTGTAATTCATGAAGTATCGTCATTTTCATCTCGGAAGAAAGTATTTTATATCCTCTGAATAATAAAAGGAATCAACTGGACTTACAACATTTTGGACATATTTCTTGATATTAAAAAGAGAGAACTTAAGGTTATAAAGCTACCACTTAATAATATTTGCTTTGTTATCAGATGGTCTTTATTGCGAGTAGTTTGAAAACTAAGCTGTCTTCGATTACCTCCGCGAGACAAAGTGTGCGTGGGGCGCCTAAAGTCTGTCGCGTGGGCGAGGCCAATACAGATTCTGCTAGTGTTATAACTTCCATGTACAGTTTATGAACCACTTTAAACTAATTGTGCAGGCGCAATTTTACTATTATTAAATGTATATTTTTATAAAAAGGCAAACTTTTATTAATGTTCATTGTTCATTTGTAATGTAAATATTAATAACGTTCATTTGTGTACCCGTTAATCACAATTCGCTATACGTACCATATAATATTGACGGATATAAAAATCAATTGAAACATACAGTACTAGATTTAATTGGTCGAGTACTAGATATTATAGTAATATTGTTCCAATATTATAATATTATTTGCAATGAAAATAACTTTCGATTTTTTATTAATTTTTGTATATAAAACTTGTTTGCTTATATTCTTTGCAGTTGACATGGAGACAACTCATTTGCATTAACTGTTTTCTTAGACGATGTTGCTCGAAACCAGAAAAACGAGCCGAGAATGCAGATTATCTAATATTCAGTATTTATAAGCTCTCGCATCGCAATCTTTAGAAACTGTCCAGGCTCCGCAAGGTGTTTCGACTTTAAACTCCCCTGTCCTAACAACGGCAATCTTCTCCAATCGGGTCATTTGCATGCGAGCCGTGGGTGAGGTCCGCCTACCCACGGCTACACGGGTCGTAAATTTTGTCTTTATACTTCCAAGTTTCGAGGAGGGATTTTTTAAGAAAGAGCAGATGTCCATTTATTCGCGAAGGGCTAATTTATTACATGTTGCGGCAGAAGCCGTAAAGGGACTCAGAATTAAAAGACAACCGCCGAAATGTGATCGTTGACCTCTTTTTGTGTACGAAAAGTTAAGGCTTTATTGGTTATCTTCCCTGGATCACGTCGACGTTACACGAGAAATTATTTATACGGGAGGGAAAACCTCGCTGGAAATACCGCCTGCTTTTATTGAGCTCCCTAGAATTGTACCTTCACTTATCCATTTCAGATAATTTAACTCGTTTAGTGCAAACGATAGAATAATAAAGACGGCTCCGAGTATGATACTATCGGCGAGATTATCCGAGGCTCCAGTCCGCTTCACTTTCTAAGTTGTGGGTTTCATTGTTAGCTAAATCTAATTTATCTAACGCAATCCACTGCTAGCTTTCTTAATGTAATTAATTTTGTTTTATACTTTTAGTTTATTACTTAGTTACGAGGGCATGTAGTAATTTGTAACGTTCGTGTGTTTTACAGTTTCAATTTTCCTCAATCGAAGTGCTGGGGTAAATTATTTGTAATGTTTATCATTTATGCTGTATTAATTACGCAGTAGGTGTAACTCGTTTCACCTGATAAAGGCTTGTTTATTAGCCAACGCTGCAGTGACCGCAGTGAGTCACAGGTACTTTCGGTTATAACTTATAATAGATTGAAGGACAAGTGAAGCGTGTAACGACGTCGTCTAGCACGGCAGAAACGTTTTAGATTTACGTGATCTCATTTTGATGCAAAATGCTACAAGAAGTTGAAATAATGTAGAGAATGGTTCCGATCCGAGTGAAATATCGGATTGTTGAATGTTCTTGAAAATATTTTGAAGGGACATGCTTCTAATGTGCATACTGCCCACGTACGAGGACGAGCCGATTGCCGAGTATGCTTGTTAACAATAATGTAATTAAAGTTTTGCCACGAAACGAGGGAAACGAGAAGTTCTCTGAGCGTTCGCGGACTCATCCTATTATTCAGCGTGTAATTTTGTCCTCGCAACTAAAAAGAGTATTAGCCCGGGGTATAAATCTATCAATAAATATTTACAGGACTCTGTCAGACTATCCGCTACGTTGAACACAAAGCGATGGTAAAATATTGCAGCGGGGGTATTACTCATCGAGTTTGTTGTTACACCGAGGCACAGAATATAATATATTAGTAGTACCAAACCGAGGCCCGTATAAATAGTCAGTACTTAAGATGCGACCCGGTCTCAAGACGCGGTTTGACTGTGTGATTGGTCCAAATTTTGACAGCCAACCGATCACAGAGCCTGAACCTTGTGTTGAGACCGAGATGCATCTTGAGTAGAGATCAACTACGATAACATGGCGCGCCCCTCCAAATGACTGTTTCAATGTTTTTTTTTTATTAAATAAGGGGGCAAACGAGCTAACGGGTCACCTGGTGGTAAGCAACTACCGTCGCCCATGGACACTCGCAACATCAAAAGAGCTGCAGGTGCGTTGCCGGCCTTTTAAGAGGGAATACGCTCTTATCTTGAAGGTTTGCAGGTCGTATAGGTCCGAAAATACTGCTGGTAAGACAGTTCGTTCCAGAGTTTTACAGTGCGCGGCAGAAAATTACGCGAAAAACGCACTGTGGAAGACTGCCACTCATCAAGGTGATGAGGATGGTATGTTTTTCGCGTGGGACGATGGCGAAAAGTTGCAGGTGGTATGATTCCGAACAACTCCTCAGAGCACTCCCCGTGATACAACCGATAGAGGATGCAGAGTGACGCTACATCTCGGCGTAATTCCAAGGAGTCTAAGCTGTTTGAAACACTATGGCAGTCAACAATTCGAGTGGCATTCGAGCGGCCCTTCGTTGGATACGATCCAGAGGGTATTTTGGCGCCCCTGCCCAGAGATGAGAATATTCCATATGAGGCCGAACCTGCGCCCTGTAGAGTTGTAGGCGTTAATTTGGCCTTACCCTATAGATGATATCGGAACTGGACTTCGCTCGATATGTATAGTCACATCCTTATGAAAGAGTTTGTATGTAGTAAGTATTCAACCAATCACAGTACACGTAATATTTCAGTCAATGTCACTTATTACCAAGATTTGTTGGTCAACTAATCATAACTAGCCTACCGCGCAAGACAACGCACTTCAAACATTTTGACAACACACTTCAAACGTTTTGAATTTTGGAGGGGCGCGCCATGTTATCGTAGTTGATCTCTACTGACTATTTATATGGGCCCGAGTACGTCAGACTTGAGGAGCACAGCCGGGAAAGTGTAAATATTATTGTTTTTGTATTTCCCAAATTAGAATGATAACAAACGATGCTTTCATTTTAAATACTCTATAATATTAAACTTATGCTTAATTATTAATCAAAAGAGAAATTGCTATTATAATGTACAGTGGGTGGCCAAATTATTGTGAGATTCGTATTGGTTGATTGTTTAGCCAATTTGTGTTGTCAGTTTTACTTTTTTTCGTTTATTTTTTGTTACTCTAGGCGAGCTTCTACATTTTGTAAATCAGTAACATTTATTATTCAATAATAATTTTATAATAGTAACAGTCTAGGGAATGCAATACCGGGATACCGGGATCCCGCATGCATTTTGCGGGACTAATCCCCGTCGAAAAATTAGCGGGATCCCGCGGGACTGGCAGGACTACAAAGAAGCGTGATTCATACTGGTAACTCTGCACGCGGGGGTGCGTGAACTGGCTACATGCAGCCCGCTAAACAATTTACCTTCAATTCACCTATAATTCACTTTAAATGACACTTGTACCAACCAGCGTGGCAGCTGAGCGCAGCTTTTTCAGCTACCTCGTGTCGAATATCAGGAGCCGTTTGGCAGACACAATTAAATGAATACTAATAAAAGATAAAAATAATAATTATTTTCATCTTTTATTATTCATTTAATAATTTTTATAAGCGTGTTTTTTTAATACGTAGCCATTTCCAAACAAAATGTTCAGTTTTTCTTTTATTTTTATATCCAAAGAACGCTGAAGTATTAATAAACCCTTGTAAAAAAAATGTCCGACGAAGTTTGTTTTATTTGAGTTTCTAATAATGAAATGGGGTCAATCAAGTAAAGTCATTATAACGATTTGTTTTAAAATTTTAAGTCCACCCTGCGGGAGCCCGCAAATACCGGGATCCAGCGGGATTGTGATGGTTCAGTCCTGCAAATACCGGGATTGAAATTATCTTGCGGGATTGCATTCCCTAAGTAACACCATTTAGCACAACAGTCACTTTTCCTATATTTTACTGTGTTTAGTGCGTGCAATAGGGAGTGACAAAGTTACTAAAAATGTTTTAGCGTAAAACCTGTCATAAAAAGCAATACCTAAGTCTTATCTGTTTTATAAATAACTAGCTGTTGCCCGCGACTTCGTCCGCGTGGACTTTAGTTTATGGTTGTTCCCGTACATCGATTGAATAGTTAACGCGCAAATCATAAAAGTATATTGTGTGGGACAATATACTTTTATGATAATTATGATAGATGTTCCGCGCGGCTTCGCCCGCCTAATTTAGGAATGTAACGGAAACCGTACATTTTTCCGCAAAAAAGAAACCTATTTCCTTTCACGTGATCTATTCTTTATGTGTGCCAAGTAACATAAAAATTGCTGCAGTACGTTCAAATAAGCCCTTTCAAATAATTTCCCCCGTTTTTTCACACTTTCCTCTATTTCTTCACTCCTATTAGTCTTAGCGCAATAAAATATAGCCTATAGCCTTTCCCAATAAATAGGCTATCTAACACTGAAAGAATTTTTCAAATCGGACCAGTAGTTCCTGAGATTAGCGCGTTCAAATAAGCCATTTCAAATAATTTCTCCCGTTTTTTCCACACTTTCCTCTATTTTTTCACTTCTATTAATCTTAACGTGATAAAATATAGCTTATAGCTTTTCTAGATAAATAAGCTATCTAACGCTGAAAGATTTTTTCTAATCGGACCAGTAGTTCCAGAGATTAGCGCGTTCAAATAAGCCCTTTCAAATAATTTCCCCCCGTTTTTTCCACACTTTCCTCTATTTCTTCGCTCCTATTAATCTTAGCGTGATAAAATATAGCCTATAGCCTTCCTCGATAAATAGGCTATCTAACACTGAAAGAATTTTTCAAATCGGACCAGGAGTTCCTGAGATTAGCGCGTTCAAACAAACAAACTCTTCCCAATTATAATAAGTATAGATAGGTATTAACACAATATGTTTCTAGTGTTTCTTGGTTATTTTTTGTAATAATGTAATTTTAAACTAACATAATGAAAGATTTTGCCACGGGAAAGAATTCAGAAATTTCAGCTAGAATGGAATCTAAAATTTAGACACTTTAGAGTCATACCAATCATACCCAGAAAGATATTGCGAGATTAGCAGGCGTTTTCCAGTCTACACTTTGAAATAGAAAAGTAACGAACCTAAAAATCTTTGTCGCCAAAGCGAGTTGATAAATGTGGTAGAAAACGTCATTCGACTGCTTAAACAGAAGAGGGAACGAGGCGTTTTACTGTTGAGAACAGAAAAAACACCTAAAAGTCATAAAATTTTTGTTAGATGATGCTGGCGT
This sequence comes from Lysandra bellargus, assembly GCA_905333045.1. Taxonomy (NCBI): domain Eukaryota; kingdom Metazoa; phylum Arthropoda; class Insecta; order Lepidoptera; family Lycaenidae; genus Lysandra; species Lysandra bellargus. Next base: position 9,677,593 of record HG995349.1, read on the forward strand.
AGCTTTATCCAACAGAATGTTAAAGCGAAACTGAAGAAACTTAATTTCAGTTTCAGTCAGAAAAACCAAAGTTTACCCCATACAATGTATGCTAAACGATTGGCGTTTGCTAAAATGTAAAAAACACTAGACTGATGAATACTGGAAGAAAGAAAACAAACAATAGTTAAAGGCGTGACTTTAATATCACACAATTGATTTAGATCCTAAAAGTTAATTCCCTGTTTGTTCACCGCAGGCGACCTGAAAATTATGATAAAAGCTGTGTAGTTGAACGAGTGAGACTTCCTTCGTCGGTTACGATAGGGACGAGATATCTTCAAAGGTGAACTACATTTGATTGAAGGAACAATGCGTCAAGACCAATATCTGCGAGTTTTACAAGCCCATCTCCATCCCCAGATGGCTGAATTAGTAGCCAAACGACATCTGCATAATTATGCAGGACTCTATACTTTATCATAAGGCTAAAAAAAATATAAATTGTTTTAAAGAAAACGATGTTACCAAGGAACCAAAAATGTTTTTTTTTTCTAGTAACAGAGAACTTAATTTCGAGTTATGTAGAATAAGACTGCTCGTTGGCAGCTATTGTTTTCGAACAAGTAGTCGATTTGATGCCGAAATTGGTAATGTGATGCTCTCGCAAACAGATTAGTCTGCAAGCAATTAGAGTGCGAAGCTTGTGGCGCCTACTAAGTGCCGCCCAACGGATTATGCCTTCGTGTTTGCTTAGTGCTCACCGCGCAAGTGGACATTTAGTAAGCTCCTAATGCTCTTTGTATTCGCTTATCGATCTGGTCATTATTTTGTATCTAAAATTTATTACTCATGTGACGTGTCCGTAGGCTGCATCGTTCCAGAAATGGCAGTATCGTAAACTTAACTAAAGGCTGTCACAGACAGAGCAGGTAATGTAAAGATGTATATTATAGCACAATACATATTTCTATAGAAATCGTACACAACAGCTATAATGTAAAAAAAAATATACATTACTAGCTGTCCCGGTGAATTTCGTGTCACTATAAAGCCGTCCCCGAACTTCTACGAATATTTTAAGACTAAAAGCAGCCCAATCAGCCGTTTTCGAGCTTTAGCGCGACTAACACATTTGAAAATCCATTTTTATATATAAGAGAAGAAGATAGCTGTTGTGTGTGTGGTCTCCTGACGATTTCTACAGAAAGATGTATCGTGCTATAATATACATCTTTACACTACCTGCTCTGTCTGTGACAGCTTTAAGTATGTTTTAGCGATCATATGATTACCTAACATCCTGGATAAAATGCGGTAACGCCACACGTCTGTGTAGTTGATACTTAATTCATTTTCTCTCTTTTTTTGCGATGAATGAAAACGAATGAACCGTTCTCAGGCATTTAACTAGAATGCGAAACATTTGCATGAGTTTATAGATCGTGCCGGAGTAATTAAAACGTCACATGCGACAATGTCCGTCGCTGACGAGCGGACTGATTACGACCTTATATGTGTAGGTAAAGTCAATCACCTTATTACAGTGAGCACGTGGGTTCTGCCAATGAACTTGACAGCGACAGCTATTATGCATGCCATGTCTATGTACACGATGAATTACTGCTCCGTCTTATAAATAAATGTAATTATTTATTATTTATTGCTGTCTGATAGCTGTAGTCGAGTCTTTTTGCCATCTTAAGGGCCCTCTCTCCCTAAATTAGCAGGTCGATTGTCTGTCAGTGCTCATATCGACGTAAATAACATTCATAACAGCGCGCCTTGTACGGTGGCGGTTACGACGCTCGCCGCGTCCTTGATAGGGCGAAATAGGAAAAAAAACCTTTTTAAGCCTTAATATAAAACATATTTCAAAAAAGTAAAAAAACCAAATTATTAACTTATGTACTTATTGCAAAGCAGTAGATATTTTTTATATATTCTTTTGATAAATAATGAAGGAGTAAATTGGTTTCATTCAACGATTTGGAGGTGATTTGGTTTTTTATTTCTTTATTATGTGATACCGATAGAAAAAATATGGCAAAACCAAATAACGTATCGTATCATGTAGATTACTAATTATTTTTTTCAGATATAATTTCTCTGTTAATGCCGATGAAAAGTTGTTTCATCTGCACGCTTTTTTCGAAAGGGCAGCCTTAAGGACTACCCAGTCACTTCGCAGTTCGCGTTTCATGGGATTATTTTGCTAATATTACATCGTATCGATGAGTTATAACCACGAGAATTGGGCAAGTATTTAATTTCCCGAATAAAAATGTAACTGTTCCAATAACGAAAGCCAACGTTGAAAATAAATCGACAAATTATAAAGAGATAAGGTGTGTTCCAAAGTTTGTCGTATAACGTATCGGTTTCGATCGGGTGGTTTAATGGCCTAACGTGGGTTGGGCGATTTGATGATTCGGCATGTGTACTCATTTCGTCTTGTTTATCGATTTGTTAAGAATACGCGCCCATGGGCCAACTTATGTCATTTGGCTTGGAGTCAAGGACGACGCCGCGCGGCTCATTGGTGCTGGCCTTATTTGGTGATTGGTGGGCGCCATTTTTACGACTTTGCCTTTTAACTTTTTCCTAGCTCTTTGTTTCTATGCTGTATTACGGTTATTCAAAATATTGATTTGATCAATCCGATTTGTGACCGTAGACGTCGTAAAAAGTCAAAGCCTTGCCTCCTGGCTTAGCATTAATAAATAATAACACCGCAAAATTCTCGAAAGAAAGAGCAACTAGTAGGAAATACTACTTAACTAACTTTGTTGACTGGAAAAAGGGGACGTGACATTTTAAATGTAGCGCGAAGCTCGCGACATTAATCTGTCGCGTCGTCGCCCGAGCTGAGGCTGTGCGTGGCCTAATCCAGCCCGTTCCCCGAACGATCTCCGAGAGATGGAAAAATCTCAAAAGTGTCGCATCAAATTACCAGCTTTAAAGCGCAAATGAATTCCCAGGGGCATAAAACGAAAACACCTTTTTCCAGGGTGCCTCGAAATAAGGTCGACTAGTCCTCGGGGAAGCTAACAAAGTTCGGGCGCGCACGTGCTTATGTCATACTTTAGTTAAGTTTTTTTAGGCACAACGTGACACGCACTCGAATTGAGTTTTTAAGACACGTGTTCGCCAATAAATTTTTGTTGTCTAAGTCGCCATTTACATTCGGAAATTACTTTCGAAGTTACAAAATATTACAGTCTACAGAGTTGGGCTTCCGCGACGAACTAAATATTAAATTGTACCCAGAATTATTATAATGATAATACATTTTACTTCATTCTAAACTGGTATCTTTTGATTAAAAAAATATCTAGTCTAGCCATAAATACTGTAACAAAGAAAAACATTTTTTTTCTGTTGCAAATAAATTTTATTACTTTTACAGTGTATTAGTTTAATAAATAATACATAAATATAAAACAATTTAAAATATTAAAAGCTTATTCAAATTTGCCTTCATTGGCTACAATAACGACTTTTAAACATTGTGGCCAGTTATAATTAGAAACACGGACTCTTTCCACGGGAAAATTCAATCCATACGACTGGCAGTGCCAGTCGTAGAGACTCCGAATTATCACGGCATTTACAGCAAGCCATACTCTCTAAAACTGACCAAAAATCATAATCCAGTGGGTTAAGATCGGGACTAGACGACGACCAGTCTTCAGCTCTGATGAAGTCCGAAACGTTCGTTTCCAACCAAGACCAAACCGACTGAGCTTTATGACCCGGCGCCGAGCCTTGTTACACGTACCATTCTTTGTTATTTCACTTGATGTTGAACCTTAGAACCTTAGAAGCATAAATAAAACCATTTTGTTTGTTAAAATGTTGTTTAATTGTAAAAAAAAATCTCATCCGTAAACAAACATTTTTTGTGACCTCCCTTTGCGTACCGCTTCAGTAGTTGTTTTAATTTTTAAATTCTTTTTAGGGTTCCGTAGCCAAAATGGCAAAAAACGGAACCCTTATAGATTCGTCATGTCTGTCTGTCTGTCCGTCCGTATGTCACAGCCTTTTTTTCTCCGAAACTATAAGAGCTATACTATTGAAACTTGGTAAGTAGATGTAGTCTGTGAACCGCATTAAGATTTTGTTACAAAAATGGAAAAAATATTAAAAATTTTAGGGGTCCCCATAGGTACAAATGAAACAAAAAAAAATTTTTCATCTGGCCTATGCGTGTGGGGTATCTATGGATAGGTCTTCAAAAATCATATTGAAGTTTCTTATATCATTTTTTTCTAACCTGAATAGTTTGCGAGAGAGACTCTTCCAAAGTGGCAAAATGTGTGTCCCCCCCCCTCTAACTTCTAAAGTAGGGTAATTCTAAAAAAAATATATGATGTACATTACTATAAAAACTACCAACGAAAATTGGTTTGAATGAGATCTAGCAAGTAGTTTTTTTATACGTCATAAATGATAAACCTTAATTTAACTTTCATAAAATCAACTAAAATATAAAAATAAATCAAAAACCTTTTAATTTCATAGAAATAAACATTATTGCTCCTGCGGAACCCTTCATGGGCGAGTCCAACTCGCACTTGGCCGGTTTTTTTAAATTATCAGTTTGGAAATAACAAGTACGTCTTTTGTAGGCTGAAAGTCCTAAGTCATCATTAAAAATACGCGACATGGTTCTAGGTGCCATATTTATCTCGTGAGATAAAATCTTTTACTTTCGAACCGATTTTTTTCAAATTCTTTCCCTTACTGCTTTAACCACCTTTTTCGTGCGAACACTGCGTGGACGGCCAGATTTTTTTCTATCACAAGCAGAGGAGGTCTCATTGTACCAATTAATGGCCCGGTACATAAACATTTTACTAATTATACCAAGCGTATAAAGAGTTTTAAAAATGACATTGGACTCCATACCTACTTTGTGTGATGCAATCACAACGATTTGGTTCTTGTGATCACCCCACTCCAGTTCAGTATCGCAAAATATTGTAAAATACATTAGCGCCAAAACGAGAAAACACAATAAACAATCATATAAAATTGCAGAATCCAAATTCAAATGTAATATTTTGTTTATTTTAACTAGTAACAGTATTTATGGCCAGACTAAGTACATACGGAAAGTATTGTATAATGGACACCCACAAGGTCGATTGATTTTGCGTCTTGGAAAACTTAGGCAGACAGGTCATGATTTGTTTTAAAGGAAACGAGTGAATTGACTAATCACTAATCAGTAATCACTGAAGCTCACCCATATTGGTAAAGAATATTATTATCACGCGCTATGTTATTGGGAAATAATATTATCGCGCGCTATGTTTCAAGAAGTATTTGGTTGGTCAGCAGCGGACGTCACAATCGTAGCCAAGGAGCGGTGTGCAAATAGTTATGTTTACCTGGCTCCGCCCGCCGCAGTCATCTATTCATAATAACGGCTTTTATTTCCGTAACTAGCTCCGACGCCCTCATTTTGTCGGTTAACGCTTATTGTGACACGGTAAAACGAATGCCGCCCTCTAATGGAGTTTTTAAGCGCAGCTTTTTCGCTCCGCACTGCAAAAGCGGATTATGTAACTAGAATAGCTACGCGATTGCATAGTAAACACTATTGCACATACCGTTGGCTGCTTTAATTTTTACTATTCAAAATTCGCTTTCGAATCAGGGTAATAAGTATAAAATATTAATTACGGACTATTAACTTTAGATTTAACTCGGGCTACGAAGATTGAAACAAAATTCTCACATTCTTATCTCGAGATAGCGTCGTCAAAATCATGATGGTTTCATATTAATCATGATATGAATAATTTGATTGATAATCATGGCGGTGACTTGACATCGTCAATTAAAAACAATATACCCGACCTCCGTCCGTCTGTTGGTATTGTGAAAAATGATATTAATTTTGGGGATCACATTGCCGTGATAAATGATGACGCCTAATTTGTGTGCAGTTGTACCTCACTCACGAGCGGGGTGCGTACGCTCCGAACTTTCATTCGAATCGCTGGAGCGTACGGGCTTTCGATTTGACTCAACACTTGTATAATTTGCCGAGCATATTGGAAAACTTGTAATTGGTTTAGTTTTATATCCGCGCTATGTGTGTTACGCGGACTCAAATGATATCGTTTAAGGATTGATCTTCACATACCTCCACGTTATGACTAAACCTTGTGAGTTGGTATAGTGCTAAGACTTTCGTTGTTCCGGTTTTTTCAATATTTTAAACTAACGTCGTGTTTTTCTTTTTCAGATTTTGGCTCGGAGTCATACAAATATTTTTAGAAAGCTCCCTTAAAAGTAAGTATTTTTACAATCTTATTACTTATATGAGTTCTAGTTTTGTTTTTGACGTAAATTTATTTTTACTACTCATCTGTGATTATACTGAACGATAAACTTCAGGCCGCATCATAATAAAGATGATTTAAAATCAAAATAGACTGGTATTCTCCTACAGAGTTCGAATGTATCTCTATTTTTTCTGGCACTAGACCAACACTTGAGTCGCTTATCTTTCGATAGGTATACGCTCGACAAAAATATTATCATAAATAAAAAAATATTGGAATGCAATATTACGTTGTTGTATTAGATTATCTTTTATTAAAGAGATTCTACAACTGCAGATTTGTGTGAAGAAACGTTATCTATTTTATTATTCTTTTTATTTTCGTTATGTCCTTTTACTTTTCTATCAAAACTCGATTGAAAAGTGAGACGACCTGTCGAAATATTCGCCGCACGGCGAAATTTTACCCGTGAAAAACCTCTCTTAGATAACCTACCATAGAAAAGCCTCGTAGAAATAAAGTATAACATCATAATATTATTACACTTATCCTTACAAATTAATCTATACTAATATTATAAAGCGGAAGAGTTTGTTACTTTGTTTGTTGTTTGAACGCGCTAATCTCAGGAACACTGGTCCGATTTGAAAAATTCTTTCAGTGTTAGATAGTCCATTTGTCGAGGAAGGCTATAGGCTATATTTTATCACGCTAAAACTAATAGGAGCGAAGAAATAGAGGAAAATGTGAAAAAAACGGGGGAAAAAATTTGAAAGGGCTTATTTGAAAAATTATTTCAGTGTTAGGTAGTCCATTGATCGAGGAAGGTTATAAGGCTATATTTTATCACGCTAAGGGTCTGTTTCACCACTTCCTGATAAGGCTATCCATCACTCAACTTGACAGATAGAGTATGGAGAATCTGTCAAATAAGCATATCCGGCACTTTATCAGGAAGCGGTGAAACATGCCCTAAGACCTAATATAATAGAAGCGAAGAAATAGAGAAAAATGTGGAAAAAATGGGGGAAATATTTCCCTTGGTTACGACATCACGCGTAAACAGCTGGACCGATTTTGCTGAAATTTGGTATAGATATACTTTGAGTCCCGGAAAATGACATAGGATACATTTTGTCCCGGAAAAATGTACGGTTACCGCACAATATACTTTTATGATTTGCGCGTAAACTATTCAATCGATTTTGATGAATTTTGGTATGGAGATACTTTGAGTCTCGGGAAGGACAAGATATACTTTTTGTCCCAAAAAAACGTACGGTTCCCGCACAGGAAACTTTTATGACTTTGGCCTAAACTATTCAATCTAATTTGCTGAAATTTGGTATAGAGATACTTTGAGTCCCGGGAAAGAACATAGGATATATTTTGTCGCGGAAAAATGTACGGTTCCCACAAAATGTACCTTTATTATTTGCACGTAAACTATTCAATCGATGTACAGGAACAGCTATAAACTGAAGTCCACGCGGACGAAGTCGCGGGCAATAGCCAGTATTCTATATTTGAAATATATACAAAAGTTATGGTAAAAAATTAAAAGTCTGATGTTAGGTTTTATAATGCTTTGATCGATAACAGCTTATCAACTTTCAGATATTTTATTCTATCCTCATTAAATCCTTCAACTTTTGGCTAATTGGGTGTTCTGATGAAACGCCCCAATTGCATTTCCCAGCGTATTGCTACTTGCATATTTTGGTTTATGACGTCCGATGATTTAACTTTCTGCTGACAGAGTGTTCTGGGTTTTGCTTATTTCATCTAAATTATATTAACCTGCTTATTCGACTTCGTGCTTACATGCAACTACTTCGTTTTACCTAAAATATTTTTTAGAGCCACACTAGAAATGCATTTAGTTATAATTTTTTTCTTTTGAGATATAAAACATTCATATTATATATTAGAAAATAACCTGGTCACAAAATCGAAGATGAAAAAGTTCCATAATTAACTGTTAACGATAAATTATACAAACTATCGTCTGTGCTATCGTACGTACGTGCATAGAAAAGTAGGTGAAATCAATTACATTAAAGCAATAAAGTCTAAAGCAATAATATATTCGATAATTTGTTTCCTTTGTAATGGCATAAACGATTTATATTCTCCCCGAAGTTAACTTTTCCAGTTTCCGAAGCGATTAGTCATAAATAATCGAACGCTACCGATATTTCCGTGTAAGAAGACAAAGAGATGACGTCCCGAAAACTTTGTCAATTTACGTCGAGACCATAAAGACTCACTCGTTTCGGTTCCCGAAAGAAAGGGAACACCGAGAGAAGTTTCCAGCGGTGCTTACCTTGTCTAGGAGGGGATCAAACTGTGGTGCATTCACTACAATGTATTATGCAGTCCCGGAGCGGGCGCCAGGGTAAGCGCCTCGGAATCACTTCGCTCACCCAGAAACATTGCTATTTCTCTGCAATGTTAAAAGTTTTAGAAAAGCAATTTTGCCCCAATATATTTTGTAAATTACCTTTAGTCGATCTCGATGCAGATCGAAATTGAACAATCAGAATTGTGCAACCTTATCTTAGTGAAAGCGATCTCTTCATTGTCAGCTCTAAGAAATGTGTATAATCATACTCATTTACTTCATGTCGGTTGAACTTTTCATTTTCAGTGCTTCTCTGAAATGGCTCAATCGGCTTGAACAATAATTTCGGCCCATGTAAGCGCCACTCTGGATACAAAAAAAAAATCAAAATCCATCTTTCAATATGTAGCGACATTGTCTATTGACATTGTACTACTGTGTGTTATTTTATATTGGCTATCAACATTGTACTACTGTACGTTACCTTATATTGTCTATATATTATTATGCTATGTTATATATTTTACATGTTATATTTTGTGATGTTGGCTGTTCAGTCGTATAGTAATAATTGATTGAAATAAACGTCTCATGCACTCCACCGTACTATAATTCCAGTCACCCCGCACAGTCTTACAAATATGAGCAGCTACCTAAAATCTATGCCATAAGAGTAAATACTAACATAACTATAAGCTTATTTTTATTTTACCTTTGCTAGTTCAAAGCATTTGTGACCATGACTGCAACGTCCTTGAGTTCACTAGTCCGTATGTCGTCCGTAATGTCTTCCAAATGCTACAAGTTTATGGCTCTGGGATGACATTGTCATGGGAGTGTAGATGCTACATAATACACAGTTTCTCAAGATGACATCAACGTTAGTTTTTGTTTCGGCTACATGTGAAACGATATATGGATGACATCCATGACAATGTGTAAATTGTAGTAAGTTAATGTGACATGGATGATTTCTTATGTGACACTTTACAATATAGCCAAAAGAGCTACGTGGCTCTAAAACGTACATATATCAGGATATAGATTCGTTTCTATTACCAACCCATATCTGTAGTCATTTGAAATGTTTAAAATTTATTTATTACTCCTGTTGATGACAAGCTCCTCAAAAGAAAATATAACATGTGCTTTACGCTTTTGTTTCAAAAATATTACACTGCAGTGATCTTATTACGCTAAACCGTATTATTTTCAAGGATCCATGAATAAAATAAAGCTCGAACATAAATTATGCATTATCTGTTGGTGCATCTAGAGGTTGAGAACTATTTTATTACGCTGTTTCATAGAAAATAGTTTATCATGCAACGACTTTTCATTTAATCATTTCAGTGAAAACGGATTTAGCTACGGCTAGGGCATTTTTACCTGCATTAGATTTAATGATCAATGATCATAATTGCAAAAGTTCGGAGGCTTTCATTAAATACTTAGCTTCGATTTCCCGAGTTTTTTATAAACGTAGAATCACCTTTAGATAATTTCTAGTTTACATTATTTAGGGCCTGTTTCACCACTTCCTGATAAGGTGCCTGATAGGCTTATTTGACAGATTCTCCATACTCCATCTGTCAAGTTAAGTGGTGGATAGCCTTATCAGGAAGTGGTGAAACAGGCCCTTAGATAATTTCTAGTTTAAAATATTTACAATCTGTCTCAAATATCAGTAGGTCACGATATGCAGACTAGTAGTTTTACTGCCGCTGAGGATATTCCACATAAATCATCCGCACATTTTGCTGCTGTTGCTGGTGTGACTTCTAACTTTAAAATAGATAAATGCATGTTTCAAAACTTTATGTTCCTACCCTCAAAAGATAGAAGCATTTAGAATACCGTAAGTCTTACGTAGTATCAAAATACCAATTTAGTAATGGTTGTCATGATGCTGGTTTTTAATAGTATTGCATCATTTTGCAAAATAATATTAAGTATACCGGAGTACTTCCTAGAATGCATAAATTTCAAGCAGAGTAATGAGACCTTTTGTCTAAGCTCGTGTCCCAAATACGTGATTGCATATAATTGAATCATAAACCGTGCTAGGAGATAGCTAATTCCGTCTCATTTCCGACGTGTCATTCATTGTAGTGGGTAGCGATGACATCGTAGGCTGACGTTTCATTCCACAGACCCAGTTGCACTCGACAGCGCTTTCAAAACATACGCCCGGAGTGCAAATTAAAACTAAACTGAAATAGAGAAACTAAGCGTGAATTTACTTATTATGTGTGTTGCTCGCTATAAATAGATCGCTAAGCAAGAATGTTTTAAGGAAAATAATATCGTTTTGAGGATAAGAATAGGGGCAATGAAAGTTACAGTTGTAGTTGGCAAAATATTATTAAGTACTAGTTGATACCGGCAACTTCGTTGCGCAGAAATTAGTTTATCGCGTCGAAACCGTACTTTTTCAGGATAAAAGTGTCCTATGCATCTTCCCGGGACTCAAATTATCTCTACACGTATCAAAATCGGTTTAGCGAGTCAAGCGTGAAGACTGAAGAGGTATTACAAACTATAGTGTAGGTAAGGATAGCAATAAGTGGATATTATGAGCGTGACAAGAAATAACAGATTATACAATACTAGCTTTTGCCCGCGGCTTCGCTCGCGTTAAGAAGTATTATTACTAATTAGGTATCAAAGTGAAAAGTCTTAGCCCAATCGGTTTAAAATTGACAAAGATTCATACAAACTTTCGTCCCCTATTTAATCCCCTTGAGGGTAGAATTGATCAAAATCCTTTCTTAGCGGATGCCTACGCCATAATATCTACCTGCATGCCAAATATCAGCCCGATCCGTCCAGTGGTTAGGGCTGTGCGTTGATAGATCACCATGTCAGTCAGTCACCTTTGAAATTTATATATAGACTAGCTGTTGCCCGCGACTTCGTCCGCGTTAGCATAGTATAATAATTAATAACGGAGATGGATAATTTTCTCCTTTTTAAGGTCCCTTACTCAAAGGATAAAAACGGGACCCGATCACAAAGATAAAATATCAGCCTGTCCGTCTGTCCATATCCAGGCTGTGCCTCAAGAACCGCGCTTGACAGTTAACATTTTCACAAATTTTACCCCCTTAGGGGTGGAAATTCTTAAAATCTTTTATTAGGAGACTACGTTATAGTATAGTAGTAGATCGGTTTAAATTTTACAAAGTTTCATACAAACTCTCAACTTCAATTTCACCCCCTTGGGGTAGAATTTCCAAAAACCCGTAAATAAATCCATTCAATTTTAATCAGTTACCCAATAATAAAGTTTCATGTTTCTAACTTAAGAAATGACGGGCTTTCATTCAAACTTTCAACCAAAATTTCACCCCCTTGGGGGTAGAATTTCCAAAAACCCTTAAATACCTATCCATTCATTTTTAATCAGCAGTCTAAAAATAAACTTTCATGTTTATAACTTAAGAAATGTCGGACTTTCATTTAAAGTTTCACTCCTATTTTTACCCCCTTGGGGTATAATTTCCAGAAACGCTTAAATACGTATCCAATAATTTTTATTATTAGCCCAAAAATAAAGTTTCATGTTTTTAACTCAAGAAATAACGGATTTTCATTCACACTTTCAACCCCAATCCTTGGGGGTAGAATTTACAAAAACGCTTAAATACGTATTCATTCATTTTTAATCACTAACCCAAAAATAAAGTTTCATGTTCCTAACTTAAGAAATGACGGACTTTCATTCAAACTTTCAACCTCTATTTCACCCCCTTCGGGGTAACATTTTCAAAATTCCTTCCTTAGTGGGTATCTACTTAATAAAACAACCCTACTCACCAAATTTCGTGGCTGTAACTTTAACAGTTTTTGCTCAGCGATGATGAATCAGTCAGTCAATCAGTCAGGACATGTAATTTTATAAGTATAGATACATCCTGTTTGGCAATATAAAATTTGATTTATGAGTGGATGATTTAATACAGATTAGACTGAGAGCACTGTTGCATTGCGAGAAACACTAATTAAGATTGTGAAAGTGCAAAATCAAAGTAGTGGAACTGTATAGCGTTTAACTCGAGCCTCCTTTGTCGGCTCACTACTTACACGATTAATTTGAGTCGATAAATCCGCATAAAAAGCTGGGCCAGGGCCAGCCGACCGCGCCGTTCTAACTATTCAGAGTTCTTTGTTCTCTATAGACTTGCAGTCGGAGACCTCATTATTATCGAAAGCTAATCTTTTAATACACGTTTAATGGAATTAGTCGAGTCTCGAACGTATTGACCTAGCGCGTTATAGTAGCGGAGTATGTAAGTGATTAGGTACGAGCGCTGGGAGGTCTAGTCTCTATCTCGTTCGGTCTGGCGATGCGGTACGTCACTAGGCGGCGAGACAGACAGGCAGCGTGTTCGGCGCCTGCTAGCCCATTAGATGTCTGCCCGATGTGGAACGCTCGATAAACTTGTAAAAACGCCTTCTACCCATTTAATTTTATACCCTCGCTTAAGCGCTGCTATTGGCAGATTTCGTCCTTTATAGGTCCAATATTAACAGTATCGCACTTTGTTGGTTTATAAACAGAAAACTTTTCACAACAGGCTTTTATGCTACCACAGTTTAGACAGTTACTAGGATTGACGGTATCTCCGTATCCATTTTCATGAGAACGATGCGATCCAAATTCTTCTTCGGTTTTAATTTTCTTAGGAGAACAGCTATCTTTTGGTTTATCTTTAGCTACCTTGGGTAATGTGAAATTAAGCATTTTACTGCCTACTTATCAATTATTATGTTATAAATTTGCTCTCACCTTTTTTATACTTTTGGTATAGGTCTACCAGAATCTGATGGCAATTTTTGACAGTAGATTTTCAAAAAATATCCTTGATCATTGGATAAATTTTCATAATTTCATGTTTCACACACAAAATAAGCCGCTAAAGGAATAAAAAAGGATGAAAATGTTTTATTCCTATTACCCCGGTATTGATAGAGTCAATTTATTTTCTCACTTTTTGCCATCAGATTCTGGTAGACCTATAGTAAAGTAGCGAACAAACAATTTGGAAAACGAAAAGTCATGCCTATCAGAACGCTATATCAAGATATTGGATATATTTTTAACTACTTAAGATCGTGGTCGAAATTCGACCTTACTTGCAAGTTGCAACGACATTAGGACTACTACTACCTATATTTTGTAAAAAAATATTGACATCATCATAGTTTTTTTCAATTATTGTCTCTGGAACTCAGCTGATCTCAGACTGGCCGTTTAAGCATTGTCTAATAGTATCTAAAATTAAATAATAAAAAAACAATAATCCATTTTCAATTTGTCAAGATTTTGTCAACAGACTTCAACCATAAATAAAAGAGTATAATTCGTATGTATAGGCTTATCAGTCAAAAATCGGTCATCTTTTTTAGTAGTAGTGTCGCAGTGTGTGTAACGTTTTATTTGTTAAAAATATATATAATAAAAGCATAATTTTATAATAATATTCGCTCGATGCACTCCTTCTCCATATAAACTATAACTGTGCGAAATTTCATGCACCTACGTTTCCCGATTTTTCGTAAACAGGGTTACAAAGTTTTTCTCTCACGTATTAATATATAGATGAGTGTTACTTCAACTACACGAGCAAAAGTGTTAGATTTTCAATAAGTTTACAAAAAGGTTAATCACGAGAAGTTTTAACATAAATAAAACTTTATTTATTTTATCGTGCTTACATCAGTTGTTAAAAAAATTATAATCCAAAATTTTAATATGGATCTGGGGGCACGGCAGTGCCCCAGCCAAGCTTTTTAGCAAAGGCACGGCCGTACCATACTTTTCTCGAAGCGTTTCGCGGCTATTTCACACCCCCTTTATCTTCGATGTTAACAAAGCTAGGGATTTAGAGTTTCGGTCATTAGGAGCAAGTATTAAAACTAGCTTAACCTCCAATTTACATGAAATTTCGATAAATAGTTTAATAGTTACGGATGGTCAAAGTTACTACATTTTGTCACTGACTGACAGATCATCAAAATTCTAAGGTACTTCTAGCAGACTTAGAACCTTGAAATTTGGTACCCGGATAGGTCTTTATTTACAATGAAAGGAAAAATTATGAAACCGGCCAAGTGCGAGTCGGACTGACGTACATAGGGTTCCGTACCGTAAATTTGTATTGGAGCCCCCCTTAAATATTAAGTTTATTTAATTTTTATTATCAATTATTAAATTTAAAGTACAATTGAGTATTTTCTGAAATTTCCAAAAACCTTACTGTTACCATTATGGATATAGAGCAAAAAAGGGGAAAAAATCGTGTTTGTTGTATGAGGCCCCCATTAATAAATTATTTTATTTTAATTGGACTATTAGCTTTTATAACGACACCAGAAATACATAATTTGCAACTATCTAGCTTTTGCGGTTCTCGAGATCCAGCCTAGCCGTGACAATACGGATGGACGACGCGACGGACAGACAACGAAGACTTATTAATATTAGAGTCCCGTTTTCATTCTTTCGTCAGGAAAACCTAAAAACTGAAAAATAATATTATAATATTATATACTTTATTAAACAAAAAAAAAGATTTTTATGTTTGTAACATTTGCAAGAACAGTATGAGTTTCGTATTAAAGCTTTCAATAAGAGTCAATTATTTAAATATGTGAATATAATAATCGACACAGAACTCAGAAGTATTTACGTTACGTTGTCCACCTATAGAACTAACGAAGCCTCAAAGAAAAAATATAAAGGAGATAGAGAATGGGTGCTAAGCTAAGTACAGAAAAGTTATAACGTGACCTGAAAAGAAAAGAAAAAAAACCTTCAAAAAAGAAATGAAATCCCACCAAAACATGAAATGTATGAGAAGAAATCAGCGACTAATTGAATTTATTGGGTACCATTGGCCCAATAAAATGACACATACATGCGTCGTCACAATAATTATAATTATTAAAACACTTTACGCTTGCCGTCTGTATAAGTATGAACTCCTCCAAATATGCAGTTTTATATGTTTTGTTTCTCTTGTGCTCATTGCCAAGCTACTATAATAATTATAAAATAAAGAAATCTATTGATACATTTACTGAATGTTGATTTAAATTACAAAATAATTTGAAGGCTTGGCTTGAATGTGATCTGAAAACTTTTTACGACAGAAGTATTGAATAGCTATGCATTATTTTGCTTGGCTCCTCTTTCATTTCATGTTTTGGTGGGATACATATTCCTTTATTTGTTAAAATTCTGCAAACAAACTAAAGATAGTAGACATAAACGCCAACGAAGCGTACTGTGTAACTTGTTAATAACGTGGATGAAAATAAAATACTTAAGTAAGTTAAAATATTACCGCGCTGTTGCTACGTTCTCTCGGCGGCGCATCGCTGATTCTTAATTTTAACTGAGTGTTGCAGCTACGTAACTTCTAAACACATTTCGCTAAGGTTGACTAACTTCGGCCGCCAAAGCGGATCATTGGCCGAATAATGCGATACGTTAGCTTTGGTGCCTTAATTAAATTCTTGATTATAGGTCCAGTGCATGCTATCAAATTATACGTTTGCCAGTACGTGCACACATAATAGTGATTTGCATTTTATTATATGGGTAAAGTGTTCGTCTTTTGTTGGGACGCGGCCGTATGTCTAACTTTTTCTATAAATTAAAGAATATTTTGTAGTTCTAAGAAAACTTTTTATAACAGGCGTTCACGGTTCATGCTACCACAGATTAGGCAGTTCCTAGAATTGAAGGTAACTTCGTTCCAAAAACATTTTACCGCAAAATCTTTCCTAGATTTAAAATAAATTAAATAACAAAAGCACAACACGCTTACTTAGTACTTACGTCTGACCGTGTCACACGGTCAGACGTGACAACTACCTCTCGAAATGTCATTCGATGACATTATAAACGATGATAGACAGACCTGAATCATAAGTAGGTAATGTGTCATAGATCTATTGCACATGATGTATACAGAGAAACAGGAGAGCGGCGATTTGCGATTGGTAACGGCCAAGAGATACGTTACAGTTATTTTCTACTTGCGGAGCTATCACTTTTTGTTTGTAGAATTTGTTCCTGGCATGGAATTAGGAATATCTATTAGGCGCAGCGCAGACGACAGACTATCCGTGATGCATTTTTTGTCTGTGGAAATAGAACCTATTACGTATAAGCAATTATATAATGCGGACTTTTTGCGCGTCGTGTGCGTTACTGCATATAATTGCATAGGTTCTATTTCCCACAGACTAAAAAGTGCGTCACGGATAGTCTGTCGTCTGCGCTGCGCCTTAGAGTCCGGTCGCCGAACACGTAATAATTCGGCCGCCGACCTATTGCATTCGTCTGCTCCTGTGAACACAAGAGACCAAGAGAGAACACAGCAAAATTTTCATGCGCGGGTGTAAGAGCTCTAAGTAGAGCTGATGGCCTAATGGCCGCGGTTACCGCTATACTATTTTTCTGTTTAACTATTACTAGTTTCGAATAACAAAATTTGTCAAAGTCCATTAATAAAGAAATAATTAGACTCTTTTGATTTATTTTATTAGGTATAAACTACTGTTAGGAAACATTTTAATTTATTACTACTGCTATGCAAATCTTGAGTAGGTATTTTCGGAATAAATAAAATTCAGTGATTCGATGTAATGCAATAAAAGCAGGTAAATACAAGTAAAATTGCTGACGGTGCTGCAGTGTCTGCGAGCCGGTCACGGCCAGTTAACTCCCGCGCTCGTTCCCTCTCACCTGCACTCCGCTTAATTTATAATTGTTCATTAAAATTTAATCAGATATAGTACATACAGTTTTTGCCTTATCCTGATTATTTGTTCGTTGTAACCTACGAATAATAAAAACTAAAGAAGAGTAACTCCGTCAAAAAACATGCTCCTAAATACTTGTCAAAAAAGTGTATCTTAGGTTCACTTTTCATGCATTTGCAATATTTAGGTGACCTTGAGCGGTATAAAGGCTGACGTTACATGACAGTTCGAATGGAACCAAATTTAAAACTGTATTAGTATGGGAGTTACGTTTCCTTAGGTTATATTATTCGTAGGTTGTAACCATAAACTTGAAATATGCTGCTATCGATGTATTGATTACTCTCGTTAATCTCTTGTTTTTATAATAATTCATCAATGTTAACGTTCTGTTTACGATTGCGAACTGCTTACCTTGATTAAACTTTTCTGTGAGATAAAATTTTCTTAAACTAATTATTTTAATGTGTTTGAAGAATTGTTACGGTGTACTTACCCACTAAGTTGTTCCTCAAATTCGGTTATATAATTTCGTGAAAATATTCAAGTTTTCCCTTCGGCGAGACGTTATCGCGGGTGGGCTCTCAACGCGGCGGGCGAGGGCGGGCCTGGGCGGGCGGGGGCGGCGTGCCCCTCGGGGACTTAATTTGTTGCTCTCCTGGCGCTTCGCATCTCACTTTCAAACGGTGTAACGCGACCTCGCGTCCCCTTCGCAGCCTCGTTCACATCGTGTTCTCCACTACTAACCACCCTAACGCGTCTTACACGCTAATTACGATCCACGCGTTAATCCACACGTCACTCTAATTATAATGATTATGTTACGGGTTACGGCATTATAATGCTGCGTTTCTATGCTTGCCAAGGCTTGACCAGCGTCCACAAGCACAAGCGTGTAAAGAAGAATCTGCCATCTAGCTTGGCTTGCGTGAGCTTGTGGACACTTGTATCCGATCCGGCGTAGTGTCGGTTTTTGGGCACACATCAAAGGGCGCTTGCTTGGATGTACGTATTACATCGACGCGTTCACAAGTATGTAAACGTCTTCCAAATGCCAAGCGAGATTTGTGGACGCTTGTGCCTTGTGGATGCTTGCCAAGCCTAGGCAAGCATATGGAAACCCAGCATAACATCTGATCATATTCTTCCGTTTTAATTACAGTATAAAATACCGTCAATATTTTAACCGATCATTTTGAAAGTGTCGTAACGATACCTGAACGAATCCCCGTCCTTGGAGCACACCTGAAATTTTCTAAAATGTAATCGTCGACAAAGAAAGGACTAACGGAAACGTTCACAGATAAACACATGCCGAAGTCTCTCAACGAGTTATCTGAAATCTTTACAAGTTCAAAGCTCGACCTTATCGCTTTGGACCGTGCTATTTTGATATCATCTGCTTTTAGAAACGCTTTTAAGAAGCTTCGTGTGAATATATACTCAGCGTAACTAAAATCTAATGAACCATGCACCTAATATAGGAACAAATATTATGCACTACAACTAACATGCTAGTAATTGTTAGTACACTCGATAAAGTTGGGAAGTCTGACCGGGTGTAACGAGCGAGTTCTAACCGGGCCTAAAGGGCCCTTACACGAGCTCGTATTTGGCAGACGTGCAAAACTCCGCGGGTTCTGCGGCACATAAACAAGCTGCACGTGTGCCGACCGCGCATCGATTGATGTCACATAAACGCATTGTTTTCGGCTGCGGTGTCCATCAGCGCCGCCAAATTGTCCACCGTGCCTGAACTCTACGATAAATTATTTCTTTATCGGCCAAATTTTCTATTTATATTGTTACGGTAATGGATCATTTAGGGTTAGTTACCGGCCAGTTGTTCAGGGTTAGTCACAGTACTAAATAGTACGTAGCAGCCCCTCCTAAATCCTACTACCAATCGAAGTCACTTCTAAGTTTATGAAATAAGGCAAATTCTTAATTCATGGAATCGAATGCAATGAAATATTTAAGTAGCTACCTCCTAGGCACTTCAAGCAGTCTAGACTAGTATGAAATTTAGATATCTCTAACAGTAGGCGTGATATATCGCTAAATAATGGACCCTTTGTTCCACCTCATTCCTAATGTCTTCTTAATGTTGCATGGAGATGTCACATTGCATATTTGTCATTGACATGCTTCGCGTTCTTATCTTTTAAATTTATTAAATGGAAGTCATAAATTGTTATTTATTATTATGCTTTTACAAAACTGTCAATTATAAAGCGATTAAGCTATCTAAGAAACGGCCATACATACAATTAATTCACTTTTTGTATGTTTATTGCATTCACATTTATGTTACGAGACAAAAATATTGTCTATTTTTTACTACTTCTGACACAAATCTGATAACAATGCCTTAAATGAGCAATACCTGATAAGCATGACATTAAGGAAAACATTAGCATGCCTCAGATTCCAAAATAGGTAAACCTTTTATTGTTTGCGGTCTGTTATAATTTTGTAACAGGCTTTGTTCTTCAAACTTAAGTAGAGTTTTTAATCTGATGGTAAAAGTGCACTAGACGCATTTACATTTACAAAATGTTTCACATTGTGTTTATTAAATATGAAAAGCTGCATTTGAACGTGATTTTTTTCCACTTCGTTTTGTCGCTGCCGGCTCGCCGCGCTCTCCTTTTGTTCTATAAACGTGATCCGGTCGAGATGGAGCCCACCGACGTTATTGCTTCGTTTCTCGCTTCGATGTAGCTAGTTTTTAACCGGAGCAGGTCCCGCATTAAAATTTTCTATCGCTAAAATGATTTTCCCCGCCGAAACGTTCCCATTTGTTAACTGAAAAAATTCTAGTCCCATTTGTTTAAGCGGCGTATAAGATGCATTACATTTTGTGCCATTCGCTTTGCCGCCATATCTCATGGTTCCATAAGGCTTCGCTTCCAATATAACCCCGAAATGACTAACGGTTCGCAGTCAAATGTGACGTAAATATTTCTGAAACAGAATTTTCTACAAGTATTCGGTTATCCCTCTTCTTTAGCAAATTCGAAGGATAAGGAAAATAATATATCGTAGGAAATAATATCTGATTCAAGAATCTTGCGTATACTGTCGCTGCTGTGTACTATTCGAAGATAATATATTTAAAGTGAATTTGTTTCCTACATTCGTTGCAGAATGGAATCAACTACATAATATTGACATTTTTTTATAATCAAAATTACGTAATTAAAATGATGATGGCGGTGACCGTGACACCCACATGGTATAATAGCAAACACTATTCATTACGGTTATGATGAAGTTATGCTTAAAGCATAATAAAATTATAGTGTCCTATGCTCATAGAGTAATCTTGCTGTGTACAGAATGTCTACTCTGCCAAATGGCTTGATTAGTGATTATGACACTCTTACGCTTAACGTTTATACCGGTCGATGGTTATTCACACACTGCACATAAACGGTATCTTTTGCAGCTCCAACGCCGGAATGTTCATTTCAATGGCTCAATTTCTCGTTAAAATAACGCGTCCAATCAAAAGTCATCGAATCGGATAAATTTCACGCGACTAATTAAGTGTATGTAGCCGACGCACATTCACTTGTCACAACACGAGTGGCGCCGCATCAGACGCTGCGAAGTTATCTCGGCGTCACTTCAGTACTCCCGTTTTGGCCGACGCTTTTATTTTTAGCCAGTACATTCACTATTGCGATGAAATTTACAGCGATCACCGCGGCTCGCCGCCCGCCGCCGCCCGCCGGACCCGATACCGACGCTCCGAATGACAAGCTACCGCTATTTCATAAATGTCTGCTATTTTATGCGGGAATTCCCACTCGGACTATGAGCAATAATTCTTTTGTTCGCCGAGAGAGAGGGATTACACATGAATATCCCACAAAAGATCTTCGCAATTTTTGTACTGCATGTTAACTTTCTCCGCGAGCCCCGACTGACAGCTGAGAACGGACATCCAGCTTATTAGATAACCACTGAAAAGAGCGTTTTCAGACTACCCCCATACACAAATATTATGACATACCAGGAATTGCAAATAAGTGTTTACAGTTTAACATTATTTTTCACTTTGGCTTTAACCTCGTCTCCTAACATGTTAACGGAGATTTTACTTAATTCTGTTCATACCATAATCCACGCCACCACATTATATTTTAATTTACTTAAATAAAGTCCCCGTTTCTAATAAAATATTTAATGTAATGTACCCTCCGCCCACATAATCAAATTGGCTATGGAAACATATCCGCAACATTTTCCATACGCGAGCGAGCGTACGCAAACAACCCGCACGTCACCGGAGCTAATATTCCTGTTCGTCAAAATGCCATTACTGGCGTAACGCGGTCCCCCTGTCACGCTGAGATTTGGTTTGACTTAGTGACTGATTAGCGAATGCTGTGAGTTGGCGGGCGCGACAGGTGGTCGGCCGGGGGGACTCCTGACCCGCTGTCTCAGCCTGATTGATGACCGCGAGCCCGCCAACGAACTAACACTTTTCATCCGAGCGTACGTTATTAAATGCCGAGCTAATGCTATTGTTTCATTCTGACGCGATAGCTTCATCCCCTCCCACGTTTCGTGAGCTGTTCGATTGGATCTGAGTTCTGATGGACCAACAACCCTTGGACTATATGACGATGTCATACGTATGCTGTCAGTAGAAGAATTCAGTTGTTACTTGCTGGCATTAAAACAGGTGAAATCTGATACCGATTTATATTTTAGAATTTAAAACGAAAGTTCACGGCCGAGCTCCTTTAACAGGGGTCTCGTGCATAATACGACCCCAGGTCAAATGTTAAAAAGGTGTCCTGGCGATCATATTTTAATGCGGACGATTATGCTTGACCTCTCGGATGCTATTGCACACGTTTATGGATGTGAATAAGAGAGATCGCGAATTATTATCGATGTTTGTCTAAGCGTCGATTGTTCCGGGGGGTCCCACGCTCGGCGCCGTCTACCGCGAGCGGCGAGGTCGAGACTCATGCATATTCACGGTGCTTCATCCGTAACGGTCCTACGACCGGTTGCCGGCTTATTGTTACTGATGTGACCACATGGCTGACGGCGCTGTCACGCCGCTGTTTCGCCGGTCATGTTTGTTGACAAATTGAACGAGCTAATTAAAGTTATTGCTTGTCAGTTTAACGACCCATCGGTGTGAAGGTGTGAAAGCTTCTAAGAAGTGTTATTTGAGGCAGAGTTGTAACTTTTGAAAATAGTTTAATTTGCTGCCGCTACGACTCTACATACTCAATAATAATATCGATTGTAGTAAGAGATAAAGACCTTATTCTGCTCGACTAATTGTTTTCGATTGCGATATTATTTATTCTGATGGTCTACCTTGGGGCCAACAGCAACTAACAATACAAAAAGAATTTCACTTTCAAGCAGTGAGCCATAACTCATTAGTTTGTTGGGAGAATCGACAATTATTGTTGTTCGTTACAGTTACAAGGTTACTGTGATTAATAACGTTATTGTCAATACCAAAATACGCCTTGAACTTAACTCGACTTACGCAACTGGTTAATGAATCAGTAATCAAAAGCAAGAAGTGTCACTTATGTCGAAGTAAACTGTCCTACTGCTGATCCAAAGAGGGCATAAAGAGAAAAATACGATCAATTAGCAATAAATTTGTATAACTTATTTAAACTCAGAATTATTGACCTACATCAAAATTCAGAAATTTGTAATCGAAAATCGCGTTCACAAAGTTAAAATAAATACAGGTGTACCGCGGTAAACATTATATTTTGATAGATATTATTCGTCGAAAACGCCGGGGGCTTCGAGGAATAAAAGTTTTAACTGTTACATCGTGCCTGCAATGTTTCGGCAAATTTGCGGGGCTTCATCCGTATGTTTCGGGGCGTGTTATTAAGATTACAATGGTCAGGTCGGCTCGGGTCAGTCGCTAAACGCCGGTAGGTATTTATATTATAATTACGTGTCGCCGACGGCCGGCGAAGGGTGCATGCGTAATCCACGTATTATTTTTCAAAGCTTTGAATATGCCGTATGTTTTAATTATGATTTTTATTACGTTCTATTTTGCTTCCACTTTGGCTAAAATTACCTATATTACTATAATAGGAAGGACCACCGATAATTTTAGTAATAAGCTCTACATCATTAACGAATTGCTGATTCAATAGTATCTTAACATTATTTTCATGTAGATAATAAACTACGAATAATAAAAACTAAGGAAAAGTAACTCCGTCAAAAAACATGTACCACAATACTTGTCAAAAAAGTGTACCTAAGGTACACATTCCAATACATTTGCAATATTTAGGTGGCCTTGAGCGGTATTAAGGCTGACGTCACATGACAGTTCGAAAGGAACCAAATTTTAAACGGTAATAGTATGGGAGTTATGTTTCCTTAGTTTTTATTATTCGTAGGTAATCTATACTAATATTATAAAGCGGAAGAGTTTGTTTGTTTGTTTGAACGCGCTAATCTCAGGAACTACTGGTCCGATTTGAAAAATTCTTTCAGTGTTAGATAGTCCATTTATCGAGGAAGGCCACAACAAAATATATGCGATATGACATATTAAGTCATCGCTTCGCTAGCGAATACTAATGTCAAATCCATACATTTTGTAGCGTTAGCGTTAGCGTTTTGCCACTTGTCTACGGGGCAGGAGGTCCATTAGAATTTGGCATTCTACAGTTCTGTTTTTCATGTGTGTGAGTTGTGACTTGTGACACATCTCCACCATCATGACCTGCAGATAACCATGATAGTTACAAACTAGCATTTCCGTGCCTAAAAGACCGTACTCTTTTGATAAACTATTTTAAAAGTTTTTTTGGAATTCAATAAAATCGTACAAAAAGTTCATTTTCCTCATTGGTCATTGGTTACTTATTTTATTTAAACCGAATAATATAAAACTATAATGTAGACGACCTATCCATTTCTAAAGCCAGAGGCTTTTTTTTCAAATATAATAGAATAATAAGCTTCTTTAAGTCTTGTAGATGATGAGTTACATCATTATATAACAGGATGCTACATATTATGTATAAGAATATGAAGGTTTGATCGTGTTCAAAGTGAATCCAGTCACGATTTAGGTACCTAATATAATTTTCGACGTGACGACGTTACATGACGAGTACGCTGAGGTCTGTAACCCAATAATATTGCGTTTTAAAAATATCGTATGTCTCTTATTTTGGTGATGATTTAGGGTTCTTTCGAAAATCTATTTAGCCAATGTTCATTTTAGCTTTGAACTGCAAATTGAAACGTTTTAAAAGCTTAAGACGCTGACAACTGCCATTGACCTTGATCTCGCATCACTCTCGCACCTGTGTCGATTTTCATGCCAGAGAGACAGAGATGTGAAGTGTTCACTCGGTAGCGTGGATACAATTTTTCGTTTGTTAGAGGAAAAAATAAATATTATGGGAAATCTAGATGTCAGAACCGAAAATTAAATCCGGCAATCTTTGAATTTTTGTAAAAGGTATCAAATAAACTAAATTTTAAAGCATAGATTGTATTATTACTTTAGTTAGAACTGTTAAAAGTTCCTGAAAGATGTGACTTTGGTATTTTTTTTCATCCAGTAGGAGAACATTATTTTATTATTTAAATTCGACAAGCTTTTCCAAATATAATCAAAAATCACATATATTTTTTTGTGCCAGTCAATGAAATACATACGTCTAGAAAACTGCACGAAGATGTCGAATTGGCAGCTGTCTTCCCCTTAAGTGGAGCTTTTAAATTAAGTATTATATTATATATTTTGTAAATTATGTGCTAATTGTACTATCTTCAAAAAATGATCTATACCTTGTCCATACGTAAAATAAATGAAAGTATTGAGACCTAGTCGCTTACCACCTACCTATTTACTGGTGAGATAATATAATGTTGAAAGTATTACACAAGTTTCGTCTATTAATCATGATATTAATAGACGCCTTATTTGATTTTGTACAATGTATTTCTCATTTGATTATTGACAAATACGAGTTTTCCCACACGTGACCTCAAGTCTGGTCGAAATCGGATACGAGCGTCAGAAAAGATTAATTTACTCATAGGAAGTATGCCACTGTCATCATCGTTATCATCCTCAGCATCATAATCTTTTTGAAAAGATACCTCCTAATTCGATATCATATTTTATAAGATATAGATGACTACTGTATTATGATTCCTTGAAATTTGAAAGCTGAGATTCAGCGTTTCATTATGGTAAATGGTTTAATGTTTTTGATTAGATTACATAAAAATGAAGGCAAATGTTTAGGTAGTACTTAAGGTGCGTAAGTAACTGTAGCAGCTCGCACACCTTAGACGGCCCATTCACTATCCTGCACTGCAGTCCGCCGTGCAGGCCTGCAACATCATTCACTATCCTGCGTGCAGTCCGCCGGCTTATGCAGGATAGTGAATGGTGTTGCAGGCCTGCACGAAGGACTGCAATGCGGGATAGTGAATGGGCCCTTTTACGCTAATTTGTAATAGAAGTAAATACCTGACTTTAATTTATAGAAAAAAATGTAGTAATGTGAATGAATAAAGGCTCTTTTATACGTGAGGGCAAGTTGATAAAAACTGACCATTAGAGAGCCAGCGACCTCCCTAGGTGAAGGAGCACCGTAAAACATTGAATCTTAATAGAGTAGAGAAAGTGTTTCAATAAAAGTGAATTAATGTATTCAACGTCAATATTGATAGCCACTTGAACCTGTTTGCAATTAATGGCAGGTAATGGCGCGCTAAGTGACTGCTGGACCGTTAGACTATCCCTACTCCCTAGCTCCTCCAAGGGCGCTCTACTTTTCATACTAATTGATGCTCCGAAAACTGAAGTTGGCATACTTAGTGTAGTTCCAATTAAACAAAATTTGGCATTATTGTGTCTAATTTTAACATGCACTGAACATAGTATACTTAATAAAGATGTTCGGCGCGGCTTCGCCCGTGTTATTTAGGAATTTCAGGGAAACCGTACATTTTCCGCAAAAATAGCCTATGTCCCTTCACTTAACCTATTCCTCCTCTGTTTCTTCGCTGCTATTAGCCTTAGCTTGATAAAATATAGCCTACTAGATGACGCCCGCAACTCCGTTGCGCCAAAATTCGTTTATCGCGCGGGAACCTTACAATCTTTCGAGATAAAAACTATCCTATGTCCTTTCCCGGGGCTCTAAGTATCTCCATGCCAAATTTCAGCAAAATCGGTTCAGCGGTTTGAGCGTGAAGAGGTAACAGACAGACAGACAGACAGACACACAGACACGCTTTCGCATTTATAATATTAGTATTTAGTATGGAAGTATGGATAGCCTTCCTCGATAAATAGGCTAACACTAAAAGATTTTTTAAAATCGGACTAGTAGTTCAGGAACTACTACTAGTCTGATTTAAAAAATCTTTTTAAAAAAATCTCAGGAGATTAGCGCGTTCAAACAAACAAACAAACTCTTCCGCTTTATAGTATTAAGTATAGATTTATTATGTAAATGGTCAGTTACCTAACTAACGATTATTATAATTATTTCAGCAAGAAAATGTGTCGTACAAGATACAAATAATACTTCAAAACTCGTTCTAAAAACCTCTATGAGACTAAAAAGATATTGTATGTAGCGTCTAGTTTTCGCGTCTGAAAGTGGTAATATTTTCCGAGTTGTTTAAGCAGCCGGCCTTGGGCTCACAAAAATTCATACTAGACGCTCGTTTGTTATGAGAAACAATCCACTTACGAAGTTACAAACGCTGCTTTTCTTATTTTTACAGCCTCACTAAGCGTGAGGTCTCCGCGGCATCTTTGTTTGGTTTATTTTTGTAAGCATTGTTCACTAACTTTTTCCATGCATACTAGAACTTGTTTGAATGCAATTACTCTCCTATTACTGCGGACTTTGTTGACTTTAATGTTTCACGAAAATCGTTACGGTCCTTAATTAGGTAGACTCAATCGATAAACATTTTTATAATGCGACTAAATCAGTCCAAAATCGTCTACTTATAAAAACCAGCAACTTCAAACATAGCAGCTTGAAAACATCATTAATAATATCTCTATACCGTTTCTTTTGCTGTTAAAACGGTCATAACAAAACGAATCAAGTCGTTTCTCAAATGTTGGCAAATGTAAAAACTTTGTAATTGCGATTGAAATAAAATATAGTCTGAGATTAGAGCTGCTTTTAATCAGTTGAGAACACGAGTTGAGTTTACGAGCACCGTCTTAACAGTTCTTTTTTAATTGGCACTCGACGGGCC
This sequence comes from Lysandra bellargus, assembly GCA_905333045.1. Taxonomy (NCBI): domain Eukaryota; kingdom Metazoa; phylum Arthropoda; class Insecta; order Lepidoptera; family Lycaenidae; genus Lysandra; species Lysandra bellargus. Next base: position 9,705,268 of record HG995349.1, read on the forward strand.
CGGGCGGCCCGCGTAATGCGCAATTTAATGATCCTTCAAAATGTAAAATGCATTACTGCATAATCTTTATTTTACAAAGCGAAATCGTGAAGGGCACGAAGTACGAATGTGTCATACGTTTATGATGTGACGGCAAAAGTTTGAGTTTATTTTGTTAGGCCGCGTTTCCACTGACGCGGAGCGGAGCTTAGCCACAATAGACATAACTACCAGTAGTTCGACTGCAAAGAAACGGACAGGTTTCAATATCTGTCAAATTCGTCGGGTTTCACTAGGATTATGAACGGAATGTGCCTCGCGCTGGCTGATATAATTTATTTTTAAATATTTGAAATAAAGATTTCAAAATTGGATTCTGACAATTTTAATCGCATATGCCAAAACACAAACAACAATACGACCAAAGAGGAACACGTGCAGCGAATATGTCATAGTTTTAAATTCGTAGGTAACAAGTTAACAACCCTAGCGACGATTTTCGTCATAATACGTCAAATTTAAAAATTTCAACATCAGTTCTAAGTCGACATACTCTATAATTCTGTCTACTCTGACTTAGCGGTACCGAATTGACCAATCACCGTGCTCGAAATCTTCGCTCCGCGCTTCGCTGTCATTCCGCTGGAATAGCATGATTGGTCAATTCGGGCACCGCCAAGCTCCGCTCCGCTTCAGTGGAAACGCACCCTTACTCGGGAGTTCTTTTGATGTGTCATGGGTTATTATAGTTAGGTACAGTAAATATTTTATTATTTTTGGTGTGTATGATATCTACAATGCCGCTGCTTTTTATAGAAGTCGCAATATCTAGAAGGTGAATGTGGTCCGTGCGGTCAGAACTGCTACTCTTTACGACGGGAGAAATTGAATAACAAGCAATAAACTCGTTTCACTATAAATGAAATTCAATATTTGCACTGGACGTCCAATAACGGCGCAGCTATCAGCCCGCCGTTTAGTCGGTGTGCCGCACCAATCGCACGGACATGTTCCAACTTATTCATCCACATTCACAATTGTTTCTGTCCAATTTCGTGCAACTCTAAATTAAAAATTTAATGCCAATGTTGGTAAACACTACAGACAGACTTGGAATCTGAGGGCACGATAGTGCCCCCGCCGAGACGAGCCACGGGACTGTAGAAAGTAACGAAAAACCGATTAATAAGTACTTACAAGAACCAACTCACAAAAAGAACTGAAATCCCACCAAAAACATTTCATGTAAAATGTTGCCGAGACGACCACATAAGTTTTACCCTGTGAAAAATATATCAGATCTCATGTAGAGCCAAGAATCGGAATCTACACGGCCTAACTCTACTGACCCTAACTTAACGTAGTTCATAGGATAAACCTTATGTGGTCGTCTCGGAAACATTTTACATGAAAAGTTTTTGGTGGGATCACAATTTACTTCTAATACCAAATGATTTAAAAACTCTATATAGAGAGGAATGAATTTTTGTTAATTCTTTACAAAATTATCTGTCGCTGTAATAATATGCATGATGACTATTTTTTTTTTCTTATTGGTAATTGAAAGACCCTTAAAAAATAGAAACATCGCTGAAAGAGTGACTCTGATAGCTTAAAAATTCATCAAGATAATATGACAATTCAAACATCTCATAAAATAGACCTGCCCGAAACGCTCCATACAAAGTGCTACGAAAGAATGACGTCAATCTTTCCTAGTTTGTACGCATCGGGAGAGAACTTTGTTCGGTAGGTATATTAAATATTCCCCCGCGAGAGTCGTGATGCGCAACGTGCTCCCGCGCATCGCGACGAAAAGGAGAGGAATGGCCTAGACAAGCCCGCACTGGGGCCTCTGTTCGGCCTGGGGGCGAGTAATCGCCCCTCCGAAGAGGGGTCTGCCGACCACTAGGCAGACGACCGCTGGTGGAGCTGCGGTCGCGGTGTCGTACCCGTGGCTCCGCCGTCGGAGAGAGGGCGCACCGTCAAGTTTTAGTGGGTAGGGCTTTTCGAGCGAGTCCCACATATCCGCGTCAGGATCCCCATCCCCCGCGGAATGCGTAAATGCATTTCTTGGCGTTAAAAAAAAAAAAAAAAAAAGGTATATTAAATATTGCGTTTATGAAAGTGGTTTCATAACAAAGGTTGCTTTTAATTGCATAAGTTATCGAATGGTATACAAATATTAAGAAATTTAATTGAAAAAAAAAATCGACTTGATTATCCAACTTTGAAGGCGCATTACAAAAAAATACAAATGCTATCAAGCTGAAATTTTGGGAACACTTATTTTTTACCGTGATTTCTTTATTTTATTAACAAAATTCGCTAATCTTTGACATTGTCATCATCCCTATTATTGCTGAAGTAAATTAAACAACTGCTAAAAACTTGTACGATTAATACAATAAAACTTTTCAACTAAATAATATCGAATTTCATTGTCATAAATAACGAAATACCATAGCAACACGTTTACGCTGACTATTATATTATCGTACGTGATCCACCTCATATAAGGTCAGGTTTCATTGTTCAGCACCTTATCCATCACGTATAGATAATACGCCAACAATATTATAAGCACAACATTACCATAATTACTACATTACTTTGTTTATTACTTTATTTTTTCTATTGTTCGCGTGTAAATCCTGTTATTACAATTAAACATGAAAAGGGGGTTAATGTCACTCGGCAGACTGTCCATCGTGCTCTTTATTTGCCCGGCGCTGGTTGAGGCACTTAAAAATTAAACGAACCCCGCTTACCCAAATATCGTTGTTATATAGCGTTAATACAGTAGCAGCAAACCGATACAAGTAATTAGCGTCTCGATTAAAAAGCGTGTAAATTCCTTGTCGGAAGTTGGGGAGTTTCGTTCCAGCCGTAAATGTTAATTATACCGAAAGTCTTGAGAATAGCAGGCTTACACTTGAGCCCTGCAGGAGCAAGTTAGTTGGCCAACTAATAAAGTAGCTGCATTAATTACTCAAATTAGGACGCGTTTGCCATCGATGTCGGTCGCGCGCCGCCCGCCGCAGCTCGCCCGTGCGGCGGTCGCCTAATAAATATTTCAACCATTGCCATGATTTATGTTGGCCAACTTCTTGCGGGCTTCCTTCCCTTAACTTGGGGCTGATATTTTTAATAAATACGTTTTCATAATATTTGTTTATTGAATAAGATAAGTTGCATTAGAGCTGTATGTGTGTGCAAGATTATTAAAATCCTAAGCTAAGTGTTAGGATTAATTTAAATAATCGTAATTTGGCAAAAAATTATTTAGTCACGACTCACGTCAATCCAGACTTATGTTGCCATATTAAACTTAAATAATATAATATACTGGTCAAAGTTTGTATGTATTTATTACTTCTTCACGTAAAAACTACTCAACGGAGTTTGATCGAATTTGGCGCGGTAATAGTTTAGATTTTAGACTCTAGGTTTTATTAACACAAGGATTCCATATTTTGTTACTATACTGTTAAACTCTGCTTAACAGGTATACTTAAATGCCGGCAAACTATAAAGTGTAGTTATTAAGTGTATATAATTTATATGTATGTTAGTCATTAAGGTATATATTGTATGGGCCTATGTAGCCTGAAATAAATAAATAAATAAAATAAATAAATATATATTTTCCACATAATAAAAAACAATATTTTTTTATGAAATAAGGGGGCAAACGAGCAAACGGGTCACCTGATGGAAAGCAACTTCCGTCGCCCATGGACACTCGCAGCATCAGAAGAGCTGCAGGTGCGTTGCCGGCCTTTTAAGAGGGAATAGGGTAATAGGGGAGGGTAGGGATGGGAAGGGAAGGGAATAAGGGAGGGAAGGGAAGGGAATAGGGTAGGGGATTGGGCCTCCGGTAAACTCACTCACTCGGCGAAACACAGCGCAAGCGCTGTTTCACGCCGGTTTTCTGTGAGAACGTGGTATTTCTCCGGTCGAGCCGGCCCGAAGCATGGCTCTCCTACGTTTGTGAAAAAATGGAAATCTTGTGGAAGAGCAACATATAATAATGTCATTAAAATATGATAAATCAATCCATCCAGCACAAAGTCACATAATTTAGCGACCATAAATACAGTAGCACGGTATATGTTATTTAAATAATCTAAACCTGTATTTTCCATTGAAAGTCTTAGTTGCTCTCGTTGCCAGACAAGTTTTGCCCACGATCTAAAAAAAGTTTTATCGAAAACAAAATATTAATTTAGCGAGAAGTCTGTCAGCATACTAACATAATCTGTTTCCCTGTCTATTACCAAACTGCTAAACTAATAAGGACCAATTTGGTGTAGAGAAAGAACATTAGGTAGTTTTAAATCGCGACAGTTTATGGAAGATATTGTAAACAATATGAGCATATGAGTTATGACATTACCTATTTACTTATACAAAATCCTCTAATTCTAGCTCTTTCTAAGTAGCTGTACCAGAGCGCCGAATTTCAACGTTATGCGTTTTCGGTAGCTTATTTACAATTAACTACACACGCTTCAATTTCTCAAAGCTGTGCAGAATGTGATACAAATGTCGTTTTGTAAACACGTAGAACGTGGCGGCTGGTTCGGTTGTTATTTAATACACGACCTATTTGCGGTCAGTCCGCTCGACTCCTAGACCAACCTAGACGCTCCAATCACCTAAGTATAGTTGTGTAATCTTAGACCTGCATTAAGGTCGGTTCACATTGCAGTAATTGCGAGTCCGGCCGCTGTCGATACTGAGATTAAGTTTTTAATGCCCGACTGGCCGATTTCGTTCGCTACTTTTTGTTGCTATCATTTTAACGAACATGTTTTACAATAAAGGGAATAGGGATATCGGGTTTGAGGAACGTAAAAATTTTGTGCTAGGGTATTTAGGAATGAATATGTAATAGGCTAGATATTTAGGCTCTTTCTGTATAGTTTATGGTGTTTATTCCGTGTTTTATCCTTGATATTTACACTCCTTGACATAAAGATACATAGTGGGTAAAGGGTTGATAACACAAGAAACAAGGAAGTTTCGTAGTTAAAATGTATAAAATATAATACAATAAGTTGTCTCTTAGGTGCGTAAATAACAAATCTTGTAATTTTTCTGTTGCCAGTTCTATTAGCTCGAACTTGGCTTCATTCTCTTCCTCGTGTGTAGATACTCTATGTAGATTGTAGGTCCAATGTTTAATCCCCCGAGAAATAGCAAGTATCAACTACTGTTTATAGATTAAAAACTTTATAAAACTATATAATCGTATTATCAGTAAAGCTATATGAGATTTATAAACCAGCACATAATCCGATTCCTAGACTAAGAGAGTAAGATAAACCCCTTTTTAAGCGTCACATTCATGCAGCGACGACAAGCGCGGAATAAGCTGCGCGAGACAAATAAAAGAAGAATGAAAAATTGCGTTCGCGTCATGTCAAGGTCGGTCATGTGACCTTTTGTGCGGAGTTTTTTTTTTTATGCCAGGGAAATGTTTAAATAGAACACTTGCTAGTACAATAGGTAGCGCTTGTGCAGTGGTATATGTCTCTTTTAGTTGCCAAGCGAGCAGTCTTAAATTAGGGGCTTAGTAGATGATATGATATATTTTGGTAGTTAAGTCACTTAAGAGGAGTTTTCTCAACTAGCAACAACGTTTGTCAAAGATTGAATGCCTTATCTTCTAAAACACACACACACACACTCTGCAATCTTGTAGCGCATTAAATAATTCAGAGAAGATTACATTTAGCATTTCAGCTAAATGTTCTATTTGCATTGTATGCTGAAAATGAGGCGCCATACAAAATATACTAAAATGTGTCTTATTTTCATACTAGTAGCCCGAAAAATTTCAAAGCAAAACAACGTTTCTGCATATAAAATAACTTTCATAGAACCCGTCCGGCCCGTTTGTCCGATTTAACATAAATACTAAGAATAAAATAAACACATTCCGGCTCGTATGGAAATATAAATTTTCATATTGAATTATTTCTTCATTTCCGTGCTGGCACTAACGAGGACGCGTGCGACGAGCCCCGTAAGTGGGTCAAGTGACCCTTCGGTGTGTAGTGAGCAATCATACGCGCCGCCCGCCTAATTGAAGTCCAATGTCGCGCCCGCCCACGGTGATTGATATCACAAGTCACAACCACTCGCCGCCGCGCTGCAGCATCTCGTCGCAGCGCCACGACGCGACGCGCCGGCCGGGTCGGGGTGCCGGAGTACGTACCGGGGTTAAGCGGCGGTCGATCGGCCGACTAAGTCGACGCGAGCTAGACACAAAGGCGGTGGAGCGGGCGTCTAATTAGTCGCGCTACAGTCATCAATATCCATTAGTGGCGCCACACGCGACGCCGCGACCGCCGCGCCGGCTCGCCGGCTCGACGGCTAGTCGCCCCGCTGCAAACCCGCCTTCGACGATTGCGAGCGATACGGCTTTGCATTGCCGAAACTGACCTAAAGGGTTGAAAAATATCGACTCGTGTTTCCCGATAATGTACGCCCGTCGACACGTCCCCGGACGCGTGAGCTTAGTTTTTGCCGCGAACGGACGTTATAAATAAAAGGGTCGCACCTTTATTAAATATCGAGTGACGTAAGCGTGCAGCGACCCCGCGGGGCGATCGCGGCCGACATTAGACTTCTTCACCTCGGGCCGGCAAAGGGTTGCCCGGTGGCCCCGGTGCCCTAATCTTTGAACTATGACTCGACCGTTAATATGCATGTATAATTTTGTCTTCGATTATTTAGTGCGTGGCGTATAAAGCTAGGAATAAATTAGTCCGCAGCTAGGGAACAAAGCCGGTCCGAATTTAGTAACGGTCGCGAGATCGTTGTAAACTTTTTAAATTATTCAACGCCGCTTTATGACGGACTAGCGGTCGCCCGCGGCTTCGCCCGCGTGGATGTCGGTTACCGCTGCAAAAAGCCTACCCAGGAAAGACACGGTCAGCAAAATGATTCCCAGGTCAATTCACAGAAACATCGACAACGCAGTCACTATCCGCAGGCTGCACAGATTGTCTTTCTGTGGATGTTAAAGTTGTTAATGATGAGAATATTTAAATGTAATTTATACCTAATAAGTTTTCACTTATGCCGGCAGTCCCGGAGTGCAACCCGTTGTTTTAAGATAGATAACTAAAGCGATTATTGTAGAGCTTCTCTATAAACAACATTTGACGTTAAGTTATTTTCAGGTAACAAAATATACTGATGGTTGGGAGCCCCGACTCGTAGGCAATGTAAAGTTGCCCATGCGTAAAACATTCTTTTCGTAAATCTATTCCTACTAATTTGAATGTTTGGCCCTGGAATTTATTTATCGTTAGTGCAAAAAAATTTTTACTTATAGGCAAATCAGTAGGGATCATTGGTATTCTTGGTGTATTATATGAGCTAATTCACCAGCTGCAGGGCCGGTCACCTTCGCTACTGCGCACCCCCGCCTTGGTAGCGCCCACTTCGAAACGGACGTGAATCGCAATTTTTAATTTCGCCATAACAACGTTGACAAACTTCTAAATCGAGCGTCCAATTTAAATCATTCATACCAAATATTATCTACACAAACTGTACTTAGTGATGAAATAATTTATTTTGATAAAGATTATCAGCATGAGTAAAATAAATGCATTTAAATGTAGTCCAAAAAATCAAGATTTTTAAATAAAAAAATGGTTATTGTGCCTCACTTGACATAGATAGGTATAATGTGTCGCGGACATTTTTGTAGATATTTATAAGATCTACATTTACTTGGAACATTGTATGGTTCTATCTTTTATAGTTTAGGCAGCGTACGCAAAATAAGTAACTTTTCTGGTTAATTTTTTTCACCTTGTCTCAGAAAAACCAAAATATCTTACGGAACCCTATATTTTCCAAAATAAAAAGTAGCCTATGTGTACTCGTAAATAATCTAGCTTTCGAATGGTGGAAGAATTTTTAAAATCGGTCCAGTAGTTTTTGAGCCTATTCGTTACAATTAAACAAACAAACAAACAAAGTTTACCTCTTTATAATATTAGTATAGATGTAATTTGAAGAATATGATTTAACTGCACGGTCGTGAATCGTGATGTATTTGTAATTAAATATTTACTATCCGGAAGTCGGTAGATTGATTTCTGATAATGATACCTAATTGACATCGATGGGCTGGCAGTTACAATTAATGAGTTGTTTGTAAGAGAATTCGACTGTTAGGCTATGTTAGGCTATTGTCCAGGCCATGGCTCATCTCATTTCGGATCGATATATCTATAGCTCCCATCCTATACCAATATCATTAAAACATGTACACGGGGTGTATATTTTGATATGATAGGTTAATAATTGAAACTTTGGCGATTGAACTTTGACCGAGGGAGTCTGGGCCCGATGGCCGGGGTTTGACCCGCAGGTGCCCGGGAAGGGCCCCGGTCTCGTCGCAACTCGCACCTCATTTACATAGCCGAGGTATCTATGCACTCTGTACGCACTCGCGTTTCACTTTATAATTCAAATGACTCCACTCCCGGGGTGAATTTGAGGAAATGTGAGAAAGTATAACGGATTTTTTCAAATAAATTCCAAGGATTCGGGTGGCCTTTATCCCGAGTTATATTAGAACTGTCAAGTTTGAACGCGCGGTTCCGTGCGACTTTGTGTGATATAACTTTTATTGTTACTCGATAATCGATATTGGTGTGGAATATCTACTTATGTGAATAATCTGACTAATAATTAATCTAAATAAATAATCTAATTGTTATCTAACATTAATGCGTGGCATTAGTATGTTTTCGTCATTTAAATTTTAATGCTTTTTACGTGTTAACGCATAAATAGAGACTCCGGCGTTACTGATAATAAACCATTAATCATTTTACCCCATTGAAACCACAAGCACGAGCTATATAAATAGGTACTTACATTAGACATACCTACTAGGCAAACAAAGTATATTTTGTTGGATTGAATCGAAACTGAAGAACACAATAAAATTATGAAAGTCATGAAACTTATCTAATAGATTTGAAAAGTTTGTTTCAATTGGTTTGGCACGATAACAGATCGAGTGGATATTTATTTTATTTCTTTAGTTCAATTGAAATTGGAACATATTTTATGGAAACATTTAGTAGTGCAAATGTTTGCTTAGAACCTCTATAGTAGGTACTAAAACAATATAAATATCATACAATAAAGTATCTCCACAGTTACTATGAAATCAATTTCACTCAACAACACAACTTCAACGTTTGCTACTTTAAGTTAAATGACAGTGGGTTATGAAAATGATCTACAGACTCTACACTCTACAGTATAATTTATTAATGTGTATGGTGGTACTAATATTATGTGACGTAAAATATTTAGGTGTGTTGGAGCGCCGAAGACGACGGGCGACGTCACTATAGCTCGTGGCCTACCTCATCTGTGACATCTCGAGATTGCAGACGCGGGCAGATGAGCGCCAAATCAAGAATAATGTATAGCATAGACAGCCGGAGTGATTTACTAAAACCGCTATTATTCACTTAGCAATATATTGTGACGGTTAATGATTTTGTGGCATTCATGAATTACGCAGCTCCACCGGTTATGATAGAGCAGGGATGAATATTATTTCTTGTCAGACAGGCAGGTGGCAGGTCTAGCCTGTGCTTTTGTCGGCCAATTAAAGCATTTAAAGGGGTTGTTTTTGCAAAGAGAAAATCTGCTCCGTAATTCTTGTGGATGTTTTTTTTATTATTATTAATAAGGGGGCAAACGAGCAAACGGGTCACCTGCAACTATCGTCGCCCATGGACACTCGCATCATTACGGTGGCGTTTTACAGCAAAATTGATATCTAGGTGCACCTCATATACCTTGGTATATAGCTTGGTGGGCCTAAAAAATGGTACTAAAACCCGGCGCTAAATACGAGTCAGAGTCAGGCACCAATCACCATACAATTCGGCTCGCTAGCCACCGCCGCGCCGCGGCCTTGGCGCGCGCAATCAATTAGATAGCTGACGTCACCGCGTGCTAATTGACTCCGTGAATCATAACAGAGGTGGAACGATGTGTGCCCTCGTAAATAGCACACGGTCTGGGGCCCGATTCTCATACTTCGAACGTCTCTTCGGTCGCAGGCTGTATCACCTGCGCACACACGCTGTCACACGAGTCGGGCAGCCTACGATCAAAGAAACGTTGGGTTTACCAGAACGAAACCCCAGGAGTGTATCTGTATTTCGTTTTGGAAAATTCATTCGAAATATTAGATTTACCGCATACCAAATGATTACGACTATTCCAACATCTCTACGCTGTCGCACTAAGATTTACTACTCTTGCTCATGGTCGAAAAACGTTTCTGCGCAGCTTACGATATCGAAAATTAAAAACCGCAAGTTATTAATGTACCCGTTTATGTTATAGAGCTCTTGACATTTAGTTTGGCATTTGTCACACCAACCTATGCATTTTGGCGATTTCCACATCTGCGTAGGCTACGCTGTTAAGGCAATAATGACTTACATCATTCGATAAGCCAATGGCTATTCTCGCAAGGCTCGAGCAAATCGTCGTGTATAAAATATTCCTCGTCTAGGTAGGGCCTGGTTATTATAGTCGCATATTGGCACTAGTGGTCAGTTTTGCTTTAGGTAGTCCAGAGTTAAGTGTCCACTGTCCATGTGCTCCAACATGCTGCGGCTTCAAGATTTACGGCGAGCTCCGGCCGAGGTGACTGAAATGAATTTATTACGAGCACATTTGTCTCCTTACTTCCGACTCGTCATATAAAATCGAGCATCCCTTAAAAACTTTTACTCGTATCCGATTAATAAATATTGTATTTTACGTTTGTCTCGTCAATTCTTTATGGGGAAACTTGAGTACTGAACGACATTTATGGCTCAAATAAAATTTAACTCGACGAGTAACCGTTTTCTGAATACGAGGACAATGACGAGGGATACCTCCAAGTAAACATGTCAATTTTATAAGAGACGCAAAAATTTTACAAAATATTATAATATTATTAATTAAGACGCTTCACACCACCAGACAACGGAAATATATTTAATACTTTTGTACTATACTTACAATCTACATATTTAAGATTGTTGTTATATAATACACATATTTAATACACATCCATAAACTTTGAAAACTTTTTGTTCCGTCGGCGGGATTCAAACCCGCGACCCCCGGCTTGAGCTACAAACAGCCCACCAACTGAGCCACAGAGGTCGTCAAAATAATATATTATAGTAAGCACTTATTTATCATAGTTATTTATATTATGCTTAATGCTACAAACTTCAAATCTACGAAAGTTTATATAAAAAAAAACATTTTATTTCCTTTTATATTATTTATTATTCAAACAAATGTAGCTCCAAGATTATAAATTGTGGCAACCGAGCAAACTTATCTGCGTTATTGTTTTCGTCAAACATTTGCTATACAAAATATTATTCCCAGGGGATTGCCTTCATCGAAATGTTCCTTACTTTTCACTGTAATGTTGTACCCATCGTTCATCGTTTCAAAAATCATAACATCAATGCTCCATATCTATTTGCGTCACAATGAATTAATGATGGACGTACAAGTAAAAAACAAGTACATACGAGTATGTTTCTTCATTTTAGGTGCACTTGGTATAGAGTCATAATATTTCGAACGTCGTGGCATGTTGAACTGCAGCTAATATTAATTATTATGAATTAGCACCCTATGTTCTATGGATTGATTCTTGTCTTTAGTTGTCTTCGTTTTCAAGAATTTCCGTTTTCAAGCCGTTGATTTCAAGATATTATGTTCGTATGATTGATTCTCGTCTTTAGAAAAAAAAATCATGCAGGTAAATAGCACGATTTTACCATAAACGTTTCTATAAAGTTTCGTAATAACGTTTAACAATTTCTTTGTGTGCCAGCATAAATCAATTTGGTCATCCTCATTATGCCTCAAGGAGTAGGAGGCAAATGACGATTTCCTCTAAAGTTGCGTCATTGTTTTGATGAAGCGATGGACTACTGTCTAACAATACATATATTATAATACTGTATAATAATATTGCTTTATTGGTTACTCAATATTTATCTAAATTTGAGTTTACTTACTCCTAACAAAAATTGAGGCTGACATTTTGGTATAATAGTTGTTACAGTAATTTCTCTACATCTAGATTCTAGATGAAAATAGTATCTAAAATCTTCAAAAAGCTTCAAGATGACTCGCTAACGACTTGCTCCTAATTTTAGGAGGATTAATTAAATTTAGGAGGAACAGTTTCCTTTTATTCATTTCAGAGTACTTAGCATTATTCTCCTCAACTCTCAACAAACGGTTGAAGGCGAAGATAACTTTTGAGAGTAAATATCAAAATAATATAACTCGCAAAGTAAGCACTTTCATATGGAGTACAGTGGCGCCATCTTTGTTTATGCCGGCCGGGGCTTGTTTTTGATATGAAAACCGTTTTCCGACAAATAAATAATAGAACGTCAGTCGGATGCTGGCGTAGCAACTAATGTGTCTTTTTCATGGATACGGTACTCATTATTTGTAGCCATAATACACTGTTTGTTACAAGTTTATGGGACACATTATTATAATTGGAGCAGCTTTTTGCTCCTATTATGTGGAGTATTGAAACACCTGCAACGTCCCAGTTAGTGTACGCTCCCATTTGCTGTGCTTTAGGTTATTTTTATTTATTTTCCTTGAAGCCTTGTAATAGATTTAAACCGATGAAGCCAATCGGTGCTCAAGTGCTATTTTGACTCGAAGTAGCAAAGTATTTTATTTTTTCTATACTCCGTAGAATACGCTTAAAACCTTTGTCCGGCGGTTTTTCATTGGCTCATTATTTCTATTACGTAGGTTATTTTAACATGTCACTGTTACTCAAACGTCGCTCAATGAAATCTAGGAATTTGACTCCTAAACCGAGCGAGGCGATGCGATGAGGAAGTGTTCCCGCAAGGCTAATGAAACTTTGTGAAACCGACACGAGACCGAGCTCGTTCGGAGCCGAGTGCCGACAATGTCGAGCAGATGACGCCCGAACGAATCTCAATATCTAGCATATGGTATGAATATTTAGAGCGAGAGAACGCAACGTGCGTTTCTCTGCACGGTTATAAGACATCCGAAATAGATTGTGCGAACGGGGTTACGCGCACCTGTTATTTAGCTTTCGGATTGCGTGGTGGGGGTGTGGGGGAGGGCCGGGATTCATTAATAATGGCTTGCAATGAGACGCTCTTATTTACGAGCTCCGGAGTCGCACCGCAAGCGACTGTTTGCTCTCGAATCCTATGTCAATTTGTAATTGGGTTTTAATACGATGATAACATATCTGTTATTAGTTACAGACGTCTTTTTAGAATTTATCGTTTCAGTGATCTTCCATTTCTACGTCATTTATTTTTATTGTCCTTGAAAATCTCCAAATAATCTTTGTTAATGTTACCGATAGAGAAGTAATCTCTTCCAAACGTGGAACTCCTCTCGTGGCGAGCCAGCAAAAATGTGTCACTTTTAAAATGGAAATACCCACTAATCCTCTAATCACGTTCCGATTCATACGTTCGTCATATTTGGGCGGCTTTCAATGGGCTTAATAACATTTGGACACGATCGAATTGATTGGATATTTTCAGTAAAAGGTAATCACCCGGTGGAGGGGGAGGCGGGCGTTGTAAGGTAAATCGGATCTATTGTTGTCGTAGTCGTGCTGCTGCTCCGACAATAGCGGACAAAAAACTTAGTTGACTAAAATAAATTAAAAATTGGACCGATTCCGTTGAATTAACACAAAAACGCGACGGATACGGAGCGCGTGATGGAATGTTTTATGTACAAGTAATGATTTAACTCGTTCATAGAATATTTTTTGGGTCCCGGAATTCAAAACGACTTACCGAATATAGATGACAATAAGTATTATTATATAATTTATATAGTTATAAGCGACTAACTTAGTTTCCTGCTCTATTTTCTTATAAGTACTTTGTCTAGTTTAAGTAATTATTATTTAGAGATCATGATTTTGAAAGTTTTAACGCTTAAACACACAAGTCTTTCTTCTTTCTCTTTTGTACTCTTTTCCAAATTGAGTAAGGTTTTACAAGAGCTTTGTGTTTATAACTAATATTCTATAATATTAACAGTCAAGGTTAATTGACAAAATATAAGTTTGGGTTGTTATCAATATCAGAATACATACATATTTCAGCTTAGAATCTGCAGCGTCGAATGTTCAATGCGATGATTTGCTGTAATAAACAGCGGGGCTAAAATGGTCGCTTTGAAGAATCATGATATGAATCATAATATGATTCATTTTTCTAAAATCGCAAAATGCAACTCTGCTTGCAATTCATTTCTGTATTTTTGTACTGATTTGACATTTGTCAGTTTGACAGTTTTGAAAATTCATTTGCTGAATTGATTGAGATTTGAGAGAAATTGCTAAATGTGACCATTTTAGCCCCGCAGGTCTATTGTAGCCCGAACGATTATATTAATATGACTCACTGCTTTTTACAATACATCGATTACGTTACACTCTTTCACAGGCTTTTATTGGTTACCTTGATAATTATTAAGCTGGCGTCTATTTTTAGAATGGTTTTTGTAATTAAAAGGGTTTAGGAAATATTTTTACTTGTAACAATAATTTTAAATAGTACTAAATTATTTTATCGTTTCAAAACGTTCACGGAAAATCTACCTACACTTGGAAATGAAATCACGTCACGCTCGAATCACAAAGAAGCTCTCCGTAGCTTCTCCGGCTTTTCCGACTCCTTATGCATAGCCCCGGTCAAGGTTCTGCAGATCGATAGTCCGAAACGGTACTGCTGGAATTCTTAATGGCATGCCTTTGTAATATTTCACGCTTTTCCGCGTGTCAGGCGAACAACCCTAATCTGATAAATAAACCTTCAGTCTCAACATATCGATGTCGAAAGTCAAACAACATATCCAAAGGAACTTACGACATAGCTACAAAAATGGATCGAATAAATAGTAGCGATCTGTAATAATTGTGTATACAATCCAGGGTTGCCGTTGTAGTCGCTCGTGAATTTTTCTGTGTCAGTCTAACAATTTGTACGAGGAATCTCGTGCAGTCGCCAACCCTGGCATGAGCAATGCTGGACGCGGCTTTATGATGAGGTAAGCGACCTTACAGCCACTTAACACAATGTACTCGGCACTCAGTGCGTTTCTTATTGCCTAAATTGTAATTTGTTTGACCGCACTAGATCTAGCCGCTCTTGGTCATTGCCAAATGTCCTACATTGTTTCCGCTTGAAATAAAAAAATATCCTTTTTTGATAACTGCACAAGTGCACACAGAGTTTATTCATAAATTAAACGAAGCTTGGGTTCTGTTTCACCACTTTCTGGTAAAGTGCCGAATAGGCTATTCACAATTTTTTGATAGATTTTCCATACTTGATCTGTCAAGTTAATTGGTGGATAGCCTATTCGTCACTTATTAGGAAGTAGTGAAACAGGCTCTAAAAGTGTTTTATACTGGTAGGTAGAAATTTTGCGGATAACTTATTAGTTACTATCCATTTACTGGACACTTTTCTACAAGTGCACGAGCAATACTTTTTTAAACTGCAAGGAATGTTACGAGGATGTAATATTAGCCGAGAATAAATATCAATAGATGGCCAATACGAGTGTTTCATTTCCGTGGCCGCGTCACCGTGCCGGAACCCAATTCAGTACGTGGATGATCACTGGCAGAGCGTTCGCTGCCAGGCCGGGGCGGAAATCTGTTCACTGATATCGCGATACCTGGACGTATTTCGATGGGGCTTTGTTGTTTTGTGCCATATCATCGTTGGCCTTTGGGCTTTACATCTCCCAATCACATTCGAAAAATGATCCCTTTGGATCCCACTTCTGAAAATATAGGTAGGTACGACCACAAACGTAACCAAAAAAATTTTTTGATTATCTTTTCGTTGAAGTATTTATTAGATTAGAGGTGTACCAAGTGCCAAAATACCTGTGTGCCAAGAACATCAAGAAACTAATTCGTAAATGCAAAGGTTTTTAAATTTTTGCAAGAAATGCCCCATTCACCTTTAAAAGAAGAAAAATATATATTCAATATACTGACTGCACGGATTCCCGAACAGAAAATTGTCTGGCGCTGGGATTTGGACATCCGACTTGTCAATATTACTTTAGTAGTTGCAAAGTGTGAATATTTTTAAAAGGGAAGCCGCTTCGGAATTCTGTCGTGTGAGCATAAGCTGCTAGGATCGATTTATTTGTTTAGTATTAAAACGTACATAGATGCATTTTAGGTGTGATTTTTGTGAGGAAGTCTAGGAGACTCTGTAAAAATTTAGTTTACTGCATTATCCTTATTTTCATAAACGGAAAGTCGAAAGTCGATCCGACATTTAAAACAGATCATCGCTCATGATGACGGCCGAACAAAACGAATCCTCCGATCCAGATTATCTTTTTAGATTCGGTTTTCGTTACAATAGTCCGGGAGCTCGGGTATCTGAAACTAAATACGATTACGAAACGTTCTGAAGTAGATGAAGCGAGTTAATTAACGTTTATGCAGAGTCATCAAACGGGTACGGGGTACATGGCTCCGATCGGGCCCAGGAGCGCGACTCCGCTTCACCGCTTTTAATTAAACGCCAGAACAGCCGTGCGAGAGATCCATGCATTACGTCAAACATTCGCTACCTAATTATAATCAGCCGTTGATACGTTCGATACGAGCGCAATTGATGCTTAATCGAATTAAATATTTAGAGCAGCCGTTAAGTGATTTCGCCTTTACGTTTCTGCTCTGATTGAAATACGTATTGTTAGTGTATTAAGGTAATTTCAGATAATATTCGTGCTTACGGGGTGGATTTATGATTCCAGATTTGATTTTGTACTTGTTTATATTTACGAATGTTGTTGTAAATTCAGATTACAACTGAAATAAAGAAACTTAGTCCTTTACTCCTCTTATTACATTCATAATTAAAAAACTTTCATCAGAGATTACATACAATAAGACCGTTTTAGTTCCATGCGACAAGCTACATAGTACACGTTAAAGGATCTGATTAAAAGTCACAATTTTAATTAAGATTTTAAAAGTTTCATAGTAATACGAGCATAAAAGTGTTTGTACAAGCTGGGTGCTTATTGAAACATTTTAATTAATTTTAGCTATCCTCCGAAATGACCTTTAATTTTCCGAGAGAGATGCAACCCTTACGGATGGAGGTACTGAATGGATGTGCATTTTAAGTGTACATTTTGCAAAAACGACGTATCTTAGCTATCTCTGTTAATCAAAAGCACAAAATGATGGAAGTAATAATATTTAAAAAAAAATAGTACTCGTTTTTAATTTAGTAAGGCGGACTTGCACAGATCTGAGTTAAACATCATGTCATCTCTATCACTCACTTGGTGAGTGACATATATGACATGATATTTAACTCAGAGTTAACTTTAACTCAGATCTGCGCAAGTGGGCCTTAGAGTAGCGTAAGAGCGACTTAAAGTCTCCTTAGTTAAATAAAGAAAAGCGGTAGATAAAACCCGAATAGTGGTCCGCGAACTCAATAAAATGCTTTTTACACTGTAATAAAAGCGTTGAATTTTATTGAAGTGTGTCGGCCTAACTACCCGATGCGAAAAAAGAGCAACAAATAAATCACAAATGACGCCTTCGTGCTCCCAGCTTGTGGAGCCAATTACGACGATGCGCTTGAAGGAAGCCAGAGTTTCTAAATTCTCGGTATATTTAATTTACCCCGATTGTACGGATGTGGATTAAATTGTGGTTAAGGTATCTTTCCGCCTTTGTTTTTACTCTTCGCGCGTTTCGTTACACATACTCTTTGCTTAATGCCATTATAATGTTTCTAAGATATGTTTTCGAAATTGAATTTTATTTATTTATTTGTTACCTACCACAACAGATAACAATACATAATATTAATAGTTTATATTGTTTAACTATCAACTCTTCGAGTATCTTGCCTTGTTAGGTGAGCAATAAAAAACGTTCTACCAAAATGAAAGAAGGTATTTTGTACAAATAGGTAAAGGACAGACATAATATAATAGTAAGTATTTATTACAAACGCATGGTAGTATCAGGTAGGTAGTGTATTATAAATATTTATTTATAACAAGTTTTTCACTACCTACCTCACACTACCATGTCTAAAATCATACAAATTATTATTAGTGCAGTTTTGTCCTTTGTGTAGGTACCGTAAATTCAATTGCACTTAAACGGTTTACATAATTTTTAAAAGGGTGTAAATTGTAAAATGTGTTTATGTACCTATTTACAAATAGATAACTAAATTTCACTACGTAGATTACGTTGTAATTACCACGAGAAACGCGTTTTAATATTTGAACTACGTTTGTTGTTCCCGGAATCTCCGTAAGACTTAAGTCTACTGAGGATGAATATTTAATCCGTATCGTAACCTCTACATGAAATCAAGTTAGAGGTAACAACTAACAATGAATCTTGAGAAAAGCTTAAGTAATTACATTATTATATTGAACTTGACTGCTTTTTTAAAATAACTTGCTTTCAAATTCAAAGGTTTTTAACCGTTCGATATCTCACCAACACTTTTGACTGTATATGTTACCGTTAGAATGCAGAATACGTTAAAGTACATATTACCTAGGTAATCTGCAGATTCCTTGATACCATCCGTTAAACTGTGAAATTTAAATAAAAAAGGCTGATATTTGCACTTTAACTAGTTAGTTTCGTTGGTTAGTTTGCATTCTTTTTCTTCGTAAAAGTCCTAAGAACTTTAACTAACGCTTGTCAACCTTATGCCCATTTTCACCAACCACACCTAAAATTTAGGTCTCCCTTAAGCCAATATTCCAAGTTTTGTTCTTGATGAATTGAAAACCCCGACGTTTATTTGAAATAAAACAAACTGTATGCGATTCATCCGTCAAACCATTAGGTGACGTTTATAATTTACGGGATGGATTGATGACCCCGTACACTTAGGTGACGTATGTGGCGACGACGACGGTTGCCTTGACAATGAATCTGTTATAGAATGGCCGTCTGATATTTTACTTGTAAAATAGCGAACTCCCATAATTAACTTACATATTTATCACAAACCTTCCTCTTTAATCACTCTATCTATTAAGGCGCTATATCGAAAGTAATTTTACCGCAAGGGCAATTTTATATTTAATATGTATGACTATAAAGTCGTGAATACGCTGCGGCCAGAAGCTATCGGCTCGCTCGGAAAACATGCGAAAAAACTTAATTATAATCATTTAAAAAATAACTAGGAGCATTTAAGCAAAATGCTTCTATACGATTTTGAGTTGCAAATGTGTCTATCAATTAGACTAATTTCCTACAATACATCTATTTTCGTTTAGAAATAATCTTCAAATTTCGTATTTTTAAGAGGTCATTTCGAAAATTAAATGTATCGAGGCAAAATACATTAGTCGTGTTTCTAGTTCTTCTCAAACCTAGATAAGGCTGTGAAGATATGTATATCTCATTACCAGATTTGTAACATTTCTGAGGGTCCTATAGTATTACGTCAAAAAGGACAGTTTTTTCAATATAGCGCCTTAAAGAAAACCGCAATTAAAGGGAACAAAGGGACATGAGGACAGAAAAAGCGACTTTGTTTTATACTATGTAGTTTTAAACGTCACCTTAGAGTGACGGGGTTGTCAATTCATGAAGAACAAAACTTGGAATATTGGCTTAAGGGACCCCTAAATTTTAGGGGTTGTTGGTGAAAACGGGCATAAGACTGTTGTTGTATTGGTTGATTTTTTCTAAGTAAGTAACATTTTACTTTAAATTTAATAACTTATTCCTTTGTTTATTTCCAAAAAAATGTATTCAACAATTCTCTACGATTAAATAACACGTTTTATTAAAACAAGAACCTGTTTTATGTAATTTAATGACAACAGAATAAACTTTTTGCACTTTAACTGACTCACAAAGATAATCTGCAGTCTAACTGGTTTACGCATATTAACGGTAACATAATATACATAAAAATCCTATTTATGTGTAAACATGGTGATTTTAATATCCACAGAGTTTAAAAGATTCGCTTCCTTGTTAAATGTTTATGAGAACACTTGAATATTTAAAATACTGACACTCTTGGGGGATTAGGGAAATTTGTTCCGGCAATAAAATATGAGCAAACCTTCGTTTGACGCCGATGATGTACTTTTACTAAAAATGTTTATGTTGCGATAAAGATTAGAATTTCCGAATAGTCACAATTTTTTACTTCAACAGCTTTGAAGTCGAAGGCTCAAGCTAGGCTAAAAAATTTCATAGAAAAGTATTATTATTAAGTACGTAAATAACTGTGTGATGTGTCTCAAAAGAATTAACATTCAATACAATAATAATTAAGTAAATATACAAATAAAAATTGTAGAGCGATTGTTCGTTTCCGGCTCGTTGCGGTCGCAGAAATGCTTAGCAACGTTATTTGTATAAATCTGACACAGGTAACACAGATATAATAAAATTTGAAAACGGCAAAGTAGGTCAGATCACAATTGAATAGAGGCGACACAAAAACTGTATGAATAAGTTATTTGAGGTGATGTCATGACGTATTTGTAGATGTTCCGTACAGCTTTAGCGAATGCAGGAAGTCGGACGCGTGCGCAGTAAAGTGATGAGAGGATGAACTGCGTGGGTGCACCCCCGCCAGCTTTTTATTGCCCACCAACTGACTCAATGGCTAGGAGCGAAGATGCCTTTTGCCAATTGCCTTATTGATTATAATAATTTGAGTGAATTGAAAATGAATTTAGGTCTAAGTTCTAACCGAAGATTAAAATCACAGATTTATTGAAATCATAATATTTGCACAGGATTGAAGACTGAGCTATAAGTTATCTAAAATCAGAAAACAGAAATTTGACAGGCATTTTTAGGGTTCCGTACCCAAAGGGTAAAAACGGGACCCTATTACAGAGACTTCGATGTCTGTCCGTCTGTCTCCAGGCTGTAAGTTGTAACTCAAGAATGGTAATAGCTAGAGAGTTGAAATTTTTACAGATTATGTATTTCTGTTGCCGCTATAAAAAACAAATACAGTGTAAACTCCATGTAACGTCACTCTATTTAACGACAAACTCTCTAAAGCGTCAAAACCATTTGACTTATGTTGGTTTAGCTTTTCTACTATACAATGATACACTCTACATAACATCACACCCACTTTTTTTTTTTTTATAATATCCTCCCCCTAACATTATCAGGGCTCGTTAATTCACAATACAATATTCAAATTAATATTACAAATAAAATTTCTAAAATTAAATACAGTGTCAATAGTAAAAATAAATCAATAAAATAGCGGCATGATACAAAAACTATCCTAATATCACAGCTGTTAACCTATCAATAGAACCTAATTAGTATCACATATTATAATATTGCTATTTCTCTTATAAACTACACCCACGATCTTCCTGCAAAAAGCTAAGAAGATGTCCCTTTTTCCCTCCCAGGATGGATGGCAGATTCTCACCCGTCATCGATGTGCCCAACTTTTGCTCAATATATTTGCTAGCAAAAATTGGACACTCGAGTAGCAGGTGAGGAACCGTCTCCTCGACTCCGGGCTGACACAGACACGACGGATCCTCCTTTAGCTTGAATCTGTTCAAGTAGAAGGCGAATCCGCCGTGGCCGGTCAGTATCTGCGTGGTGTAAGGTGTAATGTCTATCTTTTTGACTATTTTATATGCAGCAGCAGCGCTGGGAATAAGAGCTTCGTGACTCCGGCCGTCCCTCCTACCTCATATCTCCTGTCCCATTCCTCAATCGTATCCTCTCTTAAAATACGCTTGACTTGATTGTTATCCTAGCCCGCAATAAACTTGATTTTCGGCATCATGCATACAGAACTTTCTAAGAAATTCGTTCTTTTGTTTACAAATTGAGATTGTGCACGTGTAGGCTGTCTTAGACCCTAACTAATAATAATGAGTCATAGATTATTATCTATTCGTTATCATATTCTCAGTTGAACATAAACTTTCAAACTGTAAATACGGTTAGTAAAAGAAAATCACTGTAAAATATTGATGAAAAAGTATTGATTTTTCTTCTCTCCACTCTCTTTAACGGCCACTCTATATAACGTCATAAAATGCACAGTCCCTTCAGTGTCGTTATATAGAGTATACTGTACTAAAAACAAAATAAATTTAATATTTAATCCGGCTCCCATACAACAAACGTGATTTTTCAAACATTTTTTGCTCGGTATCAATGATGACAACAGGTAGGCACTAGAAATTTTCACAAGAGCCTTAATTATGTGTACTTTAATAATTAATAATAATCTTATATATAAAATTCTCGTGTCACAATGTTAGTCCACGAACTCCTCCGAACTGGCTTTACTGATTTTGACCAAATTTTAAATGCATATTCAGTAGGTCTGAGAATGGGCTACTGGGTACTTTATCTATCTATACTTATTATAAAACAAAGTCGCTTTTTTCCCTCATGTCCTTTTGTTCCCTTTAATCTTTAAAACTACGCAACAGACTTTGATGATTCTTTCAGTGTTAGATAGCCCATTTATCGAGGATGGTTATAGGCTATATTTTATCACGCTAAGACTAATAGGAGCGAAGAAATAGAGGAAAATGTGGAAGAAACGGGGAATTTTTTTTGCGACGGGATAGCGATCGACGTTGCCATGGCGACATACTTATTTAGTCACTCCAATAAAATAATATGGGCGAAATACTTTATATTATGACAAAGCGTTGCCGGGACAGCTAGTATTTAAATAAAATAAACATTTAAGAGGGGCTCCCATACAAAAAACACAATTTTTGGCCTATTTTTTGCTCTATAACGGTACGGAACCCTTCGTGCGCGAGTCCGACTCGCGCTTGGCCGATTATTTTTCTAAAATCACTCCAAATAGAAAAATATTAAATTCAGTTGTCGAGGTATTTTTAGATAATATTATGTCAGTTACGTTGAAAATACTATGCTTACCTAAATAATGTAATACGAAATATTTTTGTGCTACAACATAACATGTTGGTGCTATGAAGTTTCAGTTCACAAAAAGCATTTTTCAGTGATTATTTCCAAACAAACTTGATTTTTGGTGATTTCAAGATCGAAAGTAGAGTCACATTAGGATTTGACCCACCTTCATTTTTTTGCAATTGTGCCTTCTGTGACTTGCGAGGACTATCGCTAGCGCAAAACATCGAGCTCTACCTACATTTGGAACACAAAGTAATTGGCATTAAATAAAACATTTTCTAATAAAAACTGCTCCAAAGGCGTTTTTATGCATGTTTTATGTGTATCAGCATGCTACATGTGACTGCAGCGATTGGCCGCCGCCGCTGTGTGTAGACTGTAGCGTGATGTGGTTCGCTCGTGTGCGGCGTGGGACGGAACTGTGCATTTTTTGCGGATAATATAAGACGAACCGCAGCGGGTCGTCGAACTTTTTCGCTCGTCTCGAGGACATCGAAACGTTCAACGAAGCGCATCGCTCGCATTGTTACAATTAAAATGTTTCATCAAACCATATAAAATGATATATTAATATTAATACACTCTTTACCTAGCAAAAACACGTGTAACCGGCCGGGTAATCACTTATTTTGTAATAGACGATCGTTACTGAAAATGAATCGTTAAAATAAGAAATGCTCTTAAAATATAATTAAAGCGTATAATTAGTGTTGTGTGTACGGTTAGTGAACAGATAAAATGGACGGCGTAGTGCGGTACATGTGTCGATATCATTGCCCTCTTTTTGGTACAAAAAGAAACGTTTGAACACGCAGACCGGCTATGTGTTGCACATTTTACACGATTTTCAGACAAGAATGTATTTCGATTTGCTCAATTACTGCTTTCTACACTAAAAAATATAATGACTTCTGTGTAATATCACCGCTCATAAGAAACCGCAATATCTCTCTGAATGTATGTTTGCTCTAAATCTTGTGCGTTTCTAAATGGTTTTTAAGCTAAGAATTGATGACTCGAGACATCAGCGTCGTTCTAGGTCAAACATAAGTATCTAAGTAGGTATAGGTACATAGTACGACTAGTCATTGAACCGTGTTGTGTGATATTGATAAAACACGAGTGACGAATTTAGAACTTTCTTTTACCGGGGCTGTTCACACACGAGATAGATATTATAGTCGGGACATTATAATGGGCCACATTTGACAGTTCATCAAAATTGTACCAGGCAACCTTGTAGCGACGTACATAAAAAATAAATATTTTCGTTTTGTTATAACTGCACAATTGGTTAACTTTTTTCAATTACGATTGCATATTTATTGTAAATATGACCGATACGAATTATTTAACGATTTGCTTTTACTGATAAACAATTCTAAATGTAATAAACAAATTCTGATCTTAATAATTGCACGTCGTTACAATGTTACGTCAGCTGACCTTTTTTCTTTTTAAACTCTAGGGAAGTTACCCTAAAAATCGAAAGCGAATAAATAGTATCGATGCATTGATTACTTGTAACGAAATATCCCCATAAATTAATAACCACGTTGTGAAAAGTAACACATATTTATGTGAAATGAATAATGATAATACTACATTTAACAGTTTTTATAATTCAAGCGAATAAATGCATTTTTTTTTTTTTTTGTAAATTATGTACTTGTCTTATTTTGCTCCTTGAATTTGCAAAAGAAAAAGTAATAACGGGACAGGAGTTTGTTTCAAACGTATAAAATTCAAATATTTTATTTCAAGTCGCGTATCGATTTATTCGTTTTGGTCGATGTTTTTACGCAGCTCACCTCACTTATGGAGATTAATCTGACAGATGTCAAATGTGGCCTATTAAAATGCCTCGACTGTAAGGTAATTCTGTAATTAAATTAAAACAAAATTTGATGCTTTGTGGCTGCCCACGGCAATAAAAATTTTTATTACGAAATTCTCTGAAACTGCTCAAGGAAAATAACCAGAAATAATAATTATCGTAAGCAATATGCTGCGTAACTGTCATCTATAAAATTTGGTAATAGCATATTACTTGTTCTAGTGCCAAATCTGAATATTATTCGATGCCAATTTTTGAGACTGTATAAGAATTAATTAAATATGAAGATCTATTAGCAACATTTTGAACGCAGTTTACTCGTAAGTCGTATCCAAAAAACGAATGACAAAAATTATAAAAATCCTAATTACCTCGCTCGCGCTGCCACGTCTTAAGGGGCCGGGTTACCCTCGAAATTCTCATACATACGTAATACCAAAATCATTTTGTCATACGAAAATATTTAACATGTTTGAGTTATTTTTCAGCTTAAAATAGTAATTACCTAGGTTCCTGTACAAAAATTAACTTCAAAATATTTAAACACTAAAAAAAATTTTTTGTGTATAAATTTTTTTCACTAAATTTACTACTAGATATTTAAACACTAAAAAATAGAGTAAAACACTAAA
The DNA here is from genome assembly GCA_905333045.1 of Lysandra bellargus. Classification (NCBI taxonomy): domain Eukaryota; kingdom Metazoa; phylum Arthropoda; class Insecta; order Lepidoptera; family Lycaenidae; genus Lysandra; species Lysandra bellargus. Next base: position 9,730,781 of record HG995349.1, read on the forward strand.
AAGTACATAAATAAATAGTAAATTTACTACAAAATATTTAAATACTAAAAAATATTTTTTAGAGTTGAAATATTTAGTAGTAAATTTACTATTTATTTATATATTTTTTAGTGTTTTACTCTATTTTTTAGTGTTTAAATATTTTGAAGTTAATTTTTGTACAGGAACCTATGTAATTACTATTTTAAGCTGAAAAATAACTCAAACATGTTAAATATTTTCGTATGACAAAATGATTTTGGTATTACGTATGTATGAGAATTTCGAGGGTAGCCCGGGCTCTTAAAAGATATGCTCCTTATCTCTCTTTTACTTCTTTCCTGACTGAGTTTATATATGATATTATATGATATTTTGTAAGTTAATTTACAAAATAATAAATGAAAAATAGCTAGACAACAACGCTAACTATATAAATGAGCTTTAAGATGTCACGCTCCGGAGAGCGTAACACAAAGGCGAGCCACCTCCATGTGTCTTTGTGACTCGCCCAGCTTGCGCCACGACTTACGGCGATCTTTAAGGTGACGCTGCGTTAAAGTAAGAAACCGTGTTGGATATGTTTTAGATTGCTTGTTTTCTATGAGAGGCTGGGCCGGCCTCTCATAGAAAACAAGCAATAGAACAGCAAAAAATGGAAAGGGCGTAAGTGACAAAATGGTTTTTGTCGCGTAATTTAAAAACTATAAATACATTTCACATAAGCTATGCACATATTAAAGTGTATGCTTCAACCAATTTATGTACAAATTTTGGAACCTTAAATCATTCTCCTCTCTTGGAAAAATAGGAATCCCTTTTTTTACAGAGGTCTTTTCGATTGATAATTCTGTGTTATAAAAGTTGTCCAAACGTGTTATGCTATGGGCAATTCAAAGACAAAGACATGATGAATACTGACAATGAACTTTAGTTTCTTAGCTTTAGTCATTGCTGAGAAAAATCGGCATTGCTACAGCCAAATTATCAAGGCGTCGCCTTAAGCGATCATTCTCAATTTAGTGCAAAACTTCAAATATTTCCAAACAGTTCGCGTTAAGGATTGCTGCGGTGCATTTCTAGCTTTGTGGTCGCGACCGATACTCCTCAACTTCGTACCCCCGTCCTGTCTGATTTCTTGATATCTTCGTTTTCTATTCTGTTTGTGTGGGCTCCCGGCTAGCACGTTACTCCCTGCACTTCGAGTAGGCGGGCTGGCGAAACCACTTTATGTTTGGTTACATAGATAAAGTAAAATTAATGTAAAATGGATATATCATTTTCGCCTGAAGATATTTTATAAAATTTTTTAGTGGCAGCGGTAGGAATTTGAAGAACACTTTTTATAACATAACTAGCGACCCGCCTCGGCGTCGCACGGGTATAAAATATATAGCCACTGAATAAATGATTAAAATTGATAGCCTATGATCCTTCACATGGTCTACTTCTTATATTCTGTGCCAAATAACATAAAAAATGCTCCAGTAGTTCGCGAGATAAGCCCTTTCAAATAATTTCCCCCGTTTTTTCCACATTCTCCTATTAGTCTTAGCGTGATAAAATATAGCCTATAGCCTTCCTCAGTAAATGGGCTCTCTAACACTGACAAAATTTTTCAAATCGGACCAGTAGTTCCTGAAATTAGCGCGTTCAAGTGAGCCCTTTCAAATAATTTTCCCCGTTTTTTCCACATTTTCCTCTATTTCTTCGCTCCTATTAGTCTTAACTCTTAGCGTGATAAAATATAGCCTATAGCCTTCCTCGATAAATGAGCTATCTAACGCTGAAAGAATCATCAAAATCCGTTGCGTAGTTTTAAAGATTAAAGGGAACAAAGGGACATGAGGGAAAAAAGCGACTTTGTTTTATAATAAGACGTATAGATAGATAAAGTACCCAGCAGCCGATTCTCAGACCTACTGAATATGCATTTAAAATTTGGTCAAAATCAGTAAAGCCAGTTCGGAGGAGTTCGTGGGCTAACATTGTGACACGAGAATTTTATATATAAGATTATTATTAATTATTAAAGTACACTTGTTTTATAATATGTATAGATAATATTGGTTTAAAACTTAGGTGTTACTAAAATGAGTTCACGAATTATAAATTCTAAGGACTCAATAATAAAATAATGTAAGTGTATTTACTAGTAAAGTGAACCATTTGTTTTAGGGGCTGGTTATGCCAATTTTATATCGTGTGCATAATATTGCAAAGCGGTCGTCGGTTGTCCTCGGGCAGGTCACGCGCCAAACAAAAACTTGTTTTCCAGCGCACTTTCACCGGGCTTCGTCTGCGCCCGCGCAGCCCCGCGCTGCCGGGGGCGCCGGTCTCGCTGTGGCTGTGCCGTATGCCCTGTCTCTTTCTAGCGTGCGCCCCTTGTGTCCTTTAAAATAATGCAGTCGCTTAAATCATTTTATGCAACGCGTGCTTCGTGCATTTAAAACATTATTTCAGAACTCTACATATTCTCTACCAAATTTACGAACGTCCTATAATTAAGAAGTGAATTGTTGATTAGTTATTAAGTGGCTAACTCGTTCTATTGATTAATATCCTACCGATTAAAGTTTCCTTAATTAAAAGGACGTAATTCAATAGACGACGTTTCCGTCGCCTGTCGCTACACTAACTCGTTATGTGTTCGCCAAAGTTTTCGTAATGGTGGACCTTATAACATTGAACACATTGACCGGCTAAAACTTGACACAATCAACGGGGCGGGCGGAAGTGTGGCAGTGGCGAAAAGCTCGCAACTGCACGAGGAGAAAGGAAGCGGTGCGCCGCGCGGCGTGATAAGGCAGCCAGCCGGCTGGCGTCGGGGGGGTGCAGCGCGGGGTGCGGGGCGACGGCGCGGGGCGCGCGGTGCGGGGTGCGCGCGCACCGACACCCCGCGCCGCGCCACTCGCCACCCGTCAGTCGCCCGCCGACTCCCGCTTGTGCTTGTGTGACTCGCGCCGCTCCGTGCACCGCACTCGTGCTCCGAACACGACGCGTGCCGCCCAACCGTGGCCGCGAACGCGACCTCTCCGCTCCCGGCGAATCGTTTCTCCCAATTTACGTGCGACTTGCTATGATTTGACTTTTGGACGTTTACGCTCCCTTACCCGGCTTGTTTATCCCTCATCATGTAAGTGTTGCTCATTATATTATAAACCTCGAATTCGGAACTCGCGTCGAAGTGTGCATCGTGAAAGTTTGTGACGGGTTGTGTAATTTATTTGCGGTGGATATTTTGCGGGGCGTCATGCGCCGAAGTGATCGTATCAGTGGTTCTCGTCGAGTAAGGCGAATTCCGAATTTCGATGGAAATTGTAGGCTAGCCGAAGCGATCGGCTCGCAGCGTGGTCGCGCGGGCTGGTGCCGGTCGCTCCGGCGTGCACGATGCGTCGCCCCCGCATGAGAGCTTTCGCATATTAGGTGATAGCGTGCTCGGCGCCCGCTGCTCGTGCCCGCTGCCAGTGCCCGGTGGCGTGCGCGTAGCGCTAGTACTACTGCCCGAAAGAACGGAGCTTCCAGCTCTACATTGTTACATGAAACCAGTTAATTTGTATATTTCATCGAAAAAGGGTAAAAAATTACACTATTCATCGTAAAACTCAAGCAAAGTAAGTTTTCGTGTTTCCTTTTAAAATATTTAAATCTCGAAACGTAGAATCATAAAAATATTATGAATCACATTTAATCTCTATCTCAAGTGCATAAAGATCTTTATTTCTTCATTTTTTAAATCGTATCTTAAGTCCTTTTGAAGTCCTTTTGATATGATCTAAATAATTATAAAATTGCATAAGTTTTCATAAGTTGCATAAATGCCTTCTTTGTTATCATAGTGATTAGATTTTATGTTTTAAAGTATTAGAAGGTTGTCCATTAAAACATAGTCACTTAAGTCGTTCTTAATATCACGGCCATAATCACGGCTACAAAATTGATGACTTCATCTTTATGACCATTTAGAGACGTTAAAAGCTATTTTTTTAATTCAGCTACACCCACCAGCACCACACGGGTCCTAATAGAATAATCTCGACCTCACATAATAAAACTAACCTAAAAATAAACGTGAAACAATGCCATTTTAAAATGAACATTTGATATGAACAAAGTAAATTACGGTAACGAAACGGCAACAATACGGCACGCTAAATTTATAAGGGAAGCGTGTGTTAAATTTTGAAGTCGGGCTCGGTATATTGCATCGGCTCAGCTTTACAATGATTTGTTTGCAATGTTTCATCCGCGAGGGTAACAGCTGGCTCTACCTGCTCTACAATGAAACGTAAGTCAACAGTCGCCGGTCGCCGGGTTATTGTTGTTCTATTCGGTACATTACATGGAAACATATCGTGCAGAGTTAGACACTTCAATTAGTCTAAATGAAATTGAGTCCGACTCTCGAGCGAAACTCTACGTGGAGCGAGTTTCAAAAACAGACAGCTGTAAGTTTGTAAATTATTATGAGTTGCGACGATCCTCCGCCGCTAATATTCCGCTATCGGAAATGTAATACTTTGTAAAAATAATATCGTGTTTCGAGTTTAAAAGATAAAAAGTGATAAAGACGATAATAAAAGCATAATAAGAAAACATATTATTTTGTCGTTATGCACCTCGGTTTTAGAATATTGGTATTCTCTGCGAATATTATCGTGATATAAAAAATGACAGATGTGTGTCTTTGCGAATGTAACCCTAAAATAAAGTCTTTTAGAAAAGTATTTATTTCGTTCCCGCGAGGACACCGAGACAAGTAAGTAACGAGTTCGGGACTTTTGAAATAACTCGTTCGATACTACCTCGCAGTTTAAAAGAAATTTACAAAATGGTGGCAAAATAAATATCCGTTAAATAGCGCTATCGCAGATTTATTATCTTATCAGTATGAAAATTAAACGGACGTGACACACAAGTCCAGGCCGCAGATTACGGGCGAAATTCATCACTGATAACGCCGCCTGATGGTACCGAAATACCGCACGCCGACAAAATAATGTGCAATGCACACAATGGGAAATTACATACTTTATAATAATATGCAGTACAGTGTACTTTGAAGTTTGACGTTCCTTCTTTTGATGAGAAATTTCAGATGATAGAGCAGGAGATTTATTGGTCGTACTCATGTAGGGACAAAAATTAAAACGATTTTAGTGCAATTCTCATAAAATTACAAATTACAAAAACTTATTATACTTTCACGTTTGTTTAATAAAGCAAATGTGATCACTGATCAGTAACATTATAAGATTAAATTGTAAATGTAGAGACTGGAGACCTAACTAACCAAACCTATGTTACAAATTATACACTACACGACTATTAAAGCTAAATAAATTAATATATTTAACAAAAGGAATATAGAATAACGCTTAAATGACAAATCTCCTAATGGCAAACCTTTGACCTTAAAATGTCTAAAATAAAATACCATTCCCGGAATTCTCTATTATTATCATTTGTCTCGAAACAGAAATGGTAGAAGGAAACATTATTTTCCTGTCTTTTGTTCTCGTTACTTCTTGTATTGTTGTTATGGTGTCGTTTAAACCCGAATTCAACAATAGTTGTGGCTATTGCAGTTTGACAGCTATTTTCTTATGTACAAATTACCTGGTTTAATCTAATCGTTTAGTTAATTTTCGTGTTGTTTAGGGTTTAGTTAATTTTCGTGTTATATTTTATAAAAAATCCGTCATCAATAATTATTATCATTATTGGAGATGTTAGGTATGAAGCCTGAAAATAGATAAACGTTTTTAAAAAATTGCAGAAAATCCATATTTGCCTCTTAGTAAATAATACCACAGGAATTTTCTTGCTAACATTTCCAACGAAATCTTACAAAAAAGCAAAATATCTGCTACAATGACAGATATTTAATAATCTATACTTATTATAAAACAAAGTCGCTTTTTTTCCCTTATGTCCCTTTGTTCCCTTTAATCTTTAAAACTACGCTACAGATTTTGATGATTCTTTCAGTGTTAGATAGCCCATTTATCGAGGATGGTTATAGGCTATATTTTATCACGCTAAGACTAATAAGAGCGAAGAAATAGAGGAAAACGTGGAAAAAACGGGGAAAATTATTTGAAAGGGCTAACTTGAACACGCTAATCTCAGGAACTACTGGACCGATTTGAAAAATTATTTCAGTGTTAGATAGCCCATTCATTGAGGAATGCTATAGGCTATATTTTATCACGCTAAGACTAATAGGAGAATGTGGAAAAAAACGGGGTAAATTATTTGAAAGGGCTTATCTCGCGAACTACTGGAGCGATTTTTATGTTATTTGGCACAGACAAGAAGTAGACCACGTGAAGGATCATAGGCTATCGATTTTGATAATTTTTTCAGTGGCTATATATTTTATACCCGTGCGACGCCGGGGCGGGTCGCTAGTAATTAATACGTAAAAATAAGTAAACGCTTTATATGTGTTCATTTATATAATTATGTATAGTAAATAATATTTGCTTCTCAGAAAAACGTAGCGCATCCATTACAAATATAATATTATATTCTGAGAAAATGAAACTAAGAGGAGTAGGCAGGAAAGTTTCTCAGAAACACCACCAGCTCTATCTAAACATGCTAAAGCACTAGATACAGGTATACAACTAGGGTGGGCTGCACCAACTTACTTTAACTATAACTGTAACTTTAACTATTACTTTAACTATAACTACAGTGCGAAATGTCAAGTCTCTGGTTAAGGACGCCATATTTAACTTTAACCATAACCGTTCATACCTACTTAAATCGACATTTTTTGTGAAAATTAACTGTGCTATAAGAAATATTTTTCCTGTCAATTTTTTCGGATAATAAAAATTTTTATACTCTCAATCCCGTTACTTGTAGCTTAAATAAAAAAACTCAATCAATGTGTCAATTTCTCCTGTCAAAGTTAAGGTTAAAGTTAAAGTTAAAGCTAAATTTAGTCTTAATTATAACCATAACTATAACCATAACTTTAATCTTAACTTTAAGGCGCTATATTGAAAAAACTGTCTTTTTTGACGTAATACTATAGGACCCTCAGAAATGTTATTTTCGATATAGCGCCTTAAGCAAAATGCTTCTATACGATTTTGAGTTGCAAAGGTGTCTATCAATTAGACTAATTTCCTACAATACATCTATTTTCGTTTAAAAATAATTTTCAAATTTCGTATTTTTAAGATGTCATTTCGGAAATAAATGTATCGAGGCAAAATACATTAATCGTGTTTCTAGTTCTTCTCAAACCTAGATAAGGCTATGAAGATATGTATAACTCATTACCAGATTTGTAACATTTCTGAGGGTCCTATAGTATTACGTCAAAAATGACAGTTTTTTCAATATAGCGCCTTAAATGCTCCTAGTTATTTTTTAAATAATTAAAATTACGTTTTCGGTTTTGTCGCATGTTTTCCGAGCGAGCCGATAGCTTCTGGCCGCAGCGTATTCACGACTTTATACTCATACAAATTAAGTATAAAATTTCCCTTGCGGTATAATTTATTTTCGATATATCGCCTTAACTTTAACCACGCATCTGGTGTAAGTTGTAACCCACCCTTAGATTAATTGATAATAAGCAGATGCGGACCATATGCGGACCTACTTAATTTTGTCCGATTATGTCAAGTGGACAGATCATAGGTACCTGTTGACCCATATACTATAATAATGTCGTCAACATAAAATAATTCTACTTTAATTGCTTCAAAATTGACCTGACGTAACTGATGCACCTACATTAAATGTAATATTAGAATCATTAAATTATTTTGGATAAACTTTACATGAACCTCGTCAAAAAAAACATCTTCAGAATAATATAAGGCAAAAAGCCACGTTCCTTCCAAGATTTATAGCGATAGGACGTGCATCTCATTTGTGATTGTTTCTTAAAATGTTTTTCTAAAATGTAGATTTAATGTAGAGCGGGGTACGAGGGGCCGGCAGCGGGCTCGACGTGCTCGCTCGATAAGGCGTGCACATTAACGGCGCTGCAGCGATAGCGGCGGAATCGTGTAATTTGCGCCTCGTAAATTACAAACCGTCGCAAATTTTTCGCCTCTCCTGCTAATTACCAGTCTGCCGGCGTCCCCGGTGCCCGCTTAATGCGCCTCGTACACGTCCCGAATACGGGAGCGCCGGCGATCTCCTCGCTCGGGCGCCGCTAACAATGCCCTTTGTTTTGACTACCGGAACTGACCTACGTGCCGGTAATCACGCCGACTGTTTGACTATTCGCGGCGCTCCGTATGCTTAATTGTTATATTTAAATGAGGTTCACTCGAAATTGTCAGTGCGGAAATTAACTCGCGCGGATGACGCCCGATGCCTTCGAATGAATCCTGAAAATGCTGCATTAATTAACGGTGTGGTGCACATTAAATATAATGTGCTGATTGCTGACTCGAACGCGTGGAGTAACGAAATGGTAAATCGGTGACATCATTGCAAGTTACGGTCGAATCGGAACGTTCCGGCGCAGATGATTCCGAGTCGTGGCGTTTAGAAATTATAACTCATTTTGCTTTAACGAAAAAGTGGCCTTGCGAATTTATTACCAGATGAATCGGAGCCGGTGAAATATCGATGCGTGCAAAAATAGCCGAACGATTTAATAAATTATGTTAATTGTGCACTTGGATTGAATGTGCTCCGTATTTTACATTAAGTAGTTTTTTGATATAAATTCTTTGAAAATTAACTCTCTCATTTATTGTAAAATAAATTCGAATACTCGTATTCGACCCCCAATTGAGCTAGTGGGGCTTGAACAACATTCGAGTGAACTTTAACTTATAACAGGTTTTCACTTGCAACTACGTTGTCGGATTTCTTTAGAGTCAATAACTGCAATGATTGTGTATTCACTGAAGTGGTAGGTGGTGGTGGTATTGTCTGGGGCGCCGGAGCGCGACAGCCGGCCAAGGCCGCCGGTCGTTTGTCTACGACATTTTCCGCTTTAATTATCCACTGGCCTCGCTGTTTTTATCTTTCGGACTCTCAATAGGCCCTATAATTGTAGCGCCGTGTGATAAACGGCCAGTCACAAAACGCCTTTTTACTACACCTAATTTACCATTGTCGTTGCCATTATACTGATAATTTAATTTACGCTCCTTTCCTCGTTTCCAATCTTAAGCAATTAACGAGCGTTCTTTCCTCTTAACGCTCGGTGAACGTAGACCGGCTTCAACTGGGTGTAGCGAACACCACGGTTTGTGTGATTTTCTGTCTGCTATGAGCATCATACTTCCTACATTATTTAGACAATTTGCTCAAGTTTTCGATGCTAAAAATCCCTAGTAATTCCTGAGGAATTGTGTATTATAAATACTTGAACAGTAACTCCATGTATTTAAAAGATTAATATTGAGTGATCTAAGTATTTCAGTTACTGACTCCGTTATAAATTTTAGTATAATTTTAAATTAAAAGCCTCTACTAAAAATCTGATGCCCGAAATAAAGATGATTTAATTTTATTAAAAAAATACAGTATTTAACTGAAACGAAATTCGTCGGTATGCATTAAAATCTTATATATAAAATTCTCGTGTCACAATGTTAGTCAACGAACTTCTCCGAAACGCTTTTACTGATTTTTACCAAATTTTATATGCGTATTCAGTAGGTCTGAGAATCGGCTACTGGGTACTTTATATATTGATAAGTGCACTTGTTGAATAAATAATAGTAAATTATTACAACCTGAGACTGACGGCGACCACTGTTTGTGCGACGGGATAGCGATCGACGTTGCCGTGGCGACATACTTATTTAGTCACTACAATAAAATTATATGGGCGAAATACTTTACATAATGGCGAAGCAACGCTTGCCGGGACAGCTAGTATTATATAAAATATTGAAGTGATTGCTGGGGCGAAGTCGCGCGCCGCTTTCAGCCGCACGACGTTCACGTATGTAACCTTACCCCAATTCCGTCGCGTTAGTTCTGCTGAATATTGCGACAGAGCCTTCAATCGCGAGAACATTCACTTTTATATCGAGCGGAACCTTACTGACCTACCGGCTCCGGTAAATGCAGCTCCTTTATTGCTCCGATATCGCATTACGTCACCTCTCACTTAATGCGAATTATCGACGCGAAATCGAGATGACGAAATTCTATAAATGTATGCGCGGTCACGAGTGGCGCTCTACAAAATGGAATGTTTTTGAGAGTTCTAATTGCCGTTCACGATTCACGGCCTATGATTTAGTATAATGATCGACGGCGATTTGTTAAATTGTGATGACTCGAAAAATAATTGCAATAGTTTGAAAATTAAAAGATCCTAAAGCCTAGTGGACACTAGCGAACACAAAACATCGCGGTTTTGATATGCTTCTAAAGTTTGTCAAACGTAGACATCTGTAAAGCAACTACAGCAAGTCATGGACTCCAGTAATGTTTTCAACTTTTCGAGTAGGTATTAAATGTGAAAATTATATTTGCGAGATAAATAAACATGTGTTCTGTTGATAAACCGGCCGTATTTTGCGTTTTGCGTAATGACCCTTCACAAATAGGTGGATCCCTTTGTGAAAGCCTATTTAGTGTTTTGACGTGAATTCTCAATGATGAGATGAAGCGAACGAGAGAGATTTTATTTTATGAATCTTAAAATTTTGCGTATTAAGTAATATAGGAGAATGGATTCGAAAAAATGTCTCTGATCTTCGATACATAATGTTAAAATAAAGCCGAAATAAGCTGATGAAAGAAAATAATATATTATCTGTTTCAATTAAAGAAAATATAAATCACAACAAAAATATTTCATGAAAATGTTACCTCGACGACCACAAAAGATTTGCCCTGTGAAAAAGACATCAGATCTAATGTAGAGCCAAGCTTCTGAATCGACACGGCCTAACTCTATCGACCCTAACTTTCTTTCTACAAATCAGTAAACGTATGTATGGCTTCGCTGTTTCGAATATTTAAGTTTCTGATCTGAAGTAAGTAACGAAACAGCCAAGCCATACATATTACATTATATTACGTAGAATTTGTTGGAGTTATGGGCCGATAGAGTTAGGCCGCGTCGATTCAGAAGCTTGGCTCTACATTAGATCTGACACCCAGATATTCTTAATGTAGAGTAGGTATAATAACCAGGTAAAGCTAAGACACAATGTGTAGTCACAGACAGAAGACTATTACAAGGAAACTGAAACAACTTAATTTGGAAATGATAAACTATGCTAAAACACAAGTATTTACATCCAATAATAACTCTGAAAAAGTAAACGACTGCTACGGTATTTAAGTTTTGATTCGTATGCAAGTTAATTTGTAACCTACTCCCGGTTTTGGATCGCGTCCAAATTTTGTCATAGATATAAACACTGTAACATATTTCATACTAATGAATATATTTCAGCATTTTGAGCGTAATTAATTTTATTAATCTTTATGCGTATACTCAGAGTGATCAGACACAGTTTTACATAATACTGCACTGTGACTGGCGCCTCTGTCAGGTGGATTATCGGCGACGGTGCGGTTGTTTGTCTTGCGTTCATTTATCATAATTTAAGCTTATTTTTTTATGAAAAACAAACTTTATTTCTTAATGTTAGGAACTTATTCTACTTGACACAATACAAATTCTAGTAAAAAATAATAATGTTGAGAGTACTCTACAATTTTCTTTCATTGTGTACTTAATGAATTTTAAGTTATTTTGCTCTTATGTTTTAATTCATATTTTCTAAGCAAAAATACACCTACCTAATATTTATGTACAAACTGTGGTTCTAGTTAAGTATATAACCCTAGATTACTTAACTATCGTAAAAATTACGACGGCAAAATTATGATTCCTGGAAAATACAAAGTTCGCGTCATTTCCTCGTACTCCGCTTCATTGTACCTTCCTAATTTAGTGTGTTGGTTTGCTAGGTACTGTCATTATGATCGGATGTGATTTCTGTATAGAGTGAATGGGGCCAAGTTCCTATTGGTTAATTATTCGCCTTAAAAAAGAGTTGAAATCCAATCCAATGCCAAGTTTAGATGCTCTTCAAAATCGATCATAATCATCATCATCAGCAGCCTGATCCTTAATACTTCTAAATTTGAACTTGGCAGGTTGATTTGATTACATAAATACCAATATTAAATTTAATTATGCAATTAATCAAATGCTGCGTATATCATAAAATACATGATTACATACGTATAATTTTATCTTTGTACTTGCAATAGTTACTGAGCTACAGGGGGGTCAAAAGTGCGTCGAAACCGTTCGTGTAAATAGTGCACGGCATGTGCGCGGCCTGCTGGAACTTGGCGGCGCACGGCCGTGCGCTTTGATAACCATCGTGTCGTAAAATTTACGAAAGTTTAGTGTTTACGTGTGATTTTAAGCAAAGGATTTTTATCACTTTTTACAAAAAATTCAGTTTATTTTAGTATATTATGTGTCTTTATATATTTACAATAAAAATATGGTTTTAGATGTCCTGAATTCTTGGAGATGATGGAATTCGTCAGTTATTAGAGGGGGCTGACTTTGCATAAGAGGCGCACAACATAAATATGTGCTCAAATTGTGTAGAGTAGAAAAAATATAAATTATTTTCAATTATATGTGATAATATCTAAAGCCCAAATAATAAATAATTGTAGTTTCTTAAATAGTTTATGATTCGTTTATTTTAAATATTATCGTTTTATTTGCCTGTCGTATTTTTTACGAATGTTTAGTAACAACGTCACTTGTAGGATAGTTTAGTAATGAACCATTATGGTAAGAACTAGATGATGCCCGCAACTCCGTTGCGCCAAAACACGTTTAATGCGCGGGAACCGTAAATTTTTCCGGGATAAAAAGTATCCTATGTCCTTTCCCGGGACTCAAAGAGTCTCCATACCAAATTTCAGCAAAATCGGTTTAACGGTTTGGGCGTGAAGAGGTAACAGACAGACAGACACACTTTCGCATTTATAATACTAGTATGGAAGTATGGATAGTTAGCTTACCGTTGTTAAATGAATGCAAGTTTTTAATTTTTTCAGTGCCGTCAACGCGCATGCAATTTGTCTTGATAGCTCAGCGGGAAGAGCGCCCTCTGTCCCGGTGGGAGACCCAGGTTCGAATCCCGGTCAAGACCATGGATGCGGGCGGGCGGCTTAATAAGTAGTATACTCGTCTTCACCTACTCACCGCACCCTCGCCGGATGCCATAGCCCATAGGTATATAGCGGCTACGTATAATGATTTCTTTGATGGCAATTAGATTAAATCGGCTATCACAAAGGCTTCGGGCTCGAGTGTTTTTCTTCCCTCCCCCCGCCCGGCGCCCCCGCCGCCCCCCGCCCCGGCGCTCCCGCGAGATTCTTATTTAGATTCGCTTTCGTCTGATTGCTCCTGGTTATCTTTTCACTGGTTTATTGAATGTCTTCCCCGTGCGTGTCGAAAAAGGGAAAGATCCAGCGGCGCCGTCGCGAGAGGAAACAGACGCCGATATCCTTTGAGGCCACTATTCTCCGTTTCTTGTTTAATACTCAAAATAAAACGATGTCCATTTGCTTTGAGATCGCTTAGTAATGTACGCTCTGCGGGATTACATTTCCGATCCGTTTCGCTGCCTTCTTTTGAATTCCAATACATAAAGACGCTTTTAGAGCACGCGGAGACTACATGCCGATATCTGCAAGTAAACACAAACTACTTACATGCGAAAATTTTATTTATTTCAGCTCGATACGCGAACTTAAGGTTTCGCAGTAGTAGGTAGGTATGGAAACTTAAATAGAAGCAATGTTAAAAACTCATTTTGTTTTACTAGGTGTCTATTGACATTTAAAATTCTGCAATGTAAATAATTATTATTATTACCTCGTAATAAACTAAAGATTCGAGCCATTTAGGATATCCTCTAACGTTTAGAGACAAAAAATGGCAATTAAATTAAAAATATTATTTCTTATTACTCAAGACTTATAACATTTTGTGACCTCTGTAGATATAATTTGATATAGATAAATCCACGAATTTGCATCGTTTTTAATGGCAGCACGAGTATAACGTATATTTTATTCGTAAAAGATAAACGTATTTTTTTTTGCCTATTCTAAAATTGACAACGGATACGAGTCGCAATAAATAACGAACGACACCGATTATATCGTGAAAATAAAACTCGTGTCACGGTTTGAAACATTGTTATTAGTGTATCACTACTGCGGGCATATCTACGCTCTCCGGCCGTTTTTCACGTAGACGTCCTACATAAAACGTGGAACACGCCTCTAGGTATAGAACTCGAGCAATAATCGTAAATTTGACTAATATACAAAAACATGATGCGCTCCTCCGTCAGCATCGCGCCAGCAATTATAGCCCCGTGAATAGTCCCAAACTAAAATACCTTGTCCACTTTGACGTCTGAATAGCCGAAGCTCGCTATAAAAAAAGCTTTTGCATCAATGCCGTAAATAAAATTTTGAAAATTATGCACGATGAAAAACGTTCCGTAACGCCGCACGAGTTATTTTCAACTGGGTTATTCTTTAAATAGCACATTACGATGGGATTCGGTTTCATGATGTTTTTCCCTGTTCCTCGTCGACCGTCTCGTCTCGTGTTTATCAAATTATTTTTTAGCAATAATATTAGTTCGAAATAGTTTGCGTTTGATGTAAACAGCTATTTAATGTTGATGTATCACGTTCTTTCACTTTTTCATGATTGCTAATGATAAACTAATAGGCCCAACTCTTTCACGCTACATAATGCAAATGGTGTGATTCACTGCATTCTAACCATGCAACGTGCTGGAAGCTTTTAACAGCATAATAATATTTAGATATTACTTTTTCATATATTTTCTCAATCCTATTGTTATCTCTTTGAAGGCCAATCTGAGGTTACGACTTACGTCTCTTTAAAAATATCGGTGTAATTTCAGTAGAACATTAGTTTTATTGGGGAATGGGGAGCCAATTTAGTATCTTGCATCTGCGTGTTTTTATAGTCTCGTGGATTTTTCTGGTCGCGCGCCGGTGCGCGTATCTCTGGATTATTTTTGGAGAAGCACCTGTCGAAATGCTCTTAATACATATTAATATTCTCGCTCGCCGCCGTGTCTATGTTTCGACCCATTCTGCTATTTATATCCATCTTTGCTACTGGCTTGAATGTATGCTTTGACTGGTTTAATCTATGATACTTCTCATTCGAGGCACTAAAAACCGTAAGTTGTGGAGTCGTTCAATAAATATAGGAGAATTGTTCGATATTATTCCGTTAAGTGCACCCGGCGACGTAAATATTGTTAAATTGGAGAAAGTAGTGTTTAAAGTTTCGAAAGCAAATAAATCGCTCGGGAAAATCTTTGTTACATACCTTTCCTTTGCCGGGAGGGATTTCTATAAAAAGGATATATTGCAGAATCAGCGAAGGTTTTAGGTACCTACGTCAGGTATCTCCAAACTTTATTTTTGGTCAGAGGGAAACATAATGAAATCTACGAAAAGGCTCTCTTTTGGGTATAGAAACTACGCTAAATAAGTTTCAATCGGGGATGCTCCGCGGAGCTTTTTATTCGGAACACAAATCTAAAATGGTGTATTTTGTTGTCTTTCAGCAATCGTATTATTAAACATCAAAGGGAGTAGCTACATTTAGCGGAACATGCTCGCCACAACTACAATAAAACGAGTACGGAATATCAGAATTCCCTCAGGACGCCTTTGAAAGTAAACTAAGTAATTATTGTCGAAGAACACATTTTCCATGAGCGATACTCGCTCCGTTCACTGCGACTGCGATATCAAAGTTACTGTGCTTGTGTTTATTGTAAATAATATGAACCCCACTCCGCTTGACTACTCCAACTGTAGCTAACCAGGTAGCAGGTTCGAGGCTCACAGCAGGTACCGTAGTCCGTAACAGACAGCATCGATGTAAAGCATGACATTAACTCGACGCCCATCGCCCGGCTGGTATTAACCCATCGAGCCTGCTACCGGCGCCGCCCGAGAACGGCCGAGCGCAGCTTGTTAACCCGGTAGCCGCTTGTGCTTGGCTCCGGGGCGGACCGCCCGGAGAGTAACCGTGTGTTTTGTTGTTCGCAGAGTTGAGCCCCGCACCGCACCGGCTTGCTCGCTGACCGCCGAGCCGCTAATCTCGCTTTTTTCGCGCCCCACCGTCGCCCGCCCAGTTCCGCACCGGCCGCCGCCGCAATGCTCGCGCACCAAGCACCGCTCCTCTACTAAACTCGACGTCGACCCGCTCGCGTGTGATAAATACTAGCACTCGCTCCTCCGAGTGAGCCCCTACGTCGGTGTCCTCGATTCCAAATTAATATTTCCTCGATATCCGCTCCCGCTGCGGATCCGCGTGTGTGCAAGTGTATCGCATCGGGCCATCGCCAGTGGACGTCGGGTCTCTCGCAAAGTGTAGGAAGTGCATGCCCAGAGCGCGGCCCCGCGCTCGCCCCCCGCCGCCTATGCGCCGCACCCGCTCAGCGTAACTGCGCGCGCGTCCCCCGCTTCTGACTGTAGTGATAACGATGGCGACCATGGTGAATATGAATAGCCTCCTGAATGGCAAAGACTCGCGCTGGCTGCAGCTGGAAGTGTGTCGGGAGTTCCAGCGTAACAAGTGCTCGCGGCCCGACACCGAGTGCAAGTTCGCGCACCCGCCAGCCACCGTCGAGGTGCAGAACGGCAGAGTCACCGCCTGCTACGATAGTATCAAGGTATGAACGTTTCTATATTCCGTTTGTTTATGTACACGTAAAACATTTACGTTTTAGTATTATATCCGTACACGCTTTTGCCGTTAGCGTTTTAAGTACTGACCTCAATATCAAGGCTAGACTGGTGACATCATCCGATCCATACTGTTGCTGCAGGGATTGCCGAGATACGATCTCCGAGAGAGTGACTCGATTGCTATTTCGCCAGTAACAAAATGGCTGACATAAAAGGAAATATTACTTTCTCATGCCCAATTTGGTATAATAATTTATACTTTATAGTAATAATTATTCATAAAACAATTAAATTTTGTGTCCATATAAGTTGTATGCAAAACGTATGCATAACATATTACGTAAATGACGTGTTTACTGTTTAATAATTTCTCTTATTTCATTATTATTTTTGCGTGGCTCATTTGACTCATGTTACTGCATTTCCTTTGAGCACCTACGTCCTATACTTACATTTTCACTTGCATAATAATTATATTATAGGTATTTAATATAATTTGTCACCAGCTTGTACAAAAACCCGGTTATGTAAAGTGTTATCAGTTCAGTCGTATCTATGACGTGATAAAGTTACGATAAAAAGTTATAATAAAGCGGTTTGAGTTAAAAACTTATTGGTATGAGACGTGGATTAAATTTGATCCACGTCTCATACCAATAAGTTTTTAACTAAGAGCTTAAACTTAAGTTTAAGCTCTAATTTGATGGTAAACGTTATAGTATAAAGTTCACCATCAAATGGTAAACATAATTATAGATTTTAGGATGAATACTAAGGAAATACTACTTTCAATAAAATTATTGGAATGTTTGGTAGTAACGTTTTCTATACGCCAGCATTTTGCTCACATTTAAAACGTTTTTAATGTTAAAGAGCCCGTGACATTTTCGCCTCCTTTCGACACGATAGTGTACAAAGCCGTCTCGTGAAGTATTCAGAGTATAATGACAATAAAATTTGTGTATAATTTAGTGGCCCTCGAGGAAATCTTTATATAAACAAAGGGCCGCATTAAAAGCGTTTCTTATTCCTTAATATTTCCCCTCGTGTTTTCCTTTGATGCTCTGTTGAATAACGCGATCAAGAGATAAAACGATACTCCCGACTCCCGACTCTACTAAATCGGATCGCTCGCTCGCACGTCGGACGTCCTCCTCACAGCTTCATATCCATGAATTGATATTATTATGTTCGTTATATGTATTAATATCGTTTCGTTTAGTACCTTATTGCGGTAATTTTCATAAATGTAGAATTCTTGGTAGTAGCGCGGTCAGATTACAACAATACCGTTGGGCCTCGGAAACTAGTTATCAGGCTGGGACAGGATGTCCAGGTCAATGTGTTTTATCTGTACAGGATAAATTGTCGCCTGCCATTGCGAACCATAGACTAGGTACCACTGCTTAGCTCGCCATCAACTTTTCGATATTTCTATTTCTCCTCTTCTCTTGTGTTGTAACTTGTATCTATCTGCTTGAATAATGTGTGTAATATTGATGGGCGGCTAAGCAGCGTACACACTATCGTGTTGTCGACGTTAACAATGGCGAATATCGCTCATTGTGCGAGCTTTGTGCCCGGCAGCCCAGGGTACCGCCGACGCCGACGGCCGCCGCAGACGATGCTTATCGCACACTTCTACATCATTTTATTTGAATTTAGGTTTTATTGTAACAAAAATACAATTAAAGTTAACGTCTTATCTACGTTTCATACTTCCAATTTTGTAATTCGTTAAAAAAATAGTACATGTTTTGACTTCAGTAGTTTGTGTATTACTTAGTTTTCGTAACTTGATCGTTTTGTTGTTTTCTATTTTATTGTTTCCCAATATTAGATATTCACAAAGTTTCCTTGAAGAAAAGATTGTAGTAACAAACTGCAATAAATTAACAAATTCCTTGTCGCTTAATCTTATCACGAACAAAGTATTATCGTCGGCCATAATAGAGCGGGGATTTTAGTCATTTTTCTAGATTGCACTGATAAGTAATCTGGCCATCCTTTATACTCGAGGAGCGGGCAATGTGCACTTGGTCACGTCACGATCTGGTTTCTGTCTCGCCGGTCGCTTAGTAAACTAAGACGCTCTTTTCCTGCTAGTAATTTAACGAATTTTTATCGCGTTAATATTATTGTATGTCGTCAATGTCTATTTTTGGGTGAATTTGTAGATAAGGAAACGCACAACGTTCATATTATAATCTTTTACTAATGTTAATTTTGAGTTATCGTCTGCTTGTTTTTTTCCATGATGAATTAATTAGCTATCGCTAAACGCGTTACGACTTGGTCTTAGCTACGTCTCAAAGTCGAGAGTATTGAATAATTAAATTTAGGTTATTTTACTTTTACATAAATGTGTGTACAGGTTGGTACAACTAATATATAATATTCTGTGGTACAGGGTATTCTGCGCTTAGCAAAAGCTGTACAATGTACGGACTTACAAAGTTACAACGCTTTTGTTGACTACCAGCGAAAGTGAAGTCAAAGCCTTATTCAACGAATACGAGGTTATCTTTTCCGAGCTTTTTCAGGGAAGTGAAAATTTTAATGTAGAATTAAAATGTTTACAGAAATAAATAGATACGTAAGCCACGCTTTTGAAACTTCAATGTTATCAAGTTATACTAAATGAAAAAAAATACCAGTAAAACTTTGCCTTTAGGTATGCATTGAGTATGCGTTTCAAGTTTCAACTGCTCGCTCTCTTATCTATCCAACTGTTTAGCTAGCGTATTTAATTTCAATTCCGTAAACAACATCCTCAATGCTAGAGATAAACGCTCCGCTGATGTCGCGTGAAACTGTTTAGTGAATATCTCGGTAAATTTTGATGCGGCGGCATAATCGTTCGGCCCACTCGGCTGGAGCGCCTCTACATGCGACGGGTTCACGCTCAAAGTAAAAGCCGGAATCAGCACCGTCGATATTTTCGCCGGTAACTAGACGCGCCGGTATATAGCGCGTAAGCTATCGGTCGGCTCGTAGTGAACGCAATCGAGAGCTGATCAAACACCCGCCCCCCGCCGCCCCCGCCCCGCGCCCGCTCCGCGCGAAACGTCTCCCGTGATTAAGCCTTCAATTACGCAATATGACGAGGGGGTCATATTTGATTAGGCTATGTGTCGTGTTGATTAAACCGAGCTTATTGCCTCGGTCGCTCGGACGCGCGGTCGTCTGCTCGATACGGTACCGGTTTCGAAACTCCCGCCGCGCCGCGCCGAAGGTGACGAATATTCGCCGGGTGACATTAAGGCGGCCATGAATCATTGACCGGCCGCGCTGCGATGCGGGCCGCGGAGCGCGAGCGGCTCTCGAGGACGTTTCGCCCACTCACTTTTGCCGTTTAAGCGAGTGAGGAGCTCAATTCGAAGGATTTCGTCGTCGTCGCCTAATTATGCAAACGAGAGTAGCCGGAGCGCTAACGAGCCGGACATCATCCTTTATACCGGTTTTAACTGGCGACTTCCGGCCGGCCGGGATTAGTGTTGTAATCCGCGGAAGGTACTCGCGTAATGTTCATACAGTCGACGTGTCGATGAATCATTTAGCATAAGATCCTTGGGAAAAGTAATTTTGCAAAATCTATAGGTACTAATTATATCTATACTATATTTTGTTTTTTTTAGTGACTATTGTATTTTCCTTTATTTCGTAAACGTATTGTATCGAAATCATACGTCATGTGTTTTGTAGCCCCTAAGTTTAAAGTGAAGAGGTTTTTTTTTGTAACTACATAATATATAGTTGTGCTCATACAAAAAGTAGGTGTTTCATGAGGAATTTAACAATAGGTTCTTGCGCTTAATTACCTACGTACCTAACGTACCTATTTGTCGTATTATATTATGAAGATATTACGTCGTGTATCATGCCATGACGTCGCGTCAGGTAAATTACTCAATACTGAGTAATTTACGTTTCAGCGAATGACACAAATAGAAGCAATAATGATTTCCCAACTCACGACTTCCAGTAATTTACTTTCAGATTGTTAAAAAGATATTTTTTTAAGAAATTACGTCTGAGTGAATGTTTAAACAAAAACATTACAACGAACACATAGCAAAGCGAAAATATATCTTTGATACGAAATCGAGCGCAGCAAACTTTCTACTATCGTTGCTACGAATTCGTCATATTTTTTACAATTCGGCCAATAGACGGGTTATATATTACAGTGAGTGCTCACAGAACAGAGATAGCACGGGCTATAAAGCATCCTGATATTCACTGAGCTCCCGGGGGGGACATTAAAATGTGAAACACAGGCGGTGCCGCGGGGCACGGCGCTCCTATAACTACGTATACAAATAGGTATTAATTCTAAAAGCGGCGTTCGCGTTGAAATAGTTTTTCTGTTGTATGTAAAACGGCCATTTTTGTCGGCGACTCGACTCCGCAACAGAAATATGCCCCAAAAAGACTGCAGGAATGATGCTCGATGTTTTAAAAAAGTTGCGAAAGAGATAATGAACGTTAATTAAATGTTTTCTGTTTTCCTTAGTAAAAATATTAGCGTGCTCGGAACGTTTTTGTGAGCGCCATAATTAAGGGTACACGTGTCGTTTTTTTGAAATAATGTTTGTGTCACATTAAATACGCGTTCGCAAGATTCGTTTTTAAGATCCGTTGATCTGTGGAGGCCGTAAACGGATTTCCACGTCGCTTTTGTATCTGTGGCTTAATGCCGATCATATAATCCGTGGGATATCATACCGCCGACCACTCGATATTGAGCCAATAAAATACTTGTAGCGATCGTGGTCAAACGGCTCGGAGGGTAGTGTGTTACGTAATATACGACCACGGCGCCGGCCTTCCCGGGATTGGGCGGCCTCGATTATGGACTTATATCCTCTACATCGTATAATAACATCAATTCCTATCATATTTTTTTCTACTTATTCTTAAATGAGCCATGAAAATAAACGAGAATTCATACAAAATCTAGAAATCGTCTAGATTTTGTCTTAACTTAAATACATGAGTCACTTTTCTGCAAATATTGTTACAACTTACAACAGTTCCTACTTGTCAAAACTCAAAACACATATAGAAAACGTACAATACCCGGCAATAAATATTGCACATCGACCTTTGGAAAGAGACATTCGGCTAATTTCGGTTTCATAGAGCGTTATCTTTGTAGCACATTATGTCAGTCGTTGTTCAAATTCAATAGAGTGCAGTCGCGTCCAGTTCAAAATATATATCTAGAGTTGTTAACACCCCTAAATTTGCTACAGCTGTAATTTTCCAAAAGAATTTTAAATACGTAAACATAATTTGAACACCCTTTTTTATTTTATTTTACCCGAATATCTTTATATTCGGGTAAAATAAAATAAAAAAGGGTGTTAAAAAAGGGTGTGTAAAATAAAATAAAAAAGGGTGGGAAGCCATAACTTATAGAAAATTTGGTGTATTTTATACAAAGAATAATAAAATTGTCAAAAGAAGCAAACCTTAAAACAATTAACAGCTCCTAATATATACCGGACTTTTTGTATTTCGTGCGTAAGAGATAACGCTCTACAAAACCGAAACTAGCCGATTGTCACTTTCCAAAGGTCGATGTGCAATATTTATTGCCGGGTACTGTACCTTTGTTTTTCTTTTAAAACTTCCCTGTGCATTATTTTGTGCCAAAAATAAAAAGTGCTTTGGTAGTTTCGACGATGCAAACAAACAAACAAACAAACGAGAAAATCCATCTGAGTAATTATATATTAATATTATACAAAACAGATAGTGTGTTCAAACTTCAAACAATGCAAAATGTTATTAATGTAAAACGAAACTACAAGTCGTTATTTTCACTAATCGGATTTATGTGTGGAAACAGATGAAAACTTTCACTACTAGCTCTATTAACAGATTTATAGGGAGAAAATTTTACGTGGGTGCAATCGCCCAGTCAAGTCTGACTGGGCGATTGCAGTAGGTACTCACCTAATCATAGATTACTGTATCCATATTGTTGTGTTCGTTTGATGTTAAGAGGTATCTCAGGAACCGTACATTGTTACGCAATGAAAAGTTTCCAGCCTCTCTCCATCCCCGTGGTCGTAGCCATTTTTTATCAAAGTCGGTCCAGTAGTTTCGGAGTCTGGGTACTCGAGACAAACAAAAATATTAATATACATATATGTTTACCCGCTACCGTGTCTGGGTCTACATAAAACAAAGTTGCAAAATGCTTAAGAGTCCGTATACGAAATTTTGCCGATGAATACGAAATTGCAAATGTTCGCTACAGAAATATTATTAGGTTTTTCCCCTTATTAGACTTAAAAATATATATATTAATTATTAGATTCAAAATATATTTAAGCGCGGAAAGCCGACTCGAACCTTGCGGCGAGTAATATAATGTGAGATTTAGGTTGTTTTGAATCGTGTTTTTTGGCACGTTTGTTTTCTTTTTTTTTTTTCTTTTTTCTCGATTTGGATAGAATTTTATCTATAGATTATTTCCGTCGTTCTTTTTATGAATTACAGCTCCAAGTTGCCGAAATTAACAGCAATTCTTTGCCCATTTTGTCTAAAATTTTGCCGAGTTACATATTTTTTTACTCTACTATTTCATATTAAAGTGGTAAAAAGTAATTCCAACATTTTATAGACGACTTTCTCAACAGTACATTGTATTTTTGTCATACCGTTAGGACGTCAATACAATCCATAAACAGGTGATATTCTTAACCTTTTACAGCAAAAATCACAAAACTGTCGCGGGTTTGAGTTGGATTATTTAAAAATACTTAAAAAAATCTAGCTCCAACATTAGATTATAATTGAAATGATCTTACATGTTGTGCATTAAAACTTATAGAAATATTGTATTTTAACTGTTAAATCACGTCTGTTAAATCAGCGAAATCGGCTAATTTCGTATACGGAAACTTAATGTAATAATGTCATTAAAATTTTATACCGTATCAGTTCGTCTACTAAGCAGCTCTAAAACCTTAAAAGATTGCACATTTAATATGTTAATAGAGTCATTGGTCGTACAATATTTAACATGATGCCTTATATTTTTGCATGAGCACAATGGATATTATATTATTAGGTCTGCTACGAATATGTTAAGGTGACTCTGACCGGCTTTTGTCATCGGCTCGTACGATGCATTGATTTGACATTGTAATGATATTATCTGGGGGCACGGCAGTGCCCCAGCCAAGCTTTTTAGCAAAGGCACGGCCGTACCATACTTTTCTCGAAGAGGTTCGCGGCTATTTCACACCCCCTTTATCTTCGATGTTAACAAAGCTAGGGACTTAAAATTTCGGTCACTAGGAGCAAGTATTAAAACTAGCTTAACCTCAAAATAACATGAAATTTCAATAAATAGTTTAGTAGTTACGAATGGTCAAAGTTACTATATTTTATCACTGACTGACAGATCATCAAAATTCTAAGGCACTTCTAGCAGACTTAGAACCTTGAAATTTGGTACCCGGATAGGTCTTTATTCACAATGAATGGAAAAATTATGAAACCGGCCAAGTGCGAGTCGAACTGGCGTACATAGGGTTCCGTACTGTAAATTTGTATGGGAGCCCCCCTTAAATAATAGGTTTATTTAATTTTTATTATTAATTATTAAAGTTAACATACAAATGAGCGTTTTCTGAAATTTTCAAAAACCTTATTGTTACCATTATGGATAAAAAAAGAAAAAAAAACGTGTTTGTTGTATGAGGCCCCCAATTAATAATTTATTTTATTTCGATTGGACTATTAGCTTTTATAACGACACTAGAAATAGATAATTTGTGAAAATTGCAACTATCTAGCTATTGCGGCTCTCGAGATCCAGCCTGGTGATTGACTTATTAATAATAGGGCCTCTCCTTTCATCTTTTGGGCAGGGAAACCTAAAAACTGAAATTGAAAAATAATATAATAATAATACAGTACTTAAATAAAATAAAAGATTTTTATGTTTGTAACTTTGCAAGAACAGTATGAGTTTCGACTGCATATTTGTTTGACGTACAAAAGGCTTAAGTTAGTTATGTAGGTACTTAAAGAAATGGTATTAATTAAATAAGAAATAATATTAACAACGTTGATAATGAAACAAAAATTAAATTCGATTTAAATATAAATATAATAAGTACTGCGGTATTCACTTGTTACTTGTTCGATATAATATGGGAGTTTTAAGTTATCACATGAAATAAAGTGTGCTCCTTTCCTGCGAGGAACGAACGTCGAGAGGCGACGCTTAAACATCAGTGCTGCTATGTACTCAACGGTAATGCTAAAAATGACCACTTTTAAGTGTTAAAGCCTAAGAGTCAATTATAATATATAAGAATATAATAATCGACTCTGAACTCAGAAGTATTTACGTTACGCTGTCCACCTATATAAATAACGAAGCCTCAAAGAAAAAATATAAAGGAGACTAGCGGCCCGGTACGTGCTTCGCTACGTATAAAGTGAAATAATGTAAATATATTAGTGATCGAAGGAAATAATACAAAAATCAGTTAGAACATCAATCCATTTCTTAAAAAAATATATTACGCAATAATTGCTAGCTATTTAAAAACTTAATCCAAATATTTGGATAAACAATATTTTTTGTTTTTCTATTTTGTTTTCCACTTCCACTTACGTTCCACATACGTTCCAGTCTCCAGAGTGGGTGGGTTCCCACTCTGGAGTCCAAACGGCTGCGGGTACCCACTCTGGAACAGGCAACATAAAGTTGGCCATGTGAAAAACATGATTCTTCCAAATTCACACCACAAATATTAATTGTGATCATCATATGGCATACGATCGAGAGCAATTTAAAACAATTAAACTAATGCGTGACAGCCATGTCACACGACGCGGTGCGGCGCCGCACCGGAGGCCATCTCGCCGGACTACCGGCCACACGGTGAGTGCCGCGCCACAACATTTTGCAGTACTGTGGCAGCGAAGAACTCGAGCTCCACCAATACATACACCCCTCCCCGCCTCATCTCGATTCCACTCGGAACTCGGAGCGCACCGGATGGCGCCGTATGCCAAACCATACAATTTTATATGTAGGAAACCGGAGCGGCACCGGTCAGGCGCCGCGCCGCGGCCGCACCGCATCATGTGGCATGGCACTTATGCTGATGGAAAAACCATTGTAGCTCATGTATAATTTCTCGTCTTGTATTAGAAATAATTGCACAACGTTGATCCAATTCACGATTTTCATCATCAATAAAATAAATTTGCAAAAATTGATGATCAGCGTCGGCTTACGGCAATAACGAACCAATTGATGATAATAAATCTGGACCCGAATCTGTGACATGTATGCAATTTTTGGTTGTTGGATAAGAATTTTTAAAATTATGGAATACTTTATGATTAAGATTGTTATTTAAACATGGGACAATCCAGTTGAAAAAAAATATTATTTCACTCTTTTTTAGATCTATACTAATATTATAAATGCGAAAGTGTCTCTGTCTGTCTATCTGTCTCGTTTTCACGCCAAAACTACTGAACCGATTGTAATGAAATTTTGTACACAGTTAGTCTAAAGCCTGAGAAAGGACATAGGCTACTTTTTAACTGGAAAAAGGGGTTGTAAGGGGGTGAAAATGCGTAAATTTGTTCACATTAAGTTAGTTCCAAAAATTCATAATAGATGGCGCCGTGCATCTCCTACATCGCGCTATCGCTTGCTCATAAGTCTTTCTATAAGACGTGGTACCACGTTAAATACATTTTCGATACGTTCGATTGTTATACAGATTGATAATGTATAACTCACTACTCAGTACTTCATCTATGTAGTGATGAGTGAGAGTGATGTAACCTTAAACCTACCAATCTATGATAAATAGTTTATGGGTAAAGCTAAAGTTATGAAATAATTTGTGCACAGTGCACACTGCACAGCTGTTTTTGGCTATTTTGATTTAAGGGGTACCAGGGTTTTAAAAACCTTTAAAATTTGACACCAATTTTGTTGACACCGCGCGCTGTAAGTACACTGAAGTCCACGCGGACGAAGTTGCGGGCAACAGCTAGTAGTTATATAAGGCTTTCTGTTAAGACTTATGTGATCTGCTTAGTGACCTTGGATCCAGGATACACCTTCATAATACGAAAACTAATAATTTCAGCTGACTTCATTACTACCATTTAGTAACCGCAACACTAAGGCCGGTATAAATAGTCAGTACTCAAGATGCATCTCGGTCTCAAGACGCGGTTCGGCTCTATGATTGGTCCAAATTTTGACAGCCAACCAATAACAGAGCCTGAACCGCGTCTTGAGACCGAGACGCATCTTGAGTACTGACTATTTATATCGGCCTAAGCGTCAATTTATACTACTCGTAAGTCGAAGCGCATCGAAGCGACTCACTAATATTGAACATAACAATTAATTCAACGACGTAACGCACACAATCACGTGACATTGGTGACCCTGGTGTGGTAGTGATGATGATAGTGATGATGATGATGATGAATGTAATTTGCACAGTAGCATATTATGCTTTCAGTTCTTAAAGCAGCGCCCCAACCCCCAAACTTGTATCTATAAGGGGTTCGGCGTTTTGTTCAGTACCTTCGAACCATGGTATATCATGGTACAAAATCTTACTTTTGGTAACATATGCCTGAAATACTTTATACAAAAGCAAAATCGGCATTTATGTTTCCATTTAAATATTGAGGAGTTCCCTCGATTACTCCCGGATCCTAATATCAGATCACCACTTTTATGAACATGGTACCAATCTATGATCATACCCTATAGTCTATACAACAAAACAAAAAATATTTCCCCGTCTAAAAATTCTAACCATTTATTGAATTCATTTGTCACAAAAAATATGATAAATGAAGAACCACTTGACCGATTTTGTGCAAACTTCACATAAACCATCTACTAAATAGTCCGAACAAACCCTGAAAATTTGGTTTGGATAGGTGAGCCTGTTCTTGAGTTATAAAGTGAAAACGAAAATTGCCACTTATTTTTATATATTAAGATTGGGAATGGGTGCTAAGCTTAGTACAGAAAAGTTATAACGTGACCTGAAAAGAAAAGAAAAAAACCTTCAAAAAAGAAATGAAATCCCACCAAAACATGAAATATAAAAGGAGCCAAGCAAAATATTGCATAGCTATTCAATACTTCTGTCGTAAAAAGTTTTCAGATCACATTCAAGCCAAGCCTTCAACTTATTTTGTAATATAAGTCAACATTCAGTAAATGTATCAATAGATTTCTTTATTTTATAATTATTATAGTGGCTTGGCAATGAGCACAATGGAAACAAATATAAAACTGCATATTAAGAGGAGTTACTTACACAGACGGCAAGCGAGTATTTTAATATGTAACGACGCATGTGGCCGATGGTACCCAATAAATCCAATTATGTAGTAGCTGATTATTTCTCTAGTGCTCATTGCCAAGCCACTATGATAATTATAAAATAAAGAAATTTATTGATACATTTACTGAATGTTGACTTATATTACAAAATAAGTTGAAGGCTTGGCTTGAATGTGATCTGAAAACTTTTTATGACAGAAGTATTGAATAGCTATGCAATATTTTGCTTGGCTCCTTTTATATTTCATGTTTTGGTGGGATCATTTATTATTTCTAATACCCGGTTACAATATATCAATATAAATAAAGTTTTACTCTCGAGCTATGTTGAATTAGAGGCTCAAGTTGAGGGCATCTTAAAATATAGGTAGAGACTCTTTCTTTCAACTTTTTTTTTCTTGGCTGATGCTGATTTGTGTTTCAGTATCAACAGGTTCCGTAATTTCTCAATATTCAAGTTTAAAATTAATAACGTTGTATAATTTTAAGGTCTGGCAAGTCCATAATATTTTGCTGTCACGAAACTCTACATGAGCATGTGTTATCTTATCATAAACACACATTGTCTACTGCATTCAAACATAGGTACCTTCTCAGTTCCTGTTTAAGCTTTTGCTTCCGAGAAATGTATAATTTTGTAACATTATATGCTGATACGATTTGATATTACTTCTATCATGAAAATTGAAATTGTTCAATACTTAAGAGCCCGGGTAACCCTCGAAATTCTCATACATACGTAATACCAAAATAATTTTGTCATACGAAAATATTTAACATGTTTGAGTTATTTTTCAGCATAAAATAGTAATTACCTAGGTTCCTGAACAAAAATTAACTTCAAAATATTTAAACACTAAAAAAAAATTTTTTGTGTATAAATTTTTTTTACTAAATTTACTACTAAATATTTAAACACTAAAAAATAGAGTAAAACACTAAAAAATTTATAAATAATTAGTAAATTTACTACAAAATATTTTAATACTAAAAAATATTTTTTCGATTTGAAATATTTTGTAGTAAATTTACTATTTTTTTATACATTTTTTAGTGTTTTACTCTATTTTTTAGTGTTTAAATATTTAGTAGTGAATTCAGTAAAAAAAAATTTTACATTAAAAAAATTTTTTTAGTGTTTAAATATTTTGAAGTTAATTTTTGTTCAGGAACCTAGGTAATTACTATTTTATGCTGAAAAATAACTCAAACATGTTAAATATTTTCGTATGACAAAATGATTTTGGTATTACGTATGTATGAGAATTTCGAGGGTTACCCGGGCTCTTAAAGGCACATTTTGCCGAAATAAAAACTATCCTTCGTCCTTTGCGCGCCTATCAAAATCCGTACCAAATTTCATCCAAATCTGTTCAGCGGCTTCTCTATAAAGAGACACAGATAAACTTTCGCATCTAATATTATGTGTAAGAAGTCCCAAATGTGGACGTCGTATGGCAGCTTACGTTGTTTAGTTGTAGGGGTGTAGAGGCCGCTATAGTTATTTTTACGTCTATGAGGCGAACTTGCATCAATATAGATGCCAAACTGTTGCACACTTTCCATCTATCATGTGGGCTCAGCCGTCCGGTATATTGATATTGTAATCGACCCGCCGACTCTAAAATAAACGCGAGTATTTTTCATAAAGTCACCCACGCGGCCATTCCCACCAAGGCGAAAAGATGACGACGATAATTTCGTCTGTGGTCTGTGACTAATTTTTATAACCTACCGACCGACCGACCTGAATTTTGAAAGTATTTATATGTGCATTTTCGTGTTATTGCAGCCAGTTTCAGGTTGATTATTATTATTAAAATAATTACTTTAAGGTGCATGAAAAAATTCGCTGTATAGTGTTGGTAGCAACCGTAATGAAAATAGTAATTAAAAAATATTTCCTTTGTTACCCTTATTTCATATAATATTATGAAATAAGATAACCATTAACCATAATATTATAATGTTTTAATATTAGTCACAAAGCGGTCTGACGAGAATATAGTAAGTACTTGCGTCTTTTTTTAGGGTTCCGTAGCCAAAATGGCAAAAAACGGAACCCTTATAGATTCGTCATGTCTGTCTGTCTGTCAGTCCGTCCGTATGTCACAGCCACTTTTCTCCAAAACTATAAGAACTATACTATTGAAACTTGGTAAATAGATATAGTCTGTGAACCGCATTAAGATTTTGATACAAAAATGGAAAAATTATTAAAAATTTTAGGGGTCCCCATAGGTACAACTAAAACAAAAATTATTTTTTTTCATCTGGC
The DNA here is from genome assembly GCA_905333045.1 of Lysandra bellargus. Classification (NCBI taxonomy): domain Eukaryota; kingdom Metazoa; phylum Arthropoda; class Insecta; order Lepidoptera; family Lycaenidae; genus Lysandra; species Lysandra bellargus. The sequence goes on from HG995349.1 coordinate 9,761,167, forward strand.
CTATGCTATTCTATGGATAGGTCTTCAAAAATCATATTGAGGTCTAGATCGAGTAGTAGAGTAGTAGTAGTAGAGTAGTCTAGATGAGGATCTAACTTCTAAAGTAGTAGCATAGTAGCGGGGCATGATAATTCCAAAAAAATATATGATGTACATTACTATAAAAACTACCAACGGAAATTGGTTTGAACGAGATCTAGCCAGTAGTTTTTTTACACGTCATAAATGATAAACCTTAATTTAACTTTCATTATATCAAAAATTAAATATTAAAATAAATCAAAAACTTTATAATTTCATAGAAACAATTCTTATTGCTGCTGCGGAACCCTTCATGGGCGAGTCCAACTCGCACTTGGCCGGTTTTTGTTTTTTGCACAAGACGGCTTTTTGCCAAGGAGCTAATTAATGATTTAAGTCTCCAATTTAAAAAATATTACACACTGCAGATTGCGTATTTTAAAGTGTGACTAATATTATGTTACGCACATCTTGTGAATCAGAAGTCAGAACAACAAAATGAAAAATAAAATGTGCATTTTCTTATGAAATGGATGTCATGAATTAGTTCAAGTTCAAAGAATGTCGTCTTATAATAACTGCGATTACTTCGCGCAGATAAAGAGATGCCAACTCGTCATTAGTGGCAAAAGTGCGCTCCTCATTTCTGTTACACACACTAACAATATAACAATGTATAAAATTTTAAATAATTGTGAATTCATCGTATGTTAAGAGCCCGGGTTACCCTCGAAATTCTCATACATACGTAATACCAAAATCATTTCGTCATACGAAAATATTTAACATGTTTGAGTTATTTTTCAGCTTAAAATAGTAATTACCTAGGTTCCTGAACAAAAATTAACTTCAAAATATTTAAACACAAAAAAAAAATTGTATATAATTTTTTTTTACTAAATTTACTACTAAATATTTAAACTCTTAAAAATAGAGTAAAATACTAAAAAATATATAAATAAATAGTAAATTTACTACAAAATATTTCAACTCTAAAAATATTTTTTACTATTAAAATATTTTGTAGTAAATTTACTATTTGTTTATATATTTTTAGTGTTTTACTCTATTTTTTAGTGTTTAAATATTTAATAGTAAATTTAGTAAAAAAAATTTACACACAATTTTTTTTTTCTTAAATAAAAAAAAATAATTTTTGTTCAGGAACCTGGGTAATTACTATTTTAAGCTGAAAAATAACTCAAACATATTTTCGTATGACAAAATGATTTTGGTATTACGTATGTATGAGAATTTCGAGGGTAGCCCGGCCCCTTAACGTTGTTTATGTTTTGCATACATGTAATTCTATAAAATAATATGGCAGAACAGAGCATCACTCGACACCTAATTTTCCTGGAGAAGTTTCATGAAAGAAATTAAGAAACATGGCGGCGTAGATTCACCGGGCAAAATATGTCGAGTTAAACAATTTACTTTCACCGAAAGTTTTGTGTTTAAAAGGCTGTTAAAGTATCAAATGACCTTATGTCGCTACTTAGTTACTTTAACGTTGTAAAAGATCCGGCGAACGACGCGCCGCGACCTGCTCCAATGATGAATCTGTCCACTTTCCCGCCCTAACGACTTTTTAAATATTACTTTATCGATATAAATTATGCCGTAAGTTTCCAACTTAAAGTTTATTGTTACAGAACTAATAAAGGAATTTCAGCTTTTCGAATGGAGCGTTAATCGCTACTTTACAGTTTTGTTTAAATTGTAATGAACAGCTGCATCTTAATACGGAAATCATTTGTAAGGATTGCATTTTACTATTCGAAACCTAGACCTCTACTTATACAAAAGCTAGAAAGTAGGGTTTTCTAAAACTGGATGATTGTTATGAAACAAATATATATATACAAATATATACAAATATATATTGTAGAGACTAGAGTAAGTATCGTTGCATTTATACTAAATTCATCTTACACGAACATAACTCGTAGCTCACGTCAAACTCGAGTTTGTCCGATAATAACAGACCGATGCAAACCAAACAGCGCCCCTGAACTTCGAACACATTGTAAACGTTCGCGAGCAAACAAAATATATTCATTAAGGCGAGGAGCGAGTTGCAAATCAATGGGGGTCTATATAGACTAAATAATTAGTCGTTCGGTGGTATTTTGAGAAGCCGACCGTCAAGTGTTCTGGAGCATTTGGAGCGTTTAAAAGCTGGCAGTAATCTCGAGGCGCGCTTTGTTCGGTCGGAGTTGTTTCACAGGTTGTGAACTTTGCGGCCGCCCCGACCGGCCGACTCTACCCCGACTCCCGACTCCCGACCTATTGCTACCGACTGCCGGCCCGCTGACTCGTACGCTTCGGATTATTGTGGATTGCTGATGTAGTTTCAGTTATAGATTCGATTCAGACAAATATTAAGCATCTATTAATGTGTAGTTATCGGTTACACTTTAATGATTACTTAACTTTATTTAATGTAAATTAGTTTATACATAAACTCCGACATATTTTCTGTCAAACCCTTAATGAAACTAAAGTTTGAATGATAAAGTATTGGCATTAAAAGTGCTAGGCACATGATACTCTGTACGTATTCAATTTAACATAGTGTTTATAGACACCTATTTAACAATGAAACATGAAATAACACGTGCTGATTGAATAACAATAATTAGAACACGTTTGCATTCCACACATTTCACTATAAATAAGACATAATGCCCATTACATAGAGCAAGAGCAACTGAACATAAATAACCAATCTGTTTAATTGTTACTGCGTATATAAATAGAAGCTTAATTGTGCCGGCTAATCGGTTTAACTAATTTCAAATATTCCGCCAGTTTTATTTCGACTCCACATACTCTAATAATGGGTTTGCATCGTTTTATTTCAACGTAGATTAACTACAAAATGTAGCGTACAGTAAAAAATCTAACGGTACTTACTCTGAGAGAAGGTAGACGAACGGCTATCTAGATCAAAATATTGCACAATATATTGTATTGTATTAAATATTAATAGTCCGCCTCTTTGTTCGAGTTTTTGTACTTTTTAATTACGAGCCTTTTCGTATAGAGCGACCACAGCGTTTTGCTCCTTGTCTCGATCTGCACAATAAAGAGTAACATTTTCATGAATTAGAAATTCATTTTTTATTTTCTTTCGTTTTGTCTACAAACCGAGCTTATTTATTCGAAGCTTAATACTAACTTTACCAACGGGGAAAATATTATTAGGTAGTATTAAGAAAATATTGATGTTTCAATGACACACTGATTTAAGTAATGTGTTATGTGCCAGTTTTAAAGGTAAACAAAACAAAAGAACATTGTAATAGTAAACGGCCAAGTTATTATTAAAGTAAATTATCGTGGAGACGCGACAGTATTGTCAGATTCATGAGCATTCATGTGTTTCTTGACAATTAACTAGACAAACAAGGCCATCGTTCTCAGACCGGGCTTAAAATTGTTCGTGGACGGATATTACGTAGAGTACCTACTGGGCCCAGACGCGGCCGAGACGCCGAGCGTGGCTAGAATGGCAAGCTGTACTTGTTTGATTTAATGTACACGTATATACCACTATCTGGCCGATCTCTATGATACTCACGAACCGCAAATGAAGACAAAGCACTGGCTATATTAAACTCTTACTCGCTTTAATGGGTAGTTCTACGATAAGAGGTTTCGAGCCTATAGAAGATGCGGCCAGGGAGAAAAGTTGGATTTTTTTTCATGAAAATGTTAAATTATGCTAATTAACCCATTGATTAACCTTTTCACCCAATGGCAGGTTATTTCACACATATTTTATTTCTTTTTAGAAGGCCAGGGTAAATATCGAGGCCAAAGTAGAGACGTCAAGATCTCGTCTTTTTCTTTATTTTTGAAATATTTTTCTTTTTCCTTCAGTTTTTAGGGTTCCGTGCCCAAAGGGTAAAAACGGGACCCCATTCATGAGACTTCAATGTCTGTCTGTCCATCTGTCTGTCCGTCTGTCTGTCTCCAGGCTGTATCTCAAGAACCGCTATAGCTAAAGTTCTGAAATTTTCACAAATTGTGTATTTTCGGTGCCGCTATAACAACAAATACTAAAATAAAAATAATATTTAAGGGGGGCTCCCATACAACAAACGTGATTTTATTTGCCTTTTTTGCTCAAATAATAATGGTAAGAGACCGTAGGCACTCGAAACTTTCACGAAAGCCTTAAATATAATTGTACTTTAATAATTAATAATAATATTTAAATAAAATAGAAAAATTAAGGGGGCTCCCATACAAAAAACACAATTTTTGGCCTATTTTTGCTCTATAACGGTATGGAACCCTTCGTGTGCGAGTCCGACTCGCACTTGGCCGATTATTGCAATTTATACTTTTCGGGGTCATTTTTAATCCTTTGATATCTTAGCCTTTCTGCTTTACGTTTCTTTTGTAGTTTTTCTTCTCGTGTTAACTTTTTTTGCGGTGCCATAATCTGTAATAATAATGTGAAAAAAAATTAGAGATCGCTTTTTTATCATAACAATACTTCAATATACCGTTTAAATCTGACTTCAGTACAATCTAACTATATATAAATTACTTTGTGACTACATTATATGATATGTTTTATCTCCCCTGGCATTCATCTTGGCAGGGGAAATACGCCAGGGGAAAGACGTTTTCATGATAAATTCAAGTATTGTAATCGACTTATAACATTTTTGACTTAATCAAATATCCCACTTGAATTGGTACATTATTATTGAATAAATGTAATATTACACAAATGAATCAAATCATTAATATAACTTTTATGGCTTACCAGTGGAGAGACACAATGACTTTGCGAGACCACTACACCGCCCAGACGCGTCGCGACAACTAGCAAAATGGCGGCCTCTAACGGCTCGCTTGTTATTTGTGGCTAACTTCACGTCGTTAGATGTCCTTGAGAGGAATTTGCAATACTTCCGTTTTATTTTTATGTAGGTAGTAGTAGAACAAAATTTGCCAGGGTAAAGACACAAAAAATTCGGGACAAAATTTAAGTTCAGAAAATAACACAAAAAACATACTTTTTTGGATTTTTTCTTAAAATTATTATAGTATATTTATTCAAATTCATACTTGCCATGCTTTAGTTTAGAAAGCGATACAAACAAATTAGGTACGGCAGTAACTTTAACTAAAATCGGCAAAGGGACAGGCCAGGGTAGATACTTTTTTGGACTTTGTTGGCAATTTCAGAAAAAAATATAATATTTCAGCATTGTGACTCTATTCATTGAAGTACATTAAAATGGTGTAATTGATTGTAGAGGATTAGACAATATGAAATAAAAAACCTATTTAATATTGATTGCCGTTCAAGTTACCTCTTATCATAGAATAACCCTAATAGTGATGATATTTAATATGCTGCCTCCTTATTACCGACACATAAAACTTAATTATCCCACCAAAACATGAAATGTAAAAGGAGCCAAGCAAAATATTGCATAGCTATTAAATACTTTTGTCGTAAAAAGTTTTCAGATCACATTCAATGCCAAGCCTTCAACTTATTTTGTAATTTAAATCAACATTCAGTAAATGTATGAATTATAGATTTTTTTATTTTATCATTATTATAGTGGCTTGGCAATCAGCACAAGAGAAACAAATATAAAACTGCATATTTTGAGGAGTTCATACTTACACAGACGGCAAGCGTAAAGTGTTTTAGTATGTAACGACGCATGTGGCCGATGGTACCCAATAAATCCAATTAGTCGCTGATTATATCTCTAGTGCTCATTGCCAAGCCACTATAATAATAATAAAATAAAAAAATCTATAATTGATACATTTACTGAATGTTGATTTAAATTACAAAATAAGTTGAAGGCTTGGCATTGAATGTGATCTGAAAACTTTTTACGACAGAAGTATTTAATAGCTATGCAATATTTTGCTTAGCGCCTTTTACATTTCATGTTTTGGTGGGATTTCATTTCTTTTTTGAAGGTTTTTCTTTCTTTTCAGGTCACGTTATAACTTTTATGTACTTAGCTTAGCACCCATTCTCTATCTCCTTTATATTTTTTCATTGAGGCTTCATTAGTTCTATAGGTAACGTAACGTAAATACTTCTGAGTTCTGAGTTGATTATAATATTCATAATATTATATAATTGACTCTTAAGAGCCCGGGTAACCCTCGAAATTCTCATACATACGTAATACCAAAATCATTTTGTCATACGAAAATATTTAACATGTTTGAGTTATTTTTCAGCATAAAATAGTAATTACCTAGGTTCCTGAACAAAAATTAACTTCAAAATATTTAAACACTAAAAAAAATTTTTTTGTGTATAAATTTTTTTTACTAAATTTACTACCAAATATTTAAACACTAAAAAATAGAGTAAAACACTAAAAAAATTATAAATAATTAGTAAATTTACTACAAAATATTTTAATACTAAAAAATATTTTTTGGAGTTGAAATATTTTGTAGTATATTTACTATTTTTTATATATTTTTTAGTGTTTTACTCTATTTTTTAGTGTTTAAATATTTAGTAGTAAATTTAGTAAAAAAAAATTTTACACAAAAAAAATTTTTTTAGTGTTTAAATATTTTGAAGTTAATTTTTGTTCAGGAACCTAGGTAATTACTATTGTATGCTGAAAAATAAATCAAACATGTTAAATATTTTCGTATGACAAAATGATTTTGGTATTACGTATGTATGAGAATTTCGAGGGTTACCCGGGCTCTTAAGCTTTAATACTTGAAGGTGGTAATTTTTAACATTACCATTGAATACATAGCAGCACTGATGTAAGCGTCTCGACGTTCCTCGAAGGAAAGGAGCACACCTTTTTCATGTTGTGATAACTTAAAACTCCCATATTATATCGAGCGAGTAAGGACCAAGGAGTGTATATCACAGTACTGATTAAGTACATTTATATTTTAATCGAACTTAATTATTATTGTTTCATTGTTAACGTTGATAATACTATTTTTATTTAATTGATAATATGACTTCAATAAGTACATAACTATCTTACAGCCTTTTGTACGTAAAACAAATATGCAGTCGAAACTCATACTGTTCTTGCAATGATACAAACATAAAAATCTTTTATTTTATTTAATAAAGTATTAAAGTATTATATATTATATTATTTTTCAGTTTTTAGGTTTCTCTGCCCAAAGGATGAAAACGGGACTCAATTATTAATAAGTCTTCGCTGTCTGTCCGTCGTCCATCCGTATGTCACCAGACTGGATCTCAAGAAACGCAATAGCTAGATAGTTGCAATTTTCACAAATTATGTATTTCTGTTGTCGTTATAAAAGCTAATAGTCCAATTAAAATAAAATAAATTATTAATGAAGGGTCTCATACAACAAACACGATTTTTCTTCCCTTTTTTTCTCTATATCCATAATGGTAACAGTTAGGTTTTTAAAAATTTCAGAAAATACTCAAATAAATGTTAACTTTAATAATTAATAATAAAAATTAAATAAACTTATTATTTAATACCCATACAAATTTACGGTACAGAAGCCTATGTACGCCAGTCCGACTCGCACTTGGCCGGTTTCATAATTTTTCCTTTCATTGTGAATAAAGACCTATCCGGGTACCAAATTTCAAGGTTCTAAGTCTGCTAGAATTTTGATGATCTATATGTCAGTGAGTGACAAAATGTAGTAACTTTGACCATCCGTAACTATTAAACTATTTATCGAAATTTCATGTAATTTGGAGGTTAAGCTAGTTTTAATACATGCTCCTAGTGATCAAAATAATAAATCCCTTTAAATAAAGCTTTGTTAACATCTAAGAAAAAGGGGGTGTGAAATAGCCGCGAACCTCTTCGAGAAAAGTATGGCACGGCCGTGCCTTTGCTAAAAAGCTTGGCTGGGGCACTGCCGTGCCCCCAGATATTGCCTTGCGTTGTTTTGGGATTAACTTATTTGTAAGTTGTAACGTATAAGATATGAAAGAACTGAACATAAATTGTATATGCGGTTGGTAGTTATAGTCACAATTAGGTACAATTTTTCTATTTTAGCAAGATTAAAATTTCTACTTCATAGCTCGAATTTATCAAATATAATTTTTCTAGTCACAATATTTTTGATCTAACAATATAAATCTAATTTTAAAATATTAAACAAGCATAATATGCCATTGTAAAATCTGAAACACATTGTAGTACAATGATCAGATTAGAAGGAATGAAAATTAGAAGAAAAAACCAGCATCAAGACATATCGGTCGAGCTGCACGTTCATTAACCCTGCAAAAGTGAGGTCGCCGTAGTCGTGTGCTGTCTGCTTGATTTGTTTTTTAAAATCATTTAATCTGAATTGGATTGAGCGTGGAGAGGGTGCTTCAAATAATTGCTGTATAAAATGTCGTGTTGGATTTTAATGGTGCTATCGATGTTTTTTAATTGTTTAATGAATCATTTTATACAACATTACTGTGTTTATCGATGGAATATTGGAAGTATTGCGATTTCGTGTTTTCAGTTTTTAGGTAGTTCTCGCATGGTCAATATAACATGACTGTAGTGGTTTCCTTGATACTGAAATTGCCTTATAGGCTCAACAAAACATCAAAGAAGTGTCGCGACTCGGAACGCGGAAATATTGCGCACTATCTATTACGCTCGCTAACATAAAATTTTACTATTGTACGGACGGACAGAAATTAGTTTGAAACATCAAAGACAATGATGTGAAATGTGAATCATAGTTTTATCGTCGCACACTTACTTAAGTTACGACTAATATATTTAACAGCTCGTCAACTCCTTACGTTTAAATCATTTATGTCATACTTAAACTATGTATCTACGGAATGTATAAATAAATTCAAAGAGAGCTCTAAGCCAGTAGTGGTCACAAATTGTATACAAAAGTCAATTTTTGATCTGAAGCTTCCTGACTCGTGTCCTGGTTTGGGTTGATTGGCAAAAATTACATGAGCGAAAACGTACTTGAAATATCTTCGACTGTTTTAACAATTATTTTTCATTTATTTTAATATCTAAATGCAATTTTAAGGCAAACTTTCACTTTTTGTGATAAGTGGAATGTCACGATTGGAGCCTCTTCGATTTCGCCACAACCCACATCCAACGTGGCTGACTCGGCGCTTAGCACTTTGTTATTGCAATATGCTTACCAAATTCACCAAACATAGTTTTGTTTGGCCATTAGCAATATTGACTCCCAGTTTGTTACCTTTAAGCGACTACCGATTACTGTAAATTCATGTTACAGAATAGAACAACCAAACCCGAAAAGGTAAAGTTCTTTTCCCAACTTCAGTTAAAATTTGTTCGGTTTTATTTTTCAATATGACTCACAATGCAAATGAATAGAAAACAACAACACAGACGCCCAAACAAAGTTACGGAGCTCTCGTATCCAATAGTAAATCAACGATGGCTGATAAAACACCATCCTTTCACGAGCTTTAAATTTCAGTGCATTCGAATGTTTTTCGTATGGAGTGCCCACGGACTGGATTCCCGCTTTGTAAAAACGTCTGTCTCTAAATTTAATCTCTCCACCGAGAGAAGAGCGTGGATGAAAAATACTGTCGTGCCGCGTCCATTAGGCAAAGTATATTTTTAGATAGTGCTCTCGGTTTCATAAACTTTCGTTCCGCTTCCAGTCGAATTGCGCCTATAGTCGCCTATCGCGTTTGTCTCGCTGCAGGGAAGTCTGTAATCGTAAACCGCGTTAGTATCGAAGTTATTAGCCTTTGTGCCGAGATCGTTACCTGGACGTGGACCGTACGTCAAATCAAAGTGGATAGTCATTTGCGAGGAATTTCCTCATTATCGGGCGACTGAGACGCCGACGATAAATGTCAGCCGTTGCAGTTAAATTAATTTACCATTGACTCGGTGTTGACTCCTTGAGATAATTCAACGCGAGGAAAACACGGCGCGTTGCGTTTTATGTCCGGTAATGAACCCGATGATTACTTAATCAGCGAACGCAGTCTGCGACCATTTTTTATTGGTTTGGTGGTAATAGTGCTTTAAGTAGGTGCTCATTACATAAACGCACTTATCATTCTTAACGTTTACGTTATATTTGTGTGATATTAAAATGTAAATATAAGTATATTTTTTTTAATTTGCACTTTACAATCAATCTGTTTCCAAAACCCATCCATAAAAGTCATTCAAAGCGACCGCTCCACATGCGGAAATATATTTCACCGGAACGCAAATAGAGATTCAATTACACAATCGCAAATAAATTTATATTAAAATCCTCATTTAAGGCGACCACATCTACTCTTTCCACTACGGCACTTTCAGAGTCGTCAATAAAAAATACCAGGAATCGCTCGCGACGAGGGGCGGCATACGGCGCATTCCTACATGCCGCGCATTTCCATCCGATATTGCGCCGCCATAATGCCCTGCTCCGGGGCTCCCCCCACTGCCCACCACTCGCACCTCACCCCCTTGCCCTTTAATTAAACGCCGAGGCTCGAGATACACGTCTCCGCCGGCTGAGTGGAAAATCACGTAAATAGCTCCGGAGCTCAACACGTCGGGTCCATCAATGGGAGCTCGCCCGCGCTAATTGACCGACATTGACACGGCTCTCGGCTTGTTTATGGTTTTTATTCGCTATGGATTATGGTTTTCAATGTCGGACGTAATTAGCTTTGTTTGGTGTCAAAGAAAGTGGGTGAAAGTGGGGGAGGAAGATCAGGGCGCGCCGCGCGAGCAGTGCCGCGAATGGTTTTCGAATCGCTGAATATCCTTTGGCTAAATGCACAAACATTGCGAGTGAGTTTGACCTAATCTTAGCACTGAATAGTGACGTATTACTCGTGCTAGTGCATAGCACAAGGGAACTATTCTTGTTACCCGGTGCAGTTTCTTGAACTTTGCGGGTTAAACTGAATGAGAATGATGTTTTAACTTTCACCCGTGCCGAGCGTGTGGGTAGAGCTTATCTTATTGTGGATTCGCTAGATGCTGTTTGTCCTGGAAACTTTGCTGAAAATAAAATGAACGAGCTCCTCGAGGATCGTCTACATTACTCGTGCATAAAGCTAACATAATGATACTTTGCATATTATGAAAATTAAGAAAGTACCAAAGCATCAAAATGCTGAAACAAGCGTACAGCGTTAACCTCGTTCCGCGGTAATAAAATGATGATGTCTTGTATAGGCTGGCGTAATGACGCGGTGCCGGGTGCGAATCGTAATGAGTGCTGGCTCATTTGCATGCGCTGTCTAGCCTCGACCTTGACTCGCACCTTGACGCGCTACCGTCCATACGAGCCCAATTCCCACAGACGAATCGTACCGCCAGAAGTTCGTTAGTAGGTGCTCTACAAATTGTTTGCTTTTGCTCGTGTAGATGGACTTAATGGGTGAAGCCTATCTTTTGGAGAGTAATAGGAATAGTATTAAACGTTTTCCGGAAACAAGGGTGGGATACCTACAATCGAATTTACCAACGAATAGTGTATATTTTAACCAAATCACCCTATACAAACTTATCTAACTCCGAGCGCTCGATATCGCAGTATGTAAATTGCTCTTAACCAGTTATTATAGCAGTCGTGGCACTAACGATCGCTCACTTGTTGATACGGCTGCGACATTTCGCGTAATTCAAACGTTGAAGTATCGGCGCGGCCGGAATATGGGACGCGCTAGTGCCCACAAATCAAAATGTACATAACCAATAAGGTAGTCCGGGTCAATTATATAAATGAACGTAGCAGCATGGCCGCTCGATATTTACGTGCCGGTCCCCGTGATTTATGTCTCGTAAAAATGACTCATTCCCGTCTTTGTAAATTATAAGTCTGCGAAGATATATCGTGTGCTTGTCACTTGTCAGGTATATAATTATCCTGCCACAGAAGTGTGTCTCGACTCGCAGAGTTTCTTTTAATGAACTATTTGCCAAGGGAAATTTTATGTAAACAGTTTCTAAAATTATCACACTGTTAAAAGAAAATTAAAAATTGTAATAAATTTTAATGTAATATAGAGTTACGAGTTTCCGAGGTTAGGAATTATAAAGAAAAATAGAGTTCTGAGTAACTTATCTAAATCTTACTTAAAAATATGCGAAAGAATTCAAGACTCTCCTTGCTCCTTACTCGTGGGCTCTCGTAAAAACCGGGATGGAATCATGTATTTTGTTGCACCATTTGTATGAAAGAGACTCATTAGGGCCCAGCACGAGCGAGTGTCAGCTGTAGGACATGACAGCTAATGTGCCGCTATAAATGCCTGCAAATGAACCGGGGAAGTAGAGACCACATCGCCTACCGATTAAACAGGATCTTTTAATTTTATATCAGTTAGTTATTATATTTAGTGGAACAGATAGTCATTATAACGATGACACTACTTTAAAGGAATAACTAACTCCAACTTGGTCACCCAAAACGTGCAAATTCGATAGGACTAGCAAAACCTCATCTAAATCCGGTATGTCACATTTGAAATAGCATTTAATTCGAAGTTTTGTGATCCGCTCATGGTCGAGCTCATAGTTATTATTACTGAGTTCCACAATTTGAGTCGACGTTATGCGAAAAAAAAACCATAAGTTAATTTTAATATCACTAGTGAATGTCCCGTCATATCGCTTTGAACATGTAACAGACTAACATACAGATAGGTGCTGACTGCTGACATACAGACTTTTGTTCAATGAGTATTAAATAATAGCACCGCAGTCACTTTCACATGTAATTACTAATTAGTAAACGGAAAGTATTGCGATAATAATTGCCTGACAGTAACATTCGTCTTTTTGGCTTCGCAGGTTTTAGACTAATCATAAATAATAAAAGTACATAATATAACTTATTAATTTTTTGTACAAATGTGTCTAACTCGCAATGCATTTTCATGATAATAAATGCTCGCTAAGATTCTAAACACGATGTTTTTATCAGAAAGACGCTCCGTGCAGTGTTTTATGTTTCCTAACGAACTAGAATATAATCTGATTCACTCGTATTTCGCTCGAAACATTTTTAGTAATTAATATAATATTTTTTTCTTTATGCGCTCCGCCGTATTTAGCATTCGTGAAAACCGTTTTATCTAGCGTACAGTCTTTAACATAATTTGTGCTCGTTTCACGTTGGAAATGACTAATTACTTAATATTTAATTTACAGTTCTTTAAACGGTGAATGTTTTAATTAAATATTTGAAAATATTAATTGCGGGGTGCTCTAAACTTCTCGTTTTACACTCGTTTGTTTCGAACAAATTATTGCGAATTTGGGACCAAAGTTCAAGGAAACATTAGCAAAAACTTCGGCCGACTGCTTTTAAAAATCCACACGTTACTCCATAAAATTTTTCAATCTATCGAGGAGTGCGAACGAAAGAGTGCTCTACTCAATATGAGAATTGAAAGTGTGGAATAGGCAATTCCTCCAGCCGTATAATGACCCTCGCCAGCCGGCCGGGATAGTGCACATGCGTATATTTCATTTCCACCCTATTCTGCTTATTTTTCGCTCAATCCTCTTGACATTTAAAGATCGTTATTATCTCTTAGGTCGTCTGCGAGCAACTGAAATCGACATTCAATCGTCTCGCGAAAGTGCATTTTCAGCCGGAGGCGCTCTCCAAGCCAAGGCTCTTACGCGACAATCTTCCGTCCCCTAGGCGGATCGCGTCACCCGCTATCTGCACGCCACCTACCTACGTATAGAACATGCACAATACTTTAATGTTGTTTCGTACATCGTCAGCATCCGTATATATTCGCCTCCCAAATACGCTACATTTTCTGGTAGCGTCGCCCTACTTTACCGAATATGAGACCATGAAATCAGCTCGACAATATTCGTTTCCGGTGATACTTATTAGCAGCTCCAAGATTATGATAAAGTTAATAATGTGTTGTGAAAGTGAGACATGGCCTAACGGTACCTTTTTGTTCGGATCCAAAGTGAAAGGTACGAAACGAAATCTGTAGCACAATAAAGATGTAATATACTCGAATGTGGACTGTTGCTGGTCAGACGTCGATGCGTTTGCACTTATTACTATACTTGTGTTGTCTGATTGTATGTAATTAAAGGAATACTGCCCTTTCACACACACGTTCTCGGAAGCTGAAACAGCTACGATTGTTATTAAGTATATTTCGCAAACAACATAACGCTATAACAAAGGGTCAAAGAATATTATAAAGCGAGTTAGATTAGCCTTTCTTTCGCCGGCGTGTTTGCATAATTGAATATGAACATTAGCCAGTCGCGTCACGCGCGCCTCTACCCGACTTGGCATCCTTAATTGCCCTACGTATTATTTGCCAATTAAAGTAAATTCTCATCGCGAACGTGACACGAAACCGGAATAATTCCGCCACTGAAATCCTCCCCCGGCGTAACGTATAACCGAATAAACACATCGTAGCGCCATGATTAGAACTTAGAAGGTATTCGGCGCCGCCGCGCCGCGCCGTGTAACTAGTAGTTAGTACTACGCAGTGTAGCCTTTGTTATTGAGATTCATTTAACGTGTAATTGTTGTATTTATCTGCCAATGGTTATTTGGAAGAACAAAGTAGGTCATAAGCAGTAACCAATGCTGGGCACACATTATACAGTTTAAAAATGTAAAGTTCGCACTTTGGGTGTTAAAAATAAAGCAAGCGGTGCATAATTATTAGGCTTATGTTTACTTTTTGTTCTTATCTACATCGACACGTTTTAAATTTAGTCTAATTTTAGGTAGTTTTAAGCTATATACGCTGCGGTACCACTAGGTACTAAGAGGGTGTAGTGCTAGCTTTCCCCTAGTTTTTATTCCCCCCCAGTAAAATATTTTCAACTAATTACCTGCACGCGACTGTAAAACGTAAGTAAAATTAAGTTTCAGCAATTACCTAGGTAAATGCTAATTAGAACTCTACTTTTTATGTGACCTCGTTTCGCTGACGCTTCAAAGATGCCGATTAAAATTGCCGACGTACACCACAGATGTTACTATGCGGGATTTTTTGCGAGCGACACGCCATCGCCAATTCCCATACCTATTAGCCAAATAACATGAACATATTGAATCGACGCCATATGTTCGCGTAGGTATAGCCCCATGAGCATCGGGAGTCCAAGGTCACGCGCCCCGTCCCGGACTCCGGGCCGGGAGTGGTGCTCGGCCGGCTGGAATGCGTGCAAAATAAACGAGTCCGACCAGTTCCTTGCATATCGTCTTTGTCCACTTGTGCCTCTCTTTCGCACGTATCACGACGATAAACGTGTCTCGTCTGCTTAGGAGTCAACTCAGCGAGTAGTGTACTAAAACTTTGTAATTTGCATTTGCGTCCTAATTTATGTTTGATTTTGGAAATTGAATGGCTTTATTTTAGCCCTTTGAAAAATATAAAGTTGAAAAATATACGACGGACTTAAGTAGCCCTGTATGTTTGAACTGTTTGCAAATGACGACAGTATAAAGGGTCCTTTGCAATAAGCCATTTTTGACCCTAGTCCGTTACATATAAAATCGTTTATATATTGCGCCCATGATTCGATTAAATGGATTGTCGATAGAATCCAAAATTGTAAAGATTTTCGTAGTCATTTCTCCGGGGACCGGGTTGGATTACCTCAATCGGCGAAAAATAGTTTTGACAAACTGAATTAAAAATAATGGGTATGAATAGAAGGTGATTTTAAAAATCGGGCTCTTAAAATAAAGATAATTTGTGACGGATTGGTGTAGTTAAAACTTAAGTGTCCAGTTAGGGCTCCCGACTTTATTATTCATAACTGAAAGGTAGCTTAAATTAAGTGTTTATTAGAGGTATTCATTACGGCAAATGAGCCCTAACCGCTAATTACCGACTGCTTATTAACTCTAACGATGTAATCATAGACTCCTCCCACAGACTACGTCGCTTTTGTAACCTAACCTTTATAAAATCATAATTCCAGTAACTTATGATTGTCGTTTTCTTTATAATGCTCGTATTAACTTCTAACGAATTATTATGGAACTCATTAGTATTGGATGTTTTTCTTTTTGGGATGAAAATGCTTTATCGGGATGACTCTAAACGCGTTAAGAAAATGTCTTCATTGTGTAGAGTTCATTAGGAATCGTCGTAATTTTTTTTTTACTAATGAAGTACCTATCTGAGATAAAAATTCTCGTCTCGCGAAGTTTGTTGCCAACTCTTCAAAAACGGCTGGTACGATTTTGTTAAGTTCTTTCGGGTAGATCTGATGATAATAATTGGCCAACATCTATTTTTCATACTTGTTAAATAACGTATTTGCCGGGTCAGCCTTATTTTTTGCTGTAATTTTGTGTGCTTATTCTATAGGTAGAGAATCGGCTGACATTTAAATTTCATACGTGAATAAAGTCGCTAAAACCTAAGCGAGTTAGCAAGTTTAGCTCATAATAAACAGTTCCTTATGAGACGTCTGGTAGACGCATTAACTTCGTAATCGTATCTGTTACGGCGTTTCGCCATGAGCATTGTCGTGAGTCATGGTGGCCGGTGACTGACCTCGCTGCAGCCGCGCTGGTTACGTCGGCACAACCTGATTACGAAAACTGTACTAAACACGCCTCTATGGCGAGGAGAAAATATTCATTCTCCTTAAGGAGAAGTATAGATTTCAGCTAAAGTCGGGCCAGTAGTACCAAATCGGCATTAAGTCTAGCTGTAGGTAATAACTATAACGTATAAATATAATACGATCTCACTTATTGCAAAAATCTATCACAAAAAAAAGAAATAGGCTGAAAGTTGAAACAGATCCCAACACTTACTTCCATTGAGGATAATGTGCCGTTAAAAATAACGTTGTATTAGTGTTGCGGACATTCAGTATAACATATAGGACAGTGCTCGGAGCCACGGACAACAATGTCCATATATCTTGTGACGAGCTTGATCTATCGCCGATCGAGCTGCGACGCCATTATCTATAACACACGTCCGAGCGTTTACCTAGCCTTCGCTGCTTTCATCGAATTAAATTCTTCGTACACAGTTTGTCTTCCTCGAAACCTATTGATTGTGGACAACGAATTTAGGTTATAGAAAAAACATTTACGCGAATCAAAGTTAGCAATCAGTAAGCTCACGGAACAGCCCAAAGTTTATTGTAACTTTTGTAAATCGAAATTTGGCCAACACAGTGATGCGGTTTAGTTACAAGGAATGCATGGTCAAGTTTTAGTCGTACTGAAAGTTTCTAAATTGTCTTGTCAAGGCGAACGATTAAAACGTACATAGACGATGATCATACTGTGTTGTTGAGACATTAGCATATCGCGCTAAAGCGAAAATAAGGAGAACGACTCATTAGCCCGTACTTAGCTCGTTAGCTATGCAATTTCCTTGCGCTGTGTAAGGTGATCAGAACTATTCGACGCGCAAAAACAAACTAAGCGCATCTCTAAAAGCTTTGTAAACGCTCCAGATGCCTCCGTACGATATAATTAAGATAATTCTCAGCTCGTTTTCGATTCGCGAACCAATATTTAAACGATATTAATATCGGTGGTGTATTTAAATATTATCGTTTATTAACTTTAATTAGTCCGGCTCATTATGTTTCATATCATTATTCTGTCGTGTGATGAATATTAAATTATGTTTCGAATAACTTTCGGGTGTGAAATAACTTGCAGTATAAAAGTCCAAAGTTATTAGGAAATAGTCGTGTGCCGCCGGGACGTCCGATCGAGTAAAGTGGAACATTTATTGGTTCCAAAGGAAACACATAAAATAAATCGGTTAACTCCGTCTCCTATGACGGTTCCACTGGATTTTCGCGTCAATCCTCCGGAGCACTTTGTTCCTAGGCGATGAAGTGTCGGGCCACGTTTTATCTATCAATTTACACTTCAATGCCATTTTTCAAGTTTTTTATGCTAGCTTCGAGCGCGGCATGATGTTATCGATAAGGATTTTCCGACAGAAAGTAGGGTCGTGATTACGATCGTCCGCGGCGCGAGTAGGCGCGGGTCGGCGCGGGGCGGGGCTCGTTAGCGGGGCACGCCGCGAGGTGGCGCGCTACAGTACTCGTGCTCGAGAGCGCTCCTCCAACTCTTTAACTGCCTACATGAAGGACACTCGACGGTGCACTCTCCTATTATAAACTGCTCTTTTAATGGTTTGCGCCAATTTTAATTATTCTCCGGATTTCATTTCGAGTCTTTTTTTTTTCTGTTTTAACAGCGAGCTACATGCTCGATAGCGAGTCTATGTAAAGATTAACCGGCACATACGATTACGGGGTGCACGTATCGTTCGATTAAACGCGAGCCCCCACCGGGAATTTATATTCTAGACTTCTAGAGAACTGAGGAGCCCCGCGCTCCACTTCGCTCGCGGATAACGAGAGTCTCGGAACTCCTCCTTTAGACGGCAAAGGATTCTTTAACGAAGACATTCAACCGCGCTCGTAACTCGGCTCATCGGCGCGGCCATTGTGCGGAATAGAGCCGTACATTATCTCCCGGCCCGGCGAAACAATCTATGCCTTCATTCGTGCGCGGACGAAACGCAAATTCGAGCGGTAATCCCATTAGTTTGCGATAGGCCGAGCGGGCGTATTGCAGCAACGAAATCTATTAAGTCCGCCGGCCGCCTCGATCCCGGCGCACAATTATGCAGGCTGCGGCCTTCCGGCGTCCGGCGGCCCGCGTCCGGCGGCCCGCGTCCCCAGCCCGACGCCCGACGTACTCCGACCGCTGATTAGCACACGTACAATATCCACCAAATTGGTAAATACACTTAAAATACAATCGCGCCATGAACGCGCCGTAATCTAGTGACGGGGCTGCCGATGAGCATATTAATTTGTCGCGGGATAGGATTAGAGACGGCTGCGGGGCGGGCGGATGGCGTGCACGATGCGATCGCTGGCTTACGCTGTTGATGGAAGCTATTACTGCTCTTAAAATTATCCATCCTATTGTTCCGTCCGCACTCCGCGTGCGCCGCGCCCGGGAACAGAGGATGAGGTGAAACGATACAATCCTTTGTCCCCTTTTATTAGCGACCCTTGTTTAAATTTAAGTAGCGCCCGCAGATTTCACGTTATTTAAGAGTATCAAATAATGACATTAAAGGAAGGTCGCTTTATAACACTTCGTCCCACTTATCTGGTAGTTGCAGCGCACATTTAACGTCTCAGCTTACAACAATAAAAGCAGCTGATAGAAATCTTAAAGCCCCGCGTAGTTAAATTCTAATCTTACGACTCATTTTACTTCATTCGACTTGTCAAAATGCAGTAAAAGTTCTCAAACTACTCGTGTTATAAACTCGGCATTATGATTCATTGATACTGTTACGTGCTAGGGTTCGTTGGATTCGGAGAGAAAGACCTGGTGACTCTCTTGAAGACTTTATTCACAAACACTAGCTCACACAAATCACTAAGTCCAAACACTAAGCACTATTGATCACTTGTTCTCACTTCGAAGTCGCCTTGATGATCGCTTGTATCAAACTGAACTCATTGCCGGCTTGTTTCCTTTTATATGGCCCGCCATACTTTCTGGAACGTTCCATTCTGGATTGTTTACGTAAACCCGCAATTCACATAAACAAGGGTTGGACTTTTCTAGAAAGTACGCGCAACTGTCGCGCGCAGGTAAACTGCCCGTATCCGTAACAATACCTTCTACAAAAACCTCTCGGAGCCGTTAATAATTGCGGGTGTAACATTATTAAAAGGCATCGCCGTACGCTTTAAATGTAAGCCCCGCGTAATATAAACATCGATAGGTATTAATAAAACGTGCCTTATACGGAGCATATATTTCATTTATTACCCGGTTACGACACATATTGCTGACTCCGCACTTTATTGTTTATTAATTCAAAATTAGTGCGCCCCGTTTCCCTTACGTGGATGCGAGCGATATTTCTTACTTTGACAGCGGCTTGCGGGCGCCGAGCCCCGACCCGCCCGACTGCGGACCGCGTACGTACAACTTTTGCGTCGCGCTAAAACTTTTGAACGAAAGCTTTACGTTCTTTATTGTCTTCCCGGGGATTGTCTATTGGGGTTAAATTAGAATATATTTTTGCAGTATACTTTGTGGTTTTTCGGTTATTGTAATTTATGATTTTATATTTGAAAGCGTGCTTCCTAGATACGCTTTGAGTCGAGCTTTTTCTTTGAGAATTTTTAGAAAGTAAAATTTTCGAACAAAATATTAGCGGAGTTGGAAAAAGCGCTTCCAGTACCTCAGTAGTGAGTTAGAACTTCTTTCCTGCAGTTTTTTTAAGTTTTTAAAATTTTGATTAATACGGTCGTTACATTTCTTAGACGGGATCCATAAAGCGTCCGCTAAACATATTCAGATGTTCAGTTATCGTTCACCTACATGAATATGGGACTGTGAATAACTCGTACGGAACGCCTTTTCATAATATCTCGTAGCAACAGGAGCATGGCTGCTGTCTTGTGCTAACCCTCGCTGGTTTTTCTTTGAATGCTCCGCCCTTTGAGAGTAGGCATGTATCCTTTGACGCAAATTGTTTGTCCTATATAAATGGGTTACGCGCTTAAACACCACAATACTCGTACATAACAGATGTGTATGTTTATACATGTGCCAACGACAGCGATAGTACCGCGAATACTGGATAAGCTCGCTGTTTCATTATCTACGTTGTGTTGTGAATTGTGATATTAAACTGTAGTTCGTATCTATTAAATAATCTTTCATTACCGTTTCGATCTGGTGTCGATGCAGACTCGAAGTACAGAAAAGTTCTTCTCGAGTCCAGTAGCCGTAGCACGGCGACCAGTGGAAATGCGAAAGTATAGACAAACTGCGGAGATAAACTGAAGGTGCGGCTCCGATCTTTTTTCGTTCCCAAAAATTCAATTAAAATGCCACTTTATGACAGACTATAGTCACAAACTGTGGAGATAAACTTAAGGTGCCGTTCCGATCTTTTTTCGTTCCAAAAAATTCAATTAATATGCCACTTAATGACAGACTACAGTCCTAAAAATTCAAATAATATCCTACTTTATGACATATACGATAGTCTGTCATAATGTGGCATTTTAATTGAATTTTTCGGAACAAAAAAAGATCGGAACCGCATCTTAAGTTTATCTCCGCAGTTTGTCTATACTTTCGCATTTCTACTGGTCACCGTGCTACGACTACAGAAGAGGATTTTTTGGTTTTAACTTATTTGAAAATCAATCATCGTTTCGTTTAATTTTGATCTTTTTAAGGACCATAAAAAGTGAGGAGCAATTTGAAAAACTTATCTGAATACAAAACAAGGTCGTAGCGACAGTTCTTACATATCTGTGTTATTTTTACGAACAAACTGCTCGTAGTTTCTCCTCACTTTTGATCTACCGTTGTTCTTGTTAGTTTCTGTAAAACGCTCCAAAAGTTCCCAAGTCCTTTATCCAGCGCGTGTATATAATAAACATAAAGTTTTCGGCAAACGACATTCTGCGCTGATATGAAGCCACCGTGCTTCACATGGACAGCTAGTTAAAACTTTGTGGACAGGACATAAGTCGACTACATTAGTCGCGCCACACTCTCATACAACACAAAGGATTTTATTGAGGGCCGTGTTAAATAATATTTAATGTAAATAGGAGCTGGATAAAAGATTGTCAAATGTTTTGCATTTGTTACCATTTCACAGTAAGGGTGCGCGTTGTTATGATGATAATATAAAACTTTGTTAATTTTAAGTTTTAATTCAACTCCTAATCACTATGTTTCAAAGCCAAACTAATAGTAAATGTTATTTGTTCCAGGTAATTCGATCGCAGCTACACAAAATATTAGTGAGTAAAATGTAATAGAGCAGTGTATGGTGGCGCTGGCGGCTGGTGGGTTATGTAAATGGCCGGCTCCCGACGTCGGTCATTTGCATTCATAGACTCGTAACCCTTGCTCGTCGCGCTGCCTCTTTCGGCGTAAAACTTGCCCGCCCTCGCCGCCCGCCGCCCGCGCCGCCCGCCCGCGCCGTTCGCACAATAATTTACGACTCCCCGTGTAATACGTCCAGGATATGAGCGCAGATGAGGATCCTCGGCATCCTTCGATTTACATATTATATTAAATCGTTTGCCGGAGCCGCGGCGAGCCGCCGCCGGCCGTCGCCCCTCGACTTTTCCCAATTTTTTCACCCATAAAATTACCCCCAAAACTTTTCCCGTTCCGCTCGAGGTCGAGTGTAAATACAGTTTTTATAATGTACTCGCCCTGTCGTCCTTTAAATGACTGTACTTAATAAGAAAAGTCGTTTATTCACCGCCTCGCCTGGAAATCGACTTTGAATTACATCTGTAGAAATGTTTTCTCCCTGCAGTTACATGGTAGCGAAATGTTTTGTCGTTTAGATTTTTTTACTTTGCGCTGTAACGCTCGCAGAGAAAATATTTGGTTGGTATGCTGAAAAAAAAGTCTGTCAACTCCGACGCACGACTGGAGTTGAACTCCTTAAGTACGAGTATCTAACCATACGCAAAAAGAGTTTATTCAACTGAAAAAGATTAATATCATATGAAATCAGATGTTCCGGCAATATTATCTACACCTCTTTCTGCCATAGTTATTTCAAAATACTTTTAGTTCACTTTAGCCAGTATAATGATAAAAAATTATAACTTCACAATAACAATATTAATTATTGATATTTATAACAAAAATAGCAATATAAATACATCGACACTGATAGAAACAAACAAGCCCAATAACATATAGTATATAGGTATAGTCGCCTATACAGCATACCATATGTACGTCTTAATCATAAAGTTAATATGCCTATCGGAATATAATATTATATAATGATATAATGATATAATAATATAATATAATATTCCGATAGGTACCTTTATGGTCTTAATACACTCACAGCCAAATTAGAAAGTTGCGCACTAAAGGTGCACACCAAAATCGTGACACATTTTCGTTACTTGTTAGTAGGTTTTACCCCTCGGATTTTTCTCATACCGGGCGCCTTATATATTAAAATCGATTCTTAAGGAGTAAACTCCAAAAGTTGTGAAAAGCTCTCGGAGACCATAGATGTCCTGAAATCTACGAATAATGAAAACTACGTAGCCTGAAATATTTTCGTTTGCTTAGATTTAAAATGACAATTTTCACTTCTGTATTTGTAACGTAATATAGTTGATACAACATAATTCCACTTTAGCAAGCGTCGCGAAATGTGTGCAGTTTTCCGTTGCGCGTTGACGTCAGCAGTCACTCTGTGTAACACTTGTGCAATTAAGTTTTTGCCTGACCTTAAACCGACTCTCTGCTCACCAATACACATTTTACTTCTAGATTATAAAATAACCTTACCGTTTATCACAGAAACTGCATTTTTTCTTGAATGTAATGGTTTGCCAAAAAAGCAAAAACGTATACTCTACTTTCTGGCGCAGTGAAGTAACACGTTATGTATTGTACACAACCCTAGAAAAGTTTTTATTTACGTATGAAATAAAACATATTATACTCTCCGTATATTAAAATTAATGGTTGTTTAAGCTATGCCTGCAAAATTTACATCACATAAGACATATAGGCCGACGCGTAATTGTAATGAACGTTTTGTTTATATTAAGTTTGATATTATTCTGTGGTTTAACTATAAATCAACTCCATTTAATAGTAAACTATATACATGTTAACTACGCACAACTTTAAAAAAAAGTACCTACTGCATTGTAAAATTAAAAAAAAATGTACTGTAATTATAGTTGAATATACACAATATTTTGCTAGACAAAAGTAATGTAGACATCAGAATTCAACATCAAAATATTTCCTGCTTGTTAAAATATATAGACTACACAAAATTTTGATAGACAAAAGTAATTAAGTCATCAGCAACACTTATGCAAATTCGTAATTGTTATTTGATTAGCTAACATGCATAATAGGTTTATTTATAGAATTATGTACGAAACGTATTATTATGCAAATGTAATTTGACATAATAGAACAAGACTGTTTTGTGTATAATATAATATAATATACATTTTAGGTATGCGACTGTTTTAAATCCATCAAACAACCTTTCAATAATATTCAAATGTGTAGTAAAAGTTTTATCAAACTTAATATGAAATGTTAAGTATGTTGATTTTTATCCTGATATCTCTCAATGGCATGAATTAATCTTCTTAACGTGTAAGTATTGTTGTTCAGATGGCCGCCATGTGTTTCGACTTAGTTATCTTTTTTATTTCCATTTATGCTCATTTATCAAATATGAATTCTTTTTTTTTTTAATGAAACAGGAAGGAAGAATGCTGTTTCTTATTAGTTATCGTTAGGTATGTACACTGTAGGTCAGCTTATAGTTATAAACTAATATTTCTAGAGCATTGTAGAGCTAATAATAGTGTTACATTAGGCGGTAATACGAAGTTATGATGATATTTATATAGCATGTTAATCGATTGTATAAATACAGGCGCAGCCGTGGCGGCCGTCGCGTCGACCGGTGACAGTTTAAAGCACATTGATAGAGGCTCGCGTGACATCCGCCCCCCGCAGCCCCCCTGCGGCCCGGCGCGGACGGGGCGGCCCCCTCGTTAAAGCTCAAATTGGACGCATCGAACGAACCCTTTGTGATATTTTTGTGTCATTATAAATACCGCGTCTTAAGCAGCTAACTCCTCCGAGTCTACCGCGGAGATTCCCGTACACTAGATAATGCCGTCAAGCCGGGCGCCTCTGAAGGCCGACGGGAGCCCCACGTCTCGATAGCGTCAATCTAATACTCAATTAGCGAGATGCGATTATCCGATTCGGATCCAGCGCCGATCCGCGGCCGGCTCCCATGCCGCCCGCCGCGCCGTCCTCCGCGCAAACTTTATTAATTAAGCCGTGTCTTATCTCTTGTTAGCACTCGTTCTATTATTTGTCTTTTCACCGCTCATTTCCATAATTTCATCGTCCGATAATTACTCAACACGGAGCGAGGATCTCGGCTCGTTTACACGTTTTGACATCGCTCGGCTCGCGGCCGTGCGTTACGAAATTACGACGCTCCGCCCGCGCCGGCCGCAAAGATAAGCTACCCCGGAACGGATGGAGCTATTTTTAATCAACATACCGCATCAACATTATAATGGCGGCTCTAGAATTCTATACAAATATGAGCTTAGCGGTTTGACCATTGTTTTCCACTTGCGAGATACGGCTTTTGTTGTTAAACCGATGCGTCGGGAGGGTCGGGGCGCGGTAGGGTGGGGACGGCCGCTCTCCCGGTGTTTAATTAGCTTAATTGACATGGCGAGGCGTGGTGTCCGAGCGTTTGTTTGCGCTATCGTGTTACGGCCGCGTCACGCCGTCGCCCGCTGCCCGTCGTCCGCCGTCCGCCGCCCGCGCCGCGTCGACCCTCGCTCGAGCCAGACTCCATGAATGTCAAAACCATCAAGATATCGAACACGATAAAAATAGCACACAATACAGAGTCCACCCCTCATTAGTCATTTCAAATAGTCGCAAAAATAATATAGAGAACCGAATATAAATATTTCATCAACTATTTGCAATTTTATAAAGGTTAAAATTACTATATGTGACGTTATCTGGGAAAAGGGACCTTATTGAGGGTTTTAGTTTCCGAGATAATCGCATTTAAAGTAAAGTGTCGAAAAACAAATCATTTTTTCTTTTTTTGCTCCATATTAATAAACGGACTCTAAATTTTGATATTTGACAAAGACACAGGTTTTAAAAACGATTTTTTATAGGTTAAAATATATCTTAAAGTTTAGTAAAAAAGGGACCTTATTGTCGGTGCTGCAGTCGAGAGTCGATTGCGGCTTTCTATCGGCACGGTATCTACTGTTATACTACTAGTAATTTGCACCAAGCTGAAAATCGGTAACATTGATTAGAATATCTGGGGGCACGGCAGTGCCCCGCCAAGTAGAGCGCGAAGCAAACACTGCAGTACCATCATTTACAGGAACCATTTCATTGCATTTTAGGCCCCTATTTGAGAACCTCTAGAGGTCATTAAGTTCCGAAGTTAAGCTAAAGCAAAGTTTCTTATTTATGACACTCACTCACTCACTCAAGATCATCAAAATAGAACTAGTACTTCCCATAAACTCAGAGAGCTGAAATTTAGCACAGAGTTTAGGGTTTAATGGCCATTTATAGGAACAACCATACAAATTTGCCAAGTGCGAGTCGGACTCGAAATTAGATTTTTTGTATGGGAGCTCCCCTTAAATTTTAATTTCAATTTAATCCTGATCAAAGGTGATCAACCTGCATTGTCCTAACCAAACTTGGAAATAATACGTTTCCAACGCGGGAATCGAACTCACGACCGATATGATGAAACCCACTACTTACGGCTCAGCTTAAAAAATCAATATGCCCACGTTTCTATAAAAAGAAGTGAAATCCCACCAAAAACATTATGTAAAAAACTAGCCAAGTCTCGAATCTCGTTGGAGCTGTTTGTTTATCTCTAATAAGGGTTCCTTGTTGACTACGGAACCCTAAAAATGTAATGAAATCTAGACAAAGTCGTACCAAGTCTGAGGTTCCTATTAAATGAACATTTAAATAAAATAAAAAATAAACTAAAAATAAAAAATAATGTTACAACTACGAAATTAATAGTACTTTTGTATCTTCTTTTAACTTTGTTACTAAAAATGTAACGACCGACATTAAGGTCCCTTTTAATATTTATGAATACTTCTATTGTAACTATGAGAAATTACATGTTTTTGGTACACGTCTTGTTACTAAAGGATAATTAAAGTTATTTAAAAAATAAGAACTTCAATGTTCATAAAAATGTATATTTATTTTTATGTGATATTTTTTGAAAAGTGTTAAGTGTTTGTACCAGCTTTTTACTAAATTTTACCTTGAATTTTAAGACAGAAAAAAGTTACTTTTTAAATAGAAGTTTATATATTTGATCTCATTTGACTATGTTTAAGTGTAGTAAATATATATTTTTGTTAATTTTGACTGATTAATAAGATTAGTAGAAGCACAATGTTTATTTGTTCAATTTTTTTTAATACAATAAACAATGTTGTTTAACATCGAAGACGTCTCTATTTAGTAAAAACTGATCCGTTTTATATTATTCTTTTATAAAATCCAATAGAAAACATACTATAAGTGAAATATTTAGTAAAAACCATCTTGGGCATTTTCATTACATCATGCACTTTGGCGTGGTAAACAACAGGAATAGAGTTATAAAATTATATAATTGAAGTTAAATCCTAAAAGACCATATAACGTACTTCTCAAAAAACATGATATCTATGTAACTTCCTACAATAACATAGTTTTTTAGGATGTCGAAGTTTGAATGCGATTTTCTCAATATCACCTTTTACGACTTTGGAGTTTAAACATTTTTTTAAAAAATATTTTCCAGACCTACACGCATGTTATTTACATGGTTCGATAGCCTATTAAATGTAGATTATGGAGATACTAATAACTCAATACCGACAATAAGGTCCCTTCACGCTGATAACGTCACATATTGTATCTTGTACGTCGTATTTTTAATATCTCGTACGTTATACGGTGACGCCTTTAGTTCACATTTAGCTAAAGTTAGCACACCTTAATGTGCCTTTGTGTTGGCCTTAAATGCTAAACACCGAAAGTTGCTATACGGCTACGTGGCTAGATATGAAAGGATTAGGTTAAACGCCGGCTCAGTATGGCGTCATGCGACAACTTGCCGCGCGGCGCGCTCGCCTAACTACATCCTGAATGTGCCTCCCACATCGCTCTACAGGATTTTGCCGAGAATTTATGAGTATATAAACGCTTTTATACATCTTAAATTGAATAATTACAGAATTAAAAAGACTTACAACTTAACGGCAGCGGAGATTGTGTAGAAGAAATATATTTTTGCGACATAATTGCGTATCCACGATCCCTTAATAAAAGTAAAGCTGGCATATTACATAGAACAAATAGAGAACAAATCGAATTAATAATGCGTAAACGAGTTAAATCTGCCCCTAATCCGCAATACAAATCAGATTCAATCCGAGCGTGGTCGGGCGGCGACGCGGCGACGGTCAAGCGGGCGTGCGACGAAAACAACAGATTGTCTAGGCATGTCCGTCTGATCGATCAGCCCGATGGCTCGATAGGCGGGAATTAGAGCAATGTGCCGTGACACGCGATCCATTACGCCGCGCATACGTAACTTACAATGTTATTAGTGCATTGCGGCCGCGCTATAACGCCGCGGACGTTATTAGTCATTAGTATTTGCATTTCGCGTTAGGTCTGTTTTGGTTTAGAATTATGGACGACGTCAGTTAGCCATAGGTTACTCGGGCTCGGGCATGACCAACAGTAGACATTACAATAATTTTAATCCATTCGCGTTAAAAGCACAATAAATGGCAACTAATCATGCGAACACAACAATCGTCAAAATTATCTGTAACTTGTTAATGTGAATCGTTTTAAATCGCTGTTAAGAAGCCAAGCGTAAATAGAAATATTGAAAACATTTCGCAGAGAACGGTCTTAAGGCTTATTTTACTCAGGTTTTCCGAGAACGTTCGACCGAAGCGTGATATTGTACGTTGTATTAATCACTATGTTAGGTACAGAAATAACGGAGGCTAATATTTTACTCGCACGCTCCGTTATCACAAAGATAAGCACGAAGTTTATTCGCCAAGTTCCCGTGTCAGCTCCGTATCGCGTCGGGCCGGCGCGGCGCGAGGCGAGGCGGCGCGGCGCTAATGAATATCTCCACTCTCGTCATACGTGGCCGTGTGATTAATCTAGCGCCGAACAAAGGCTCGCGCGGCCCGCGATCGATCATCCGACCTCCTCGAATAAAAATAATAATAAATAATGGGGTGCCGACGCCGTTCAAACAATGGTCGCGTGACAGCGATAGTTTTAGCCGGCTCCATTTTTTCGTGCCGGGAGTTTTGCTTACGTCGAAACGGGACACGTATTTTCACTATGACTTAGTTAGTAGTTATCGGGAGCGTCCTCCTCTCTGTGCTGACCTGGAACGATTTCCCCGAGGGCTGCCGCTCCCGGGAAAGTGTTGCACCATAGTGGAGTCTCGTTCGTCACATAAATAACTCTATATGAGCGCTCTAAATCTCATTACGGCTGCTGTAATAGCTTCCGAGGCTCCGGTGTCGGCTGCGACGGGAATATAAAGCGCGCCTGATTTATTCCTCCATATTAACCGTATCATTGTATATTGTTAACCGACGGAACAATAACCGATCCGAATATACGCGGAAGCCGAGCGAGGCTCCTCTGCCCTCCGCGGCTCTCTCGTCGGAATTAGCTCCGTAAAGTTCCATTAAGTTTTAATTTCCACCTCGAGGACGGCCGCAGCGATGTAACTCAGAAGGAACGTTTCGTTTCGCTAAATTTTAAAAATACATTCTGCTTTTAATATTTAACTCGTGGCAAACGATTATTCATGACGCCTCAAATGTCCGCAGCGCTATCGAGCGATCGTAAATCACGGTTTAAAAACAAAAGTGTAAGCGGCCAAAATCCTAAGTAGATTCATTCATAGGCGAGCCTCTATTTATCACTATTTCGATAAGACCGCGAGGTGTTTGCTGAAAAATTGAACGGGCAGGAGTGCGGAACAGCCGGATATAACTGATAGCGTAATACCTAAACAAATGGCCTTCTTTGTCATATTTTTATACCACTGAGTTATTTCCTTAGCGACCGTAAGCTCTGTTTATTTTTTTTAAGTGCTGGGAGATGTTTGGGTTGTGTTGTAGGAAATTTAGACGTAGAGTTGACTTTTTGAAGTGGATGTACACGTTGCTATATTTTATCATAAACTCACTTTGCTAATTTTGATTATTTAATCTGTGTTCATGAAGGATAAACTTTGAAAAACAATATAAAATATTCCCTCTTACAGCAATTTACAATGAACATTAGTCTGAAAACAATTTGCAGGAATACATAGCAGATATTTGTGACGCGTCTAATAAAGAGCTTACATTCATTTGTGCGGCCTTAACTTGTCGCTTACACTGCCGCAATATTCATAAACCTTTTCTGCTCGCTCCTGCGCTGAAACAGAAGCCAGACACGGCTCGAATAGATAAATTCTCGTTAAAGTACAATTGAATATAAAGGGAGTTTACATCGGTTATGTTATTGTAGCGTTATAACTTTCAATATCTTCGCTAATGTTATACTCTAATACAGAACAGAGCACTTTGCAAGTTACGGCAGCAGACGCAAAAACTTTTCCTTTTCGGTATTCGAACCCGCGTCCGGCGCCGGCGGTGACGCGCGTTACGTCGCTGAGCCACTCGTCAACTTAAATGGAAGTTTAAAATATTTAAGAGTTGTTCTTTTGCGATAAAGCAGCTGCGCAGACTTCCATCGGACGAACTTTAGTCTGTTCTTTTTATTCATCTCCGTACTCGCTGGTCTCCTCCGATCGCCTTTAATTGGTTTAGTGAGCCTCTCGCTAAGCGTTTAGATCGTTTTCTTGTGAAATTGAGTACACCTAAAAGTTTTCGTAAACAACTGTAAACATACGGCTACTGAAAATAGCTGTAAAATTGAAGTAAAAATTTTATTATGTAAAAATTCATTGCTTTGATACTTTATGAGGATCCCTGGCATTGTGTTTTATTACCGCAATTAAAATAAGAATGCAATTTTTATTTCATAAATAACTGACGATGGTCGACTCGACCGATAGCTTTCGTTAATTAGCAATAAACAATTTTGTATGAAAATAGAGTCCGGAGAGTCGAACATTAGCAATAAAAAGTGTTCAATAAACAAATCGAATGAGCGCTACCATTCGCACTTTATAATATACCAAAGATAATTGCAGGAACTAGCACTATCGCGGTATAAAAATGATTGCACAAAGAATAAAACTTATTTAGTTACTTTCATATTCTGTTTGTTCTCGATTGCATTATGTATTTGTCGAAGAAAAATCTAGCTTTGCAATTTAGAATTGCGAGTTCGGTTGAAATATTCAGGGATTTATTCAATGAATTGAACCGGGTTCGTCGACGGGCGGCCGGCATTAGCGGCGCCCGAATATCACTCTCCAAACAAAGACAGGTGAAATTTTAATCGGTCGCGTTGTCTAGCCCCAAGTCGGCCGGCCGAGCTATACCAGTCACCGCCTGTCACACGAAGCCCAAATACCACATTATGTATTCTACAGTCTACTCTAATAAATAGGAGTTGAAACGGCTTACAATAGCGGATTAATTGATATATTGCTAATATTTAAAGGAGGTAGGAGAAGAACTGAACAATGAAACGCCTGTCTACACCGAATAGTACCACTGTCTATCGATCATCTACGCGTTTAGGCGCAATTATCAGCCGTCTGTCGTTTTTACGCGACGAATACTCCCGTTTTTAATGACAACCCCTGTTGTAATTTGCTAATAATTTTCCCTCGCACCGCGTGGGCAACGAAATATTCGATACGAGCTGAACCGCGTTTAAAACTGTTTGCCGTTACTATCATAAACAAATACTCGCGTGATACCGGGACGCAGACAGCCGGAGGGTTCGATGCAAAAATGAAAATAATTATGTTTTGTTATGCAAATGACTATTTTGGTCTGACGGCAGGCTGCTGGTCACTTAATATTTTGCAATATGGCGCGCGCGGCGGCGGAATATTTTTATTTGATATCATTATTTGCAGGTTTGCGTTCGCTGTAACTTTAACGGTTTTACCTACCTGTACCCCGATTCCACTTAATGCAGCTTATTTTATTGTTGGCTCCTTTTCCAAGTCCGTTAAAAGATAATGATAAAAAGAAAGAAATATAGAATTCATAATAATAAAGAATACAGTTTATAAAGTAGCATTGAAACTAGATATATTGCTGGCAATATTGGCACAAAGAAATAATACTTGTGGGAATATTGTAAAACGTATGCACCGAGACAATGTTGCAACGACATCATAAAAACCGATTGCGTCTAATGCCTTAAGTCTTAACAACCTGCAACGCCTATGCATGACTGGCTCTCTGGAATGTATGATGTATTGAAAATATTATATTCCTGTTACATATTGCTATTGCTTTCATATTGTAGTAAATTCGCGGGTGTAGAACTTATATTTTAGACTCCTATTTTTTCTTATTCGGTGTTTCTATTTTTTTTACCTTGGATATTCCGGAACTTAGAGTTATGTAAGTAGAGTACGCTGACCTTTTATACTTGTTACAAAATATCAAAAGGCAGGCGAAAATAAAAGTAGCAAAACATTCCCGCTCACTTAAGGCGACGTAGGTCGGGAATTAATTTAATTTTACTTAGTAATTTAAGAGGCCACTACTTTTATTTCAACCTTAATTCTCTACTTTTTTAAATAAATTGCACGGCTAATGTTTTACCCGCTTCCACTGAATTTAACTCTAGTTTGTTTCGAATAAAAGCTAAAAATATTTTTATGATTCTTGTAATTCTAGCCGCTAGCAAATGACGTCAAAGTCCGCGCCGCGATAAGGCCTTTGGCAGGCCCCTCGACTTTATCTTTTAAGATCTTTGTGTTCGGTGCTCTATCAGACAATAACTAGAGCCGCTCCAAGTGAATATCATATTAGGACGAAGTTCATAATTGGTCCGACGACTACAGCTCAAAGACGAGTCGGAGACATCTTCAATTGAATATGTTGACGGCGAGTACATGGATCGAGTCAGAGAAAAATATAGAGAAAAGAAAATATATAATCGGGATCTTCGATTTAAAATGCGATCGCTAGGATTCCCTAATAAGTTGCAAAGTTTTGGAGGGCCCTCCGCCAAGAATTGGATCGCGGCGCCCCGTGCAATCTCGTTAAAACCGGCGACGTGGCTGCGGAGAGCGCAGTGCTGCCACTCCGCGAAATATACCATCACATCATCCGCCGCATACATTTGGCTAATTATATCGATTGGGAATCGAGTTTTATACAATTAGCGTCTAACGCTATGATAACTGTGATCGAATTAATTATACTCGTCAAATTGTATGCGTATTTAATTCGTGTGTTTTTAGGAGGGAATGCTTTTGTGCAGATTATGTTTGTGTTTTGAATACAATATTTTGTTGCATTAGAAACAAATTGATAACGGTCGCTTTACACCAGAGGCCCCCAAACTTTTTTTTCTCATAGACCACTTTAAACATTTTGCTGGATCTGGTGGACCCCTGACAGCTACACCACCCCCCCAACCAGGCCGGTCTGAAAAGCGTATTCATCCAACAGTACCTTTACTTTTTTGTATTCTAAGTTTGACTCACAAGTCACATTACAAGGAACCAATGAGCTTCCACTTCGGAGTGGTAAAAAGTAAACACAAATATTTTCTTGTTTTGTACCTAGTTATTTAACACAAAAATTACCACACTTTTACTTAGGTATTTCTAAATCTCCTCGCTCTGTAATATTTCATCTGCTAATATAATATTGTCTACCTATATTCATAGGAGAAGTCGAGTCGGGTCACCTAATTTTTATAGAGCCCCGTTAACGACTCGTAGACCCCCATTTTTTTCCACGCTAGCGTAGACCCCTCTCGGGCTCCCGTGGACCCCTGGGGATCCACCTGGACCACTTTGAGAATCAATGCTTTACACTCTACTTTTTTGGGATGAAAGTAGCATATTATGTATTAATACATAGCCTTAATTATTACCATGCCAGATTTGATGACTTACAAACTTTTGCCTTTATCATATCGGTGTGATCTTCAGTGTGAAGGAAATGAAAATTATCTAATCCAAATCACATTATAACTGGAAACCTCGTGCTACTAATATTTTCCATTCTATATTTTCGTGAGCCACTCGACTCGTTGAGTTCCGCAAACATTTGGTTTGATTTCTCGAGAGCGAGGTGGAGCGGTCGCTGTCCACTTTTCGCCGCGTCGTTAAGGGCCCGCCCTTATCGTGGCCTCGCAGTAATGATCGCCGATCGGCTAATGGCCGCCACGGGCACTCAGATACGCAAATGAGCAGTAACGAGCCGGCACTGACTCACCACCACTCAGCAGTCACCTGACACACATTAGCCCCCGACTCAATCGTAGATAACCGTCTGATATAATAAATTTTTATTCGCCCGTTTCCCGTTGCAAATGCTCCTGAAACGTCTGCTACGCAGCAGCAAAGTACTCGTTGATGAAATATCTCCGTGATTCATGTGATGCAGATCGCGCGCCGTACTTTGTAGCTAAGACTGGCGGCGGTTTATTTTAGCCGAGCACCGCTGAAATTTTATTGCTAAACTGAAATAGATACTCGTATTTTTGGATATTCCAGCAGATTGTATTTCTAGGTTTAATGTTGTCGCCAATGACATGCGATAGGAATTAATGTGTTGTTATTTTGATACATTTTCTTATCAAAGTCTACTTTCAGGAAAAGTGTACTTTATACAAAGAAACGTCCACGTCAGGCGGACGGAAGGAAAGTAAAGTTATCGTGTGCTGTTTACCATACGTGTTGTTAATTTCAAACTCTTTTGTAAAACTTTACCGACTTATAGAGAACACGATATACTTAGTGTAGTGTATATACGTATTTTTAGGAACCTGAAACACTCATTTTAATGTACCGAGCTACTCGACTAATGTTTTATTAATAGTCCGTAGATTATTATTATTCACAAACTCATTTCGAGCGAATCTGTTCATCACCGAAGCCAATTACGTTTACGACCAGCAAAAAGAGTACACTCGCATCGCGTCTTTAAACATCCGCCACAAAAACGCTCCCCACAGGCGGAAGGTTTAACTGGGACAATCTATTGAAATCCGGAAGAATGACAGTTCTGTGCCGAACGCCGCCGGGTCGGGGTTTAAATCAATTAAATCCACAAACTACTTCCCCGCCGAACGTTGTTTTTGCCGACGCTTACATGCCAGGAGGCGGCCCCTCGTCACAGTAATAGATGTACAACATTCACACCAGCGGAATTAGTGCCGACTGCCGACGTATAAGCATGACACATTTCACTCTTATCACTGCGAGCCACACTGCTAGTATTAATTTATTCTGTAGTTTAATTTCCTTACCTAACCGCCGGGTACAGATTAAAATGTGATGATTTGTGTTTACGTGGCGGACTGGTGAAGCGCTGACGATGCGGCACTGTGTGCAATATCGTGTTGCACACTAAATGTTGTGATGATTTAGATATTATTATTGGTAGCGTGTGGGCTGAGTATGAAATGTTTAGATATAATTACATAATATTATAAATAGCGTTTTGGCTCTTTTGATTTATAGTATTTTATGCGAAATAAATTAATTCGCGGTCAAACTTTGCTGACCTTTAATGGATTAGATATATTAGTATGAAAATCAAACTTATAGTTTATACTTACTAAAATAATAGTAAGCAGTTCCCAACAAACTAACCTTATAAAATTAACTCAATAAGGTCTAAACTCTTATACTTGTTATAAAAGAGCATTCATTATGCCAATGTTACTTATAATGGCACACTATTAGGAGATTTGGCTAATATTACCTTTATTCTTATAATTTGGTTGGGTAAACGTTAATAACTCTAATTTATACGGCAACTATAAGGCTTCGAAATTATGTTCATCTTATAGTGGCTATTTACATTGCTTTTTAGCCTTATAATATTCAAAGACATATAAAAGCTTTTAATATGGTCAATCTAATATATAAAATTCTCATGTCACGGTGTGCGTAATTGAACTCCTCTGAAACGGCTCGACCGATTTTCGTGAATCTTAGCGAGCATATCGGCTAGGGTTGAGAATCGGACAACATCTACTTTTTATATTGATAAGTGCATTTGTTGAATAAATAATAGTAAATTATTACAACTCGAGACTGAGGGCGACCATTGTTTGTGCGACGGGATAGCGATCGACGTTGCCATGGCGACATACTTATTTAGTCATTTCAATAAAATTATATGGGCGAAATATTTTATATTATGGCAAAGCAACGTTTGCTGGGACAGCTAGTTATTCTTATAAAAGTAATGCACAAGGTAACTAATAATGCTTTTAACTTATAGGGGCATTTAATAAGACATCTATCCAACAAACGAATGCTAACATTTTATATGACCTTAACAAGGATAAAAGCAATCCACATTCCCTTAAACAGTGATTATAAAGATATTATTCTCTTTAAGGTTACATTAAAATGCTTTACATAACTAAATTCGCCATTTTAAACGTACAACAGATTGTGTGAATTTCTTGCGGAGCGGAATGATCGGCCAAGTGCGAGTCGGACCTGTGCACGAAGGGTTCCGTACTTTCATAGAACAAAAAAAGGCCAAAATTTTTTTAAAGTTTTTAGGCCTTTGTGTAAATTTCAGGTGCCTACCTGTTACCATTATTGACAAGCAATAAAAGCGAAAAAAACATGTTTGCTGTATAGGAGCCCCCATAGATATTATATGTATTAATTTTATTTTGTTTTATGTATTTGTTGTTATAGTGGCAATAAATGCATACAATCCCGACAAATTTCAAAATTGTAGCTTTTGCGGTTCTTGAAATACAGCCTGGAGACAGACAGATAGACAGACAGGCGGACAGATAACGAAGTCTTAGTAATAGGGTCCCGTTTTACCCTTTTGGTACGGAACCCTAAAAAGGGATTCAAAACTGTGGAAGAAGTTGCAAAGGAGCGATGGTTACAGAAGAAAAGTAAAAAATAAAACAATTAATTTGATAATCACGTATTTTTAATAATATTTCAAACTTAAAATTAGTGCGCAAAAGTGAGCTAAAGTATCCTTATAAAGAGGTCTCTTTCGGCCAACCCAACTACAGTGGAAAAAAAAACATTTTTATATATAATATACGGGAATAACACTAGCTAGGTGAGATTTTGTTAGTGTGAAAAGAACCCTAACGATAGGTAAAATGGCGATATCATAAGAAGCAATTGATGCCGTTATAAAGTCTTTACTCTCATAGACTCCTTATAGACGATGTGTGAATCCTGTTGTTCTTTTAAAAGCACTGTATATAACTTGACTAAATAATTAATGACGTTTTTAGCACAAAAACAGCTTAAATTCAAGGGCGAGTTGATACCAAAACACACAGCGTATCACATTTTATCATGCATTTTAATTCCCATACACTTTTCACTATAAACGAGCACTTAATCAGGTAAATAAACTATACATAAAATAATGACTTACCGTTTACTTGACAGTAAAATGGCTGACGTTACTATTTTTTCTCCAAGCTGTTGCGAAAATGTAAATCACTTATGACCGCAAAAAGGGCAAACGGAGTTTAACTCCCTTGTATCGGACAATAATGTAACACGTATAAGGGTTATCGCCCGTATTAACGCTTTCTATAAGTTTCTTATAAGTTGAAGTACCTTGTTCTTGGTCATTATATAACACGTATAAGGAAAAAAGCTGTCAATAAAGCAACTATAAGGAGGGTATAAGGTTATTATCCTTATAAATTGTGCCCAAATGCATCCTTATTAGCGATAATACGACTTCTATAAGAATATTATTTTTGGCTATATAAGCCACTACGAGCAATTTTTGTTAGTTGGGTTAACTGTCACTTATAGTTATATCAAAGAAACCAATTTATAAGCAGGGCAGGCCCGGTGTAAGGTGAGCCCGAAATGAAAATGTGCCCTCACGGTGGAAACGTTTCTTTTGGAGACATCGCTCCCGTCGTTTGTCGCGTATAATGTCCAGATATAAAATTTTATACCGCTTTAGAATAGGACAACCCCCGCCGGCCGCCCCCGACTCGTTTTATTCATAGCTGTTGAGTTTTACTGTTGCTAATGTAATCGCTCATGATCAATAAACTCACGTCGTTTGCATGTTAAGTCGCTTTCGAGCGACAAATTCTTCTACTGTTATGAAAACAATAGTTTTCTACTCCGGTGATAATTTGGCTCGCAGCGTTAAATAGAACAAACAGAGCTGAAAGTAAAGTTTAATTAATGAGCTGGTAGTCCACCGCTTCGGTTGTTTGCCATCTCCTGGTCACATTGTCTGCGGCAGCGCGCAGTGTACGCGGGCCGGCAGACAATCACCGCCGTCGCCGTCTCGGCGCCCGCAGAGCTGTAAATGGACTCGGAATTAATAGACGAGTATGATATTAATGTTATTGTTCGCCGTAAAGTTTCTTTTATCGAGGCCGGGTATCTGTCCGCCCCCCCGTCCGCCCCCGCTTACGGGGATTTAATAAAGTTAGCGAATAACTCGCATACGAGTGGAATTGGGTATTTCGCCCTTTGTTGCGTTTCTCCTTAATTTATTTCCTACCCGTTGATTTTGACAAAAGGTTAGCAGATACTGCGAACCTACGTACCGCGAATAATTGAAAGCCCGAAAGAGCGATGGCCGCGCCGAACGAAAACGGACGAAACGTGTAATCTTATTTTGATATTGCAGTACAGACTTGCAGCGTCGCGAATTCGTCGAGTCATAGCAAAAGTTGCGCTCAGTTTCGCAGTAATATTTTCCTCCCCGACCTTTCCGTTTTCGAAGACTTAGATTTAGTAAATGGCAAACTTATATTGCTATTTCTATAACTTAGACTTTTTATCTGCTTTGTTGTCGCGATTCTTATTTTAGAAATGTCTTTTCGTTTTGTTCGTGATTCGACGTACCGGGTACCTCGGGGGGCCTTTATGGTACGTCCCTGGACTGCTCGGTGCCCTATTGATTTTTGGTTTTAGGTCGTGAAGTACCAATTGTACGTGTTTTGATTTTCCTTGGCACTATTCAGGTGTGTTCAGGTAGAATATAGCTAGAGCTGTTTAGATTTATTTGCACCCTAGATCTGAAACAATAGAATATTGTGGTTTTAGCTATAACGGTCACTAACCACATTTACAAGAGCAAACATAGGCCACAGTTGTAGGTCACGTAACACAAATCGGGTGTTGTAGTGGTGATGTGATTGATTGTGGGATGAAAATTAGCAATTTAATATACATGAAATGTAGAGCCAAGTATAACCTACCAGATACTTACTCCTCTGTAATATAAGTGGATCTTAATATTGCAAAGTCATGATAATATTATTGCACCACAGATATATACTATAATATAGTGAATTGTTCAATTCTTCTGCTCAACGTTCGTGAGCATGTATTAGGGCGGGCGGCTGTGGCGCGCGGCGCGGCTCGTGTTGCTGATTTGTATGTGGCTCGTGTTCGCGGCGCGGTGCGAGGGCGGACTCAAGACGTTCGCCGCAATTTTTCAACGCTTCGGCTTCGTGTTTGGGAAGCTGATAGCGCCGCAGTGCAGCCCCCCGCCCCCGCCGCTGCAAGTCTGATCCCCCGCCCGCGCACGACCGCGCATCGGCGCGACGCTATATTTCAATTAATTCGGCCATCCATTCCCGACATGAAACTTCGTATCGCCTAACTCGAGGCCGGCCGCCGTCAAACGTTCACTCGACGTCACTCCGCGCCGGGTTTTTGTCCCCCGCATGTTTCCGATTTTATGATCCCGGCTCCCCTAGTTTCCCTCGTCGGTCGTCGGCCGCGGATGGTTTTAGAGATCGAAATATTCCGGATATTCCAGGGCGTTTTTCGCCGCATTACAATTAAAATGCAATCGTTGTTAAAACGGCAGCGCGCGGATAACCACATAATGCGACGCTCCAGGGTCGCGGCGGGAGCTCTAAATAACTTTATTATAATATCCCTCGTATGTGTTACCGCGTTTACTAACTTCAGACAACACGAGTTAATAATTAACATTACAAATGCACAGTAGTCGATTATTCTGCATAACGTGCATTGTGCCGCCCCGCGCCGAATTTACATTAGCTGTTTTTAGTTGCCGCATTGTATTTTGCAATCTCCTTTAAACTAGAGAATTTCATTTTCCTGAATAGAATTTCCAATAACAAGACGCTCACGGAGTGGAGCGCTTATAAGCAGTGATAATGCATTGTTAAGAAGATTGCACGAAGGTGGGTCGGTTACAGGTCGCTTGTCACGTTACTCACGTAAAGAAAACGTTATTTGTTAGAATATGTTTATGCGTATAATATAGACACTTCTAAATCATGTCATAGTCTGGGTATAGATAACAGACATAGGGACACTGGTCTGGTTGCGTATAAAAAATAAAAATTTAGCAATGCGCAGCAGTCGGAGAATGTAATATATATTATGTTCGATACTGTAAGCCGGCTAGCGTCTCCGCGCTGTAAATTCTCATACTCATGAGGCAGCCCTGTGCAGAATTTATCGGTTCATTTCTTATTCTTATTGCGAGCGGGCGGGCGCGGGGAGGAGGCCGTGGGGGGAGCGGCGCGTGTCCGTCTGCTGAATCAACTTAACCCGACCGCCGCCGCTGCCGAACTAATTCGATTCCGATTGTATTCGACCACGCCCCCGGCTTCAATTTAATGATCTAAAAGAATAGCCCGGTAATTTCCGACGTAAGTACCGATCGGATACTCTCCCCCTACGTTGCCAATCTTAATTTCGATAAGTGGAAACAAAAGTTTGTTCGAAAGGTTTTACTGCAAATTATGTCTTTATCGTCCGCGTCCCTAGTCGATCGGTTTCTAATGACCGTCGTATTCCACCTTCCGATATTACCGTCCAGTACTCTACGATTTGTTTGGACAGGGCGATTACTACAATGTACGAAATACGAATCGAGCGAATGAATCAAAATTTCCAAAGTTTAGTGTTGTCGGTGTGTTCGTAGAACCGCAAGCAAGTTTGCGGGTTCGGTACAATGTACGGACGAGTGTCACCGCGGAGGCACAAAGTAATTAGATAGCTGTTGTGTTCAGTGTGTCGCTGGTCCGCACGGGTAATTGCCGGCCGACCGTGGTGGGTTCCACACCCCCCCTCTCCTCCCCTACCCCGCCCCGAACCGCGAGCCCTTTAATGAGTTACCCAGCCCCGCGAAACTGAACCCCCCTCATAAATTTCAAATAAAATTATTTTACATTCATCAAGTTTGTTATTTCATTACTCTTGATTCTATTTTACTAGCGACATCCGGCGCGCTGATACAGTGGAATAATTTTAGTGAGTCCCCCCGCGAGTGCAATCAGAATAAAATTTTATTGTTTGTTTTGTCGGCACGGGTTTTTGCAAAAAATGCCGTAATATTTTTACGATTGTTTTTTTTTTTTTTTTGCAGTATATAATAAACCTTGGTATACTGCATTTTAATGTAGACTACAATTTCCAAACACTGCGATATACGTCATCCTATCCAACAGAAAGTATCTCGTAGTCAAATAATGTGCAAATAATACAAAATGATAAAGTTGACTCATATTATAGTATGCATGTATGTTGATTCACTCGTAAGTCGCGCACTTACGTCGAGCTCATAAAGAATAAACAAAGTTTGTCTTCGGCGATCCATCCCGGCCGCGCTCGTGAATAATTCACGGGGCGGGTTGGTCGGATCGGCCCCGGTAATTCCACATTTTCACACTACCAGATTACCCGGCGGGGGGGGAGGGGGGACCCATTGAAGTTTTTGCCGACCCGCGCCTATCTCCGG
Organism: Lysandra bellargus; assembly: GCA_905333045.1. Taxonomy (NCBI): domain Eukaryota; kingdom Metazoa; phylum Arthropoda; class Insecta; order Lepidoptera; family Lycaenidae; genus Lysandra; species Lysandra bellargus. Next base: position 9,802,725 of record HG995349.1, read on the forward strand.
GTTAATTTTCCGAATTGAATTTTACAAGGCGCTTAAAAGACGTTGTTGCAATACCTCGTTTAATTGACGCCAAACTCCGGCCGGCTTTTAATTATTCATCTCTATTCGAGCGCACTATCGCTGTCGTTTATCGATGTTTTGCAATTGCGATTGTTGCTGATTTTATACAGTATTGTTAGTTATTGAAATTTGATTGCGGAATTAACAGTTTTCAGTTTTTCTAGGTCTTAAATAAACTTATTATGTTAGTTACATGATATAAGTTACAAAGAGATGCATTTAAAATTAAAAAAAAAATTCAAAAAATTTACTGAGTATTAAGTACGCCATAAACTAGCTTATTGCATGGTAAGCATACAAAAAAAGTATCCTACTTTCATGGACATGGAAGGACCACCAAGATACAGGCTCTGCCTAGTTTGGGGTCCATTGCAATTTGTATGGCTTACATAACTAAAACAAAATTGTATATTTACTTAAAACAGTTTATTTAGATAAGTACTTGTGTGTAAATAAAAGTTACTTTTGAAAATAGATGGTAAAATGTTATGTTATGGTTCAGAAATTAAGAAATTTATTACTATTACTTCATCTCCGAACCCCGGAAGTATCTTGATCTTAATGTGCAGAACTCCACCGCGAGTCGCGCCAGCTCCCACTTGGTCGGTTTTCATGATAATTAGCGCGGAACTATAAATCGACCTATGGACGCGCGTCAGGCTCGGGGCGGCCGAGCGGCTGATAGATCGGAGCTGTCACATGTTTTAATTGGCCTCATACAGCGAAGTACCTCCGCTCTACATCACAGTAACAATGTTTTCCGATTAAAACGTTACGTAATGATCATTTTCAGCCTCGTCAGCTAACGCCAAACGCACGTTTAGCTATTGATGCTCTTAACCTTCAGGTTAATTTGAGTAAACATTTTGTGTGTGGGCGAAAAAGACGAAAAGTAGTGGTAAATTCCACCATTTGATTTTACAACATTTGTAGGCAGTATGTTATTATTGACTTGTATATTACCTACTTATTTGATTAGATTAGTAAAAAAATAATTAAAATTATCTTCAAAGCAGTAATAAATATGTCATTAAAAAGTACGATTAAACGATTGATAATTTCACGATGCAACGGTTAATGCTTATTGCTTACCTAGTCCGCTTTACAACGGACCCTCATCCGGCAATAAAGCCTCTGATCTATGTCATAAGCGTTACAGTGATCGACATGCGAGTCGCTCTCGACTGGCTAACACAATGCCCTATTCTTGCAACCGGTTGCGTAATACCGCCCGTTCATATCCATCATGTTGGTGTTAACTGATTGCTAATTACTACTACGCCGGTTCTCAATGAACTCCTAAATAAACCTACATTCCTACCGAACAATGAGCAAATAAATAGCATACAAACATATACGACGCACGCCCTACTCGTTCGGCATGACGGCACCAAAAACCACGACCGAACCGATGACGCCAACAAATAACGTCTCATTGAAATTATATCGTGACTAAATAAAGAATCCACTCTGTTTACTTTTACGAGCGGTCTTTAATAAAAAAGAGCAAATAGCGCGCTACGACGAGCATCGACCTTATTGCACTTAGAAGCTTTCAGTCGAGGTGTCAAACATTACTCGGCTCAGTCTTTTCTTGCCAGTCATCGCCGGCGCTCGCTTTCCCGGCATTATATTTTCCCTCGGCGGAATCGTGACGGAGTGAAATTTGATTGGAGTGGTTTAAAAGCTTTCAAAGGCGCCGGTCAAATATTTTCAAGGTAACCCGTCGCGGCCTACATAGAGAGCCGCGTCGGACGACGCACGACGTGCCCTCCCGCTCCGGGTTTAACTAGCGGCGAACCGCGGCGGAGGGCGTCGCGGCAGCCGGTGTTATCGGCGGAAACAATCACGACCGCGCCCGCGCTTCCATTGTTGTCGCAGTCAAGACGCCACAATAGCTTTAATTCGTCACCCGACGCCGGCTCCCCGCCCGCCCCCGCCGCCCGCCCGATACGCCGATTAATTGCGAACTGTTTGACTGATAAGTTATTTTGTTGTTGCAGGTAATTGCCGACGACGGCCCGGTAAATATTACGACGTTGCGGTAAATTAATTCCCCGATTGTTTGGTAAATTATGAAACGGAATACTCGCCGCGAAGCCCTAGCGAGTTAATCTGAAGCCTTATTTAATTAAATTGTACGTGGGGGGTGGCAGTCGGCACGGGGCACTTCCTAGCCGACTACGCACCTGCCCGGACGAGTTTTTTGTGTCCTCGATTATATATCGGTAAGCTCATTTCAATTACTCGTAGAATAGTGAAAGCACGCAACGAATGGAAAAAGTCAAAAGTTACTCTTTTACGGGTCGTCACTTAGCGGCGGCGCCCCCGAATGTAATTAATTATTGTGTTTAAAGTACGAAGTTCAACACATTTGCTCTATTTTCCTTAAGGGAAACTCGGCTACTCCATTACAAAATATCGCTTGACCTTTTCCCTTCGAGCAACCCTTTCGAACTCCTCGCTTACTTAACATTTATGGCCCACGAAAATTCCCCGAAAATACGCAGTAATTTCTTCAACGAAACCCCGTGAAAGGCCGTAGTCAGTCGGCGATCGAGTGTACGGCGGTCGTTTTATAATGGGCCGAGTGCGAGCATAAAGTCATATTTGACCGCAATCTGTCCCCGAACCGGCCCCGTCCGCCCCGGTCCGGCCCGCCCCTCCACTAATTCACCCGCCGCTTATAAGAGCTCGCCCTTGTAATGGGGTGGGATAACATTTCTCTTGTACGATAATTGCATTTCTTCATTTTCATTAGTGCCCCATATAGATGTGTATAAAGTGCTCATAAATATTATCGATTTCGCATCGTCATGAGTGCCCTTTATGGGGTAGTCGCTCGTTGGAAGATCTAGTGAATGTTTATTTAAGTGCGTTTCTGGGTAGGAACGAAATAGACATGTCGCTCTCCAAATTGTTTTTATTTAAAAGGTAGTTTTCTTTCTGTTAACTCCTCAGTCGTATCTTTTTAACCGTTATTTAAGCTAGCCAGATTCTTAAGCGTTTACGTGTTTACGATATTATGTGTCTTTGTTTTAATAGGAGTATTTCGTACTGTAAGTAGACATCTAGTTTGTATGTCTCGTATGCTCTAAACTTTACAAATCATAACAGTTCACAAAGTTAGTAGCAGGCACTACACGAACACGGTCGGCGACGCAGCAACGCGCGCGGCGGCGAGTGACGAGGGCACGCGGCGCAGCGCCGCGCACGATATTTGCCAAATCCGGATTTGCATAGGATAATGGCAGCGGTGCACTCCGCAATTCTCTCGCGGTGGCTGCCTCGCGCCGCGCCGCAATCATTTGTGTGTCCTTTGAAGCGACTAGCGATTATTTCAATCAGATTGTTATACTGTTTGCAATTAGAGCCCCATTGTGCGACGGTTCTACAAGTTTCGAGTTTAATGCAATTTATTATGCTACGTTAGCGTTCCGTACGACTATTCGTATCGTCAACAATAAAGCTCTAGTAACCTGTAGGAGCACGGATAAATTAGAAAATGGAAATTAACTTTGCCTTCGGAAGCCTTACGACTTCGACTTACAAGCTAAGCGTGTTTACGAATGACAAGCAACGTAAAAAATTGCTACGCTACTCTCTACGGCGCGCTACGCAGCGTAAAAAACGCACAATGACCGGTGCTACGCAGCCCGCCCACGCGCTACGAGCTGCTACGCGGCCTACGTTGCTACGTAATACTTTAACTTGTAAACATTAAGCTTGAGTACTAACTTACGTAGAATGGCTAAAAAAATGTTTCTGTGATTTTATAAAGGTCCTTATAGACTAATCCTGCCCAAAAATTTAAGCACGCAATGTACCCAACGATACTCTGAATCCCTAATTAAGGTTTCTCTAATACGGTTTTGTTCATCGAATTGATAATTGAATATTTTGAGCTTATCTAGTTTTCATACGGCCATTAAAAAATGAATATTAAAATCGAAATAGTGGCTACGTATTATGGAAATATTTTCGAATTACTCGCTTACATACTAATGCGAAACGAAATACCAGCAGAAATTATTATTCATAAATTTCATTAAAAGTTATTCGAAGTGGTAATAACAATAACGAAGACGTTTTATTACCTAGAAACTAATTATTTTCATCATACCGCGTATATTTATGTTAATTTTAGACGAGTAACATTTGTAATGATACGCGAATATAAACAAGTAACTTTATCGTTACTAATACGATTAAACACGTCATTAGCCACAAGAGAATCACCATCGCCTTCCCACTAAGGACTTCCCACTAGATATAAAATGAGATTGACGATGACTTTGCAACAGATAAAGGATCTAAATGGTTACTGGTACTGTACGCTTTTCCTTGATATATTTTGTTTCATTATAATTTTAAAGTCCAAGCAAAATACAATAGTTTTCGTTTTGTGGGCGCACATAAAGTGAATATATTTTCTATTTTAGTAATTACTTATTACCTTGCTAATTATACATGATATTTTAAAAATATCAACAAAACCTCATGTAAAACCCTACTAATAATTTATCTAGGCAATAACAATCGCTGGTAGCTTTTATATGGCATTAATCGCCCTAGGAACCTCATGTCAAACCCTACCAATTATCTAGGCAATATGAATAGCTGTAGGTTGTAGTGGCGCCGCGGCGACTGGCGCCTGGGCGGCGCCGCCACACTGCAGTGTGCACCACTGCCAAAACCCCCTGCTTTATGTGCTCGGGAAATCGTTACTCAAGACCCCGCGAACACCATGAGCACGCTATCCACTTTGAACTAGATTTGTTTTTAGCTTTATAGCGGTAAATTACTTAGGTTTTGCCTTTAAGTTGATCAGTTAAGACCTAAGAAAGGCGAATTTCGTGATGCTTTAGACTTTAGAATGTTACTCGTAATATTGACTATGTATTATTGTGTCGTTGGTCCGATTTGATTCGACTGATGTAGAGGTTTAATATGTGGTGGCGACTATTTATTATCGTGTGTAATATTTTTTCAAGCGAAAAGTATTGTTACTTTTTTCCCATACATCATTTTCATTGCGAAGTTTTCAATAATGAAGACGTGAGTGGAAGAATCGAACAAGTAACATTTCGTAGCCCCCTGCTTTATGTGCTCGGGAATAACTTATTTTTTATTACGGACAATAACTTATTTTTCCCCGATTATTTTAATAAAAGTTTTAACTTATCTACTTCATAACCTAGCTAATATATCTGGCTACACATAATTATAATCCATAGTTTTTCTATTTCAAATAACTTTTCCAGCACTAAAGCCGCCATTTAAGCAAAAAAACGGGAAGTTTTTTCATGTTACTTACCTTATTCTTCCACTCACGTCTTGAATTGTTTTAACTAAAGTAGTTTTCCAGCGACTAGAGGTGCCATAAAGAAGCTTTGCATTTTGCAACACCGAAACTGTACTTTTACAAACACAAGCCACCACATTTTGTATACGTATTGAAATCACTTGTTCAATATTAAATTACAACACAATTATATTATTTAAAAACTGTCAAATAGACAATAAGCCAAAAATAAATTTAAATGAAACAAAATTTTCCCAATTACGTGAGTACAATACAATAATATGAAAAGTCCCCCGCTACGCAGTCACAATAGAGAAACTCGGAGCGCCAACGGTGTTATGTTATCTCAAACAAAATTTAATTAATTATAATTTACTCGTTCCACCTTATTAAATGTTTCGAGCATTGATCTCGGTAATTATCGAGTTGCGTCGTGTAAGTGAATTTAGCGGCAGTAATTAACTTATGTTGTTTGTTATTCGATATTAATAACGCGTAAGTAGCTGTAATACGCGTTACGTCCTAACATTCCTTGCCTTGTAAAGGAAATGTAAATTCAAACATGTGAGGGTCGAAACAGATCCCGCCCTAGTTACTCAATTTTTTCCATTACAAAAGGCGCATTATCTATAACCCAAATATGTTGATGTAAATGAACGGCCTCCTTCCGATCGCGGAGGTCGAGTTTTGATGGATGTGTCGCGTAATGACACGGGAAACTATTTCCTCCGCATTTCCTATACTCAATAAAACATCGAATACGCCTCCTGCGTCCGCGCCAGTTTATACCGAGCCCCGGCGGCCGGCGCGGAGTACACTCCAAAGACCGTCATTTGTCAAGATTACGGCTGTTCGGGGATTGAGATATGAAAAGCGGTTATTGTTTTGAATATTTTCCCTTTTGTGGGGGCACAATTTTTGCGAGAGATCACGATCCGTCCGCCGGCCGACGTCCTAATGCCCCGTCGGGCAAAGTAATCCGTTCCTGCTACAATAATGTTATTGGGAATACCGAGCCGGGCCGGGCCGGGCTGGAATTTGGAGTATACGTGATATTTGTACGATTAACAGAAACGTCGAAACATTTCAACATACCTGCATTCGGTACGAAGAAATTTAAACTAGTGTTACGTGGCTCTCCTGTTTTACAATGTTCGGTGTTCACATGTTCGAAATACTTTAGTTGGGTTTAAATCTATGTCAAAATTTTCATCTGTAAATATCATTTTTTTACTAGAACAAAAAGTTAAATGTTTACATTGCAGAGTAAAATATAAACGCAACTACGGTAACTCATTAGTTCGTACAGTTGATTTTATATTGCAGTGTGCTCACTGACCAGATTACAGTCAGCTTTGCAAACAGAGTAATCCGTATACGTTAATCTAATTTTATCGGCGGAGTGTAGGCAGTATAAAAGGCAGTGTGTCGCACGAAGCCATATATTGTGTATCGGCTAGGGACTGGGCTTACGAAACAATGTCGTCGTTATAACAACTCCTGTCTAATGTTTATAGCCGCCCATTACTCCTCTCTCTATTATATTAACTAGGCCGATAACGCCCGAAGACAACGCAATTATGTGCGTATTTGTAGCTAGTGGTATTATTGTGAGTAGAAAATGTTTTGGTACGTCCTACGAATATCAAAACTTAGGCATAGATACTGCGATATTAAGATTGTAACATTTATTTATATTAAATCATAGCGTGATCCAATCTATCCAATCATTTAACGTTGATTTACCAAATAACAACATAAACTCGTTTAAAATTGGACGCAGCGAAAATGTTTTCCGTGATAGCCGGACCCCAAGGCTTTAAACGCGGGCACACGTTTAAATTGACTTAGCTATGCTACGATAGCAGAACAAAGGTACAATCATTCATTCCAAAAAACATTACACTTCTTTTGTGCAATCGCGCGAAAAAGGGACGACCACCTCTGCACTGGTCCATCGACCGGAAACGGTTTTAAACGGTTTTTTTAACATTCTTTCGCTTTATCCCCGAAGCACCCAAAATTTATCACGGCGAGCCCTATAAAATACAGGTCCCCGAGTTCATTATAAAAGTTTGTACGTACGAAACGTAATCAAAGTTCCGCGGCAATAAAATGAGTGACAATAATAACAATTGAAGCGGCTTAATAAAAAGTTGTTTCTGTGGATTTGATTATCTCAGTACATTTGAGTCGTAAAAGTGGTAATTTTTTCCACTTTGTTATCGTCGGGAGGCTTATCGAGGAGCACGTTTTGTTTTTTCGCACCTTTGTTTTTCTTTTATATTTTAACTAGCGACCCGCCCCGTCATCGCACGGATATAAAATATATAGCCACTGAAAAAATGATTAAAATCGATAGCCTATGATCCTTCACGTGGTCTACTTCTTATCTGTGCCAAATAACATAAAAATTGCTCCAGTAGTTTGCGAGATAAGCCCTTTCAAATAATTTTCGTTTTTTCCACATTCTCCTATTAGTCTTAGCGTGATAAAATATAGCCTATAACCTTACTCAATAAATGGGCTATCTAACACTGAAATAATTTTTCAAATCGGACCAGTAGTTCCTGACATTAGCGCGTTCAAGTTAGACCTTTCAAATAATTTTCCCCGTTTTTTCCACATTTTCCTCTATTTCTTCGCTCCTATTAGTCTTAGCGCAATAAAATATAGCCTATAACCTTCCTCGATAAATGGGCTATCTAACACTTAAATAATTATCAAAATCCGTTGCGTATTTTTAAAGATTAAAGGGAACAAAGGGACATGAGGGAAAAAAAAGCGACTTTGTTTTATAATATGTATAGATTCCGCATAATATTTTCATTCGACACGGTGTCGACCCCGTATGTCGGACCTCCGTGTGAGGTACGCCGTACGTAGCGATCATTCTTCTAGATCATTGTATAATGATATCAGTGGCTATACGCAATAAGGTTTCCCATCATCATATCTCCTCATTACCGCCCATCACGTCGTGGCAGTAACTCGAACAAATGCGCACATAACACGGTCTAATATTCCTCCGCCCCGCCGCAACGAAATACCGGCCTCCCGATATTTATGTCATTAATATGTGTAAATTGCGAGTAACGCGAGTCGTACGGCTTAAGAGCAAACATTTCGGTGCTATTAATTCGGAAGCACTGAGCTATATTGGAGGCACTGGAGGCGGCACATTCGTTTAATGTGCCGGAAATGTAACATACGCCATAAAAGTCGTTAGGACGGCGCTCGGCGCGCGCGTCTCGGCAGCGCCTTCGCCGTAATTACGGCGGGCTGCGGCATCGGCGCCGATCGTGCTCGCCGTTTGTCCCTCCGCCTCCTGCCTCCTAGCCTGCCTCCTGCCCGCCGGACTAGACGTAATATCCTTATCTCGCTACATTCACTCGCGCCAGGTATATTAGATTTTTAATAAAAGACCACCGTACCTAATGTCCCATGTTTACTTTACGGTTCGCCATCTAGGAGCGATTATTTTATGAGTTAGCTGCACTACAATATACTCCGAGTGGAGGGAAACTTTTCCCGTTAAACCCGGCGACTTAGATTTTTACACGTCCTCGCGAAAACCAATTTCGCCGGTGAAAAATAATACCGAATATTTCCTCGACGATATACCTATTAACCGCACCGCAAGGTATTAAACGTAGATTTTCCTGGTAAACAATTACGTTGATAATACGGCCGGCCGGGGTACGGCGGGTATCGATTTCGAAAACATGTTTACGAACTTCTTGGATTTTAGTGAGTGAAATACGATGTAGCGTGAGAACGGCGCCGACTGCACGCCCGCCGCCGCGCCGCCGCGCCGCGCCGAGATCGCAGACTTAAGCCTACTCCGGCTTCGATTCGTTTATTCTTGTGACGATGTGATAAGCCTCTATACGATTGAAAGTGTTTCCATATAAAACCTGGAATATACATTTACTGTTAAAGCATTGGGATACAAAGCGACCTGGAGCAGGCGAAAAGGATAAATATTTATTTTTTGAAGCTGAAGTATTCGATCGTGATCCAAGCACGAATGATGTCACTGCCTCATATGTCGCTAGCGTCCATGAAATGTTTCGTCTAAACGGGCAGTTCGGTTCGGTCGGGCTACATTCCGACCTAACACGGCGGCCATCCATTCTCCTGGAGGTAAAATAAACGTGTTGCTAACAAATAAGTGGTGTTTATTCGCCAGGCGGTCCGGGCTCCGGGGTAGCGTGACGCAGATGAGAATTTATCGCGGCCGCCCGTCCGCCCGTCCGCCCGCCCGTCCGCCCGTCCGCCCGTCCGCCCGTCCGCCCGTCCGCCCGTCCGCCCGCCCGCCCGCCCGCGCCCGCACCGGAGCCGGCGAGTTCGCGCATTAAACGACTCCGGAACATTAGCCGCCTGCAAGATGCCGCCCGAGATCATAATTAAGTGCCGCCCGATTTATCGGCCCGACCCGCCGAAAACTCCCCTTAAACTTCCCTTATCGCGCTAGCTCTTTATTTCGTAGTTAGTCTACCTCGTAGTTATCGCCTTTACTGTGAACGACGATCGCCCTCGAAGAGTTGGCCTAAATTAGCGATTAGGCCGAAGATAGCGATTTTTAAAATACTGCCGATGAGCACCGGCCTGTCCCGCGATGGAATAGACCAACTTTGAGATTTTGTTCGCCGAATATAATTAAGAAAAAACAGTACCGGCTGATGTATCTACGTAATAACTCAACTACAAAAATACCGTTGCAAACCGACCCAGAAACCTTTGTTAAAATAGATGGGTTAGGGATTGCAAAAAACGGATTTTTAAAAAAATCCGGATTTTCGGATTTTGACAAGCTCAAATCCGGATTATCCGGACAATCCGGATTTTATGAAATTTTTTAATATTTTTGTTTAATGGCTTCAAATGTGAGTTATTTTCTTGTTATTTTTTTTCAAAACATTCATTTTAAAAGCGCACTATCAGAAGTCTTAAAACAATCAACTCTTTTCTTAATTTAGTGATTTGCACATGGGCGTGATGAAGTAAGAAATTAAAATAACAGTAAGTATTTGATAATGAAGACATTATTAACAACTTAAAAATATCTTAATTTTTTTAAAGATATTTGAATAAGTGGAATTTAAGTTGACAATAAAAGCCTACACAATTTCCGCTTTATGGACGACTAAGCCCTTTTTGCTCCTACGAATACAGATAATAAAAATTACCTTAGGCACAATCAATGACCAACAGCAGTCAGCACGAGATGTAAGGTCGAGGTGGACGTCCTTGGACCAGTTAGTTTCTTTTGATAACAGAGAAGGAAATACATAGAAACTAGTCCATGATGAAGTAAAACATACCCCTCTCAGGGAACTGCAGATTCGTGGACATGTGTTTTTCACTCGTCCTAACCAACAGAGCGGGAACTCAGTCATTGACTAATTTACAAAAATCCAACTCGGGGCCTGCCAAAGAGCAATTTATCGCAGTAGGTTGGAAGTAAGTCTTTTCGACAAAACAAAAAATCCATCCAAACGAGAATCTCAGACGTGGGAGTCAAGACGGCGGGCGGCGGCTAAAGTAACATTGGGCTGGTCGTGTTATCCACATGTATCTAGGCTGGATACCGAGCAGGTATCTAGGGTAGGCCTAGGAAAAAAATAGCTCGATACCATCGAGGCCTTTTTTTCCTCTGAAGGCAGGTTACTGTAACCCTGAAGTTACCACTACTCCTGAGGATCTATTGTGACTACTTAATCCTCATAAATTGAACGATGTGGTTGGAATTGGTGCTACCAATTTCCTCTATAGTAGGTGAGTTGTAGCTGCCTGAGCTGTAGCAGCTACAACTGCTGAGTAAAGTAATATAGTCAACGAGGTAAAAACAAAACAAGTTAAAAGGTGTATCGGCCCTTTTCCTAGAATCTGCAAGTCGTAATGCTAGTAATACTAGTTGTTATGTAAAGGTAAGGATTTTTATTCTTATCTTTATAGAATACGTGTTAATAGTTTTGTAAAAGCCAGGAATTAGCACCTTAGAATGTTCAAGGCCAGGAGTCTAATTTCATTGCTCTCTTCTTAGTTTGCAACCCCATTCCTCGAGCACTTGCTTTGTAGTAATGGGAGATGTTTCACAGACCGCTTCTGGACCGTATATGAGATTCTCAGCTCTAAGCCTAACCAGCTCGTCTAAATTTCTGCTGCATTGCTAAGTGCAGCTTGACTGTCAGAGAAGATGAATATATTTTTATTAACTATCATGTCTTGGCTCTCTTGTGAGCAACCGATTACTGCTAAGACCTCGAGACTAGTACACGGTTGCAAACTCCCCCTTGGAGGTATATCAGCAGTGACGCTGGAGCGAGATAAGTGGAATATCCTAGAGGAAGCTTTGCCCAGCATAAATTTGCCTCAATATGCTTATTCTACAGGATAAAAAAACTTAAAATAATACTTTAAACTTTAAATCAACATTTTAATAATTATTTTATAAACCCTTTTCCTTTATTTTATTAGACAAACTTAAAAATCAGAAGATTTTTTAGAAAACCATTTTATTCAATAGTGACAAAATCCTAAAAGAATAATTATTGTATATTTCTCATGATTGCAGTCATATTACTAAATAGTAAAATGTATAGTAAAATGAACTATAGGTCACAAGATATAAAAAATGACGTTCTTTTTTAATTTAAAAATTTTAATACACAATTTACAACCGCCAAATAACTAAACAATGCAATGTTGGACATACGAAGTACTGATATAGGTACCTATTATAGTTATTGAGCGCGCAAATTTATGATAGCGCCTTTAAACAAATGTGAATTTGTATGTCAGATGCTACACAATACATCTAAATTAATTTTATACTACGTAAAAGCTTATTTTCCATAATTTTACCAACTATTCGAAAAAACCGAAAATCCGGATTTTCAAAACGAAAAATCCGGATTTTTCGGATTTCGAAGTATCCGGATTGCAATCCCTAAGATGGGTACTATTGTTATTCGAGTCTATGGAGGGTAACCGTCTCGAGTCTTGAAAAAATACGTCATAGTGGAATAATGAAGCGTGTTTATCATCTTGAATGAGACGAGCGAGTGTGACGAAGTGTGTCAAGCGGGGCACGCCGAGCGGGGCACGACGGTGAGGCAAGCGGGGCCCCGGCTCGGTAATTACTGCCTTAACGCCGCTAAACCGGTTAGGCGGTGCTGGGCGGGCGGGGGTCTTGACGCTCTTCTGACCTAGCACTAAGTACGTCATTTCATGACGATTTCTGCTAAGTATAATACAGATTTCATTTCATGCATCAATAATTTTTAACAAAAATAAATAACTTAAAAAAAACATACATTCATAAACACAATAAAGAAAGTAGGATTATACTAATACATTGTGAATAGAGGCCACATTTATCTACGTGTTAAAGAGGGTTAACGTGTGCTGTCATTTTCAATGGACTAATATTTCTTCACGGTGAAACGGGCAATTTACGCGAGCCTATAAGTAACAAGATTCATTAAGGCCGTTACAAAGTGGCGCGGGGCGTTCTTAAAGCGAATGGCTCTCGAGCTCTCAGCCTTCATAATAGCCATGCGAGAGGCCGCGCGCCGCGTGCGATATAATGAAACACCTGGAGAGCCGCTGCTGCATTAATATCGCAGCTCCTTCGCCGACAGCGGGAACCCGCGACCCTCGAGCCCCGACCTCCACTATACGTAGATAAACCCCCGCCCGCCCTCGGCCACTCGTCCTTATTAAAACTGTTTATCAGCTTGATAAACGGTCCGGTCCGCCGCGTTCATTCGAAATGTAATTATAATTTGCAGGGCGAGTGCGGCGGCCGCTATATTAGCGCATTATGTTCGCGTCTAATATAACGCCGGGATAAACAATGGCTGACCGAGAGCCGCCGCCGGCGACTGTAAAAGTGGCCGAGATAACTCCGCGCCCGAATGCATATTTCAGCGCTAAGCTGCAGCGTCGCCGGCGAACTCGTTCGGAACTTTACCAGTGTGAATAATTCTTAATTTAAAGCTTCTTAAAATGAGACTAGTTTTCGCGTCGTTCGTTTCGAACGGTCCGTTTGTCGCACTGTTTTATTTTATAATTCTAGTGCAGTTTTCCGCTCCCGACTAAAAGGAAAGGGTCATAAAGGCGTTACGTGAGCGTTTCGGCGGTCGTCGCGACGGCGCCGCTCGCCGCGCGCCGAGGAGATCGGAGAGAGTGTCGGCCGCGCGGCGTAAACACGCGCCCCTCTCGCGTGACGGCTCATTAGCCGCTCCCGGCCCTGCGCCTCTATAAATCATTTTAAATTCAAATTCTACTTACATTCACAATTGACTTTGCCTACGTAATTTCTTTTCCGCCCACAAAATTTTGCAAATTAGATTTCGCTCTCGCTCATTTTTCGCCAAAAATCATTTACGACGTCCGGCCCTAAACGTCGATGCCCGGGCCTCGGCGCTCGACTTCTGCGATTCGGATTCGACAAAATTTAATTTTACCTGTTGAATGTCATTAACTTAGCGCCGAACACGATATACCGGCGGCTCGGCCACTCGTCGCCGCCGGAGTCATATTTTCTGGCTAAACGGTATCATAGCGCCCGCGACCTATTTATAGTTGGAGAGGGTGTGGGCGGCGTTAAATATCATTTAAATATTATATTCATCTCGCGGACGAAAAGTAGCCGGCCGGCGCGTGGCCGCGAGCCGCGGATACCGGCACGCGGACACGCGCACCGCCCCACACATCTGCGCGCGGACGCAGGTACGGGAGTTGGCACGAGTCGCCGGCCGCAGCTATTCCGGGCCCCCTTAGACATCATAAACATTTTTGGCAGCCACCTTCGGGCGTACAAGTGGGTCTCGGATCCCGCCGCGAGCGTGTCATTCATCGGATGCCCATTGTTTCTGCCGCGAATCGATTCGCGGAGCACGCCGCGGGCCGTCGGGTCGGCCAATGGCACGACAGGGCGCGTGCCGCGGGCGCCGCGCCCGCCGACCGCGTGCCGCCGACGGATCGATCGCGATCGATCAATCGATCGACTCCGTCGGGCACGTGACACGTCACCCGCCCTAGGCCTACTTCGTCGTGGGGCGACTATTTAGTGAATCTCGGGCGTGCCCCGTCACTAGCTGGCAACCGTCCATTGTTTAATTAATTGCTAAACGAAAAAGGCGAGGACTGCACCGATAACATCTATATCATTATTTCGCGTCGCCTCCTCGGCCCCTCGGCCGCGACGCACCGACGACTCTCCTCGCTAAGGAATCTCCATAAGCGCGATATTAATATTCTATTACGAAGCTAAAGAAAGCAATTAACCGAACTGCGGAACGAGAGCGAGCGGAGTTCCGAAACTGGAGGATAGTTTTCGTCTGTATATATTGTGTAGTTGAAAAGGCAGGATTTTGGTTTAATTATAATTGACGGCGGGCGGCGGTGGCGGCGCTGGCGGCGCTGGCGGCGACTGCGGGACTGCAGCTCTACACGCCACTCGAGCCTCGTTCGTTATACGCGTTACAGTTTTTAAGTACACTTAGCCGCTTTACTCGACTCGACAAGAACGACTTCGTTCATTTTTCATTGATGTATTTTTTTACACCGAAGCTGGCGGTTGTAAATGGTTTTTGCAGGCGCACAGATTTAAAGACTTCCCTATTAACGCGTAACCTTGCTTTCTACTTTGTAATGATTTATTTTCGTGATTACTAATTAACTTCAATTGCATTTTGTAAATCATGGAATATGTTTATTTGAAATAATCAATATACACGGTGAAAGATACGTTTTATGGTGTGAGGTGGTCGCAAAGTCGGTGAGTTCACTATCACAAAAATGTTATAAGTTGCGGGTGGAAGCCGCGACCCACCTCGCGCACCCCATCTCACACGAAACTCTAAGGTTTCTCGTTTATCAATTCCGATTCGATAACTTTTTATTCTAATCAAACTTGCAATATTACGTTTTCTATTCTGACGCCATGATATTATATAGTTGCGGTTACGAGAATATTTTACTAACATATTATGTGTTTATATTTAAAAAACGACGCGATGTAGATTTTAAAAGAAAAAGGAACGCTAATCGCTTATTTTAAAACTACGAAGACTTGACATACACTGACGATGATTTACTCATACTTCAGTCGAAATAAACGTGCTAGTCTTAGAGCCACTTTTACGAAACGGTTAAATATGTTTAAAATTTTATTTAAGCACAAAATTCTGTTTAACTACACAAGTTGTCTTGCACCACAAGTTAAACATGATTATTGATCTGTCAAATTTAAACAGCCAAATATCGCTGTTTAAGCTGCTAAACGTATTTAACAGTTGAATTTGAGGTTAGATTTTTTTGGTCGAGAACAATTTTCGAAAAATTTGAGTGTGAAAATAATAATGAGTTTGTTTGAGTTTCTTTCTTTTTGATGAGATTGATGACGACGACGAAGAAATAGTCATATATATCAACGGGACTTCAATAACCCTGACATCTCGAGTGTCAGGGTTATTGAAGCAAGATCAAATTTGTTTGAAACCCTGACGGAGAAAAAGTTCTTTCGAAGATTTCACCTATCAAAGAAGACGACGATGATTTTGCTAGAAATAATTGAATCCAGATTATTGTTTAAAACGGAAAAGTTACGGGGGCCACTTTTTATATCACTCATAATTTTTTGTCGATTACTCTATTACTCTACTGACAGAACACCTGCACGAGTCTGTACGACAACCTAAAGTATGTGAAACAAAACAACATGTGCACAAGTACAACAATACAAAAACACACAACTTATAAGGGATACTACCTGCGCCCGCCGCGTCTGAGGCATTCATTGATAGAAAACTCGTTTTACGCAAAAAAACAAACCAAATTTCGTCAAACAACCATAAAATAACGTTATTTGTAACGATACTGCTCAAATCGTAAAATGGAACGCACAAGATATAATGCAGCAACACTGCAAAATGCGTTTAGTTAATTTCAAGCTTCAACATCGTGGTGCAAGACAAACTTAAATAAGTTTAAATTAATTGTGTTTACGAATGAAAACATACTTAACTAAATGTGTTTTAACTTATTTTAAGTAAGGTTTGGTAAAAGCCGCCCTTAATAATGGGCCAATTTAGCATGACGTTAATTTCGTGTCAAATAATAAATAAATAGGAATTGCTAAACCGATAATGTTATAGTACAATAACACCATTACCGGTAACAATAAATACATACAGTTATTTCACAACATAATTAGTAATTATATTTGACATTTACGCTCAATAGTAGTACTACTTTAGTATTTATTTACTATGTTGTAATTGTACGCCACATTCACCAGTATTTTTCAGTACGAATGCACTAAATACGCTCCGTTTACAAAACAATGTCATTCTTTCTTCAAAGGACGCAAAAATTTTCTGCTTCAGAGTTTCACATGATTCGCTCGCATTGTAAAAGCTTATTGGACTTTGATGTTTATGTGGCCCTAAACAAAAACTGTGATAAGTCAAATTATTAAAAATTCCATACTTGCTTTTCAAAATATATTTCAATTAAACTTCGCGTTGTTTTCAAACTTGACAACATAAGCTCACCTGATTTCCTAAAGAGAAAGATTTTGTCCATGGCGTCGGATGGACATGGTAAAAGCCGCCCTTTTTTCTAATTTTAATTGAGTTATTGTATTTACGTTTGAGCACTGCAAATATGAACTGTGGGTACCTGTTTTTTTTTTCTATTAAAACTAACCACTGACTGAAATCGGTTAGTAGCTGCTAATCTATACTATCTATACTGATATTATAAATGCGAAAGTATCTCTGTCTGTCTGTCTGTCTGTCTCGCTTTCACGCCAAAACTACTGAACCGATTGTAATGAAATTTTGTACACAGATAGTCTAAAGCCTGAGAAAGGACATAGGCTACTTTTTAACTGAAAAAAAGGGGTTGTAAGGGGGCGAAAATGCGTAAATTTGTTAAAATTAAGTTAGTTCCAAAAATTTATAATAGATGGTGCCGTGCGTCTCCTACATCGCGCTATCGCTTGCTCATAAGTCTTTCTATAAGACGTGGTACCATGTTAAATAGCGTTTTTCGATATTTTCTATACTAATATTATAAATGCGAAAGTATCTCGTGTCTGTCTGTCTGTCTGTCTGTCTGTCTGTCTGTCTGTCTGTCTGTCTCTCTCTCTGTCTCGCTTTCACGCCAAAACTACTGAACCGATTGTAATGAAATTTTGTACACAGATAGTCTAAAGCCTGAGAAAGGACATAGGCTACTTTTTAACTGGAAAAAAGGGGTTGTAAGGGGGCGAAAATGCGTAAATTTGTTCAAATTAAGTTAGTTCCAAAAATTTATAATAGATGGTGCCGTGCGTCTCCTACATCGCGCTATCGATTGCTCATAAGTCTTTCTATAAGACGTGGTACCATGTTAAATAGCGTTTTTCGATATTTTCTATACTAATATTATAAATGCGAAAGTATCTCGTGTCTGTCTGTCTGTCTGTCTGTCTCTCTCTCTGTCTCGCTTTCACGCCAAAACTACTGAACCGATTGTAATGAAATTTTGTACACAGATAGTCTAAAGCCTGAGAAAGGACATAGGCTACTTTTTAACTGGAAAAAGGGGTTGTAAGGGGGCGAAAATGCGTAAATTTGTTCAAATTAAGTTAGTTCCAAAAATGTATAATAGATGGCGCCGTGCGTCTCCTACATCGCGCTATCGCTTGCTCGTAAGTCTTTTTATAAGACGTGGTACCATGCTATATTTAGCAATGCTATTGCAAAAAAATGCTATTGCATTTTTCGATATTTTCGATTGTTATACACGTTGATAATGTATAACTCACTACTCAGTTATCAGTACTTCATCTATGTAGTGTGACGTAACGTTAAACCTACCAAATACCTATCTATGATAAATAGTTTATGGGTAAAGCTAAAGTTATGAAATATTATGCACAGTGCACACTGCACAGCTGTTTTTGGCTATTTTGATACCAGTGTTTTAAAGGGTACCAGGGTTTTAAAACCTTTAAAATTTGACACCAATTTTGTTGACACCGCGCGCTGTAAGTACACTGAAGTCCACGCGGACGAAGTCGCGGGCAACAGCTAGTGATTTGAATAATTAAAGGAGGCTTAAATATTAGTGACAGCGACATCACGGAGCTATAATGTTATATGTCGCATGTATTCGAGTGGGCAACATAGTAAGGCGTGACGCCAGCGGTCATCCGTCTAGAGCGGGTGGTCATTAGTAACCACCTCGCTGTCACCGCGACACCTCGCACCGCGTGTCCCCCAGCGTCAGCTATTTCCATCTCGAACACTAGCCAACGTGCGATAGCTCATCTATAAAACCATCATCATCGTCGTTCCCGCGGCGATGCACGAATATAGGCCATCGATTCGCAATGCCCGATATTGGTCTGCATCCAATGGTTTCCGCGAATTTTAGAATTCACGATTCATCAGCGATGACAAACGATTCAGTCGATTTTTCCCGTGTTAGCGCCGAGGGTTTGCGTTTTGATAGTTGGGATGACAGTTTTTGTTTTTATTTTTCGATTGCGCGGTGTACTACGAATAATAAAAACTAAGGAAGAGTAACTCCGTCAGAAAACATGCTCCAAAATACTTGTCAAAAAAGTGTACCTTAGGTTCACTTTTCATACATTTGCAATATTTAGGTGACCTTGAGCGGTATAAAAGCTGACGTTACATGACAGTTCGAATGGAACCAAATTTAAAACTATATTAGTATGGGAGTTACGTTTCCTTAGGTTTTATTATTCGTAGGCGGTGTAGGAAAATCTATACCTAAAAGGATGCTGCCCACGCTAGTTCGGGCAGGCGCGTGGGCGTGGTTCAGTGTTTTCTGATGTCAGATGGAAAGGTCAATATTTTCCCATTATGTCATAAGAGTCATAAGACCAATGACTGACGTGATTAATTAACATTACTCGTAATGTAGTTTTAATACTACGACATGGTAATATTACTTAACCTAAAACGTATCTAATATTTTAGCGAGGACGACCTATGCGTTTATTATTTTACAAAAAAAAAACTTGCAATATTTACTTGGATTCCGCAGTATGACTTTTCTATGTAGTTCCGAAAACAACCATTAGAAAAAGCAAATCTAAACTTTTCGGGCGCTAGCGTAAAATTTACCGCATATTGCAGATATTTTAGAAGTTTTACTGGCAGCGAGTAATCCATTATAAAGAGTAGATTCGATTTGGTTTTTACTTTTCACGAATAACATCAGTTTTTAACCGACTTCCAAAAAACGAGGAGGTTATATGTTCGGCTGTGGATTTTTTTTTTTTTTTTTGTATGTTCAACGATTACTCCGCCGTTTGTGAACCGATTTTCGAAATTTTTGTTTTGTTGTATTAGGTTTCACTCCAATTTGGTACCATGTTCACAAAAGTGGTGACCTGATGATGGGATCCATGAGTAATCGAGGGAACTCCTCGAAATTTATATGGAAACATATGGTGATTTTGGTTTTATGTGAAGTGTACTAAGAATATGCTACCAAAAAGTCAAATATTGGGTCAAGGTATACCATGGTTTCGAAGATGCTGAGAGAACTCCTGACTCCTTATAGATACACGTTTGGGAGTTTCGGCGTTGTTTTAAGAACAGAAGGCATATGCTACTATGCAATTTATATTCATCATCATAATCATCATCATCATCATCGTCATCATCATCATCATTACCACGTCGTGTTAAGGTCACCAATGTCTCATGGCACAGACTAGATAATAGTACAAGGCATAGGTATGGATATACTAATAATAATAATTATGTACTGTATAACAACACCTGTTTGTTTAATACATGACGGCGGTCGGCGCCGTAGAGGCGACGGCGTCGCCGCCGCGCGGCGCGTGGCGGCAGACGACAGATCGAATCCATTACTAACTACTTTATATACAGATCGAATACTTTATTAACTACTTTATAAAATTTAAATAGACAAATAGAATTAAAATAAAGTTATTTTAAAAAAAGAGCATTTAAACAAAACAAAGTCATTAAGAGTCTTTTTAATTAGTTATACTTATTAATCGATAGATGGCGCACTAAGTATCGATTTGAATTATTTATTACAAGAACAGCTGTCAATAATTATGATAATATTAAATATTATGAGTAGCTACGCTACATCCTATGCAAGTTTATACAATTTTTTATCTGATAGATCCTTGATCGTGGAAAAACGAGACACAATAGCCTTTCTATTGTTATCGCAATCGCCGGTGACCGCTTGGGGCTTGAAGCATTAAAATTGTTAAATTACTTAGCACAATATGTTCACTTCACTGATAATATATTATTTTGTGAGTGTGAGTTGTGACTCTTAACAAATTGTAATAAGATACTTACGTAAAATATACGCGAAGGTTTACCTACTAGTGTAACTAAAAAGAGTGAAATTATTATTATTTTTAACAAAAAATTAAAACCGACTTCCAAGGTAAAAAGAATAATAACATTAATATGAACTAAAAAGTATTAAATAATTTCTACTATCTAATAGTGCCTTTTTCCGAATTCGGCTAAACCTCAACTATTTCTGTACTCAATCTTCATAATTTTGAAGTCGGTGCCAGTTCCAAAAGTTTCAAATATTCTGTCAGAGGACTGAAGTTTCAGCTATTTGGTACCGACTTCAAAATTATGAAGATTGAGTACAGAAATAGTTGAGGTTTAGCCGAATTCGGAAAAAGGCACTATTAGATAGTAGAAATTATTTAATACTTTTTAGTTCATATTAATGTTATTATTCTTTTTACCTTGGAAGTCGGTTTTAATTTTTTGTTAAAAATAATAATAATTAGAGTTCTAAATAGTGGAGTTCGATACCAGTTCTGTAAAAGTCGGTGTTGTGTGCTGTGTGTCCTGGTATTTACTGTTCCATAACTATCAACCTCTGTACTTTATTGTTCTCTTTTTGTGTTGTATAATCAGGCAACTCAACACTCATTGCTTCGATGGTTATGAGTCGGAGAAAGTAACCGTGGAAACGGTCTACGGCTTTAGGAACACAATTGTAAAGCGCCTTCCGTTACAAAGTTAATAATTGTCGAAACCCTCGGAGCTAATAAATATTAGTCGGATGGAGCTAACCGAGTTATCATAGTTACGATTGAAACGTGATCGGCCATTGAAGTTTCGCAAACGGCCGGCCAGTAGGCGAAACTCGGCGAAAGTAGGCGGGCGGCGCGTAGCGGGAAATAATAACTTCATCCCGCTTAACGGCCGGCCGACATTACGCCTGCCAGTAACAAGTTAATCTAAATGCAGCTTCCGGCTACTCGGCCCACGCATCGCCTAACTTTAATAACTGGCCGAACTCTGGGCCTCCGTTCCCGCCGCGACGCTCCGTCCGGTGCTGATGTTCTGGCAACATATTTGTTTGTTTCGACAGAAGTACGTAATTTATCCTAAAATATGCTCGCAGAGCACCTCCTATTGAAACGAGGGGATCATAAATATAGCCCTCGAAACAAAAATACGATACGTTTTTCGTTCCTATGATTTACGATATTATAATACGTCGCCCAGAGTTGTTTTTCTTTGCGATGATAAGGCGGGAATTCAGGAGGCGCGGGCTGGAGCTCGGTGACGATAAACGCGGCCTCCCGTCACGTACTGCGACAGTTAATTACGCGGATGTAAATAAATCATCGGAGCCTCGCGGGGGAGGGGTGGCTCCGCCACTGAAAGGCAATTATCTCGCGCCTCATTGACGCCGAAAATGAGCAGAGACCCGCAGCCTTCCGCCACTCGAGAGATATTTGATAACGTCTATTGGGTCGACGTAATGTAAGCACTATTCATCGCAGACAATACCAATATCGCGGTTACCGCTATCGGGCTGCCTAGGGTTGATTAACCAGACAAATGTTGATGAGATTCACATCAAAGAAATATTTGTTTTTCCTTGATTAAATCATAAAAAGTATGAGAAAGTGTTTTTTATGATGGTAAAGATTTTTGTATTCGTAGAGCTACGCTCGTAGCCGCGTAGTAGCGATGCTACGAACATACGAATATATTGATTATTTGCACCTTGAATGCATATTATTGTTATATTGTAAACATTGTCGAAATTAGCGCTTGTTTGTTACTGTTTTTATTATAAATTTGAATGGTTATTGATTACTTATTTATATAATAAAGTTGCTGTCGCTCTGTGTTCGTTTAAACCTTAAAACTACTTAACTTTAAATTTTATTATAATACATTGCAACGATGCGAAGCTTAGGCGGGCCGCTGGTACTGAATAAATTTCCACATACACATTCCTTCAATGTAAATATATAACGAAATAACCTGTTTACTGTTTAGTAACAAGCTATACTTGCGGCTAATGTAATACCTATAACATAAAATATGTCTATACTACTTAATAAATTTAATTAACATATCTTGTATACAAATTGGAGTAATTAGCGGCTTATAAATACAAGGTCGCTGTGGCTTTACTGTTTACCTTACTTAGACTTTCAGACGAAGTTAGTCTGTCTAGCTTTTAAAGACAACACGAACATCAGATACAGACGTTAAGAAAAATAAGAAACATTTATATGTATGTTTTTAAAATGTAAGAGCAAACTGCGTAGCATAAGCCTTGCACTTCGAGGCAGTGTTTTAATGTCGCCTGTTGGTGTTTTCCAGGGTCGGTGTAACCGGGAGAAGCCCCCGTGCAAGTACTTCCATCCGCCGCAACACTTAAAAGACCAGCTCCTCATCAACGGTAGAAATCACCTAGCACTGAAGAACGCCTTAATGCAGCAGATGGGCCTGACGCCGGGCCAGGTGCTGCCTGGCCAAGTCCCCACAGTGGTGAGTCCCCGGCCGAGCTGGCCTCGAACCTAACGCTTGAGCGACCGGTCCTCCTGTAAGTACGCGCACGCAACACGCAGCTTTCGGTGTACCTCGCTACTGTACCTTCTGCATTGACAAACGACACGTAGACAGAGCTGTACGTTTACGCTGTGCCTAAAGTTTTGATCAGTAGACAATAAATATCCTCCGTCTCCAGAAATCTCGAGTGATTGTAGGCGATAGTTTTTTTTATAAATATATAATATCGATGTACGGTATTTGACCTCGTTATAAATAAGAGAAGCAGTCGACTGTACTAACGGAGGTCGAGAGTAGATTCAGCGAAGAACAGGCACAACTTAAACTCCCCCGCCGACGGCCGGTCGCTCCCTGCTTGCGCATGTTTGTACAATTTTGTTCTTAATCGGCATGACTTCTCTCAAATTTTACTCACAAATGTATGACCTGGGTATCAGCGGTGACGTCAATTAAACACTTATCCCTCACTATTCACACTGTCGCTAACGAGTGCGGCCTCGCTCGCCGGTGTCCCTCGCTGGAGGTAGCAGCAGTGTTGCCAACCCCAGAGAACACAAAACACCAGCTCGTCATTGAAAACACAGTATAAAAACGTAGGTAAAGCGAAAATGCTACATTTTATACTAAAATCACCTTTTCAGTACCTATGTTGTTGGAGTCACATACATTTAAATCTTTTCTTATTTTAAATAGATCATAACTTACAAAGTTACAAATGACATTATATAAAAAAAAATCAAAGTATAAAAAAATCACTCTTATATTCAATTTCTGCATCAGTAATGATACTGACATTCAGGAGAATACTTGCATCACGGACCTACATATCTTAATTTGGTTTTCCGCGGCTTTAAAGAATAATCGGTTAATTAATTACGACTTATTGAAGAAAATAGTAGATTTTCGAAATAACACAGAAAACAGAGACCTCAAGGACATTAGATCTACTGTTAAAAATGTAGGGTTGGCAACACTGGCAGTCGCGTCGTGGAACGGAGGGATGCCGGCGGGCGAGGTCGACGTCGCTCGCACGATAAGTAGCGTGTTGTGTGGTTTTGTGTCGAGGTGGGCGGCGTGAGCGGAGCGGGCGCTGCGAGCCACCTCGCCGCGCTGGATCCCATCAGCCTCGCCCTGCTCGCCCCGCAGGTAACACCCACCAGCCGTCGCCACCACCACCACCACCACCACCACCACCTACCCCACACTATTAGTCGAGTTTGTTAACCCAGTTCCTAACCCTCGATCCTTTTTCCTAACTGTCTGCAATTAGATTTAGGTTTTCCCTCCCTATCAGCAATAAACTTATGTTTAAACTAGATGTTGCCCGCAACTTCGTCCGCGTGAATGAATGTTCTTATAATAGAGATTTAGAAAATGTAATACCCATCTACTACTATTATATTTAGATCTATATTACACATGAAATTTTAAATTTACATCAAAGGCCCAGGAAACTTGAACCAGACACTTATCGTTTTGAAAAATCCTTTCTTTGAAGACCGTTTGGCGTGGACAGGGAATGGGGGCCACAGAACAGAGAAAAGGAACATGTGACGGACCCCCGAGCCCCCCTTTTACTTTATGACGGTTGCCGGCTGTTGCCGCAGCACGCTCGCTGCGCTCACTCGGCTCCATTTGTGCTGTGGTCTAAGTTCTAACCTAACCTTATCTACTTTTGGACTTTCTGGATTGTGTTTGTTTTTATTTTAATATCAAGTCACCGTTTTTGTAAACATGGTAATTCAAATTCGGGTTAACAATATATATATACAAAAAAAAGGATTTTGAAAATCTGACCACAAACAGCAAAGTAAATATTGACTCCTCCTTTTTTGGAAGTCGGTTAAAAAAAGTATTTAAGATGTTGACCAGGGATGTAAGGTATCATCATGCCAAATTACATTGAAATCGGTCCAGCGGATTCAGAGATTAGCCTGTACAAACAGACAAACCGACAAACAGACAGAGAAACAAAAATTTCAAAAACTGTTAAAATGTGTTCTACTACTCTTCTAACATGCCCCTGACTCGTTTTTTCAAGTTTATTTTCAATGTACAAAAATTTTACCTCTACAATTTTATTATGAGTACATATATATCTATGGTATCAGGGTTTAATATGAGTTTGCAACTAAGTTACGTTGGTTGATTTTGTCGTCTTCTGTTTAGTAAATATATTTTATCTTATTTACTATAGCAGATTCTATTTTAGCTCCAGTTGATCATTATCAAAAGACACTTTAAATAAATAATAACATTATTGGTTACCCTACTTATTTTAGTTGAGATGTTTTTCATCCTAAACTCCTTGTATTACTTCCCAATATCCCCCTGTCCTCGGTGGTCGGTAGAAGTAGTTTAACCAGATGCGTATGCTTACCTTAACTTCTCAGTATGTATATTTACTACTAATCTAACCGCATGACTAAGCTCTACCTAGGCAACTACGAGCCGTAATAATCACCTTACTTATTTTAATAAGCCGGTGTTAGATGCGCTTCCTATTGTATTTTCGGTGCTTGTTTATTAATTGCTCGTTAAAATTAAGGTACAAGTTGGAACCGAGCGACATGCGACAACTGCAGACGACGTGTCGTCGCGACACTACTGGTTTCTATGTATTTCTATGAAACACCCTCCGCAGCTAGCGACAGCGACTTATTCATAGAAATACATAGAAACCAGTAGCGTCACGACGACACGTCGTCTGTTGCCGCTTCATGTAGCCGGCTTCCAACTTGCACCTTTATAATGTTTTGTGAATGTTTGTTTTGACCACAGTTTTGGCTAGCGCGAGTGCTTCGTCATCGTTCCGTTCGAAGCGCTCGCGTTAGTCGAGACTGCGGTCGGGCGGAGAGGAGCGGCGTGTTATCGCGAGATGTGGCGTGTTACAGGCGACGTCGCCGTACCTGTCGGGCGTGCCGGGTGTGGGCTCGACGTACGCGCAGTACTACGCGCCGCAGCTCGTGCCGGCCATGTTGGGCCACGAGCACGCCGCCGCCGCCGCCTCGCCGCTCGGCGTCATGCAGCAGCCCGTGCTGCAGCAGAAGCTGCCGCGCACCGACCGCCTCGAGGTAACTATACGAACCGGTCGAGTTGCGAGCGGCGCTTCCGATGTCGCCGCACTAGATCCGGTGAGGGAAAATAATCATTACGGTCGTATGTCATCGTTGCGATAAAACTACGATTTGGATGTCTATTGCGAAACGTAGAAAGGTTTTGGCTTTTGGAAGTATTTAATTTTCATGTAAACTATTATTTTGAGGATACGTCTTAGTTATCGTTGTGATCTATGGATCATTTACGCAACTTTGACCGATAGCTGTCTAATTAGCAGTTTTCTTGCAACGAGTGATATTCTGGCGCTCACATATCAGAGATTCCTATCGTACGTAAAAAACGAGCGATGATTATTTTCCATGTAACATCGGAGCCTAGTTAAGTTAAGGCCTTACACCTATCCCCGTGTGTCTGCGGCGCGCGGGCGCACTGGCCCGGCGCACGTGCGCTTGTGAGCATCGCACGCTTACCCGGGGTGCCTCCCGATACACTAGATAGTACCACGGCTCCTCTACTATGTATTTGTTAGGTACTCGAGCAGGCTCATTCCCTGCATTTACAAAAAATATACCTGTACTAGGTCTGCCTATAATGTATCGAAAATTGAAATAATTATAATATCAGTCTTTAACTTTGAAGATTTAAATTTGGAAAATGTCTAAATTTTTATTTGAAATGTAACGATGATGCGACGGATGCGTAATAGTAACGTAAAAGTACCGATATAATTTAGTAAAATTTTTCTACTCGGTAAGCGGCGTCCGGTCGAGAGGACCGAGATTTTTAATCGCAAAACTTCTCAATACAAGCAAAGTAACCATCCCTGGCCCTCGCTATATTCCGAGGCGAGAGTAGTTTAAAATAGTATCGTACACACCTGGACACGAACACTCGGGCGAGACGCGGCTAGACGTCGCGGGGGTAGGGGTAGGCGCGGCGCGGTGTGGGCGCGGTGCGGGCGCGAGCGGGGACATGGCTGTGTGTGGTGGTGCAGGTGTGCCGGGAGTTCCAGCGCGGCGCGTGCAAGCGCGCCGAGCCCGAGTGTCGCTTCGCGCACCCGCCGCCCTCCGTGGTCGCGCACGACGACGGCTGTGTCACGGTGTGCATGGACGCCGTCAAGGGCCGCTGCGTCCGCGACCCCTGCCGCTATTTCCACCCTCCCCTGCACCTGCAGGCGCACCTTAAGGCGCAGGCGCGCGGCGCGGTACGCCACCAGGCTGCACGCTCTCGCCTTCGCTCGCTCGCGCTCGCTTGTCTTCTTCCGCTTGGTCTCGCTCGCCGCGACGCCGCTTATGTTAGCAGAGCTTGTTCTATTGATTTCGCCGCGGTCCCGTTCCGCGTCACGCTTCCGTCGCACTCACGCTTCCGTTTAATTTTTTTTTTTTATCTTCGCATAATATCACCTTTCGCCGAGCTTTAGGTGTATTCTGTGCATCTATTACATCGTTATTGTTTCCGTCCCGTCCTGCGACGCTTCGCTTCACGTAGACGGCCGCCGCAGCCCAGCAGCCGGCAGCGAGCGCGACTTCGGAGCCGGGCAAGAAACGTCCGGCGCCCACCGAGCTCGAGCCGCCACCGGTACAGCGCTTTGCACGCTTGTCCTCCCCCGCCCTGCTCCCTCCCGCACGCTCCCTGCGGCCCCTCCGCGCGCGCGCCGCCGGCCGCGCCGCCCCCGCCCGCCCGGCGGCGCGCGCGCCCTCCGTCCTCGCCCTCACTCAGTCGACCCTGGCTCAACTCGATGTCGTTTCTCGTTTCAGATGGACATGAAGAGCGTCGGCTCCTTCTACTACGATAACTTCGTGAGTATCCGACGCGTAGCTACTCGACTCTAGACAGATGTAAAAAATCGTATCTGACTTGTTTTTTTAATCTTCAGGCCTTCCCCGGTGTGATGCCGTACAAACGACCCGCCGCCGACAAAGCCGGCATGCCCGTCTACCAGCCGGCGACCACCTACCAGCAACTGATGCAGCTGCAGCAGCCGTTCGTGCCCGTGTCATGTGAGTACCCCGCGCCCGCCTCGTCCGCCCCGCCGACCGTGGCGCTGCCGGCCACGAGCGCCCCGTCCGCCGCGCCGGCCGCGCCGCAGCCTCCCGCGCCGCCCGCCCAGCCCGCGCTGCCCGCGCCGCCCCCGCAGCCCGCCACGCCGCCCGCGCCACAGCCGCCAGACGCGCCCACCCCGGACTCGGCCGCCATGGCCAAGGAGGTCGCCCAGAAGCACTACGCCGCCGCGCTCGCTCTCGCGGCGCAGCACTCGGCCATGGCGGCGGCCGCGTACACGCAGCAGGCGTACAAGGCGCGCGCCGCTGCCGTCCCGGGTCTGATGCGCGCGCCGCTCATGATGCGGCCGGGATGGCCCGGGCAACCGATGCCCATGCAGGCGTTCTACCAGCAGCCCTACATGTACGCGATGCCCCCGCCGACGCAGCAGTCGGCGGCGGCGGCGGCGGCAGCTGCGGCGGCGGCGGCCGCGGTCAACCCGTACAAAAAGATGAAGACGACCTAAGGCGGTGGGCAGGCGGCCGCGGCCGGCGGGGCGCGGGACGCGGGGTCTCCGCGTAGAGACTCGTACGTGTGAAAGTGTGTGGCCCCGGCCTGTCGGGGCATTAGCGCTAGGCGTGTTGTCACATTTGTATTGTATTATTGTAAGGACGAAGCGAGCGGTTCCCGTCTCGCGGATGTCTCGGTAGTTTTACGCTATGACTTATCTATTGTGTATCTATTCACTCGTCGTTATGATCTTGTGCGTGTATATTTCTCTTATCTATACGATCCCGGTAATAATAACGCTTAAAAATGCATGACTGGACGTTTTTTATTACCTCTTGTCGATCGTCGTTTATCGTATCGTCGTACTGAGAGTTGAGCGCTTGGTCCGTCGACCCCGTATCCCATTACGTACACGCTTGATCTCGGAGGAGCTCCGCAACCGCACGGGTGCGCTTTGGCCATTGTGTCGATCCAGTACCGCCGTACCGCAGTACCGGTGACCTCTAGGAGGTCGCAGGCTTGCCGCAGAAGGCCCGCACCTAACACAACCGCCTTCTAATTTTCGCATGGATAGAATCCACCACCCCTATACGTTTGGCTCATCAGGTATTACTATCATTATTCTAGTGCTCTGTGTGTGCTGAGTGTGCTGGCGTGTTTTATTTAGAGCCTTTTGTTTATTTCGGTCGCAATGATTTCTTATTTATTTTAACGCTTTCTTTTACATGCCATCCGAATGACCGCTTCGGCTGTCGGTCTGCATTGCAAATCTTTTATCGCTTTTTGTTTGGGGACGGAAGGCTGTGCACCGCCTAACGCCCCGTACGTGGAGTACACGGACGAACGCGGACAGGTAACGTGTGCCGCGTGACGCCCCTCCCCTCCCCGCCCCCACCCGGCGCCACCCCGCGCCACCCAGCGCCACCCCGCGCCGCCCCGCGCACGCACACGCTTGCTCCTAACGCACCGACATCGCTTCCCTTCTCTCCGCGAGCGATCTCCCGGCATGACGCTGGCTTACCCCTAGCACTTCCGACCTCCGGAGTCAGCACCTTCAGTAGGCTGTAACATCCTCTCCCAGTAACTCTGTAGACCGCGGACTCGGCGTGCTCGCTCTAACCTAGAAGCTAATGTGGACTCGGTTTGACACTACGCATATCACCTCTATCCTCCTCCGCTTGACGTTATTAATTTTATTTGGTCTTTCATTTTAATTCACGTGGGTTTAGTGAACTTAACACCCGGAGGACCAGAACACTCGACCGGTAGCCCTGATCGTAATCGAACTCATTTCCTCCACCTCTCGAGCTTCAATCTGTGCTTCCGAAGGTATTTTGATCGCCTGTACTTATGGTTTGTAGCTAAGCGCTTCTCGAGCAGTCTCTAATTTATGGTTGTTCGATTCACCGACTTGGGAAAGGTATCGTAACGAAGCTTCAACCTAAATCACGCATACAGAGTAGGACCGAACTTAAGTAACACGTTCTCGACGCTTCGCTATAACATCTAGTTCAAGGCGTGAATCCCTAGGGCTGCCAGTTTATTTTGTCATCGAAATATTGTAATTCAAACTAATGAATGGAATGACACCTCATAAAAACAGTTTCCTTGTAAAAACCACACCTTTCTGTTGCAGTAGTCTCTACTTTTATAAAAGCATTTTTGTTATTTGAAAATGATACTGTACTTCTGTACTGGCAGTCCTACCCACTTTCTATTTTGCCCGACTACAATTTGAATCATTTGTGACTACTGCGAGCTATAGTGATCATGTTTATGTACATTACATATTATATCATTTAGTCATTGTGCTATAACTGTACTCCTAATATTGTATCGAACAGTTGATGCTACAACTTGTATGTGGATAATTTTTAGTTTTGTATAGTGAAACATATTTGCTTTCAAATGTGGAAGAAGTCACTCTACAGTAATGCCTTGCTTACACCTGGTAAGATATAATCAGCTTTCTTTAATATCCTGAGTATAAGTGATTTTCCTTGATACACCGTCTTTACTGCACTAACGCTGTACCGATTGCATTATATTAACTCGTTTTCAATACCTTGTACACTTTAAATAAACGCGTTATTTTCAGTAAAGACACAATCGATTGAAGTAACTAAGCCCAAACTATCAAAGAATTGAGGTCAACGAATAAAATGTTATTTTCTTCAAAGAAAACAAATAAAATTAGTTTTTTCGAGTTTGTTATATGCTTTATCAACTCTTTGGTAGTCCGAAATTCGCTCCTCGTCAAATTCAACTATCAACTGCTCAAAAGGGGGTTTAATATATTTTTTAATTATTTAATGTTTCACTTTTTAATTTTTTACCGCAGTTGGTATTTGAGGCGACAGGGCGAAAAAGGAAATTTGAAGTGGCAAAAACTGGCAAAGTCATTTAGGTGTTTGCGATCGGCCGCTGCAATTAGCCGCGTATCCACATCAAGTTTCCTTCAGACCGCTTAAGCCTGCGCGGCCTCAGTCCTCGCTTGACGTGAAGCCTCTCTGACGCTTGTACTCACGTAGCCGTAATTAATCTCGGTTTTGTTTTGTTTGTCGTACAGTAACCGCACTCTATAATGGTCATTATGTTGCAGTTTGTACAACCACTAACATGTCACGTCCAGAACTGTCATGTAAGCTAAAGGTATAAGTTTAATTTGTCTATTTACATGTAACCGTATCGCATATAACCAAATACTGACTGAGTTTTTAACGCGCCCGGTGTGTCGCGAGGATTCGCTTCGTGTGAATTAATACCTTACCAATACCGAACCGCGTAGAGCAGAGTCGACACGGGCGTCGTCGGAAACTCGGTGGTCAGTTTTGCTTATATGTAATGGTGGCTACCTCCCGGCGAGCATGAGCTACTGAGACCTCAACGATCACCGCCGAGCAGACGCATTCGCAACTCTCCCCACACAGCCTCTTATGCTTCCTCTAGCGACCGTTGGTTTTATGGATATTTTGGACGCTGCAGAACCTAGAACGCCCTCGCCCTGGTACAATATGTCTAGCATCATGCTTCAGCTTTTTTGTAAAATATAGTCACGCTTAAATGAGATTGGCTGCGCAATAATGATTATATTTCAAGCGTTCTGCATGCCATTTAGATATATATATTTCATACCTATGTGCATAGTGCCGCGTTCTTAACACTCCCGGTTACGGCTCTGACGATGACGATGTTTGATTTTATGCTGCGTGACGGACAGAGGATTACAATATGAAAGTGACACACTTTTAGCGCGCCAAAGAATGCTTGGAAGGACCAAATCATATTGTGCAACGAATCTTGTAAAGTCATTGTAATATTGAAGCGGCAATATTTGACTTAGCCTTCCGTGTGTCCGTTGTGCACGTTTTAGTTTGCTGCCGCGTTAATCTCTAGGTTCGATTCCGGGTCTGCACTTTAATATTACAACGACTGTCCGGCGTTATCTCCCGAAGGCTGTGCAATGAGGATACTTGTCAGTCAGATGTATGAATGGAGTGGAAGTTTAGTTTTAGCATTAACACTATTAACATGCGAGCTTCGTAAACCGTCAGACGATGTATCATGTAAATAAGACATGACTTTGACTGTTTATGAAATCATTATTAACTGAGTGGCATTCGTGTAGCTGTGATCGCTGTAGAGGTGTCTAAAACGAGTTATTGTGTACAGAAATAAACGACGCTTGATTATATTAGTACTAAATATGTAGTACTATTTTGAACTGAACTAAGAAAGAGACGAATTGAAAAGCTTGATAGCATACAGCTAGAAAAGAATTTCAAAAATATTGGTGGAAGGTGTGCTCATGAGAGTTCAGTCAACATTATCTCTCAAACCGACCATTGCAAAAGCAACTGGTCTGGCCAGTTATAATAATTAAAGCAGAAATAAGCTGATCAGAGTTTAACAATTGGAACCTAAGTAAACTGCTCAAACTCCAGAACAAAGACACCTCCAGCAGCGCAGCTACCCATGCTGATACTCGTGTTTCTGTCCCGTGTACTCATGAGCGCCGTTATGTCCACAGTTACTGGACACCCTCCCGGTGTGCCAAGATTTTAATCGTCAAGGCTGTACGAGACCTACCTGCAGATTCGTTCATATTCGTGAAGGTAATGACCATTTCTGTACAATTGTATATAAACTTCCGATTGGCTTTATAATTGGCTCAAATAAATTGCAATCGAAGTAGATAAAGATAGTCTGAGAAGATAACAACTTAGTAAACCTGAAATTTTGATGAGCAATGAATTCAAAATTTTTATAACTTAAGTATCTACAGCTCTTGCATGCGTCCGACCTCCTTTAAATCCCCCTTTGCATGAAGTCACACAATAAAATATATGTATGTAATAAATATTTTTGATTACAGAATATTATAAAGTAGAGGCCATATAGTTTGCTCCTATGAAATATTGTAGTAGACGTTAGTTGTATGCGGTAGTGGAATTACTAGTTTTAAATATTTTATAATCTAGTCATAGTATTTAATTTATTGTGGTCCATAAATGTTAAAATATTAATGTTAGCTAAAATTTGTTTAGACTAGAGTTTAGACTCAATTTTTCCAAAATTATTTAACTCTTGCTAATTAACCAACAATTTAGCAAATTATTTATCAATTTCAAAGGGAGACATCTAATGTTATGTTCGTTTCTAATAGAATGCCAGTACCCTTTTAAAAGTCAAACATTAGCATTGCTGTGAGGATATCTTAGCTGCATATTGCGTCGGCGTGACGGTGTAGTAACGTGTGTGTGGTGTTGCAGGGTGCGGGCTGCAGGTGGTGGGGTGTCGTGTGGTGGTGTGTCGCGACGCGGCCGCCGGCACGTGCCGCCGCGCCGCCTGCCGCTACTATCACATCCCCGTGCAGCTGCCGCCGGCTCTGCGACCCCCCTAACCTGACCCCTCCCCTCTCGCCGCTCACCCCATACCACCTCACCTCCGCCCGTTGCCTCCACCCCTACCCCCTCCCTCGCCCTCGCCCCACCCCTCCCGCTCCGTAAGTCGCCCGCGCCCCTCATCCATATCGGTCGCGCCTCCGGCACTCTCGGGTCGGGCAGGTCCGAGGCGGTGATATCATAGTGAATATCGGTTAGTGTAGTAGATGGCGGGACGCGCGCGCGCCGCCCGGCCCGGCCGCCCGCGTCGCGCGCGCGTCGCCGAGAGGTATCGGAGAGTGTACATAAGTAGCGGGATATGATTCTCAGGCACGGTCATGCGATTGTGATATGAGTAGATTTCGAGACGCAGGAGCCGTTCGGTTAGTTCTGTCGAGATCGTACCGAGGTCGAATAGTAGTTAGTGAGGTTTTAAATGTTTATTACTATTGTATATTATTTTTTTAAGATACGATATGAGTTCCTGTAAAGATCGATACGGGTGCCTCCAGGTGCCGTACGAAACTTTGTTGTAAATAAGCGGAGGTAGATGAGGGGCGGCGCGGCGGGCGGGGGCACCCCTCCGCTGCGCCGCTCCGGCGGGCCCGGCCCGCCCCGGGCCCGGGCCCGCTCCACCCGACTCCTACTGTGAGCATTTTTGTGAGAATTATGTTACTTTTTTATTATGTTATGAAATTAAGTTTTTTATAGATGACGAGTTTTACACTAGATTAGAGTAGGAGGATCAGTAATGAAACACCGATAGAGTAGCCGCTTCTCCCCCTCGGCACTCGAGGCGAGGCGAGCCCGGTCCGGTCGCCCGGTCGCCCGGTCGCCCGGTCGTCGTCCGTGCCTCCTCCGTTCTCACCGTAGCATAGATCACGACACTCGTAGAGTGGTAGCGGGTACGTTCTTAAAACGATCAAAGTTTTCGGACAATATTGAAACGAAGAAGGCGAACTTCCAAAATATTTACCTAAATTATAGGTTAGAAGGTCGGCTTGATTTCCGATAGATTTTGCTAGATGTTATGATTTATCCGATCGATTCACGTCTATCGAAGCACAAATAGCGACCGACGATCGAGTCCGATTAGTGACCCCCGAACGAGTGAAATTCTAGCTCCCCTTTTGTTTATATAAGAACAGTATTAAACTTATGATCGAAATCTTGTTGTATGTATTTAGAGGTGATATGCGGATAGAGAGAGGTGGGAGTGGCCGCCGCGCCGCAGCGTGCGTGCGAGCGTGCGTGCGAGCGGGCACGCGCGTGCGGCGCAGCGGCGCGCTCCCGAGGCATGGAAGCATAATGCCTAAATATTATTCCTAGTCCATATCCTTTTGTTGATCAGTCATGCGATTAATGTTAGAATAAAATATTAATAATTTGATTTATTCCTCCCATTTAGTGGATATTTTGATAATGATATATTAATAATGAAATATTTAAGATACATAATACATATTTGATTCTAAATCCTGATAAAGTGACACTATGTTAGTAATTTAGTCGGAGGGATACTTGTGCCGTGATTATATTTTTAGGTATATATTATAAAATAATTCCTAGCGTCGGAATTAAACAAGTGATTAATGTGTAAGCGCGTTATATTTATTGTCGTATGTTGTAAGTGAATGCCATATCGATAAAAGATGAAGTGCGGAGAGAGTCAAACTCGCGGTGTTGCGTTTGTTTTGTGTTGGTTGTTATCCTGGGTTGCGGTTGCGATTGCGGTTGCGGTTGCGATTGCGGTTGGCGGATCGCCAGTCGCGCGGGCTCCGCCCGTCGTGTGGCCGTCGCTTTTATCAATACGGCACTAAAATATATTATGAGTCTTGAAATATATAAGTTGTCATATTATTTTTGTTGAAATTTATCGTTTCATTGATTATTTGTTGCCTTTTTATTTTAATTATCGAAATTTTATGATCTGACGCATTTATTGTAAGACAATCGATTATTTTATAATTAATTAGTGTGATAATAATGATAATGGTATAAAAATGCCGTTACGAAAGATCGAACATCGAAAGTATCCTTCCTGTTTAGAAGGGACTCTTCAGGCCCGAGGTTTCTAGTGGATTTTATATTTTTCTTTTGTTGTATTTTTAACGTTACGTGTGTCTTACACATAATATATTTCATTTTTGTGATATTTTTAACTATAAAGTACTGTTATTGTAAATCCATGTGGAATAATGAAGACCTAATTAAATATTCAAGAATTTATTTGTAAATCACAAAAAAAAATGTAAAACTGTAAATATATTTAAAAAATGAACTGCAACACAATAATTGATTATTATAATTCTCATCAAATACAGTGTAAGTTCTTCGAGTACCTTAAGAGGGTATGTTATTATGTAGTAGGAACAGTCTACTAAACCGGTCCAGTGAACAAAATATTGATAATATTGTAAACATTTTTTTATTCACGAGCAATCACAGAAAGTACATGACATTGTAATATTATTTATGAAATTACTATGTGATGTGATCTTCGGATCAATTTTGAGTACAGTATAGATAATAAACAACTGAATATGTGAAACGTTTCTTGTTTTATTACTCACATTCTACGGGTATCCAGTAGTCGTATCTGAATTGGATGGTGAGTACTGAGTACTGCGGGGCTAAAATGGTCACATTTAGCAATTCCTCTCAATCAATTCAGCAAATGAATTGTCAAAACTGTCAAACTGACAAATGTCAAATCAGTACAAAAATACAGAAATGAATTGCAAGTAGAGTTGCATTTCGCGATTTTAAAGAATTGAATCATATTATGATTCATATCATGATTCAACAAAGCGACCATTTTAGCCCCGCTGATAAGTTTGTAGCGTTTGTAAGAAAATCTGACTCTTAACGTTTAAAAAAAAGTATTTCAGGACGGCTGATTTTGTGATATGTCGTCATTCTTGCTCTTCTGGTTACAAGTCTGGGCGGTCGGCTGCTCATAGTGGTTGCGTTTATTAGTGCGCAACCTTTTTGTCCAGGTAAAAATCCTGTAATTTAAAATCATTTTAGTATACATACTAACTGTATGACAACAACAATGTATAACAAACTGATTTTAAGTGATTTTAAATGATTTTAGTGAGCAACGAGTGCTTAACACAAACGTAATAATTATGGCAATAATAATAATAATTGTTAAAGCCTGGCCTATAAGAGCCCGGGTTACCCTCGAAATTCTCATACATACGTAATACCAAAATCATTTAGTCATACGAAAATATTTAACATGTTTGAATTATTTTTCAGCTTAAAATAGTAATTACCTAGGTTCCTGAACAAAAATTAACTTCAAAATATTTAAACACTAAAAAAAATTTTTGTGTATAATTTTTTTTTACTAAATTTACTACTAAATATTTAAACACTAAAAAATAGAGTAAAACACTAAAAAATATATAAATAAATAGTAAATTTACTACAAAATATTTCAACTCTAAAAATATTTTTTTTTATTTAAATATTTTGTAGTAAATTTACTATTTATTTATATATTTTTTAGTGTTTTACTCTATTTTTTGTGTTTAAATATTTAGTAGTAAATTTAGTAAAAAAAAATTATACACAAAAAAATGTAAACCAATTTAATATAACGTGTAAACCAGCCATTACTTTCAAAGGAATTTGAACGAAAAGTTCCTTTATACTTCGCCGAATACATTTTTTTTAGTTGATCGATTATTACTCAATAACTTATGAAGTCTTCTTAACCGTGATAGTTTTCCTTTTAAATTCAGCATAATATTTCCTACTCCCGTGAATTTTTTCACATTTCCAAAAGCAACCGTTTAGCTGGTAGAAGGGGGTACACTGGACTCTAACGATTTATTCCACTTTAAAACTTAATATTTCACAAACGGATCCCTAAATCGGAAAATGATCTATGAATACTCATAATATTTAAAAAAAAACCTATCCAACGACACCCCACACGATGGGGTGGACGCGAAAAAAAAATTCATCCCCACTTGATGTGTAGAGAAGGTACCATAAAAAATATT
This sequence comes from Lysandra bellargus, assembly GCA_905333045.1. Classification (NCBI taxonomy): domain Eukaryota; kingdom Metazoa; phylum Arthropoda; class Insecta; order Lepidoptera; family Lycaenidae; genus Lysandra; species Lysandra bellargus. The sequence continues at coordinate 9,840,415 of HG995349.1, forward strand.
TTTTTAAGATTTCATGTACCATTTTGTCTGCATCATTAATATGGGACCATGTCTCTGAGCAAAACCGCGAACAGACAGACAGACAGACGGATGGACAGACCGAAACTATAAGGGTTCCTTGTTGAATACGGAACCCTAAAAACCGGCCAAGTGCGTGTCGGGCCACGCGCAATATAGGGTTCCGTAGTACCACTAGTTTTTGATAATTTTTATATCGTCAATGAATGTACCATCGAGAAAATTAATCACACCAAAAACATTTCATGTAAAATGTCCTGGACGACCACAAAAGGTTTGCCCTGTGAAAAAGACATCAGATCTAATGTAGAGCCAAGCTTCTGAATCGACGCGGCCTAACTCTATCGACCCATAACTCCAACAAATTCTACATAATATCAGTAAGTATGTATGTATGGCTTGGCTGTTTCGTTAGTTATTTCAAATCAGAAACTAAATATTCGAAACAGAGAAGCCATACATACTTACTGATATGTAGAAAGTCTTTTTCACAGGGCAAAACTTTTGTGGTCGTCGAGGACATTTTACATGAAATGTTTTTGGTGTGATTTCAGTCCTTTTTAGGGTTCCGTAGTCTGTTGACTTGTTAGGAACCCTTATAGTTTCGGTCTGTCCGTCCATCTGTCTGTCCGTCTGTCTGTCTGTCCGCGGTTTTGCTCAGAGACTATAAGACCTACAAAGCTGTAATTTGGCATGAATGCACATATTAATAATGGCATCAAAATGGTACATAAAATCTTAAAAAAATATTTTTTTTATGGTACCTTCCATACACATCAAGCGGGGATGAAAATATTTTTCGTGTCCACCCCATCGTGTGGGGTGCCGTTGGATAGGTTTTTTAAAACTATTATGAGTATTCATAGATCATTTTCTGATTTAGGGATCCGTTTGTGAAATATTAAGTTTTAAAGTGAAAAAAATCGTTAGATTCCAGTGTCCCCCCCCCCCCTTCTACCAGCTAAACGGTTGCTTCTAGAAATGTGAAAAAATTCACGGGAGTAGTAAATATGCTGAATTTAAAAGGAAAACTATCACGGCTAAGAAGACTTCATAAATTATTGAGTAATAGTCGATCAACTAAAAAAAATGTATTCGGCGAAGTATAAAGGAACTTTTCGTTCAAATTCCTTTGAAAGTAATGGCTGGTTTACACGTTATATTAAATTGGTTTACATTTTTTTGTGTATAATTTTTTTTTACTAAATTTACTACTAAATATTTAAACACAAAAAATAGAGTAAAACACTAAAAAATATATAAATAAATAGTAAATTTACTACAAAATATTTAAATAAAAAAAATATTTTTAGAGTTGAAATATTTTGTAGTAAATTTACTATTTATTTATATATTTTTTAGTGTTTTACTCTATTTTTTAGTGTTTAAATATTTAGTAGTAAATTTAGTAAAAAAAAATTATACACAAAAATTTTTTTTAGTGTTTAAAAGTATAAAGGAACTTTTCGTCCAAATTCCTTTGAAAGTAACTGAGATGATGTTGTTAGTAGTGTTAAACACGTAGGTTAAACACGTTATAAATGTACATTCATTGACCACACAAAAATTAAAAAAAAAAAACTAGCGGTATTACGGAACCCTATATTGCGCGTGGCCCGACACGCACTTGGCCGGTTTTGTAAGTTGCTACTTGCTAGGCAGTCTTTTTAGTGTTTTTATTTTTATTTTTTATTAAGACGTTTTTAGTTAATGTCCATCCCGTGAAAACTTTCATGTCCTTATTTATAAAATTGGTGAAGGTCTCATTTAAACTTCCATTACCCCCCTACTAAACTTATTTTACAGCGTATAAGTTATAACCAAATTTTAGCGTAGGTATTTTAGATATCAATAAAATATAAAGTATTAGACCTATTCAATTGAGACTTTGTATGTTTAATAAGCCTATTATTAACATCATATCCTGAGAATATAAACTATCTGGCACATCGGAAACCAACTCTATAATTGTCAATTTCCACCCCCCAATTTTAGGGGATGGGTTACGAAAATTATAAGTTCATGAATTTTTTTGTTGTTTGTATACTAAACTTAGATTACATACCAAATTTCAGCTTTCTAGCACTTCAGGAAGTAGCCAAATATTTTGATGACCATCAGTGTGTCAGTGACGAAATCGGCGTATTTTAGATATCAATAAAATCTAAAGTATAAGAGCTATTCAATTGAAACTTTGTATGCTTAATAAGTCCATTGATGACATCATGTCCTGAAAATATGAACTATCTGCTACAATGGAAACGGAAACCAATGAAAGCTTGGCTATTCCTAGGCAGTTGACAGACCAGAGCAGTTGCAGATGCATCGTTATTTAGTCGGATCTTGTCAATTCAATAATAATAATTATTGTGATCTGTCACGCAACCAAACTACGTACTACGTCTAGGTTCACCATCTGCCTATGAATCAATTTCTCTGATAGGTACATTTATAACGTGTTTTACACTTGTAACAACTGCATCATCTCAGTTCTTGATAGGAATTTAAACAAAATTTCCTTTAAACTTTGCTGATTTTTTTAAAATTAAATAAGGGGGCAAACGAGCAAACGGGTCACCTGATGGAAAGGAACTTCCGTCGCCCATGGACACTCGCAGCATCAGAAGAGCTGCAGGTGCGTTGCCGGCCTTTTATGAGGGAATAAGATACCTAATAAAGGTAGGGATGGGAAGGGAATAGGGGAAGGTAGGGAAGGGTAGTGAAGGGAATAGGGGAGGGGATTGGGCTTCCGGTAAACTTATTCACTCAGCGAAACATAGCGCAAGCGCTGTTTCACGCCTGTTTTCTGTGAGAACGTGGTATTTCTCCGGTCGAGCCGGCCCATTCGTGCCGAGGCATGGCTCTCCCACGTATAAACTGATAGTTGATCGACTATCACTCTATAACTTTGGAAGTCTTCTTAGCCGTGATGGTTTCCTTTTAAATTCAGCATATTTCCTATTCCCGTGAATTTTATTACATTTACACAACCACAGTCTACAATAGAATGGTTGTCGGAGAACTCCAAACTTCAAACTGGGATGCTGTGGCGGAGGTAAGCCTTGTTACTTGTAGAGTTACGCTCGCTAACAAGAGGAATCTAATAATGCCTTAGGGCCGGGACACAAAAACACGGCACGGCGTCGTACGACGTCGTGCCGTAGAAACTCACATAGAAATTCAAGATGAGTTTCTACGACGCGACGTCGTACGACGCCGTACGGCGCCGTGCAGTAGTTTTTTACGACGCGCGCCGTGAATTCTCACGACGCGACACCGTACGGCGCCGTCCACGCCGTACGGCGCCGTGCCGTGTTTTTGTGTCCCGGCCCTTATTCATCAAAATATTGGCCAATACATAATTTAGGTGCTTCTACAACAAACATGAAACATCATACATACATCAATTGATTGACTCAAGCGGGGAGTCGCGGGTTCGAATCCCGCCGACGGAACAAAATGTTTTCAATGTTCCCGGGTCTGGATGTGTATCTGGGGGCACGGTAGTGCCCCAGCCAAGCTTTTTAGCAAAGGCACGGCCGTACCATACTTTTCTCGAAGAGGTTCGCGGCTATTTCACACCCCCTTTATTTTCGATGTTAACAAAGCTAGGGATTTCAAATTTTGGTCACTAGAAGCAAGTATTAAAACTAGCTTAACCTCCAAATTACATGAAATTTCGATAAATAGTTTAATAGTTACAGATGGTCACAGTTACTACATTTTGTCACTCACTGACATATAGATCATCAAAATTCTAAGGTACTTCTAGCAGACCTTGAACTTTGAACCAGACTTAGAACCTTGAAATTTGGTACCCGGATAGGTCTTTATTCACAATGAAAGGAAAAATTATGAAACCGGCCAAGTGCGAGTCGGACTGGCGTACATAGCGTACCGTAAATTTGTATGGGAGCCCCCCTTTAATAATAAGTTTATTTATTTTTTATTATCAATGATTAAAGTTAACATAAAATTGAAGGTTTCCTGAAATTTTCAAAAACCTCAGTCTTACCATTATGGACATAGAGCAGAAATAGTGAAAAAAATCGTGATTGTTGTATGAGTATTTACCTTACCCTTTAATAATTTATTTTATTTTTATTAGACTATTAGCTTTTATAACGACACCAGAAATACATAATTTGTGAAAATCGCAACTATCTAGCTATTGCGGTTCTCGAGATCCAGCCTAGTGACATACGGATGTACGACGGACAGACAGCGAAGACTTATTAATAATAGGGCCCCGTTTTCATTCTTTGGGCAGGGAAACCTAAAAACGGAAATTGAAAAATAATAGTTCTTATAATACTTTGAGTATTAAATAAAATAAAATATTTTTATGTTTGTAACTTTGCAAGAACAGTATGAAACTCATACTGTTCTTGCAATTGTTCTTGCGACTGCATATTTGTTTGACGTACAAAATGCTTTAAGTTAGTTATGAACTTAATTAAATAAAAAATAATATTAACAACGTTAATAATGAAACAATAATTAAATTCGATTTAAGTAAATATTACAAATGTAATCCAGTAATCAGTAATCACTAATCAGTACTGAGAATATGTACACTCCTTACTTGCTCGATATAATATGGGAGTTTTAAGTTATCGCATGAATTAATAAGGTGTGCTCCTTTCTGCGAAGAACGTCGAGACGCTTACAATAGTGCTGCTATGTATTCAACGGTAATGCTAATAATGACCACCTTCAAGTATTAGCTTAAGAGTCAATTACATATTATGAACTCAGAACTCAGAAGTATTTACGTTATGTTGTCCACCTATAGAACTAACGAAGCCTCAAAGATAAAATATAAAGGAAATTGGGAATGGGTGCTAGGCTAAGTACAGAAAAGTTATATAACGTGACCTGAAAAGAAAATAAAAAAAACCCTTCAAAAAAGAAATGAAATCCCACCAAAACATGAAATGTAAAAGGAGCCAAGCAAAATATTGCATAGCTATTCAATTCAATACTTCTGTCGTAAAAAGTTTTCAGATCACATTCAAGCCAAGCCTTCAACTTATTTTGTAATTTAAATCAACATTCAGTAAATGTATCAATAGATTTCTTTATTTTATAATTATTATAGTGGCTTGGCAATGAGCACTAGAATTACGTAACTACCACTACGCGTGGTCACCCCTGGTGACCACGCGTAGTATATGCCATGACAATCAATTATTGTTCACGTGGTATTGACAAGAATAATGTTTAATCATTTTATAAGTAGAAAGAGTAGATAGCAAATGAAAATAATTTGACTCATATTTGTGTTTATTAGGTAAGTTATTTAGGATGTGTACGTGTTCCTTATAGTGAGTTTACTGTGAAAGTAGCAGCGCTGAATGACCAAAATTTTTTCACTTTTCTATGGGTAAGCGCCCCAATGTAACGTGTTGAAAAAAAATTGATCTTCTAGGGCTGCTACTTTCACAGTGAACTCTATGTAAGGAACACAGGCACACTCTAAAGTATTATCACTTAGATTTATATTTAATAATAATATATAATAATAGTCTAAAATTACAATAGAAAAATCAGAGAAATTAATTTCTAGGCAGATGGTGGACCTAAGTAATTTGGTTGCGTTTAAAGTATAAGCCCAACCGACGGATCACAATGTCAATTCAATGTTAATAATTGTGATCCGTACGTCATGAACGTCATGTAGTCGGATCATGTCATGATCCGACCAGGGCTTCATAACGTTATCGAATAACAGAAAAAATATCGTTACGTACCGTTATTTTCATAATGGTAGCCAGACAACGTTATTTTTTTAACGATATCTAGTAAAATAACGTTATATTTACCGTTATTATTATAACGTTAATTTTTGGTTATGGCATAACAAAAAAATAATGTTATAATAATAACGGTAAATATAACGTTATTTCTGGTATCAGGTATGCATCGTGCACGGTGCACCAAATCTCACTCATATTTAAAATGTAATAAGCGTTCTCTGTGAAAATACAAAGAAAAAAATACACCTTAAAAGCGTGATTATGTTTAGAAAATTTTCCCGCTTGTCATGACTTTCTTGACGGACAATAACGTTATCAAAGAACATATATTTACCGTTATAAATCCTATATAACGTTATAACATTTACCGTTATTAAATACATTTATAACGTTATTTCTAGTATCGGTTAAATTTTCATAACGTTATCTATGCCCTTGAAGCAATAACGTTATGAAAAAATAACGTTATTTGAAGCCCTGGATCCGACTACAACGACGTTGGTCTGTCAACTACCTAGAAATCAATTTCCTCGATGGTACATTCTAGCTATTTTAGTCACGACTGTAGTTCAAATTGTAATCGAACACCAAATATAGTTAACCAAATGTCCCGTGCGGCTTCGCCCGCGTAAATTAGGAATTTCACGGAAACCGTACATTTTCCCGCAAAAAAATTGATTATGCCCTTTTACGTGGTCTACTCTATATCTGTGGAAAATAACATAAAAATGGCTCCAGTAGTTCTTGAGATAGACTCTTTCTAATAATTTTCCCCGTTTTTTCCACATTTTTCTTAGTACTTATAGATTTTTTTAATCGAGTCGAACTCGAGTCTCGTTCTAAAAGACTATAAAAAGCACCAATAATAGGGTCATAATAGGTATTTATGGCAGTTTGAAGATGATTATGATGAATGTAATTTGCATTTTTTTTATGAAATTAGGGGGCAAACGAGCAAACGGGTCACCTGATGGAAAGCAAATTTCGTCGCCCATGGGCACTCGCAGCATCAGAAGAGCTGCAAGTGCGTTGCCGGCCTTTTAAGAGGGAATAGGGTAATAGGGGAGGTTGGGGATGGGAAGGGAAAGGAAGGGAATAGGGGAGGATAGGGAAGGGAATAGGGTAGGAGATTGGGCCTCCGGTAAACTCACTCACTCGGCGAAACACAGAGCAAGCGCTGTTTCACGTCGGTTTTCTCTGAGAACGTGGTATTTATCCGGTCGAGCCGGCCCATTCGTGCTGAAGCATGGCTTTCCCACGTGTATATATAGTATATATACGCATAGTAGCATAATATGATTTCCGTTCTTAAAACAACGCCGAAACTCCCAAACTGTATCTATAAAGAATCAGGAGTTCTCTCAGCACTTTCCGAACCATGGTATACCTCGGTGCAAAATCTTACTTGTTGGTAGCATATGCATATGCTTAGAACACTGCTCACGAAACCAAAGTCACCACAATATGTTTCCATATAAATTTTGAGGAGTTCCCTCTATTACTTATGGATCCCTTCATCAGATCACCACTTTTGTGAATAAGTATAGTAAAATTGGGACGATACCCTATACAGCAAAAGAAACATTTTGAAAATCGGTTCACAAACGGCGCAATAATCGTTGAGCTTAAAAATTGAACATAACACCTCCCCCATTTTGAAAGTCGGTTAAAATTGTAGCATATGTGTTATTCTGATGTACCTATAAGCTATATTATTGTAAAGTTTCATTAAAATATATTCAGTAGTTTTTGCGTGAAACAGTAACAAACATCCATACATCCAAACAAACTTTAGCCTTTTTAATATTATGAGGATGATCACCAAGCTTGACACCTTCGCCAAACTCTAAAGTGCCTGACAAGTGACAACGGTGCCTGTTTTTTTAATGGCTGTTGGCTATAAATAACCATAATAAATGTCGGTGTCAAGTATTAAATGGCGAGAAAAAAATGACGTTCCTCTCGGCAAAATTGACTACGTGACAAAACTCTAGACCGCCTCCCCCCCTCTTGTGACCGAGCGTAGTATTTTGAAACCCCCCCCCCCTCTAAATGGGTCACGTATGCTCCCTAAGTTGTCTGTGAAATATCTAATTTACGCGGGCGAAGCAGCGCGGAACGTCTAGTAGTTAATAAAAACGTTTTTATCTTCTCCGATAGTCAAGCTGCACTTAAGTCTTAAAGCACTGAGTGCCGCAGAAGTCTCGTCCAAAGTTCTGGAATGCATTGAGACGTTTAAACATGCTGGGAAGGAACAACAACATCCGCCTAGTATGAGTGCCGGGCCACAGTAACGTCCCCAGCAATGAAACCGCAGACCGCTGACGAACTGGCTAGGCTTGGGGCCAAGAGTCTCTTAAATGGCCCAGAACCAGTCTGTGGTATACCTCCCAGTACCACAAAGCAAGTGCTCAAGGAATGGGGTCACAGACTATGCAGGAAGCAATGGGCTGAGACCCCTGGCCTTGAACACTCCAAGGCACTTATTCCTGGCTTCAACAAGAAACTATCAGAATTAGTGCTCACCTTGGGTAAGAACCAATTAAGAATCCTTACCAGAAGCCTAACTGGGCACTGCAAGCTCAACAAACACCTAAACAGAATGGGTATTTGTAGCATAACAACTTGCAGATTCTGTGAGGAGGCTGAAACACCTATTCACCTTCTCCTCTACTGTCCTGCTCTACTACAGAGCAGGAACAGGCACCTTGGTCGCCACGAATACTCATCCACAGAGGAAATTCGTGGCACCAACCCCAACCATAATATCGTTCAATTTATGAGCAGTATTGGGTTGGGGATGATACTCTAGTGCGAAGGAGTCACAACAGATCCTCATGGGTCGCAATGACGTCAGGGCTACAACGACCTGCCTTCTAATAAAAATAAAAAGTTGTCTGATACCTGTAACCATAATAAACCTATGATGCCAGTATACTGTATATCTTATATATAAAATTAGCGTGTCACAATGTTAGTCCACGAACTCCTCCGAAACGGCTTTACCTACTGTTTTTTACCAAATTTCATATCCATATTCAGTAGGTCTGAGAATCGGCTACTTGGTACTTTATATATTGATAAGTGCATTTGTTGAATAAATAATAGTAAATTATTACAACCTGAGACTGACGGCGACCATTGTTTGTGCGTCGTTGTTGTCGACGTTGCCATGGTGACATACTTATTTACTTAGTCACTTCAATAAAATAATATTATGTGAAATATATTATGGCAAAGCAACGTTTGCCGGGACAGCTAATATTATTATAAGTCTATGCCTGTAACCTTCTTTCAAGTCTCAAGGTATGGATGGGCTTATCGTAATTGTGAATCGTAAACTTAGTAAGCAAGAGATACACTTCTTGACTATATTGACTTTTACTTATGACTTTGACTAGACTTTGGACTTGACCATGATGACCTGGCGAAAAACGATGCTGAAAATTGTACATACTACAATATTGTTTTCACTTTTCCCGCCATAATATACTCGACACTGAGTACTGACTATGGTTTAGCCGAAGTGCCATAATAAGAAAAAAGTGTCAAGTGTCAACTTGTGCAGTCAGCTGTCAGTTGTCAATTCGCTTTGCATTTTGTCAATAGTAGTGAAACACCAAATTCTAGATTCTTTATTAAAATTTAGACGAAAATCGATAATTTATTAGAATTTTGTGTTGATATTTTACCAATTATACTAGCAGTAATAGGAAGTAGTGCTATCTTTTTGCGAAAATGGTTTACATCGTACTTTTCCAAATAATTCCCCTCATTTAACATATCAGGTTTGTAGCGAATCTTATCGCATACATTAGTTTACTAGTTTGAGGACTGTAGCTTTTTATCTTTGTTGCGTTGTAGGCCCAAAACGCTCTAGCAGCAATGTTCGCAAGCCTCAAAAGCAAGATAAAAGAAGAAACCGGTAGTGATATCAGTAAATTGACTAGTAGTTGGAGAAGTGGCGCTCTACTAAGTCGCTTAACGCTGCGAGATGACTCGGTTAGTATTTGTAGCCTTGTTTAGTTACTTATAGATTGTATATTATTAAATTGTTCAACAGATGTAATACTGATGATTTCAACTAGAAATAAAAACATGATGTCCAGAATAAAGCACTAGGTGTAGTTCAAAAGTAAAACTGGGAAAGGAATATCTATTCTATACATATTATTATAAAACAAAGTCACTTTTTTCCGTCATGTCCCTTTGTTCCCTTTAATCTTTAAAACTACGTAACAGATTTTGATGATTCTTTCAGTGTTAGATAGCCCATTTATCAAGGAAGGCTATAGGCTATATTTATCACGCTCAGACTAATAGGAGCGAAGAAATAGATGAAAATGTGGAAAAATCGGGGAAAATTATTTGAAAGCCCGGCTAACTTGAACGCGCTAATCTCATGAACTACTAGTCCGATTAAAAAAATTCTTTCAGTGTTAGATAGCCCATTTATTGAGGAAGGCTATAAGCTATATTTTATCATGCTAAGTTTAATAGGAGAATGTGGAAAAAACTGCGGAAATTATTTGAAAAGGCTTATCTCGCGAACTACTGGAGCAATTTTTATGTTATTTGGCACTGATAAGAAGTAGACCACGTGAAGGATCATAGGCTATCGATTTTAATCATTTTTTCAGTGGCTATATATTTTATACGCGTGTGACGCCAGGATCCGCCCCGGCGCTAGTTATTCTATAACTTACAATGAAACTTAATCCTTCAAGCCCCATAAGAGCACCGGTGATCGCGACAATAAAATACAATAGCATTTCCAAGAATCCCCGATCAAATGATTAATATCACATTTAGCAATTAATGTTTATGACCAACATTAGAAAAAATTTAATCAGTAATTTAACACATCACACACATTTTGCCAGTGAAACTAAAGTATAAGTACTACTGCTTAGTATAACAATAAACCTTCATTGTTAATCATAGCTATTAAAGTTATTAAAATTATAATAATTAAGTTACAGTGTACACTGGTCAGTGTAAACTGTTTTCAATAATATATTTTGTTATAAAAGGTTTACAAGGGAAAGCTAGCAGGTGGTACTGACATTGAAACATATTTCTAAACCAAGACCTTGAGCATACTGTTCATAGTTTGCTTTAAGTTTAACAATAATTATTATTAAGTGATCAATTTAAATTTTAATAATAACAACTGTTATTATTAAAATTTAAATTTATATATAGTTATTTAAATAACTAGCCAATAGAAAAAATATTGAAAACTTTATAAGGTACCGTACTAGATGACACTCGCAACTCCATTGCGCCAAAACTCGTTTTATCGCATGGGAATCTTACATTTTCCCAGGATAAAAATATCTTATGTCCTTTCCCGGGACTTTTGAGTTTGAAACCTTAAAGACCTTACTTTAAGAAAGTATCTCCATACCAAATTTCAGCAAAATCGGTTCACCAGCTTGGAGCGTGAAAAAGTAACAGACACACTTTCGAATTTATAATATTATTATGGATTTAAATTAAAGTTGATATTTTATTATCTTTAGGATCAATGTTTTTAATGGACAAAGTATTATAAAATATTCTATTCAGTGGTGAATATAGAAGAATGGGGGAGATATGTTATATGTACTATTGAAGAAGTTGATTCATACGCAGATTGGGGATCTAAGGAAATTGATCATGTTACGTCAAACCCAGCCGACAGATCACAATTAACATTGAATTGGCATGATCCGACCAAATGACGTTGGTCTGTCAACTGCCTAGGAATCAATTTCCTCGTTGGTACATTTGTGTGTGTACATATTGTGTATTATATGTACATAGATTATAGGCCAACAACACGTCTTCTTAGTAATTCTTGACATCTTTATTGACATTTGGTCAATAAAGATGTCAAGAACTAAGCTTGTAACGCCTGTGTGTAAGCTCCTTAATAATAATCTCACGATATTCTTATTACAACACTATGCTGTTTGAGTAAATACAATCAATGTAAAGTAACTGTTAAACATTTTCAGTCCACAACAACACCAACCAGTTCCGCTGGACAAGTGGATTCTACATCAGATGTAAGTTTAACTTTATATGTAATTATTTTTGTGTATTAAACCACTTAATATTAAATCCACTCTAACACAGTGTGTTTTAGTTAACAGGTATAGATGTTTTAGTTTTTACACATGCCTCCTTACCAATAAAATAAGTAACACAATGTACAAGCTATGCAATGATTAGTATTTGTCTTTCTCAAAAGACATGTATAGTACTCTTGAGTAAAATGTCCGTCAAGACATTTTGATGTATTAAGCAAGAACAAAACATTGCACAGCATATCAATGTTATAAATATTTTTAGCGCATGAGTATTATAGATTCAATAGGAGCGATTATTTTATTTACCGAACATATTTTATTTACCAAACATGTCAATCGCAAGTAAAGTCTTAAGCTACAGTTATACATGCTTATTTCAAGCATGCAGCATGCTTAAACCGAGCAAATGCTGAATACGAGCATGTGGGTCAATGCATTGCATGCATGCATTGCTCAAAATAAGTATGCTTATTTCAGAGTTCAAACAGCATGCTTGTTTTAAGCATGCTAATTAGAAGCATGCTGGTTTTGAGCATGTGTAACTGTAGCTTTAAGAGCCCATCCTCTCTTTTCTACTGCTCTCTTCACACTCACGCCCATCTTTCATATGCCAGGTGAAAAAGGATGATCGCCAAGTTAGCGGGCAAAGAGAGGTTTTCTGTTTTTAAAGGGTTTTTTAAATTGAAGTGGTAAAAAGTAATTCCAACACTTTATAGACGACTTTCTCAACAGTACATTGTATTTTTTTCATACCGTTAAGACGTCAATACAATCCATAAAAAGGTGATATTCTAAACATTTTACAGCAAAAATCACAAACTGTCGCGGGTTTGAGTTTGATTATTTAATCCTTCAGGCCCCGTGCGAGCACCGGTGATCGCGACAACAATAGAATACAATAGCAATTCCTGGAAATTCCGACTGAAGCATTAAAGATACATAAAAAAATAAAAAATCTAGCTCCAACACTATATTATAATTGAAATGATCCTACATGTTGTGCGTATACGGACTCTTAATTTTTTTTTTCTGTACATCATTCCATCTAATGTCAAAAGTTTTTTTGTATGCCAAGTTTGTGTTTACTGTATTTTTTTATGTTACATATACTTTTAATTTTATATTATTTGATTCAGTCCATCTCACCACAACTACAAACGTATCTATCTGATCGTACCGGGGGCGAGATAGACCAGGCGGCGTTACATCAGCAGTACACCGAGCAGCTGGAGGCCAAGCTGAGGGACCGGGATTTGTATTGGGAACAGAAAATTGAAGAGATACGAAATAATTTCACGGCTGCCCAAGGTAACTGTTTTCAATACTATAGTTAAAAAAAATAGTACGAGTAAGTATAAAAATGACACCATTATATTTTGGCCAATAAATTAGCACCACAATCCTTAGTTCTGCTGTCAAAGTTTTCTGTAACAGTTACTTCACATAACACAGTTGACAACTTAGACCACTAAAGTCGGGGCATTTTAATAGGCCACATTTGACATCTGTCAGATTAATCTCCATAGTGAGGTGAGCTGCGTAAAAACATCGACCAAAACGAATAAAACGATACGGACTTGAAATAAAATATTTGAATTTTATACGTTTGAAACAAACTCCTGTCCCATTATTACTTTTTCTTTTGCAAATTCAACGAGCAAAATAAGACTAGTACATAATTTACAAAAAAAATGCATTTATTCGCTTGAATTATAAAAACTGTTAAATGTAGTATTATCATTATTCATTTCACATAAATATATGTTACTTTTCACAACGTGGTTATCAATTTATGGGGATATTTCGTTACAAGTAATCAATGCATCGATACTATTTATTCGCTTTCGATTTTTAGGGTAACTTCCCTAGAGTTTAAAAAGAAAAAAGGTCAGCTGACGTAACATTGTAACGACGTGCAATTAATAAGATCAGAATTTGTTTATTATGTTTAGAATTGTTTATCAGTAAAAGCAAATCGTTAAATAATTCGTATCGGTCATATTTACAATAAATATGTAATCGTCATTGAAAAAAGTTAATCAATTGTGCAGTTATAACAAAACGAAAATATTTATTTTTTATGTACGTCGTTATAAGGTTACCTGGTACAATTTTGATGAACTGTCAAATGTGGCCTATTAAAATGTCCCGACTATAAGCACACAATTGCTCCCTGAATGTCTCAATGTTTTTTTGAAAAGTTTTTTTATGTAACATCATCTTTCATTTAAAAATTTTAGTTACCAGTTATGTTATTCATTAGTCATTACTCATTAGTCATTACATATGATTATTATTGTTGAACTATTCATTAGTCATTATATTCATTAGTCATTACATATTATTATTGTTAACATCTCTAATTTAAAATTTTAGTTAGCCAGCTATGTTATTCATTAGAGATCAACTACGATAACATGGCGCGCCCCTCCAAATAACTGTTTCAATGTGTGTAGTCACATCCTTATGAAAGAGTTTGTATGTAGTAAGTATTCAACCAATCAGGGTACACGTAATATTTCAGTTAATGTCACTTATTACCATGATTTATTGGTCGACTAATCATAACTAGCCTACCGCGCAAGACAACGCACTTCAAACGTTTTGAATTTTGGAGGGGCGCGCCATGTTATCGTGGTTGATCTCTACGTGTTATTATTTAACTATTTAGTGTAAGTAAAATAGTATAGTCCTCCAAGTGATGAACAAGCCTCTTTAAATGCCATTTATCATAATATTTTCATAATACTATTTTGTTTTTGATTTAGGAGAAGAAGCAATAGCAGCACAGAGTGTGGCGCGTATAGCACAAGCTGAGGCGGCTAAGGCAATAACCGAAAGAGATGCAACAGAGAAGCAGCTTAATGAACTCAAGATTCGGCTGGTTGCTGCTGAAAGTGCACAAGATAAACTTGATGCCCTAAATGTATGTTTTGTTTACATGGCCTCTTAGGGTGCTTACACACGGCGCCGCAGCGGCAGCGGCACGGTATGGCTGCGGCCGCGGCGGCGTGTAAGGGCCCATAGAAATACAAGGATGAGTAATGGTAACCGCCGCGGTGGCGGTGCCGCTGCTGCCGCGGCGCCGTGTGTAAACAGCTTTACTAATAAAAATCGTTGCACAACGATACGCGTACAATGTTTTGACCTCGTCTATCAGGTGCCTTTTCCAGTGTTACTGAAAAGGACAATAAATTAACAGTATATAATTTATTAATAAGGATGTTGGCAACACATAGTAAAATAGTGATTAACAGCATTAATCCCTCAATCGCGATTTCTTGGAAATCTATTGTTATTCTATTGTTATCGCGGTCACCGGTGTCCTTATTGGGCTTGATGGGAATTAAGCGTGTGTAAACTTGCGACGGTCCTCGGAGGCAGATTATACTCTTTTGTAGGTAGTTTTACAAGGAATTATTATTACTAATTATAGTTTGTGCGTTATAAGATATGGGTGACACTTCTCATATTCCTTGCTACGGATTTTTTTACAAGAAAACAAAAAGTCAAAAAAAATTTATAAATTATATTCCATCTACAAAAACAAATGTTTCCTACAACTGTAAATGAATTAAAATGAAAAGTTGCTAAATGCTAACTTATTAATATAAAATTATAAATATTAACATTGAAATAGGAGTATGAAATTATTGATACGAAAATATTTGAAAAATGTCAGATGCATGAAACGGAACTTATGCCGATAGAGATTGACACTGTTGAATCGAAATCAAATCGATAAAAAGGGCGGCCATCTTAAATGGAAGGCGCCACTCTGAAACGTCAGTACGAAATCGACAGTTTCGATTGCAATTTCTTTACGAAGTGATTCGATATTTTTAAATTATCGATTAAAATTTTTGGGCAACTTCCCTACTATTGTCAATTATAATGTGTCACCCATATCATCTTAAAACGCACAAACTATAATTTTATAATAATATTATAGTTATCGCGTTTGTATGTTGTTGTTGTAGCAGACATTACTTATATTCCATTTAAATTTTAGGAGGAGGTAGAGGAGCTGCGTCGGTCGTGGACGCAGGAGCGCGGCGCTCTGCGGGCTGCGGAGGGCGCGGCGCAGGCGCAGGCGTCAGACGCGCAACAGCAGCTCGAACTGCTGCGGGCGGCGCTGCCGACCGACCATCCTGAACACCACATGCATGATGACGGTGGGATTTTAAATAAAATAAAAAGATATACAGGATGAAACTAAACTAAGTGATAATAATGTTACGTGCTAGTGTTCGAGGATTCGGAGAGAAAAACCTGGTGACTCTCTTGAAGACTTTATTCACAAACACTAGCTCACACAAATCACTAAGTCCAAACACTAAGCACTAGATCCAAATCACTGAGCACTATCACTGTCCTAGGTCGTAGCCGAGTCGTTAGTTCACTATCACAATCACTCACTATTGATCACTTGTCTCACTTTGAAGTCGCCTTGATGATCGCTCGGATCGAACTGAACTGCCGGCTGCAGTCTGCGACTATTTATACGGGCCGGATCGAATCTCAGAAAATTCCGGAACATCCCAGAGTAAACCCGATAGTCGTAAACAAGTATGAGATATTTCTAGAGATTACTCGTAGGTACTTACTCCTAGCGCCATCTAGTATCGAGTAGGGGATTTATGTTGCCTGTGTTCCCTTGGTAAGTTCCACTGCTTCGACGCTAGATGGCTCTGTGTGTCCGTAACACTACTCCCCTCTTAGAGATGCTCGTCCCGAGCATCGTTGTTACTGCCCTGGTAACGCGCCACGTTGTCCTTACAACTCCTGGTCTGCGGTCCCTTCACATCAGCGCAAGAAATACATTCGTGGCACCAATTCTGCACATCATCACGCCAATGCAACCAGAAAAATCGTTCTCGCACTTTCCTTCCTCTTGACACCTAGATGACTCCCTGATACACCCTCATGTATCTCGCGGAGAACATCTGGTACTCTCGCCCTTGGGACAATTATCTGAAAATAGAACTCTCTACCGTTAGCCCATTTCCGGTAGAGTATTCCGTTTTGAAGTATCAGACTGTCCCATTGCTCCCAGTACGCCTTAGTGACAGCGCCAGTGGGTGCAACCTCACTCCAGATTGGTTTTACGTCACCGCGATTCTTCCATGTGATGATGTGCCGAAGGTCGTCATCTTTTTCTTGAGCTTTCCTCATAGCATCATTTTCCAAGAGACCCAAAGCATTTGTCTTTGTTTTTCCGCTCCGTGCCTGGGAGGTAACAGTTATCGGGGCTCTCTCCACGTTGTCCAATACTCGCCACCTAGTCCTGGATTCTATTCGTTTCCCCTTGTCCCGGGCAGGGGACGAAACTGCTTGCTTCCTCAGCTCCTCTATTTGTTCCTCGATCCTTTCCATCCTGGCCATCTGGGTCTTCTTCTGCGGGCAGTTGAGCTGAAGGTGGCCCCTCTCACCGCACTTATAGCACATGGCTTCGAATCTTTTCCTTGCAGGAGCCTTAACCTCCCTGACTTCCACAGCGACCTCGCGGATATTATGGGTCTGCCGTATGCCACGCCGAACAGCCTCGACTTCCAAAGCATGCGCCAATGCTTCCTTTAGCGAGGTGTGGTGACCTAGCCTTACTGCAGCTCTGACTTCTAGGTCCCTGATTCCGTCGACAAATCCTTGAACAATATTTGTGTCGACCATCTTGGTGTCAGCTCCTGGGTATGCCTTCCTGACGAGTTTTTCAATTTCCAGCGCCCATTGCTGAAGCCCTTCTTCTGAGCGCTGGACTCTGTCACGCAGTTGGGCACGGAACACGTGCTCCAAGTGTCGCTCCCCGTATCTGGATTCCAGTGCCTCCATCAGGTCTTGGAACCCATTTCCTGTATGAGGCAGTGCCTCCAGGACCGACAAAGCTTGCCCTCTGAGTGCAACAGTAAGAGCGGTCAGGCATTGCTCCTCCGTCCATCCGTTTGCGGTAGCAACAGTCTGAAATTGCCGACGATAAGCGTTCCAAGAAGAAGTGCCATCGTACGACGGCACCTTGACTCTTGGCCCTTGCGTCACTCCAGTGGCTCCACTAGACACCGTAACTCCTGTAGTTTCAAGGCGCATTACTCTCTTCTGCAGTTCAGTGAATCCGCTTTTCAAATTTTCCACAACCGATTCTAACCCGGTAACTCGTTCATTCATTACGTCGACCTCTTTCCGAAGCCTAGTCACCGTGTCACTGACACCCTTTATGGCCAGAAGCGCTTTCTCTTGAAGGTCCTTTTGTTGCTCTTGAGACTCCTGCAAAGCGCCGAGCTTGCGTTCTTGTAACTCTTGCAAAGCGCCGAGCTTGCGATCATGTGCCTCTTGTGACTCTTGCAACGCGCCGAGCTTGCGGTCTTGGGCATCTTGCAAAGCCTGAATTAACTTAATTATGTTTTCCAATTGAGGAGCCATTTGAGGGGCCGTAGAAACTACGGGCGATGCCTGGTGGCTGGAGCCAGTAGACGGAGCCCGGTGGGCGGGGCCAGTGGGCGTGGCCTGAGTAGTCTAGTGGGCGTGGCCAGTAGGCGTGGCCACGCCCAAAGTGGGCGGAGCCTGGGGGCGTGGCCAGTGGGCGGGTCCCGGTGGGCGGAGCCAGTGGGCGGGGCCTGTCCCTCAGTGGGCGGAGCTTGGTCCCCAGTGGATGTGGCCTCCGCAGCCCGTTGCGCCCTTGTTCTGACACTTCCCTCGAAGTCCTCTCTCGGAGTCAATGGCATCTTCCAAATCCCACTTCTGACACCAGTTGTTACGTGCTAGGGTTCGAGGATTCGGAGAGAAAAACCTGGTGACTCTCTTGAAGACTTTATTCACAAACACTAGCTCACACAAATCACTAAGTCCAAACACTAAGCACTAGATCCAAATCACTGAGCACTATCACTGTCCTAGGTCGTAGCCGAGTCGTTAGTTCACTATCACAATCACTCACTATTGATCACTTGTCTCACTTTGAAGTCGCCTTGATGATCGCTCGGATCGAACTGAACTGCCGGCTGCAGTCTGCGACTATTTATACGGGCCGGATCGAATCTCAGAAAATTCCGGAACATCCCAGAGTAAACCCGATAGTCGTAAACAAGTATGAGATATTTCTAGAGATTACTCGTAGGTACTTACTCCTAGCGCCATCTAGTATCGAGTAGGGGATTTATGTTGCCTGTGTTCCCTTGGTAAGTTCCACTGCTTCGACGCTAGATGGCTCTGTGTGTCCGTAACAATAATCTGTATGTGTTCCTCATTGGGCTGACTAATATTTTTATTCTACAAAAAATCCCCTCGAGAAACACTGTTATATTAGAAGATTGTTCATTAGTCATTACTAATGTAACATATTGGGATGTTATTAAGTTTTACGAATCACGTGTTTGTGATACCACACAATGCCACGTACAGTCGGGGCATTTTAATAGGCCACATTTGACATCTGTCAGATTAATCTCCATAGTGAGGTGAGCTGCGTAAAAACATCGACCAAAACGAATAAATCGATACGGACTTGAAATAAAATATTTGAATTTTATACGTTTGAAACAAACTCCTGTCACATTATTACTTTTTCTTTTGCAAATTCAAGGAGCAAAATAAGACAAGTACATAATTTACAAAAGAAATGCATTTATTCGCTTGAATTATAAAAACTGTTAAATGTAGTATTATCATTATTCATTTCACATAAATATGTGTTATTTTTCACAACGTGGTTATTAATCCTTCAGGCCCCGCGCGAGCACCGGTGATCGCGACAACAATAGAATACAATAGCAATTCCTGGAAATTCCGACTGAAGTATTAATTTATGGGGATATTTCGTTACAAGTAATCAATGCATCGATACTATTTATTCGCTTTCGATTTTTAGGGTAACTTCCCTAGAGTTTAAAAAGAAAAAAGGTCAGCTGACGTAACATTGTAACGACGTGCAATTATTAAGATCAGAATTTGTTTATTAAGTTTAGAATTGTTTATCAGTAAAAGCAAATCGTTAAATAATTCGTATCGGTCATATTTACAATAAATATGTAATCGTAATTGAAAAAAGTTCATCAATTGTACAGTTATAACAAAACGAAAATATTTATTTTTTATGGTTACCTGGTCTATATCTATAAGGTTACCTGGTACAATTTTGATGAACTGTCAAATGTGGCCTATTAAAATGTCCCGACTATAGGTAATATGCCATCCGCCATATTATTTTATAACCTCCAATGTAAAGTTGACACTGAATTTTAGCTTCTCCTCCGTCTCGTTATATTTTGTTTATATATTATTATTTTTTCTTCGATTTATTTATAAATACTATGACGAAACTATCAAATGACTTTAATGTATGTTTTTGACTTTATGTTATAATATTATGTTAAAATATGTAATAAGATCTTTTCAAATAAGTAGTAACATAAGGCACGTTTGCATGTTGATTAGAATAAGATTTAAAGAAGATGTAGACAATATTTCCACGCCAATGAGGCAGAAATTTTGATACCTTACATAAAATATATTAAGAACCATTGTTAAACAAATTTCCTGGAAATAAATGCTATTCTATTCTAATCAAATGTAAAGTATAAAGACCTTAAAACATATAAAATTATAACCACATTCCAGACAAAATCTCTCCAACCGGTTGCGAGTCGTTCGACCGCGTGTGTCGCGAGCGTGCGGTTCTGTCGCGACAGCTGACGGAGGCGCGCATGGCGCTCGCAGACGTCAAGACGTCATGGAGCGGGCAGATCGCCTCGCTTGAGACGCAGGTATGGCATTACTTCATCTTCAGGTAGGCGATTACCGCCCTTAAATACGTAGGCTTAAGTCTAATAACACTAAGGGCCTGTTTCACCTCTTCCTGATAAGTGCCGAATAGGCTATCCACCACTTAACTTGACAGAGGAAGTATGGAGAATCTGTTAAAAAAGTTGTGAAAGCATATTCGGCACTTAGTGGTGAAACAGGCTCTAAGGCTTCAGTCTCGAAATTAGGCAGCGGGGCGAGAGCGGCGACGGCGCGTTCCAATGTATAAAATAAATAGATTTATATGGACAGGCCTAGACGCGATGAGCGGCGTGCGGCGTACTAGACGGGTTATCCATATAAATCTATACATTGCATTGGTACTCCGCCGCTCCCGCCTCGCTGTCCGCTGATTTCGAGACTGAAGCCTAAAGCCGCAATAACAAAAAGCAGACAATGCGTTATGTTGCATATCGTACGGGACAATTTTAATACAGCAAACACGTTGTGTAACCCTCGACAATCTTCGATTTTGGTTGATCATGAAATATATCATGTACTATTCTTAAATCTTCACGAAGAAGTATTGTATTTTATTAATATATAATAACCACAATATCAAAGTAACTAAGTTTGCTACTCGTTATTTTTTTGATTATTATGTTTATAGTGTTTATCATACATGCCGGATCTAGACACGCGGTAGGGTGTCAAGCCAAGTTTTTATTACTATTACTATTATGTAACGTTTATTATTTACTTTATTAGACATTCAAAATCTATTTATCTCTATGTATTTATCCGTACAACAATGTTTTGTGTGTGTGTGTGTGATTTGTGAGTCTCGGTAAGCAATTTATATTTTGCATTCTAACTTACATAACCCCATATTCTATTCCTGTACTCACACATACCATTTATTTTAACCGGTGACAGACTATAACTTTTAATTAAACTTACACAATATCCCTCTTCACGAATCTCCATGAACTATCATCTTATTTAATCTTTTTCGATATCGGGTGGGGTAGCTCAAGTTCTAAAGTAACTTCTGATGAATGAATGAATCAATTCTTAAGTTTTTACTACAAATGTGTTGTAGGTGGCGCGAGTCTCACGACAGGCGGGCGAGGAGGGGGCGGAGAGAAGGAGAATGGAGGCGGAGAGAAGAGAGCTGCTTGACAAGATAGCAAGCTTGACCGCCGAGCTGGACAAAGCTAAACAGAATCTGGCTAATAGTGAAGCAAAGGTTTGTATAATTATTTGTTACCTTGTCTTTCAAACCTAGTAAAATGGAATGTTGTCAATATTACCTTTTATAATGTGTTATGTCTTAACGAGGCCTTGTTGAACAAGCTGAAAAATAGTTTTTGCCACCGTTCCCAGAAAGAGTAATGTATGGTAAATCTTAAATTGCATTCCTATGCAATGTGAAATTTTCCATAGGTATGGGGATGGAAAACAATAAAAAAACTCTGCCCAAATGTACAAACTACGTGTGTATCGTAGTACGTAGGTATGTGTGCATTGACGTGTATGGTAGTGCCTATGTGTGTGAGGATGAGTGTGTGAGGCGGCATGTGTGTGCAGGTGGCGCGGCTGAGCGGCGAGGTGCGGGCGCTGGCGCAGGAGGTGCGCGGGCTGCGGGCGGGCGCCGCGCACAGCGACGTGAGTCCCGCCCTCTACAGTATATAGCCGCAGTAGTTTAGTAGATATATAAAGTAGATTGATTTATATGTGGGGCCTACGTTATTTGGTCGGGTTATGTTAATGTTAGCCGCGGAATCGTGATCTGTCTACAGAGTTTGACAAAATCTGACCAAATGACGTAGTTCCATCTGTTTATGAGTAATGATTCATGGGAAGATGGCTGACCGCGTTAGAACCAGTCCACTCGGCGCATTACGTCAGCGTTGCGTCGACGCAGTGCTGCCGTTGCGTTGTTTTACATACAAATAAAGTGTTCACACGGCGCGCTGCGTCGTCGCAACGCACACATGACGGACAGCAGCCCCCGAGACAAAGCGGGAGGGGACATTGACGTTACTGCTTCGTAATAACGCTACGATGACGCAGCGCCCGTGTGGCCGGCTATGCGTCAAACGGCAGCGCTGCGTCGACGCAACGTGCCGTGTGGACTGGCTCTTATTTAGTTGGTTTGTATTGTCAGTTACTCATGTTGGCTGGGCTTGACATAGCCCGACCAAATTAATATTATGTCCGCCATTTGCCAATTAATCAATTTCTATCAGTATAGTAGCATCAGCGAGCAGATATTGGTAGCATATAGGCCGTGCAAAACTATGAGATCGCTCGGGAAAATCCTAGACCTCGGTACAGTAACTACCAAATACGTGTAGTCTGATGATGTGATCACGGGTAACTTTAATAAGAGCCCTGTGAAATATATTATTATCATTTTGCTGAGCACTGCGTATTTTGCAGACCGATCGCTTAGTTTTGCACTGCCTATACTCTGTGATAACAGCCAGGCAAATAACATTCCTAACTTCACTTTTAAAATATACTTTAGTATAACATTAAAAGAAAACAAATAGAGCACATTTAAATTTGTAAGATTTCTTTCTCTTGATTTATTATCTATTTAGAAATTGTTGATACTTATGGAGAATATATTGTACAATATCATATTTTATCAATATTAACGCGTCATGCTTACTATATTATAATAAAAACTTTAGATTTGTCAATTACTGAGTAAGAAATACTAAGGGCCTGTTTCACCACTCTCTGATAAAGTGCCGAATAGGCTATTCACAGCTTTTTTGACAGATTATCCATACTTCATCTGTCAAGTGAAGTGCTGGATAGCCTATTCGGTACTTTTCAGGAAGCGGTGAAACAGGCCCTAAGAGAATTACATTTAGTTCAAGCAAGTTCCTAAAATTTTAAATCTGCCTTTTAAGTTTTTTTTTTTTACTATCATCACAGAAATCCGATAATCCTTTAGTTATTTATTAGCTTATAATGTTATAAATACTTACAGAAAATTTTAATATTATATTACAGTAAAACCACGATATTGGTGTCTTTCGGCATTCGTCGTTATATTAAAAGTCTTCAGTCATTTCCATAGAATAAGTAGCCAAAAGTCATTATCAAAGTGGTATTACTATAGAATTTTGCATGCTGCAGTGCAGTATAATGTAACTAGTATGTAATTAGCCTTAGGCAAATTATTATAATTTTTATCCTAAAGCACATGAGTGTGGCTTCGCTTTAAAAGCACAGCTTATAGAAAAAGTACTTAATACAACGGTAGTTATTTTAAGTTATACCAGGGGGGCGTTCCACGCCAAGCGGACAGGAAAAAATGGTTGATGTCTCCGCGCTGGACGCCACCCTACACCAGTATTTTCAGTCTAACTCCTAATCCACTTCCCGGCCCATTATAGAAGTAGTGCAGGAATGTTTTGTAGAATATTAGCTATTTACACAAAAAATATTAAAAAAAAAAAACAAAATAGGCCCTCTTTGAGAAAATCAAGAAAAAATTTTAATTTGCATTTTTCTCAAATAATTTTTTTTTCGTTTTTAGAAATGCAGTTAAAAAGCTTATTAAATTGAGTAATAAGTTCAGTACTTTGACTATTTAAATACGACCTTGAATGAATTGACGACCTCCGTGGCGCAGTGGTGAGCGCGTTGGTAGCTCAAGCCGGAGGTCGCGGGTTCGAGTCCCGCCGACGGAACAAAAAGTTTATATAGTTCCTGGGTCATGGATGTGTATTAAATATGTGTATCATATAATAAAAATCTTAAATATATGTATAGTATAAAAGTATTAAATATATTTCCGTTGTCTGGTAAGTACCTGTAACACAAGTCCTTCAGGTACTTAGCACGGGGCCAGACTGACGTGGTGTGAAGCGTCCATAGATATTATTATTATTATTAAATATATATTTTTTTAATCTATAATCGGCTTTGAAGCATTGAGTGCCGAATAGAAAAGTCGTGTTTCAAAGTCCCATCATTCTTAATCTAGCCATTATATTACAAAACTATTTGGCACATGTATATTAATAAGTGTACATGTATATAAATAAGTGTAGGTATAACATATCCAAATATGTATTATCAAAATCGGAGACATCGACTTTTTTCCTGTCCGCTTGACGTGGAACGCCCACCTCTAATAATTAAAAACAATACTTTTATTTTATACTATTTATTTTGTTTGAAACTTTTTTGTTATACATACATTTTATTTTATACAATATGAAATCCGTCCATGTTAAATAAAGAGATTTCGATAAAAAATGTATCAAAGATTATCAAGATTTTATTCTATGTTGCGATATTGTACACAACGGCTGCCTTTTACAAGAAACTAATGCGAAGATAAACAGTTGACGCTGTCGAGATAAGCTGTGAGTCACAACTCACACGGCTATCTCGTAGTAATTTTTACACTTCGAACATTCCATGTAAGTTTACACCTTATTTTGTATTATTTTGTGCTTTTGTTACTATATTTTAATAAATATGTTTTTCTTTTGACTTTTTTTTATTTTTCACCTTTTTTATTTTCCTTAATTAAAAATTTTTTACTCGCATATTAAGCCACTGCGCATTGCTTCCAAACAAACTTAAGATTCTTTCGCAGGAGGTCGCTATGGATTTGGAAGCGAGAATCGAGGCTTTGAGTGAGGAGAATAAAGAGTTGAGGGAGGCGTTGGACAGGGAGAGGACGCTGGTGGCCATACTTCGGGAGAAGGTGGACAAGTCCGGTGAGATGTATGACGAGCAGACGGCCCGTGTCAACCACCTCAACACCACCATGGCGGACATGCAGCACGACTACATCGATATGCAGAGGAAGTTTGACAAGTATGTATCATTTTACTAACCGACTTCAAAAAAACGAGGTTGTCAGTTCGACGCGTATGTATATGTAACATTTCCAGAACTGCTCAGTTTTCGTATATTGTTAGTCTATATCAGCGTCTGAACAAATGTGCCATATTTTAAAAGTGTATGTATGTACTTATGTTTTTATGTTTGTGTTCGCATATCTCCGGAACTACAAGTCCGATTTAACCCATCAACTCCCAAGCGGCACCCGGGTGCCGCACTGCCGCATAACAATTGAATATCTATTGTGTCTACAATTACCACGATCGAGGTATTAGCTACGTAATTCTTTTTTTGTACTCTTTTTTTTTACTAGGTATTGTTCAACTTAGGGAATACTGCAAGTTTCATCAAAACCGGTTCAGTAGTTCTTGAGATACGGAATTCTCAATTCTTTTTAACCGACTTCCAAAAAACGAGGAGGTTATATGTTCGGCTGTGGATATTTTTTTTTTTTTTTTTTTTTTTTTTTGTATGTTCAACGATTACTCCGCCGTTTGTGAACCGATTTTCGAAATTTTTGTTTTGTTGTATTAGGTTTCACTCCAATTTGGTACCATGTTCACAAAAGTGGTGACCTGATGATGGGATCCATGAGTAATCGAGGGAACTCCTCGAAATTTATATGGAAACATATGGTGATTTTGGTTTTATGTGAAGTGTACTAAGAATATGCTACCAAAAAGTCAAATATTGGGTCAAAGTATACCATGGTTTCGAAGATGCTGAGAGAACTCCTGACTCCTTATAGATACACGTTCGGGAGTTTCGGCGTTGTTTTAAGAACAGAAAGCATATGCTACTATGCAATTCATATTCATCATCATAATCATCATCATCATCATCATCGTCATCATCATCATTAAGGTCACCAATGTCGTCTCATGGCACAGAATTAATAATAGTACAAGGCATAGGTATGGATATACTAATAATAATAATTATGTACTGTATAACAACACCTGTTTGTTTAATACATGGCGGTCGGCGCCGCAGAGGCGACGGCGTCGCCGCGCCGCCGCGCCGCCGCGCCGCGTGGCGCGTGGCGGCAGACAACAGATCGAATACTTTACTAATTACTTTATAAAATTTAAATAGACAAATAGAATTAAAATAAAGTTATTTTAAAAAGAGCATTTACACAAAACAAAGTCATTAAGTGTCTTTTTAATCAGTTATACTTATTAATCGATAGATGGCGCACTAAGTATCGATTTGAATACTTGATTAAGCGCTTATTCCACTTATCCTAGCTAGGAAGTCCTAGCTAGGGTCCTAAAAAATTTAGTCAAGTGGAATAACATTTAGAAGCTAGGATCCTAGCTAGGATCCTAAATCGGAAAAAATTTAGTCAAGTGGAATGACATTTAGAAAGCTAGGATCCTAGCTAGGACTTCCTAGCTAGGATAAGTGGAATAAGCGCTTTACAAGAACAGAGCTGTCAATAATTATGATAATATTAAATATTATGAGTAGCTACGCTACATCCTATGCAAGTTTATACAATTTTTTATCTGATAGATCCTTCGATCGTGGAAAAACGAGACACAATAGCCTTTCTATTGTTATCTCAATCGCCGGTGACCGCTTGGGGCTTGAAGCATTAAAATTGTTAAATTACTTAGCAAAATATGTTCACTTCACTGATAATATATGATTTTGTGAGTGTGAGTTGTGACTCTTGACAAATTGTAATAAGATACGTAAAATATACGCGAAGGTTTACCTACTAGTGTAACTAAAAAGAGTGAAATTATTATTATTTTTAACAAAAAATTAAAACCGACTTCCAAGGTAAAAACAATAATAACATTAATATGAACTAAAAAGTATTAAATAATTTTTACTATCTAATGGTGCCTTTTTCCGAATTCGGCTAAACCTCAACTATTTCTGTATTCAATCTTCATAATTTTGAAGTCGGTGCCAGTTCCAAAAGTTACAAATATTCTGTCAGAGGACTGAAGATTCAGCTATCTGGTACCGACTTCAAAATAATGAAGATTGAGTACAGAAGTAGTTGAGGTTTAGCCGAATTCGGAAAAAGGCACCATTAGATAGTAAAAATTATTTAATACTTTTTAGTTCATATTAATGTTATTATTGTTTTTACCTTGGAAGTCGGTTTTAATTTTTTGTTAATTTGTGAAATGTTTATTGTAATGTGGTGTAATGTGTTTGTACTGAATAAATGTTTTTATTATTATTATTATTAATTACGTACAATTTTGAAGTCGGTTTTATCTTTTTAAAATACTATAATATTAAATACATTGTAACCCACTTTTAAAATATTTACAAAGCGTTTTGTGGTATGTTTGTCTGGCATACTTTGAAAGTCATATGACCGCCAAAGTCACCGAACGTAACTAACTAAGTAAGCACTAAATTGTCTGTTGCATAGAACTAGAACGTATTAGTATTTTGATATCGTTGGTCTGTTGAGTATTTATATCAAACCTATCGCTACTACAGTAAATAGTTATCACGTGATTTTTTTTTTTGTGTTTTGGAGCAGGTATCGCTACTTGTCAATTTCATCGTCAACAAAGATCGTTTATGGTCGATTTACACGGGTGACTAACGGGTCGATTTTAGTCGCCCGGCAAGTCATCAGTCGAATCGCCTGTCCAAGTGGAAACGCCATCCCATTTACACATTCTACAAAAATCGCCTGTGACTAGTATCGACAAACTATCAATTTGCCATTGGCCGCATGACTTTGGGGCTTGCGGCTTTAGCCGCATGCGGCGTAGTCGAATTGCCATTTAGTCGATTTTCGCCGTGCGGCGTAAATCGTGCGGCTTTAGTCACCCGTGTAAATCCAGCATTACTCTCGTAATATTATATTGAAACGTAATAACAATATTCGTATGCGAGTGAAAGAGACAAATAGCGATACGTCAATAATAATGATATGCCAGAGAGAGAAGAAAGATCTGCAGGGCGATTCACGATTTCAAAATCGACACGGATTCGGAAACTTCACCGTGCGATCATTGGCCTGCCAAGCGCGGCGAGCGTTTATTGGATGTCGTGCGATGAAGTTTCCGAATCCGAGTCGAATTCAGCATTGTGAATCAGGGTCTGAATGTAGTCCATTTTTAACGATTAGGCACGTCATTATTCAGTAACCAATTTCTATGACCATAATATTATTATGTTTGGAAATCGATCTTTTACTTTTTTTTTCAGGGAGAAACGCGAAAAAGACGAGGCACTCCTGCGCAACGCTCACATGTCTCAGAGCATGGAGATGAGTCAGTGCAACGTGCGGTACCTCGAGACCGAGATCGTCGATCTCAAGAGCAAGGTGGCGGAGCTTGAGGCGGTCATCGCGCAGCATAAAGGGGTAGATTTAATTATTTGTTTGTAGTATCAAAGAAAATATTTTTAGGCCGATGGCAGACAGGAATTAAAGCTGGCTAAAATCACGATTCACGAATCATGAACTTCACATAATCCGACCAAATGACGTAAGTAAATCCACCTTCTGCGTATAAATTGATTTCTTTGATGGTATGCATACCATACTTCATTTACAATTAACACAAAACAAGTAACTGTACAATAAGGCGGTCTCGCTGCTAACAGTAGTTTATTTTAGAGTACAAAAAAGGTGCAGCTTGCCAATGTGCTGATGTTGCTCGCAATTTGTCAGGCAAAAATTAATTTATCGCGCAATAACAAAAAATGTCCCTGTGTCCTAGGAACATGATAGATCTTATATATAAAATTCTCGTGTCACAATGTTCGTTCTCGTACTCCTCCGAAACGGCTCGACCGATTCTCATGAAATTTTGTGAGCATATTGAGTAGGTCTGAGAATCGGCCAACATCTATTTTTCATACCAAAAATTATTTATATGGCAAAACAACGTTTGCCGGGTCAGCTAGTATATCTATACTTATTATAAAACAAAGTCGCTTTTTTTTCCCTCATGTCCCTTTGTTCCCTTTAATCTTTAAAACTACGCAACGGATTTTGATGATTCTTTCAGTGTTAGATAGCCCATTTATCGAGGAAGGTTATAGGCTATATTTTATCACGCTAAGACTAATAGGAGCGAAGAAATAGAGGAAAATGGGGAAAAAAGGGGAAAATTATTTGAAAGGGCTAACTTGAACGAGCTAATCTCAGGAACTACTGGTCCGATTTGAAAAATTCTTTCAGTGTTAGATAGCCCATTTATTGAGTAAGTCTATAGGCAATATTTTATCACGCTAAAACTAATAGGAGAATGTGAAAAAAACAGGGGAAATTATTTGAAAGGGCTTATCTCGCGAACTATTGGAGAAATTTTTATGTTATTTGGCACAGATAAGAAGTAGACCACGTGAAGGATCATAGGCTATCCATTTTAATCATTTTTCAGTGGCTATATATTTTATACCCATGCGACGCCGGGGCGGGTCGCTAGTTATAATATAAGTCAGTCCTTACCCAAAGTATGTAATTGTTCATTACGACGAACGTTGTTTAAATGCAATTGTTTAGTGGTTTTATAATAATGTCAGGTCCAAGCGGAGTGCATGGTGATCAAAGACAACGACAAGTTGAAGATGGCCAAGATCGACGAACTGCAGCGGCGGATCGCGGAGCTGGAGGCCAGCGAGACCGATCTCAAGAAGACAATACAAGACTTACAAGTTGAAATCTGTGATAAAAATAAGGTCAGTATATTTTTTAATTTATTATGTATCTGCCCTAGTAGACAAGTGGCAAGCGATTATCGTAAACGCTAACACCACAAAATGTATGCGATTTGACATAAGTCATCGCTTCGCTAGCGAATACTAATGTCAAATCCATACATTTTGTGGCGTTAGCATTAGCGTTTACAATAATCGCTTGCCGCTTGTCTAGCGGGGCTGGTCTCATGGTTTCTTAATCGAAAAAAATGTCTGACTAATAAAGATATTTTCTAGCGTATTACAAAATATGTTTCTGCCTTTGTCAGCAAACCTTGTAAAGCAAACCGTGTATGTATTCTAATTGTAAATCCATATTGACATTATTAACCTCTCAACCCCCATAAGGACACCGGCGACCGCGACAACAATAGAATAACAATAGATTTCCAAGAATCCGCGATCGAAGGATTAAATTCGAAAGTATTCTTCTAACTCTCTATTACCTCTTCAGCCCCTAACCACTGAGCCGATTTTGCTGAAATAAATTCAGCAAATTAGTAAAGTATAAAGATACTTTAAGTCCCGGTAAAGGACATACTTTTTATCCCGGTAATTTTACTGGGATTGGGCTTATATATTTTATGCTCTGCAATTTTACCAGGATAAAAAGTATGTCCTGCACGATAAACGAATGTTCGCGCAACGGAGTTGGGGGCTTCATCTAGTACTACAAGTAAGATCTTGTAACTTTAATCACTTTCACAGTATAATATTTTCGTTTTGTTTGTTTTAGAAAATAAAAACTCTAGATAATAGGATATCGGATATGAAGAAGACGTTACAGAGGGAACTGCAGAGCAGCAAAAATGATCTCACGAGCGCAGAGGAGCAGGATATTAGTAGAAGGTATTTATTATTATAGTAGAGGAGGGGAGGGTGCTATTTTTGTAGTCACTCGAGCGTCACGGAGACCTAGTAGGTTTTGTACTACCAGGGAAGATGATTCCTATGCAGATGGCGCCTGGCGGACCTAAGTCATGTGGTCGGCCTATTTTGTTTTTTATTTTATTTTATTTCATTTGTAAGGAAGACTTACAGTCCATTGAAAGTTAAAATATTAGCAAGATAAGTTTACCATTTAGAACCAATTACAAGTCTTCACAAATGAATTACAATTTGAAAAGGAAATATGCTCACTTAAGACTACTTATTAATCTAAATATTAAGCGAACAATAATGCATAACTTTACAACGGTGGTACAAAGGTTACATTAATTCGGGAAGGATTTAAAGAAAATATTCGCTAGATGCTGTCTTATACTTTTAGCACTGGTGCAAAAGATGTCTACATCGTTATTGTTTTTAATTGAATCATTGAGGGACGCACACGATCTGGGAAAGAAAGAGTTAGCTCGGAAACTGGTGTGAGATAGCGGGACATGAAGGGTATTAAAATGCGAGGATGCGTATTGCTGGGAACCTTAAGATTTAATTTAGCTAGCAGTGAGGGACAATCAACGGAACCATTGGCGATATTGGTAAGGTAGGTAACATCACTGATATTTCTTCTAAGAGCAAGTGGAAGCAGATGGAGGTGACTGCATAAGTTATCATAGCTATAATTTCGGTAAGTATTTAGTTTAAATTTATATTTTAATAATCTAATTAGTTTTTTCTGTACTTTTTCAATCTGATTTATGTAATATTTGTAGGATTCCATATTTGGGATGCGTATTCTAGATTACTCCTATCTAGGGCACAGTATAGAACTTTAATTGATTTGAGACGAGAGAAATCTTTAGTTGAGCGTATAAGAAATCCAAGCATTTTTGAGGCCTTACTAACAATAGTTTGGATATGCTTATCGAATAAGAACTTGTCATCCAATGTAATTCCCAGGTCACGAACATTGGTAACCTGCTTAAGTGACTGGTTTTTAATTTTATAGCTAGACTGAAATTTGTTAAGTCAATTCAATGTTATGTCAATTCAGTGTTAGCTGTGGTCGGTCGGACTCGGCTGGGTTTGACGTAACGCGACCAAATTACTTAGGTCCGCCATCTGCATAGGAATCATCTTCTCTGATAGTACATTAGGTAAAGCTGATAAGAATATAAAAATAATAAGAGCGTTATTTTAGCGGTGAGTTCAGAAACTGCAGCAATTTTAAAGTTTTGAAAAAGAAAATATATTCAGAAAATTGCTTATTTAGGTAAATTATAAATATATTTTAGACAACAAGGATTAAATCATTTAGTTTAGAGCAAAATAAAATATCTGCGAAAATATTAAGCTTTATTTTTTATATTTTAAAATGTCCCTACAGGCTTACCTAACCTTTAAATCGTCAGTGCTTTATATGGAAGCTTCTTTGGGGTATACTAAACATTCCCTATATTAATCTGACAGATCCGACGACATTTCAATATAAAAAAAAAAAAATTTACCCATCACGTGAGAAATCTGATTTCTATACCATTAGTGTCAGATTAAGCTTGCATAGGCTTCCGACATGTGTCTAGTTATAGACACATGTCGGAAGCCTATGCAAGCTTAATCTGACACGCTCGAGCTACTCCCGAAATCCCCTCTTCTCCTACCCAACTATTACTGTTAATGAAGTCCTTATATTGAAAACCTTTATACAGGGTGCAATTAAACATTCCTGCCAAATTTTGATATAATGATCCTTGTTTAAGATTAAAATACACGTATTTTTTCTTTTATTATCACTCAGTACTAAGATGTTGAGAAAAAGCTTCCGAAAGTTATACTAAAAAACACTACAATTAATGGAAACGACGCGTCGCCCGCACGTGACAAGCCCCCGCGCGCGTGCCTCCCCCCCGCGTCAGCCCCCCTCATTCCCCCGCGCCGCCTCGCGCCGCTAGTGACCGTTCTGCAACGATTTTAAATGGGATAAAATATTATGTCATAAAAAAATAACCCCCAATTTTTTTTGCTTTAATGGACTCAGGTCATGCTTGTACACGCACAAATACGAGAAGATTCCTATTAGTTTATCTGGCAACTGCTCAGTTAATAGAACGAATATAATTGTGATATTATAGACTTTTCTGAATCTTATGCGGGCTCTACACTTGCGGCGCGAAAGCCCGCGAAGGCTGCGAACCACGAGTGTGGAGGGTTCGTTTTCGCACTTCGCGGCTTCGTATTTGTTATGCGGGCTCTACACTTGCGGCGCGAATTACACGGCCGCGATTCGCGCCGTGAACACGATTCGAATAAATATGAAGCCGCGAATCGCAAATACGAAGCCGCGAAACCCTCCACAATCGCGGTTCGCGGCCTTTCGCGCCGCGAGTGTGGAGCCGGCTTTAGAATCGTGTTCACGTCGCGAATCGCGGCCGCAATTCGCGCCGCGAGTGTAGAGCCCGCATTAAAAAATGACCTTAACACCCCGCTTACGACCATTTCAGGTATCTAAAGCACGTGGTCCTCCGTTTCCTGACGGCGCGCGAACTGGAGGCGCGGCAGTTGACGCGCGCGCTCGCGACGTTGCTCCGCCTCTCCGCGCATGAGGAGGCGTTACTGCGTGCGGCGTTGCCAGCTCGCGCGGGGCTTGCCTCCTGGTTCCCCTCGCTTGGAGCTTGATAGACCCAGTAGCATAGGAGGTAAACGTTAGAGGGGATTTTCCCTCCTTTTTGGAACTTGCGGCATTGTCAGCTCGCGCGGATCACGCTTGGTTCGTTTTAATTGGGGCTTGATACACCCAGAACTAACATAAAGGTAAATAATATTACGGGTGGTAATTAATTACTATATTTCCTTTTTGGACACGCCCCCTGGTTCGTTTTGCTAGGTGCTTGATACATTATGCATAGTATTATCAGGAAAGGGGGGTTTTGGAACTACGGTTGAAGCTTATACATTTGTATGTAGAAATAGCTCGAGGCTGATAGCTGCTATTTTTGAAAAGTTCGGTACAAAAATGTATCGTTACAGTTGATAATGAGGACATTAAAAGGCCAGGTCAGTTCGAAATGACTGATTTTTAAGCTTCCAGTCTGAAGAAATTATGTGGAATTCTCTTACACCAAAATTAATGTAGAATTATAAAAGCAACAAAGTTAAAAAATAAGCGAACATAATATATAATATTGAAAAATTATTTAAAAAAAAGTAATAACCGAATAGTTTTTTTAATAAATGATTCGGTCATTAGTAAAATAAAATGTATAATTTATTTTACTATTCGCACCGACAGACACCGACCTGCTAATTTAAAAGGATGCTTGTTTTCTTTGTTCATTTAAATTTTTTTTTCTTGATTCATATACCTGTTGCAGACCATGCTGTGTTAGAGATCAACTACGATATCATGGCGCGCCCCTCCAAATGACTGTTTCAATGTGTATAGTCACATCCCTATGAAAGAGTTTGTATGTAGTAAGTATTCAACCAATCACAATACACGTAATATTTCTGTTAATGTCACTTATTACCAAGATTTGTTGGTTATTGAACTTATCATAACTAGTCTACCGCGCAAGACAACGCATTTCAAACGTTTTGACAACGCACTTCAAACGTTTTGAATTTTGGAGCGGCGCGCCAAGTTATCGTAGTTGATCTCTACCCAACGATATCAATACTTAGATATGGCACACGCCATCAAAACCGTAGCAATGTTTTTGCATGCAAAATGTGTATCGATAAAATATTGTCGTCCTTTTTTATCTTACAGTAATAGCATAACATACTACTTTCTCTTTCGCTCATTTTACGCTTTAATCGAATCGAGAAAATATTGTCGTCCTTTTTTGTCTTACAGTAACAGCTTATACTACTTTCTAAATCTTAGTAATTACGTGTGAAATGTTACATCTTTGGCTTTATTTGTATTCCTCGTGTTGTTACTGCACTGCCGGAAGGTACAGGACGGCATTCTGGAGCGAAATGTAGCGAAAAACAACGCGGTAATCGATGAATTAAACACGTCCGACTGTCACCGCGTCCTAAGGCACACTGCTCTCAGATAAGTGAGCTCACTCATTTCGAAGGTTATAATTCTATGGTGTTACCCGCACGCGCCGAAATCATATTTCCAGTCTTGGGTATTTATTAATCATTAATCAGATTTAATTATCATTCCAGTCCAATGTCATCTTGTAAAAGTATTAATTTTCTGTATTTATAGCTCGAATGGAAAAGAAAGTATTTTGAGAATAATAATGCAATTTATACAACAGGATGGCATATCAGCAGGGCAATCGCGCTAAATTTATTCAACTGAACCGCAAATGAAACTCGGACGTTGATCGACTTTTGGTACGATTCGGTATCGCGCTAACGTTTTGACAGCTAGTTGAGACGTTACTGAACCTCAGCCCAAGCGCAAACGCTGTCAAAACAAAAAGTTGATACAATGCAACTTCTACTCGCACGTTTCTGAAACGTTTCTTATTTTGGTGTGTTAAATTGACGAAAATCGATGGAAAAATATAACATAAGCTATAATCAAATTATAATATTAGCTTATGTTTTACTTCAAAGCTGTAAAATAACACTGCGGACTATTTTAGTTTGTTAAAAAGTGAATTGAATTTTGACATTAAGTACTTCTTTACGTAAATATTTTCCACTTTTGTAACAAGTCACAACTCACAAGTCACTATTC
This sequence comes from Lysandra bellargus, assembly GCA_905333045.1. Taxonomy (NCBI): domain Eukaryota; kingdom Metazoa; phylum Arthropoda; class Insecta; order Lepidoptera; family Lycaenidae; genus Lysandra; species Lysandra bellargus. Next base: position 9,876,153 of record HG995349.1, read on the forward strand.
AACACTTATGGCGTTTGTAAAATATAGTAAAACAATGTTATGAATTCAACTACGTAAATTAAAAACTCCAAGTAACAATCATTCCCATTCATAAATCATAAGTTCTACCAAAACAACTTCACTCGTGTCATATTCATCCATAAGTAAATAAACAATTTGTCAATTGACCAATTAACGCATCGGAAAAAAATTGTTCATATTTAAGCCAATCAAAATTTAATCAGAAGGGCACTGATTGGTCCGCTGCAATGTCTGTCTAAAGGACAAACGTTGCGCTCCGTTCGAGTTCCATATAAGGTTGAGTTACGGTTGGAATGTTAGCACGATACTGAAATTTGTTCAGACGCAGCGGAACCGAACCGTAACTGAACCACAACCAAAGCAGATGTGAACCTGAATTGAAACGTTTAAAAATAACGCGATTGCCCTGCTGGTATTAAACGAACTGTATTGTTATAAATAATTTTAAAAGTATTTTATTTCACTTTTAATAGTATTATTTTGAATCTGTAAATATCTAATGTAGTATTCACAAACTTTTATTGTATTAATTTTAATAATTAAAAGATTATTTACACTTATTTATATTATTTGATACATGTAATATGTGGAGTTAAAAGTCATTTATATAAATATTGAAGTGTTCGAACGTGGACGATGTAAATATGATATTATTTAATTCTAAGTTTATACTAATTAAGAGCGCCTTAATAGTTGCTAGTCAAAATTCGAATATTATTTAGCGCTAGACAAGCTTATAAGATAGAAATCGGATCCTAAAGTGTTAACATTTGAAAGTTACATTATTTCTTTAAACCAGTATTTCATAAAAACTTTTATGAATGTTATTTTTGTGCACTTAAAAGTTAGATAGTAAAATTGTAAAAATCACTGCCCAAATTGTAAATACATAATAGCTGTAAACAAGTAGTAACTGAATAAAGTAGCGTTACTTATAGTGAGTTTGTATAAAATGTAGCATTGCCAGATTATTGTTTATAATACATATTGTTAATTTTATAAAACTAATCTAATTTCAGTCCCGATACGATGTTTTTAAAAATAATAACCGCCTCTTTCTGGAAGTCGGTAAAAAAATGGAAAAATTATTTCATGTGTACAGATGAGTTATCTGTACTTAAATGAAAAATTTAAATGTTGACTCTCGAAATAAATTGTTTTGTATGAAATGAGTTTTAGGCGTGTTTTAATTTGTATTAATTTTATTTCTTACTCTAGTCCGAATATGACCGAAGCGAAAAAAATTGGCAGATTGTTGACATTTAACTAAAAACATTCGAATGCGAGTATATGCGCAGCGCTGTACGCTGCGGCCTGCGTGTTCGCCGCGTGTTCGCCACGCACACGTTGCGAACTCGCCGCTACCTCGCTGAGTAGTCGCTCCGCTGTCCACTCCTCGGCTCTAGTAAAAAATTATTTACGCAGTAATTGTTACTATCTGCCAGTTTAATGGACGCACTAACTGACATTTAATGATTGCAAACTTTAATTATAGAGAGCCTTGGACAAAATACAAAAATCTTCGTTAACTTAAAAGGCAAATGCTATCACATTTATGAAAAAAAACCCAGAGCGAATAGATACAGGATGTAGCTCAGAATTTCAGTGATATTAAATGCAATAATTCTGTATATATATGTAAAGAAAAACTTTTGTAGTACCTACTGTTTTCCTTTATTATTGTCTGTGTTTTTGCCGCTAAAAAATTGTAATTAAAAAATTAATTGTCAATGTCATTGTCAGGGCATTGGCGGCATGAATTGCTGTTTCATCGTGAATGTGTAAAAATTTATACTACTTATTTTCTGTAAAATATCTAGAAACCATAAGTAAAGGCATTAAATGTTGTTTTTTTGTATTTCAGGTAAGTTTTATGATTGTATATTGTGATACATAGTGAAAATACGATGTATGAAACATTGATTAATAAAAACGTTTTGTATTTCAGAAAAACGCATTTTGTCTTTATTTGCATCATATTAAGAGAGAATTATCATTATAAAACAACATTTTCTGCAAATAGTAAATTGATTATGGAAAAGTTGAGGTTTGATTTTGCTGTAAAATCTTCAGCAGATGGAAAATCAAATATTATTTGCATAACCTCAATAGGAACACCTACTGGCCAAGTTTTCAGTATACCGGATGAATATCAGCCTGCAAGTTTACATCAAGTAATTATAAATACTTCAAACTATGCTAAGGTGAGAAAAACATTGAATAAAAGACACCAGAGCAGAAAAATATGGATAAACTTAACCGATGAGATATCTAAAACATATTTGGATGAAGGACAAAACTTGCAGTTTAATGACATATACCTGGAGGAAATTATGGAAAACATAAATGATTATAAGTCTTTATCTAGTAGCTCAAGTCAAACATTTGAAAAAATATTAGAAAAATTCCTCGAGGAAAAACAAACCACATGTGAAACTCAAAATTTAGCAATAATCTCAAAAGACTTTATGATTGAGAAATTTAATGGCAGAAATGCAAATGCTCACCAATGGATTAAAAGTTTCAACAAGGAATGTGAACGTTTTCATATCGACAAAGACAAAAATAAGATTGAAATATTAAAAAACTTTTTGGAACACTCCAGTACGGATTGGTACAGCTGTATGCTAATGAAGTTTACAGTGGAATCAGAGTGGAACAAATGGGAGAAAAATTTCAGCGATACATTTGGAAATAAAGGATGGTCACCCATCAGATATGCTCTTGCTTTTAAGTATCAAGCGGGTTCATTGCTTGATTATGCTTTAAAAAAAGGAAAAATTATTACTAGAAGTGAGGAAGTCGATTGATACAGGAACACTAATAGACCTTATAGCAGCAGGTTTACCTAATTATGTAACAGACAAGATTGACCGAGAGACTTTACACCAAACTGAAGATCTGTACAATGAATTGGGAAAACTAGAACATCTTGTTGGGAAGAATAAATATGATAAAAAACCTTACACATACCCGGATATAAAAATAAAAAAAAATGAAGAAAAAAAGCCATGCCAAATTTGTGTCTCCGAGAAAAAAGGTAAACGTTTCCACCCGGAGGAAAATTGTTGGTTCAAAGAGAAAAATAAAAAAGGTATTGTGAAAAGTGTGAACAACTCTGAATTGGAAATTGAACTAAATAACGAGAATCCAAAAAACTAGAAGTACCACCATTAATAAAAGTACCTTTACTATTAAATGACACTTTACAAGTTTGTGGAATTTATGATTCAGGTTCAAATGTCTCGTTAATTAATGCAAAATTATTGAAGATACAAAGGCCAAATGATATAAGTACTACACAAACAGCAAACTTGAAAACTATTAATGGTGAGAAAAAAACAAAAGGTATGGTATCTCTAAAAATTAAAATATTTAATATGGAAAAAATGATGGATATTTTTGTCATAGAAAATGAAAATTTTCATTATGATTTTCTCATTGGCTTGGATTGTATAAAAAAGTTCAGATTAATTCAAAATGAAAATTTAAATATTAAACAATATAACAATCCAAAAGAAGACAGGTTCCTAATTAATGAAGAAAATATCAATTCAGATTTAAAATATGTCAAAATTCCTGATGCACTAAGTGACAAAAATATAAAAGATGTTTCTTCATATGCTGGGCTACTGGAACAAGGAGCTAATTATATAAATAAATGGGAAGTGAACTTTAATGAACATGTAAACATCGACAAATTTGAAATTTCAGTAAACCATTTGGATGTGTATCAAAAAAGGGAAATTGATAAATTAATAGAGAAATACAAAGCAGTCTTTGCTAAGGACAAATATGATGTTGGGACTGTATGTGATTATGAAGCTCATATAGACTTAATAGTAGATAAATATTGTTACAAACGTCCATACAGGTGCACAGCTGATGATAGAAAAGAAATTGAATACCAAGTATCGAAACTACTGGAGAAGAATTTGATTGAGGAATCTTATAGCCCCTTTGCTGCTCCAGTTACTTTGGCCTACAAGAAGGAAGATGATAAAAAAACAAGGCTATGTATAGATTTTAGAGAGTTGAACAAAATCGTTGTTCCTCAATCGCAGCCATTCCCTTTGATCGAGGATTTAGTGGTAAGGACTGTGAACTGTAATTTTTTTTCTACTTTTGATATAAATTCAGCATTTTGGTCAATTCCTTTAAAAATTCAGGATAGATACAAAACGGCATTTGTTACCCAAGAAGGACATTTCCAATGGACCTGCCTTCCATTCGGTTTAAGAACATCTCCAGCAATTTTTCAAAGAATATTGACCAATATTATAAGAAAACACAAACTCTCAGATTTTGCAGTCAATTTTATTGATGATATCTTAGTCTATTCAAAAACTTTTGAGGAACATATACTGCATGTATCAAAACTACTTGAGGCAATATTAATAGAAGGATTTAGACTGAAATTTTCAAAATGTATTTTTGCAAATAGATATGCCAAATATTTGGGTCACATAATAGAAAATAATTCAGTAAGTCCTCTCAAAGATAATTTAACAGCAGTTAAAAACTTTCCAGTCCCAGAAACAAGAAAAAATATACGCCAGTTCCTTGGAAAAGTGAATTTTTATCATAAATTTGTGCCACACAGTGCAATTATCCTGAATCCATTACACAATTTACTACGGAAAGATGTAAAATTCATATGGTCAACAGAATGCCAGGAATCGTTTAACAAAATAAAAGAATTACTATGTTCCAAACCAATTCTAAAAATATTTGATCCTGAACAACAAATAAAAATTTATACAGATGCGAGTATTAAAGGAGTTGGAGCCGTATTAAAACAAGAAGATAAAAACGGGATCGACAAACCTGTAGCTTACTTCTCAAAAAAGTTGACAGAAACTCAAAAGAAAAAAAAGGCAATATATTTAGAATGTCTGGCAATTAAAGAGGCGATAAAATACTGGCAGCACTGGCTAATGGGAAAAGAATTTGTGGTATATTCAGATCATAAACCATTGGAAAATCTGAAGATCAAGGCTAGAACTGATGAAGAACTAGGTGATTTGACATACTATTTGTCTCAATATAATTTTAAAATAAAATATAATCCGGGACAATCAAATCAAGAAGCAGACTGCTTAAGCCGGAATCCAGTTCTAGCTCCTTTTGATAATACTGATGATTTCTTAAAAGTTGTAAATTTTATTACCTTGGAAAATATAAAAAGGGACCAACACACAAATCTAGATATACAACATAGAAAATCTAAATTTATAATAGAGAATGAAATCTACTACAAAAAGAATAAAAAAAGAAATAAAATCATATTGTCAGAAGAATTTAGCAAAACACTGATTAAAAATGTCCACAATACTTACTGTCACATTGGAAGAACCCAGATGATAAATAAAATAACACCTTTCTATACAGCAAAAAATATTATAGCAAATATTAAGAAGATTTGTGACGAATGTGAGATTTGTGTGAAGAATAAATCTAGAATAAAATCGAAGTTTGGCCTGATGTCACATTTAGGTCCAGCAACACGCCCATTCCAAATTGTATCAATTGATACCATTGGAGGTTTCGGAGGATCAAGATCTACAAAAAGGTATTTGCATCTTCTGGTTGATCATTTTACGAGATATGCTTATATATTGACGTCAAGGAATCAAAGCTCCAGTGACTTTATTAAGCTTATTAAAAATGTGACACAAAGCTATGATATTGATATGGTATTAACAGACCAATACCCTGGCATAAATTCCAAAGAATTTAAAGACTTCCTGAAAACGAAAAACATAACAATAATATTTACAGCTGTGGACGCCCCATTTTCAAACGGGCTCAATGAAAGGCTAAATCAAACTTTAGTCAACAGGATAAGATGCAAAATAAACGAAAATGATAAAAAGATTGCCTGGACATCTGTTGCAAAACAATGTGTTGAAAAATATAACGAAACAGAACATACAGTCACAAAGTATACTCCAAAATACCTTTTAGAGGGCGAAAATGTGGATATTTTGCCACGTGAGTTAAAATCAAGATTTACAAAAGAAGATCTAAAAAGAGATAGAGAACTAGCTCTTCAAAATTCAATAAAATCTCACGAATACAATAAGAAAATATATGACTCAGGTAGAGAAGACTATACATTCGAAGAGGGAGACAGAGTATATGTCGAAAATGGTAATCGATTGAACCGGAAGAAAATGGACGAATTGAGGATCGGTCCATACAGAATCTTAAAGAAAATTTCTAACTCTATCTATGAAGTTGATGCGGGACATAAAAAGACCGAATCCAATCTCTACCATATTACAAAGCTATCTCCAGCAGTGTTATGCTCTTAATCGAACCATTGTGCAATAGTTCTCTCGGAGGGCGGGAGATGTAAAGAAAAACTTTTGTAGTACCTACTGTTTTCCTTTATTATTGTCTGTGTTTTTGCCGCTAAAAAATTGTAATTAAAAAATTAATTGTCAATGTCATTGTCAGGGCATTGGCGGCATGAATTGCTGTTTCATCGTGAATGTGTAAAAATTTATACTACTTATTTTCTGTAAAATATCTAGAAACCATAAGTAAAGGCATTAAATGTTGTTTTTTTGTATTTCAGGTAAGTTTTATGATTGTATATTGTGATACATAGTGAAAATACGATGTATGAAACATTGATTAATAAAAACGTTTTGTATTTCAGAAAAACGCATTTTGTCTTTATTTGCATCATATTAAGAGAGAATTATCATTATATATATCATTGTAAGATTTGATGGCTAAATGGGAGATATTGCTATTAACTTTTCGTAAGGAGTGATGTTTAAATTTTTTTATTTGTTATTTTGCGACATTTTGAAGCTGAATTGTAGTTAGAATAATAATAATATCTATGAACGCTTCACACCACGTCAGTCTGGCCCTGTGCTAAGTACCTGAAGGACTTGTGTTATGAGTTATGACAGACAACGGAAATATATTTAATATTTTTTATGCTATAATAAGTATATTTATGGTTTTTATTTTATTATGATACACATTTAACAGACATCCATGACCCAGGAACTTTGAAAACCTTTTGTTCCGTCGGCGGGATTCAACCCCGCAACCCCTGGCTTGAGCTACCTACGCACTCATCCACTGAGCCACAGAGTTCGTCATACAGAATGCAGTATGACGACCTCTGTGGCTGATCTATTATCGTATTATAATAATTACAAATCTCCGTTATAGAAACGATCTATTAATGGGAAACTAGGTATTATTGCGTGATAATAACACCGTTTAAAGTAACACAAAATATATTTCAAATAGTTTAATTAATAATTACACATTACCTTTCTTATGTGACATCATCTAATGTGACATTATCTATACGCACTCGATTTTAATTCCTTTTTATTTTATTCCCTCGGCTAACTCATGCGGATTTGATTTTATTTGCATTGGAAACGTACCATGTCAAAATCGCCCATTACTATTGCTGCGAGCATATTAAGAGAACGGGTGTATATAAAATCGGAGTTTTTAGACATCCGGAGCGCGTTCAACTACAAGAGCCTCAAGAAAATAATATTATATTGATTAGATGTAGAATACAATCAGGCATGTCAGGAGCAAGGCGATACATACATTTTATGGCCGACGAGCCATACTTGAGCATTACTGCTCCTGCATACATGGCAGAGGAACTTTGGGAAATTGTGCCCATATAATAAGTGTAATGTTTTTCTTCATCATTCTTCATCTTTTCGGGGTGGACATCAGTCCGATTTTTACACCCCGCTCTTATGTTAGAAAATGTCACATTAGTTGTAGATAATATGTAAACTGTTTAAAAATATACTATAAACGATGTTTTTTATCATACAACCTAAAATATATACCTATTTTTATGGATCGCTTTAATTACGGAGATTTATAATTATTGTAATAAAACAATAAAAGATGAACTGCATTCTAACAACAATTCAGCTACTAAGTACTGCAAAAACATTAAAAAACATAACATTAAATAAAGTAAAAAATACGACCCCTGACTAAATGTTAATAACAATATCTTCTATTTAGCCATCAAATCTTAAGTTGAAATATATACAGAATAATTTCATTTAATATCACTGAAATTATGAGCTACATCCTGTATCTGTTCGCTCTAGGTTTTTTTAGCTTTGTCCTTTATCATGTCGTTAAATCTTTTTAAGTGCGGTCGTAATTCCACTTTATGTTAGAACAACGTTGACTTTTATTTCTAATATATTTTATTTATTTTATAAATAATAAGTATTTGAGATATTTTGTAACGAATCTAGTGCAATTATTTTTAATTTTAAAAGACATTAATAAATATAGATTATATTAATCTCAATTTATTATTCAATTATTCCTCCCTCCATAAGTTTTATTAAAGGCCAAAGGGTAATTAAAATAAATTAACAATATAATATATCATGACATAATTTTTACGCCTGAAGCCACGCTATTTCTGATTTTCTGGTCGCAGAACTCGAATTGCTATAGTAGGTTAGGTTATTAAATTGAAACCTCCTTTGTGGCTCTGATCTCCTGGTAGCAGAACTCAATTAAATTATTATCAGGTTAGGTTTCGAAAATTGTGTACCCTGTACCTACTTTTTACTTTTTGATCTCCTGTTAGTAGTAGAATATTTTGAATTTATATTTTAAATCGGAATAAGTACTTTCTTAATTCACGGGCTTATTAGACATGGATGCATCTTTATAATATACAAGTTTTATGACGTATCGCGCACTCGGTCATAAAATTTGTATGAGATGCGGCCCGCACCGCTGAACAACGTGCGCGAAGCTTATAGGGGTAATAATAAAACGCAAAGGTCACTTATTTTAATGTTTATTTACAATACCACATAGTTGATGTTATATGAGCGATGGTTCAGCCCCTCCCGTCCACGCAAGGCACGAAATATGTCCGTAGTGTCGCTGATCAGTGTGAGAATATTTGGTTCTCTCGGCTATTGGAGTAGGTGGGAACGCTTACATTTGGGCCTTATTATACTAGCGGTTAGCGAGCGACTTCTGGGCGTCTCGCGACGCACCCGCTGCGCGCCCGCTCCGCCCAAAATTAATTTGCTAAGGCCGGCCATAGACGGCCAACATCTTGCAGTCAAGACCCGACTGCAAAATGCGATTGCCGCACGGCGATCTGCAGTTTTCTTACTAAATTCATATCCGCAGACCGCTCAAGCAATTCTTGGGCGGTCGGTGCAAATTTCAATGCGACCGTAGAGCAGTCGGTCCCGACAGTAACTTGCGGTCCGTCTATGGCCAGTCTAACCGCTACAATGATAACGGCCTAAGCGATAGCAGAATGTTCAAAATATTGCAAATGTGCGGTGAAACTTGAAACTACTGAATAATACTAAGGTTACAGAAATAAAATTAGAATACAATGTGACTGGAGGTCAAAGGTGTAAGTAAATCCACTGTAATTGGTATAATTCGAATAAAACAAATATCAGCTTAAGAGAAAATTCTATTGCTCACTTTCTATAACCTGTCCTGAAGTAGGACAGTGATAGAAAAAGGATTTTTAAAGTAAGTTACATGTATACCACATACATAGACAGTAGGTACTTTATCCAACAATAATTTGTACCCAAACAAAAAAGGCCAACACAACGCAACAAATATACAAGGGATATGTAACACTAAAATTGACTAGTTTTACATTGTATACACTGATAGTAAATTATATTAAGCCCCATATACAAATACATAACAAAACATCTACCGTCAACAATTTACAAGCGTAATTCGGTCGACCTACAGTGCGCCCTCACCGTTCCCTTGTCCACCAACAGTTAATAAAAGTAATATCAGACGGTTCACTCGAGTGATCGTTCACTTACGAGGAATCGTTCACTCGATGCTTAATTTGTCTTTGAAAACTATAATATTCATATTTATGTTTGTGTTTACATGTGTCACTTGGAGTGGAAGATGCATAATTCAAAACGAAAATGAATACCGTCTCATATCAGCTTAAACCACATTAAATGCAGTTTGAACATAGTCTATATCCACCATAACCTGTATCGACGAACTAACAACAACTTTACCTAATATACCTACTCCGAATATATTTTGTAGGCTGTACTCCATAGCTTTTACCTACATAAACTAAACTCGGTATCACGTCAAAAGTTGTCCAACATTATCCTGAATAAATTTAGGCCTACCCTGCTCTTTAAAAAAATATAAAGTTTTTTTTTTCACAATGCAAATATAACTGAAACATAACTTTGCAAATCGAGCATCCAAATTCAGTCAAGTAGGTAAGGACGTTCAGAACCTATCATTGGTCTATTTATATTTCAGAATCACAGCTATTTCCAATTGCTTTAGAAACGTTACAATGACCAGTATCTAACCCCTGATATAATGTTGATTATAGCTTGACTTTCCCGCTGTTGATGTCGTTGAAGAGCTGTGAGGTGAGGGGAAGGAAGTGCTCGCCGTGTCTGAAGTAGAGGGGGTCCTTTATCACGTCGGGGTCGTAGCCCTCCTTTTGATACTGGACTTTTTTGAGCTTGAAGGTGCCTGCAATGAAGATGAAATATCTTTGAAGTAGAATTTGAAGGTTATTGTATAGGTTAATCATTGTTTTTATTGGAGGAGATTCGAAATTTGAAGGATGGCTCGCCTGAGCTAAAACGCTCTGCATAAGATCTAATCCCTTCCATTTTTGGTAGATCTACGTCATAAGGCTTAAAACCCAACAGAGATGATTCATGTTGTTCATATATTCTGAGTTGTCAATACTTTCTCACTGAAGCTATATACGAAGGAAACTTCAATATATTAAAATATGTAGCCGGTCTCTGAGTAAGTAAAAAATAGTACATTGACGTACAGCACTCGCATGGCCTTGATTATATTGTTATCACAATTCCACAAGTAGCGATGGGCTACAGGGCTGGAATGCTCGGCAGCTGCGCAACTTTGCCCAGTGTTAGTAAAATAGCATTAGCAATAATAATTAATTGTTAAAATATGCCCATTAGCAATAATTAAATTAATCGTACTTGCTAAAAAATACGATTAGTATTATCGTGCGCAACAATTATAGTCTGCGATCATGATAAAAAATTCACGTCCGCACTACGCACCGCGGCGCTAACTGTTAGTGAATTGCTATTTTTCACTTGTGGTGCGATGCGAACCGATAATTCACGATGCCGCGATTTTAGCAAATAGCAAAGCAATAACAAGTAGCATGCTGTGACATTAAAATTATCATGTTAATGAAATTAATAGAAAAAGGCATTAATTCACATTACTACTATCTAGCGGTCTCAACACATACCAGTGATATCAATCTCGGGCAGCAGACGCAGGAACAGCGGTCGCGCGTACGCCGGCAGCGTGCGGTCGAGCGCGCGCGCCAGCTGGTCGAGGTCGGGCGCGCCGCTCGGTGCCCGCTCGTCGCGCCCCGCCTCCGCCCCGCCCACCGCCAGCGCCGCCATGCCCGCGCGACCCTCCGTCTGCGGGATCTGGGAATGTATACTTAGTAGTAGTAAGCATTGCTCAAGTAAAAAAAAATTGAGAACCTCCTTGTTTGTAAGTGGTATAAGAAATAAAAATAAATAATGTATGAATGGTAAACCTGCGCGGTAGAAACCGTACCACAGTTTAAGACATATTATGACATACATTTTATCTACCCATTTACAAATTAATTAATTAGTACTATAATGAATTAATCATACGTTAGTCGCGTCGTGCTTTATGCAACAAATACAATATCACAGTTTCTTGAACTATGGTTTATACACAAAATTTAAAAGCAGCTTCTACTCAAGGCATTCCATAGAATCCCGCAAAAATATATAAAGGAAGGAATATTAAACCAGCTGGATTTGAACGTACCGAGACCCCGTAGACGATGCAGTCGCGCTGCCCCAGCGCGGACCGGATGGCGTCCTCGACCTCGGCGGTGGCGACGTTCTCGCCCTTCCACTTGTACGTGTCGCCGGTGCGGTCGCGGAAGTACAAGTAGCCCAGCTCGTCCGCCACCAGGATGTCGCCGCTCACGAACGCCGCGTCGCCTTTCCGGAATACGTCGCGGACTATCTTCTTGTTGCTCTCGCTCTGGAGGGGAAGACATTGTTGGTTATGACTTATGAGTTATGACCGCATACATTACCGCATACGTTCTTGAGCGGTCGGTGCAAATTTCAACGCGACCGCTCTAGAGCAGTCGGTCCCGACTGCAACTTGCGGGCCGCCTATACTATACTAACTGTTGGGCGTAGGTTTGACTTTTTAGTCCTTTAGCTACTAATTAACTACTAGGTGCGTAAACGTATAAACTCCACTTCAGTAAATAGTGGCTCATGAATGCAAATGTCAAACTTCCCAACGTAGTAATTTTAATATAATATCTAATATTTATGGACGCTTCCCACCACTTCCGTGCTAAGTTCCTGAAAGACTTGTGTTACGGGTACCAGACAATGGAAATTTATTTAAAACTTTTATACTAAACATAATATTATATTTCATACACATTCATGACCCACAAACATTGTTCCGTCGACGGGATTTGAACCCGCGATCCTCGGCTTTGACACGCCACAAACAAAAACAATTTACAGCATAAAAATTATGTACACTATTTTTATTTAAAATTAAAATTCTTCTTTGCCCTTTAATTAAAAAGGCAAATTATAGATTTTTTATGAGAATTACCTTGTCAACATATCCGTAGAACTCTCTGGACGCATTTCCCTGTGAGATCAAGCCGATGAACATCCCAGGCTCGTCTGGAAATTACAAAACAAAGGTTAAGACTGCCTTCACATTATGTCGCGAGTAGTGCGGCAGCCGCGCGGCAGCAGCGCGACTTCTATACTAAAACCAGCCGCGCGGCTGCCGCGCGACTGTCATTTGTATAGAAGTCGCGCGGCTGCAGCGCTGCTGCCGCAGTGCTTGCGACGTAATGTGAAGGCAGCCTTAAAGATAGTTATGATTATTTTATCTCTTCGCACCTTGGCCTGAAAATCCATATATAATTTTGTCAGACTACGTTTATTGCCACATATTATATTATATTGTGGCAATAATTGTTTTCCTATGGAAAAAGAGTATATTATATTGGAAACTGGTTTCTGTTGGAACCAGACTAGCTACGCAGAAGAATTTTTTAAAGTGCCCAAAAGGATGCAAAATTCAATGCACAGTATTTGTCCGTCCGGTCTCGGGTCCAGTTGGAAAGCCGGCGCGGGTCCGACGATTTATTACAGGCAATTTCAGACATTGACATTGTAAAATTTGTACTTTAATTTAAGTATTTATTGGAACGAAGTTCCTTATCGCGCGTTGCGAAAGGGGGCTAGACGCTAGACGGAAAAAGTTGTATTAGACACTTTTTGACCGACAGTTATATTTCAGTACAGATACATGTAGGGGCAGATTGCGTTGATGTGGCGATGACGCGGACGTCAACTGGCGGGAAATTTAAAATTCTACCTACTATACTCTATGGCGGGTTTTTTTTATAACTTCGTTCCATCCAATTTAGATGTTAGGTAGGTAATTCGATGATATCTTGAGACAGCTTAAAATAATTATTATCTAAAGGTAAAGCTTTCTTATATTTAAGCGATAGCATGTGATAGTAATGACTAGTGGTGGTTAATATAACGTATAGCTGAAAAAAGTAGCGCGCTATTTCTTCGCAACGAATAGTGCGCGCTATAAAACTATGCATAAGACGCTACGTTATAACGTATCGCGCGGTCACTGACCTAGCGCGGCGCCGCCCGCGCTGCCGATCGCGCGCGAGTCGCGACTTTCGTTGGTTCGTTGTCGTGTCGTTCGGGTTCAAATCAGGTGAATTCGGCTGTCATAATTTTTTCAGTGTTGCGTTGCGTGCATAGGTAAATTATAATGTTTTATAATCATCAGTAATTGACCCCCTGCTCCGAAGAGCACTGTACTGTAATATAATGAAGTTCCGTTCCATGTGAATGTATTTTTTCTAAATCTATTATATTTTTAAATGTAAGTAAATAAAATGTTAAAAAAGATGTAAAAATAATTTAAGTATATTACCAAAAAATAAAAAATTAATTAAAAACCATTTAAATAACTTATAAAAAAAAGAATTGTACTTATATAAACCGATTCCTTTCAATTTCAATATAATATTATTATATATTTATATTGTATCATTTTAATTTAAATATTTCAAACATAATAAAATTAACCAAATAAATAATAATGCCTTCAAACGATTATATTATTCTAAGTTATCTAACAAACACGTTTTATTATATTAACTCACCCACCGCGTTATAATTATTACTAGCGAAAGAATTCAATAACGTCGGTAACTTTACAACGTGTCCAATCGATCGTTATAACGTATCATTCGTTATAACGTAGCGTCAAATCTAGCGCGCTTGAAAGAATCGAGATTTCATTCGTTATAACTGTTATAAGTTATAACGTAGCGTCAAAACTAGCGCGCTTGAACGAATCGAGATTTTATTCGTTATAACGTAGCGTCAAAAATAGCGCGTTTGAAAAATGTAGCGTATTCCATCTAGCGCGCTATGAAAATATAGCCGTTAGGAACACCACTGGTAATGACTAATGAGTGTTGTACTGCTATTTGTTCCTATAGGCGATAGCGAGTTTATTACGCATTATTTATTCAAGTGGCACATTGACACACACACCACATGCGCCGGAACACGGTTTCCGCTCAAAAGTATACGTCATAATAAAACGTATAATAATTGATCTTAAAATAGCGGTAGGTATTATTAGATAATAATATTTACTTAATATGCATATAAAATATACTGCAAAATATAATGATAAGTAATAAGTACAAATGTTTTCTTCTGATTACTTATAATATGATAAAAATATTGATCGATAAAAATATTAATCGATAACGCACTCGATAAAACTGTGTTCTTACTTCTTTCCATCAGGCGCAGAATCCTCAATATCTCAAAACTCAGATCCATTGTATCCTTAAATTCGATTAAATATGATCTTTAATAATAATAATTAATAATCGAATTTAAGGATACGAGAAATTAGGTCCGAACCTCCACACGTTTCCTGTTTTAGTCTTGGGCCTTGGCATATTTGATGATCTTTAAAGGCTGTATCACTTATACTCACTGGGTCGGCATCGCTGGCAGAAGCCGTCTTCTCCCCGCAGCAGGTCGCCGGTCTCATCGACTCGCACCAGCGCGATGGGGTGCAGGCTCTGCGGCACCAGCGCCGGCAGGAAACCCACCGCGCCCACCGTGTTGTCCACGTTTACTGAAATATTCGGGATGGCTAATATTATCTATGGACGCTTCACACCACGTCAGTCTGGCCCCGTACCGAGTACCTGAAGGACTTGTGTTACGGGTAGGTACCAGACAACGGAAATATATTTAAAACTTTTATACTATACATATATTTAAGATTCTTATTAGGTATATCATACACATAATATTATTTAATACACATCCATGACCCAGGAACTTTGAAAACTTTTTGTTCCGTCGGCGGGATTCGAACCCGCAACCCCCGGCTTGAGCACCCACAACTGAGCCCACCAACTGAGCCACAGAGGTCGTCGGTTAGTGCGCTGTGTCAGGCAGGGAGCTAATAATATAGGAGCTCTATAATTATTAGCTCCCTGGTGTCAGGTGTACCGTGTATTATTTTAAGGGATCCCCGTACTACAAGGGCGGACCTGATTAGAAAAAGCTTTTCTTAAGTTAGGGCACCTTAATGGCAGGCTATGCTAATATGTTCGAAGATTATGATTATTTGTTGAAATTAGATTGTAACTGTTACGCACGTTATTTATTATTATACCTACTACGTTGTAATAACTACATAATGTAGGTAAGGTTACTTTATTTAAAATTCCAAATTATTGTCATACTTTGGTAGCTATACACTTATTGTAGGATTAATTAACTCATACGTACATAAGTCATAACTCATAACATACATTTATTACACATACAAAATCTTTTAGCTGGATTATGCTTATGCACATTGCGGATGCAATAAAATTCATTGCGGTCATACCACATTTGCATAATTAGCACGGGCGTATATATAGCTTTGGTAGGGGGGGGGGGGGGGCCCTAACGTAAAAAACGGCAGTAAAAGCAAGTAGATAACGTGTTCAGGAAATCAAAAGTATTCTTTAAAATTTGAATATCGGAATGTTGAATAAATTTATTAAAAAAAAGTAATACGCTCCACAGTATAATAATACTTAATTATTTTGACAAGTAAGATGGATAGTAATGGGGGGGTCCGGGCCCCCAGGACCCCCCCCCCCCCTTATATACGCCCATGATAATTAGATTTGTTTAGGTTTACCTTAATATACAGGGTGTAACAAAAACAAGTGATAATACTTTAGGGTGTGTACGTGTTCCCTGTAGAGAGTTCACTGTGAAAGTAGCAGCGCTGAAAGACCAAATTTTTTTTTCACTTTTGTATGGGCAAGGGCCCGAGCGTCACGAGTTTCCCCATACAAAAGTGAAAAAAATTTTTCGTCTTTCCGCGCTGCTACTTTCACAGTGAACTCTCTACAGGGAACACGTACACACCCTAAAGTATTATCACTAGTTTTTGTTACACCCTGTATATTCTAATTAAAATAGTATAATCAGGCATAACTTACTGATGTTAGCGTTTCCTTCTGTAGAGCCGTAAATTTCGTTTATCTGTAGGACTTTGAACCTAAACATAATAATATAAAACAAGCTCATTAGTAAAAATAAACAGATAATTAGTGAGTTCTGTAAATAACTCCAAATTCTAATTAAGGAATATCATCATAGGATGTATCAGGCCTTGATAACCTTGTTTTAAGTAAATTTTTACTTATCTCAAGCATTAACAAAGTAGGTACCTACCTGTTCTTGTCTAGTAATAAGCATAGATTCTTTGTATGATTAGAATGTAAATACTAAATATTAATATATACCTAAGTGTTAGTTTAAGGTATGTAGAAAAATTGTTGCTTTGATGTTTACGCGTAACGAGTCGACACTGTATCCTTACATCCTTCAGTTAAGCAAGAAATAAAAAAAATCACAGGACCTCCGTAAGGCCCACTATGTACAATCATGCCTAGTGCCCATGGATTCAGCAATAAGACTCCCGCTCACCTGTCAACAATCTGCTGCCAGATGGCCGGCCTCATGCCGTTGCCGACCATGATGCGCACGCGGTGCTGGTCGTCCGTCGGCCGCGGCGGCTGCGCCAGCAGGTATCGGCACATCTCGCCGATGTACTGCGCCACCTGCAAACGAATACACAGTTTCAGGTTCCCCTTTGGACATACACCTTTGGGCACATTATTTACGTCTTATATTCAACGGGGAAGTACTTCGAAAAAAATTAAGTACAGCCTAAACACTTTTACAACGGATGGGCACCGATGGACAGACGTCAACAAATACAAGCCGTATCTACAAAAATTCCTGCCCAAACTTTACATCATCTCTCAGCACAAATACTTCTGTCTTCTAGTAAAGACAATACGTACCGTGCAGTCATACTTGATGCAGTCCGTCCAGTAATTGGTGGCGGAGAACTTGGCGCGCATGACGGAGGTGACGCCGTCGACGAGCGCCGCGCCCGTGCCCACCACGCCCCCCGCCGTGTGGTATAGCGGCAGCGGGTTGTACATGCGGTCCGAACGACGCAGACCCAGCATGTGCATCGTCGCTGACGCTATCAGCAGGTACCTGGAGATGGAAAGTAAACAGTTATTGGAATGAAGTTCCTTATCGCGCGTTGCGAATGGGGCTAGGCGGAAAAAATTAAGACCAAAAGTTGTAACGACATTTTTCGCAATTGTAAGCCGTGCGGCGTGCGCGTACAGTTTCTCTGTCTCTCTCTGTCTCTCATAGGAAGCAACTTCGTTCCATCCGAGTGTCCCTTGACACCTCTCAAGTTTTTTTTTCTGCTGACCGTCCCACAGCTGTGCACACTGCACAAGGTTAAGTCCAGCGTCATTGTTGGCTACATTGTAGTTACGTCTATTGCGGTTTTACCTTTTAAGATAAATGCAAGATTGGTAGTTTTTATTGTAGTCCTAATCGTGTCTCCTTTAGTCGAGTTCCCTATATTATGTCTGAGGGTCTTTACATAGGGAACTCGACTAGAGCATTCCCCCCCTTCTATGACCTTCCTTCTTATAATGTTACGCCTGCTAATGTTATTGTACCTTCGGCCAATGTTATTGTACACAGTTATAGACTCTAGAGCAATAGCAGGCAGGAAGGTTAAATTACGTAACAGCACGCCGCATAGCTTCACTTCATACTTCATAGGTGATTTTTTAGAACCTCAAATAAACTACCCAAGTATATTTTATTGTATTTCAAGACCAAAAACAGTAAAAACCTTAATTAAAATAAAGTTCGAAAGCGTTGGATAAACTTACCTAGAGTTAGACAGGACGGCCGCTTTAGGCATGCCCGTGGTGCCTGAAGTATAGATGTACAGCAAAGTGTCCCTGTAGTTCAGTTTCTCCGGGACCTCCGGGTACTCTATGGGCTGCGCGGCCATCTCCGCCGCCAGGTCAGTGACCCCGGGCCCGCAGTCACCGTACAATTGGAACCTCTTCAGTTCCGTCGGTATCTGGTCATATATTTCTGCCACAGCTGAAAAATAAACAAGGCTTAACGAATAAGTTTTGTTTATATAATAAGAGCATTTTTCACACTCGTCCAGTAGAAGACGAATAGCTCATCCGAAAGTTTTGTATATGTCGGCGCGAAGGTAAAACCGCCGCTAATTCCTAGCGGGCGGCTTATTACTCTCAATATAATTGAGAATTTGTTTATGTTATCCTGAAGCAAAGGTGTACCGCCATCGATTCTGTGAACGGAGGTGACATCACTCTTTTGGTGTTACCGAACGTGACCGCGGGTCGGCTTAACAAGAGTCCTATTGTTTTAATGTTTACATTGACTGGGTGCTGCGGGCAGATGATCCCGAGCCGAGGAGAGAGCGCGAAACGCGGACTCGTTATCCGTTCTTAAAATAATTTAATTTTAGTTGTGATAGGAACGTGTAAAACTATTACTTTACTTAATTGTGTATTGATGAGTTTAAACGATTGTGATTAGTCTCTGCAACTCGGACGTTTTACCCAACGCCTACAAAGTGACGATCTAGTATCTTATTATCTCATGATGAAAAACCCATTCTGGTGTCGTTCTTGAGCTGTCCGTCCTCCGACATATATATCATGTGACAGAGACAAAAAATGCTTACAGGTCCTTCGACTGCTGATCATAATTAGCCTGGGGTGTTATGGTGTGGTACCATAATTTTATGTTAAGTAACAATCTTAATTTGGTAACTACAATAATAGGCGTATAAATCATCCCAACGACCCAACAATAGATCCTTACCGGGGGCCAAGTCCTCAGTGAAGATGATGGCCTTGGCCTTGGCGACCTGTATGCAGTGCAGCAGCGGGCGGTGGCGCAGCTGGCTGTTGACCAGCGCCGAGATGACGCCCAGCTTGGCCAGCCCCAGCCACATGCACACGTACTCCGGGCAGTTGGGCATGAAGATGCAGACCACGTCCCCGCGCTTCAGGCCCAACGTGTCCTGCATCACCCGCGCTACCTTGTTGGACTTTTCAGCCATCTACAAGAGGATACATATAAAATACATTATGTAGGTATAAAGCCTTAGGTACCATCGAGGAAATTGATTCCTAGGCAGTTGGTGGACCTTTTTTTTGGGTCGGGAAATGCTATTACGCATCCCCGGCAGCATTGGGGAAGGACCACCGGGGTATGTGGGACTTGCTACGGCCGAAGAGATGGTAAGTGGCCGCAGCTATACCCACTAAAACCCGACCGTGTTCCTACTACCGCGCAGGACGGAGACACGAGGGCCTATTACATGTCTTCCGTGGCTTCCGTCCGCGCTCGCCTGCTCACCCAAAGCAGGCTCACGCTGTTGGGGTTTCTTGTCCCCCTAGGCCGAACAGAGGCCCCACATGGGGGGCTTGCATAGGCCGGTCGTCTTCTTTGTGTCGCGATGCGCAGGAACACAACGCGCATCGCGACTCTCTCAGGGACTCGGTGCAATGAGTGGCGTCATCCCCATACCGTAACCCCGAGTTCCCTGGCTAAGGCGGAATGTCGCGCCCGTTGCGACGTCTTCGCCTTGGCCGTCTTCGCCGGTGGTCGTGCGCCTCTCGCTCCCTGATGCGCTCGGCCTCCTCTTTGGTCGAGATGACGCTATGTGCGAACGTCTCGACCGCAGACCACTTTTCTCCGCTCTCGACCAAGGCCCTGCAGAGGGCTGGGAAAGTCGCGTCCTCGCCGATAGCGGCAGTTAGCGCCGCGCGTTGTGTCGCCCAGGCGGGACAGGCCGTGATGGTGTGCTCAGCCGTGTCCCGTTCCTCTCAGGCAGTTGGTGGACCTACGTCATGTTATCGGCGTAAGTCAATTCAATGTAAGCTGTGATCGGTCGGATCGGATGGGTAATTACTTAGTTCCGCCATATGTATAGAAATCAACTTCTCTGATAGTACATTGTCTGTGAGTGTGATATTGTTAATAAGACCGCGCCTATAGATAACTAGCCAAACTTATAGTTGGTAGTATGTAAATGAGCAAACTTCGAAACAAGGAAAATCTAGCCTGTTCAGGCTTAATTGCAGTCATCTACAAAACAATAGTCAATTAAATTCTTTCTTGCTACCGTTATAATAATTATAATATTACTAGCTGTCCCGGCAAACGTTGCTTTGCCATAATAAAAGTATTTCGCCCATATTATTTTATTGAAGTGACTAAATAAGTATGTCGCCATGGCAACGTCGATCGCTATCCCGTCGCACAAACAATGGTCGCCGTCTTGACTATTTATTTAACTTATTAATATATAAAGTACCGAGTAGCCGATTCTCAGACCTACTGAATATGCATATAAAATTTGGTAAAAATCAGTAAAGCCGTTTCGGAGGAGTTCGTGGACTAACATTGTGACACGAGAATTTTATATATAAGATAGTGAGTGTGGGAAAGCGCGCCACCCCGGCAAGTACGCCATACACCTAGCTATAATTCCATAATACTGATTGGAGATTCCCAAGCCACCGTCAAGGCTGCAGAGCGAGCCAAACAATTATACAAACATACTTTCGAAAAATAATCCCTATGACGCAGTCGGGTAAAGAAGAACTGAGAAATCTAAGAGAACTCGAAAGACATCTGCAAGACGCCAGTAATTAAAGGAAAGTAGTTTACCAAGTCTAGCGCTTGACGAATGACGGCCAGCTGTCTTTTCTCACAACGGTTACTAATGAAATTTTAATTACACCAGACCGTAGCGAGCTTCGATTTTAGAGCTTCCAAAACAGATTTGCTATTAACAAAATTATTTTCTACCTATGGGTAGACTGTATGACGTTGAAATAATATTCAAGGGTGCTAAGCGAATTTTATTTTTCTGGTCGAATCAAGCGCCAATCACAATATACGGTAGGTATGCGGTATGGTAATTAGTATGTGATCTGATAATTCATGATTGAGTACAGTCGCTCGCGATTTCCACGGGACAACTTTGCCAATAGCATAGCACCTACCTCCCCGAAGGACCAGGTGCGGTCTCCGACCATGATGAAGCACGGCGCGTGGGGGTCGAGCTGCGCGCGGGCCGTGAACAGCTCCGCCACCGTGCTGTTGTTGCGCGCGTACTTCTTCAGCCGCAGGATGCCGTTGACGTACCGCCATAGGAACCTGCGACAGCCAGTGATGTACTATCAGAGAAGTTGATTCATAGGAAGTTGGCGGACCTATACTGTATATAAATATATGCTTTTTTATTTGCCAAATAGACAGTTATAATATGAAAACTTGTTTGCTGTAAAATATTGCTTTCAAGATCGACAAACTTAGTGCAGGTTATATCGGTACTACACCAATACAAAATATATTACTAAAATTTAAAGTAGTTTTAAATATAACTGTGCACAATAAGTATACAGTAAGATGATTGTTACATAAGTAATTTGTATAAAATCTACATTTCCTCAGAAAATGTGTAGGTCTAAAAGACTCTTATAAAAGCTCTAAAACTAGTTTAAAACTTATATTTCACACATAGGACTGCAGATATACTTTCGGTCGATATATTGCCGATTTCGTAGTGCGTATCTATTTAATGTTACTTCTATGCAATTTCTCTGAACTATTTTACGAAAGGTTAGTTTATAAATTTTAACTAGTTGATGCCCGCAGGCCGCATCTCCATAGCGCAGATATCCTTTAATCGCGCCGGGACCTAAATTTTTGTGGAAAAAAACTATCATATGTCCTTAACTCTCCTGACTCCTCCAACTGAAAGTAAAAAGGAATCCTCCTGGCTCCTACCAAATTTCGTCAAAATCGGTTCAGCAGATTATGCATGAAATGGTCACAGACAGACAGACAGACACAGTTTCGCATTTATATTTTTTTTTGTACTAAGCATACGGTACAATGGCGACATTACGGTTAAAACGATTACGCATTGTAAGTACAATTAGTACATATAAAAAATCGGCCAAGTTCGAGTCAAACTCGCGCACGAAGCGTTCCGTACCGTTAAAGAGCAAAAATAGCCCAAAGTTTGTGTTTTTGTATAGGAAATTAAGGCTTTAAATTTTTATTTTAATATAATTAATTATTAAAATACACACATATTTAAGGCCGTAGTGAAAATTTCAGGTCGCCATTATTGATATGGAGCAAAAAAGGCCAAAAAAATCACGTTTGTTGTATGGGAGCCCGCCTTAAATATATTCATTTTATTTTGTTTTTAGTATTTGTTGTTATAGCGGCAACAGATAAACACAGTGTGTGAAAATTTCAGAAGTCTAGCTATAATAACGATTCTTGAGCTACAGCCTGGAGACAGGCAGACAGACGGACTGACAACGAAGTACGAACCCTAAAAAACGGTGCTCAATATTTCCTACGAAGTGCTACGAAAGCCTACGCGACGTAGTACATTCGTAAGTCGTAACTTATAAGACTTCAAGGTAACTAATTTCAATAAGTGGACAATGATTATCAATTATTAAAGACATGAGAGAATGAAATGGGTGAGTAACAATTTCAAAACTGTCGTTTTTTGACAGTCGGAAAAAGATTTGAAATAAAAATAATTACTTATCCACTTTTTTATTTCAAATCATTTTCTCCGACCTAAAAAAAAAGCCTCCATTTGCGCAAAAAACGACAGTTCTGAAATTTTTTGATACCCACTTTATCCTCATGTCTTCAATTATTCGTTATTACAAACCATAAGAACTAAGAAGTTAGTCCCAACCCTAAACCTAAACTGTATCAAAGTGGCATAATAAACCCATTACACAATAATTATTACTATCCACTTATTATTGCGGTAACGATTTTTCTATAGGTACGCACATAATTAATGAGATTTCATATCAACTTATTTTCAATTAAATCAAACCAACTTTGATTATTATGTACGGTATGTCATTTGTTAATGATTCATTAGTTAGGGTAAGTATACTTTTATCGTAAGCTACAACTACCATACGGCATAACGTTAGAACAAATCCTTATAATAGACGCTTTTAAGTTTAATATTATTGCTTAATAGGGTTAGCTGTAGCGATGTGGTCAAGGCTCATCGATTATTTCAGTAACAAATGTAATAACTCCACCTCAGTAAAATCGTACGATCGAAATGCAGTTATGCTGAATGTCGAATGAATGTAGGTTAACGGTACCTAATCAGTTATTCGTTAATCCTTTTCTCTGATAGTACCTAATTAGGGTAGTGGGTACTATCAGAAATACTGATACGATGACATAATATTATGGCCGCAGATCTAGAGCTATTTGATTCTAGTGTTGAGCAAAATTGGACTTGAAAGCTATGAATGTAGAAAATAATCGGCCAAGTGCGAGTCGGACTCGCGCGCGAAGGGTTCCGTACCATTATAGAGCAAAATCAGGCCAAAAATTGTGTTTTTTGTATGGGAGCCGCCCTTAATTTTTTTATTTTATTTTAATATTATTATTAAATATTAAAGAAGACATATAACTAAGGACTTCGAGAAAAAATCAAGTACCTACCTACCTGTTGCCATTATAATATTAATTTTCTTTTGTTTTTAAAGTACAAATATAATTAAGGATTTTGTGAAATTTTCAAGTGCCTAGCTGTTACTATTATTGATTACAAGCAAAAAAGGCCAAAAAATCACGTTCCTTGTATGGGAGCCCCCCTTATTTATTTATTTAATTTATTATTTATTTAATAATTTATGTACACTTATCTAGTTAACGGAGAAAAACCTTAAAATAAGAGATACATTTAAATATTACACTTTATTTTATTTTTAGTATTTGTTGTTATAGCGGCAACAGATATACATAATCTCTGAAAATTTCAACTCTCTAGCTATTACCGTTATTGAGTTACAGCCTGGAGACAGACGGACAGACAGACAGACAGACGGACAGACGGACAGACAACGAAGTCTTAGTAATAGGGTCCCGTTTTTACCCTTTGGGTACGGAACCCTAAAAAAGGCGGACGGAGACTTATTATACACAGAACTGTGTCTTCAGAGTCAGCCACGCACACATTCTTACGCCTGTCAAATGGTATGGACTAGCGTAACAATGTGTGCGTGCGGACCGTGTACATGCAGTCAGTTGGCCGACTCTGAAGGACACACTTTTGTGTATGGTGGGAGTGGGACTCCGTCGCGTCCGCCTTTTTTTATACGTCCATGTTGAAAGCAAGACGAATTTTGGTCATCACTCGTCACTATTACCACATTTTATCCTTTAATTTGTATGCTGGATGGACAAAAAAATCGATGCATCAAGACTCAAGAATAAAGTTCACTGTTGTTAAAATATAATCTCTGTAGGAAAATTTTATCGTAAGAAGGCTGTTAATATGCAAAGCGCACAGTGAATTCAGTGATAGACGTGGCTTCCTGACGTCAGTCATAACTACCTTATAAAATATAAAGTAACACAGACATAACTTAAACACATTTATTTTTGTTTTGTTCGCTCGCGCTTTGCAATCCTTAGTACCTCGTTGACGCTAATAGGTTAAAAAAAACTAGATTAAAATCGGTCCACCCGTTTGGATGCAACGATGCTACGGACAGATACACACACAGACAAACAGACAGTCTAGACACGTCAAACTTATAACACCCCTCTTTTTTGTCGGGGGCTCGGGGGTTAAGATTCATTGTAGGTAAGAAAATATTATAACTATAGGTAGAGTATAGAGTCTAGAGTTCTAGACTCTAGACACTTACTAGAAAATAAGTCGATGCGAATAAGCAGTCGAGACCTATCTCGACTCTCGATCTATCTTTAATTAGTGCATTTAGATAACTGAAATGTAAGGCCCTTCCTTTTACTATGCGTAAGGTGTATTTAGGACCTAGATTCTAGGTGAACTTGGTACCCTATGATATACCTAGTTCCTCACAAGTTACACTCTCTGCTACAGTTCTGCTGTAAATCTCCGTCATCTAGTAGGTAATGAGCCGTCTGATTAATTTGGTTAAAAATCACGAAATTAGAACGTGATGTTATTATCATTACGAGCCCTTTGTTGTCTCACGGTGACCTACAAACATCATTTTGTTACAAGTATTTCGTCATAATCTGTGTGTTCATAATATTTCGTTTGTTTTATTAGAACCTTAATAATTTTAGTTACAGGGTACCTACTACAAAAAAACGCGAAAGTGTGCCAGGCCTGTATGTTAGGTTAGACCTCTGAACCTATATTAATTATTATGGTTATATCAACAATGAATAGTTATTAAAAACTAAAAAACACGCTTTTAGCACCCACTAAACCATTCCGCCATCTTGGATGTCTGCCATATTGGATATAGTCACTTGACAATTTTTTTCGTATTCCTGACAGCAAACCATTTCATTTGATACCCATAGATAGTTACCATCCATATCATGCTCGTGCATTTCAAATAGTCCGCCATCTTGGGAATGCCACCATATTGGATTTGTAATGACTTTTCTTAGCTAGCACCTAGTCATGGAACTCAGAGCGCGTGCAAAATTTCATCCTAATCGTCAATCGAAGACCGGGAAGTGGGGAAGTGGGTCAAATTAAGATTCCTAGATTTTCTTACATATGCATATAAGAAAGTATAATAATAGTTGGTTACAACTTACAAGTGAAAAATTAGTTAAATTAAAATAATTTTAAACTAATCCGAGGCTTCAGGTGTTTCAAGTTACAACATACACAATATCTGTGACCCCGGCATATCGCCACGCCGTTAGTCGTTACCGAACAGTTTACACAAGCACTAAAGCCTTTAATTCAATAAACTCTAGCCTTGGATAGTTTGTATTGGAGATCCAGTTATTTTTGTAACGAATACGTCAACTATTCTTTTGATTCGCCAGTAATTTAACGCCCAGGTTAAAATGGTGTACGATGGTGAGATAATCTAAGAAAGTTATGCTTTTTGATATATTTCGCTACAATGACACCGAGCTCATAAGTCATAATCCCGTAAAATCTAATTTTGTATTAACAAAGGGGCAAACGGTAAGTAGTTCGTTTAAAACAGACCGAAAAATCTATGACATTATGCAGGTCACTCGCACTGGTACAGGTAGTGTACGGTACCGGCACTCAGGGTCTCGGTACGACGTGAATACCGATTGTCTGGGAAATTACTAATTTATTACGTATATTTGAATAATTGCTTAACGTCTACAGTATGTAGTTCAACTTTCATTGTCTTTATTTCTGAATGCGTGATAGATCTATTTGCGTAAACCGGTCGAAGTGCCGGCCGCCGCGTATTTTGGGCATAGATCGCGGTGGAAATAGCGTCCGTCATATGGTACTGTACCTACGTTACACGAGTTTGATGTGTTGATTAATGTCGTTCGATTGATTTCTTACAATCGAACGGGGCGTCCATAAGGTTAGGCATTAAGGTTCCCACTACCCGCGTACTCAGGGAGGATTGAGAAGGTCCAGGCTAATCCTCTGGCCAAAGTAATTCAAAGTAAGACAAAGGGTCAAAAATGTTTAAAAACGCCTGGAATATTATCATCGTTATGCATCAACGCATCTTGATCTGATGTTACGTTTAATTTTAGGATATCCATTGTACATCATAAACCTGCCCGGACACCCGGTACCCACAGTGTCCCATACGTACATTTCTAGTATAGCGTAACTTATACCTATGTATAGTTATTATAGCTATACATACAAATCTCGATCCTCTACCGTCTATGATGATCTATATTAGATATATTATTATGTATAGGTAGGTACTTACAAATGCTTATGAGTTGTGATAGTTTACATAAAACATCTGTATTCTGTAATAAGTACACTGATACACGCTGATACCAATTATTAAATTTTATGGTTCCGTACCCAATGAGGAAAAACGGGACTCTATTACTAAGACTTCGTTGTCTGTCCGTCTGTCTATCTCCAGGCTGTATCTCAAGAACCGCTATAGATAGTCTTTTGATTTTTGAAACATAAGTAGATTGTCTATTTCTATTGCCGCCATAATAACAAATCGTCGTGCGCGAGTCCGACTCGCACTTGGTCGATTTTTATTAAATTATACTACTTACATGTTTATTTTCTATATCACTCGAAAATTATACTTGCAGCGCTAAGGGCCTGTCCACATGTCCACGTCAAGACGTCGTCAACGTGGAACGGTGCGGTAACAACAACGTACGTTACGTTGTCGCGACGTGCAAATTTACGTTAGCGTAACGTCGCCGTGACTTGTAAAATTCTACCGAAGTAGATATTAACTGAGCAAGCTTTTTCTATTCGAATAACATACCCTAGCTAGTTAATGCACAATAGGTAGAATTTTACAAGGCACGGCGACGTGCAACGTTGCGTCGTCGTGACGTGCTTTTTCAAGTTACGTTGACGTAAATTTGCACGTCGCGACAACGTAACGTGCCACGTTACCGCACCGTTCCACGTTGGCGACGTTGTGACGTGGAAATGTGGACAGGCCGTTAACAAAAATTTGTGCGTTGTCGTGAGCCTGCCTTAATACTTCAGTCGGAATTTCCAGGAATTGCTATTGTATTCTATTGTTGTCGCGATCACCGGTGCTCGCGCGGGGCCTGAAGGATTAAGGGCCCCCGAGACGATCAAACGGTTTGATTCAAACCTTACGTGTTTGATGCAACCGTTTGATGTCGGTTTGAACGGTTTGTCAAACGAAACTGCGCAGTTTGGTTCAATACTCGCTGTGGAGTACACGTCTTGTGACGAATAAATATTATTTTTTAAAAGATAAAACCGACTTAAAAATTTTACGAAATTGAGAATTAAATTCCCTATCTCAAAAACTACTAAACCTATTTTGATGAAACTTGCAGAAGTCTCCCAAGTTAAACAATACCTATTATAGTACAACAAAAAATATTTCAATCGGACTTGTAGTTCCGGAAATATGTGAACACAAACATAAAAACATACATACACTTTTGAAATGTTGCACATTTGTTCAGATGCTGATATAGACTAACATCATATACGAAAACTGGGCAGTACTGGAAATATTACATACATACGCATCGAATTGATAACCTCCTCTTTTTTAGTCGGTTAAAAATAATGTACCTACTCCAAAGAATGGTACAAAGTTTGTTCAAACGCATCGGAACACGATCAAACGGCGCGTCAAACACAACAAAAATATGAAATTTCATCAAACGAGCTTCAAACACGTAAATGTTTGACAAACCGTTCAAACTAGCTTTGTAAACGATCAAAATGGTTTGAGTCAAACCAAAATTTACGTGTTTGAGTCAAACCGTTTGATCGTCTCGGGGGCCCTACGTCAAAAACCGGCCAAGTGCATGTCGAGCCACGCGCAATATAGGGTTCCGTAGTACCGCATTTTTTTTTTATTTGTGTATGGTCAATGAATGTACATAATTATTTTATAACGTGTTTTACACTAAGTACTAACAACATCATCTCAGTTGCTTTTAAAGGAATTGGAACGAAAAGTCCCTTTATACTTCGCCGAAAAATTTTTTTTTAGTTGATCGACTATTACTCAATAACTTATGAAGTCTTCTTATTCGTGATAGTTTTCCTTTTAAATTCACCATATTTCCTACTTCCGTGAATTTTTTCAGATTTCCAGAAACTACCGTTTAGCTGGTAGAAGGGCGGGACACTGGACTCTAACGATTTTTTCCACTTTAAAACTTAATATTTCACAAACGGATCCCTAAATCGGAAAATGATCTATGATTACTCATAATATTTTTTAAAAACCTATTCAATGACACCCCATACGATGGGGTGGGCGCGAAAAAAAAATTCAACCCCGCTTGATGTGTAGGGGAGGTACCATTAAAAAAATATATATTTAATATTTTATGTACCATTTTGTTGGCATCATTAATATGTGCATTCATGCCAAATTACAGCTTTGTAGGTCCTATAGTCTCTGAGAAAAACCGCGGACAGACAGACAGACAGACAGACGGACAGACGGACGGACAGACCGAAACTATAAGGGTTCCTTGTTGACTACGGAACCCCAAAAACGAGCTTTTCTAGCCTCGTACATATTTTAAGCTGACAAAACCCTTGCCTCTACGTTACAATGAATTGGTCCTTCGAAATCGGCAACTTTTAGGTAGGTACCTACTGAAATAGAAAGTACGGCCTTGACCTTGTAGGTACGCCGTCTGCCTTTTCAACATTATAACTCAGTAAATTTCAAAACTCAGTAATAAAAGTAAAACAATAAAAATAAGTAATTTTTCAGTATCTAGGTTACTACTCTTTATATGGTACTACTTACTAATCAACTACTTTTATTAGGTACCTTCGAAACTAAACGTAGTCGTTTACGTAGTTAGCAAGATCCGCAGAATGTTTCTTTGATCATCAGTCATCAGCATCACCGACAGCTCTGTTGATAAGAATATGCGTGCCGTTGATTGAATACTAAAGCAGTGAGGGAGGTAGAAAATGTACATATATTTGATTGCATGTAATATGCATGTGTTTATGAACAGATTTGAAGTTGATATTTTTATTTTGTTTACCGTTGTATGTCATATCCTGGCAAAACCCAACCTGTCCCTACATTTTCTACCTGCTTACTGCTTTGTTGTTTGTACTACACAGGTACAATTTAAAGTACCTAAATTAATCTGAGTGTAATAGTCAACTATTCAGTAACTGGTGATTATACCTTTTTCCAGAAAATCCACTTCCAAATACAGTTATTGGTACCTATTTAAAACTGTACGTTTTATATAATATGTGTAAGTACCTATTTGTCTAAATTCACATGACTTTAATAGACTTATTACACTAGTACGCAATAACTCTATGTGACTTTTTAATATTAGTCGCATATTTGCAGAAAATAAACCGTTCTGCTCAAAAAAAAAAATTATAATAAAGGGGAGCGAGCGATAACACGTCTCGACCCCTATTTATTTTTAACTGCAACATTGAGATTACTGACACACATTCACGAATTTACCGACCGGCCTGCTCAATGTTATATCGATCTTGAAAACATTCTACTATTTTTAATCATCCTTGCGCTCCGCGGCGTATCAACATCCAACACAAGACTCGAGAGTACACTCACTAGTCACTTAAATCTTAATTTAGGTAACAAAAGTCACTTACTTGACGTCCCGGGGCAAAGTTTTGTATATCACGTAAATCCGTTTTCTGTATCTGTAAATGCACGGGGCGACAGCGAGCAGCGCGAATATCGCCGCCTTGGAGAACGTACTGAGCACGGCGGCCATCGCGGCGGCTAGTGCCATGAGCGCGACGAGCGCTGCCAGAAGTGCATCCATGTTGGCGGCAGGCCGAGTGGGACACGGAACCGAGCACACGGAACAAAACAAGATATCCAAAACGCGCGTGTGTCACCGGCGGAATGTTTCCTTGTAATGCGCAAGGACGTGCGCCGCGCGGCAGGCGGCAGCTGCCATGCGCGAACAGCTGATCGGCCGATGTGGCGCCACCGCCCCCCGCGAGCCTCTCCGTCGCCGCCCCATGGACACGTCAACCACTCAACCCCCGCTTTACCCTTCGTAGTTATTATGTAGTTATTTATCGATAGGTGCAGTCAGGGTGTCATAACTTTTAAGTTTTAACAATTTAGGTTTCGTATACACTTTAAACTTTGCCATGATCAGATAGATTTTTTGAGGAATTTTATAAGGGATCATTAATTTTTTTATTATGTCTAACGTCGTATTTGTGCCTATTATATGCAGTAAGTTAACAAAAATTTACAAATAATTAAACGGCATGGACAATGGGCAATTGAGCATGGCTCGAACGAAATAATACCGGTTACCACGGTCTCACGAATGGCCTCGGATAGAACGCAACTCACAGCACCCGAGGTCCTCAGGTGCTGGGAGTTGCGTTCGTTCTCTGAGAATTTACATATTATGTAGTCCTTAGCCTGAGGAGTTCTACATGACGTAATCTCATATATCGACACCGGAAATATCACTTAACGTAAGGGACATTTTGGCGAAAATGAGTTATATATATATCATTGAATTTAGAATTTCGAGCTCTATCGTTTGGCATACTTGAAATTCTTCTATCGTTAAAAAAATGTCCCTTACAGAACACATTTTTTAGTCTAGACAGGTTTTTTCCTAAAAAAATTGATTTAACGGACGTAAATATTTTTACGTGTTAAAAAAAATAACGTCAATGCTTTTAAAATAAAATTCAGTCCCTTACGTTAACCTTTAGCTTAGTACAATTCTCTTAACATGTCCTTTACGTTAAGAATTGAAACATAATCATTGTCATAGCTTCACTAAAATTTGTCCTTTACTTACCTTAATTTTAAATATCATTTTTTGGCACCTACTCAAAAAGTATTATCCGTAAAAGTTTAAGGTTTTCTACTAGTTTTAGTGTTTTAGCTAAGCCTTTAGGTATACACAAGTAATGCGGTCAATTGTATATAGCTAGCATTAAAGATGACAATATTCTCCTGGCTGCAAATGAAATCAAGATGCAAGAACTGTTTTAGAGAATGAAGCAAATGATCAACAACTTGGGCCTCTCATATTTTAATAATAGGGAAACCAAAAACATGATCATAGACAGAAGCAACACTCTGCCTTTGACTGGCGCGGTAAAGTGGAAGTGGTTAGCAAATTTGTCTTTGATCTTTACGAACAACGGCTCCTGTTAACCAAATATACGTAGAAGAATTGGGATGACTAAGAGCGCCATGTCTCAAAAAGCATAAAACCTGGCTTGACAGGAAGATTTCGTTATAAACCAGGAGGAAACTTGTGTGCGTGCTCATATTCTTCATCTGTTTAATGATCCGAGACATGGACTCTGAAGTCTGCAGACCGCAGACGTATCGACGCCGTCGAGGGTGCTGGAGGAAAATGGTCTGAATTCCATAAACTGCTTTCAGAACCAACTCATCCATTCTGGCTCAACTAAACATACAAACAAGGCTCTCTACCATCTGTCTAATAACGCATTAGAATATTTCAGACACATTACCAGAAAAAAAGGAGGAAACCTTGAAACCATGGTAGGGAAAACTCATGATAAATGGCAAGATTGAGGGGAAAAAGACGGCGGAGCCGCTGTATCATGCGTTGGTCTGATCAAATCCGTACCACACTTGAGTCGACTGTCTGCGACGCTCTTCGAGTGGCCGATAATAGAAATAGCTGGCGTAACACCATAAAAAGGAAGGTCATAGAAGGGGAAGGTCATGACTGGGCACTGGCGAAGCAGCTCTGACAGGTGCGATAAAAGAGAACATTAGCTCCTGATAATGTGAAATAAGAAGCTTAATGCCAGGTCAAGAACGAACATTTAGACTTGTGGTGTGCGATCGCTAGGTCAGGTTCACAGAAAGAGGCCGCAGAGCGGAACAGGGAGGAAGACCCATCTTCTATTCGGCTCAGGATACAGATTTCGGTAGGACAAAAGAGCAGAGACGTGGTTTTGCAAAGTTCCACCTTGTCTAAAGGGACTCTGGGTCCCTGAACATGGGAACAGTCCCGGTGCCAAGGGAAATGCTTCAGTCTGTCGAAGTTCCCTTATTTTGCTGGAAATTCTATCCCTTATGTGGTAGATCAGCCAGTCGTGGTAGGCTTATTGTGTTAGGTCTTAATATATTACATCAAACTTCCTCCAAAGCATAGTTTTTTATGTCCTTTACAGTATATTTGTGTCGCAGTTTCATATTAAACTTGGTGCTTACTTTATGGCATAGTTGACATAAAAAAAATCAGTGCTGTAAGGGACAAATAAGCAAATTTTTTTAATGTAAGGGACATGCTATTTTCTAAACGCGTAAATTTACGAAAATATTTTTTTTATAGTTGTATAGCCAACAAAATTCTAAGAAACTTTGCCATAAACACCTTTAAAATCGGACTAAATGATAAAAAGTTACAGAAGAATTTGTAAAAAAAAGTTGTTTTTTCGCTCTCCTGAAAAGTCGTGTTTTGTCCCTTTCCGGTGTCGATATGTCTATCACAGGGCGGCCCGGACACACCAGTGATCCGTCTTCTCGTTTTCTGGTTTAATTTTTTTAAATACGGCCGTATACTTTAACTGTAAATAATAAATATAAGTAAATATGTTTGTTGTAGAGATCAACTACGATAACATGGCGCGCCCCTCCAAAATTCAAAACGTTTGAAGTGCGTTGTCTTGCGCGGTAGGCTAGTTATGATTAGTTGACCAACAAATCTTGGTAATAATTAGTGACAATAAGTGACATATTACGTGTACTGTGATTGGTTGAATACTTACTACATACAAACTCTTTCATAAGAATATGACTACACACATTGAGACAGTCATTTGGAGGGGCGCGCCAAGTTATCGTAGTTGATCTCTAACTTGTAATTGATATGTAATTAGTAACATTTATTGATTTTTATCAAGGGAAGAATCTAATTGAAAAATGGAAAAATGTAGATATTCGTTTCTACAGATATAACATTAAACTAGAAAGTTAAAAAATAAAACTATTTTCAGTTTTGTATCCAAATATATTTCTATTACAAGCTGCGATTATCTACCCCATAACCGTGCGCTGACCGGGGGCTTAGCCAATACGTTTTCTTTGTCGCTTGTTTATATAATTGCCGATCAAAAATGTAGGGAATTGGCATAAGCGTACGATAATATGAACTTGAAATTCGACTCACGCCAAAATTTCATACATTTTAATCAGCGGTTCTTTAAAGAAGCAATAAAGAAAACGTGTTGTAGTTGGGGAGGGGAAGAGGGGATTTCGGGAGTAGCTCGAGCGTGTCACAATAAGCTTGTATAGGCTTCCGACATGTGTCTAGTTATCATGGTATAGAAATCAGATTTCGCATATGGTGGGTTAAACAATTTTTTTTTTGAATATTGAAATGTCATCGGATCTGTCAGATTAAGATAGGGGATGTTAAGTAAAGAAGCTTCCATATAAAGCACTGACGATTCAAAGGTTAGGTAAGCTTGTAGGGACATTTTAAAATATAAAAAAAAAGCTTAATATGTTCCTAACTAAGCTTTGTAGCTATTTCCACTAAAGTAACTTTAAAATGGCTGCAGTTTCTGAATCCACCGCTAAAATAAAAAACGCTCTTATTTTTTTTTATCAGTTTTACCTAATGTACAAAACCTACTAGGTGTCCATGACGCGCGCTCGAGTGACTACACAAATAGCACCCTCCCCTCCCCTACTATTGGGTAAGTTCCCTTGTATCAGTTACATTTGTACCAGATTTCTAAGTCTTATTGAGTACATAAGTGGAACGATCGTGAAATAACAAAAATATAAAAATTGTTAAAAACTCATGTCCACATTTAATATTATGCAATTCCTAAAAAGTAGACAAATATCATTCTAGTGAGTCGATATTTTTGCAATCCATTAAAGTACAGTAACATGATATTAATTATGTGTTTACGTAAAGTATTTTACTCAACATATTCGAGTTTATTACCTAGCTATAAAAACTTAATTGAAATTTAAACTCTTTTAAGTACAAAATACAAGTTTTGATTTCATTATCATTTTAAATTATTTAAACTCAAGTAGCCTTTCGTTTTATTTTAATATTACTAAATGCAAAACAGTTTACATATTATAATATTATAAGCATAGGAAAATATAATTCCGATTCTCACTATTGTGTTTGCAGTTTAATATTAAATATAAAATATTTTTATCATTTCTTAAAAATAAAGCTACGAACAGACTAAAGATCTGAGCGAAATGTAATATAATCATTGCAAATAAAAGTTAACTATCTAACATCTAGCCTACCTACATAACATTTTGTTAACAATTAAAAATAGTAAAAGAAATAGCATACCAATAATAAATAATTGACGTACTCACTAAATAACAACAGCGAATTAAAGAAAAACTTTAGGTTACCTTTGTGAGATTTTTTGAGATTATATAATATTATATTTCCTTTACGTCCGCTACTACTGCATAATGGCGAGCATTAAATATAATGAACTAGCCTCTTAATTTTATTGCTTTTTTTGTTTCCTAGTAAGAAACACAAGGTCCATTTTAGACGCAATATTTTAAAGTATAAAATAATTTTATAAAAGTATAAAAAAACATTGTTCATCAAAATTTACGTAAGCGGGCCCTCTAGACGAGCAATTTTATTGCGCAATATCACGTATTGCATAATATTATTGACCGACTAGGGTAGATATTGAACATCGCACGCCTTTAATCTAATTATCAATTAATAAACTGTTCAATAAAATTGACAATACAATTGATCGTCTAGGGGCCAGCTATGAGTAAAGGTCTGTTCACATCTCCACGTCACGACGTCGTCAACGTGGTACGGTGCGGTAACGTGGCACGTTACGTTATCGCGACGTGCAAATTTACGTCAACGTAACGTGAAAATGCACGTCACGACGACGCAACGTAGCACGTCGCCGCGCCTTGCCGTCGTGACGTGCATTTTCACGTTACGTTAAAGTAAATTTGTACGTAGCGACAACGTCACGTGCCACGTTACCGCACCGTTCCACGTTGACGACGTCGTGAGTCATGACGTGGACATGTGGACAGGCCCTAACATAGGAAATTATAGTACAGAGACCAATTTCACCTGTCATTATAGTTTGTTCTCTTTCTTTAATACGAAGAGTGAGAAAGATAACAATATGATAAGGATTAACATAGTAGATGTTGATGACATTGGCACTTTACTTTCAATTATTATTAACAAAGTAATAGTGGCTGTGTACATAAATTAAAACTTAAAATTAGTGCACGGATAGCTCAAAGAGTATTTACTCTTAGAACTTTATAAATGGAAGAATTATAAGAGTTATGAAAAGCGTAAAATAAAGTTAATTTCGTCAACAAAACTTGGTTTAAAAAAATCATCAGATTCAAATACTTCCAGGATATCTATTAGACTGAAGATAAAAACTGTAAACGCGTTTGTCTTAATAATACCAATGTTAATAATGCTAAGATATAAAATATAAAGGAATGTTTTAAGACATAAATGCTTCAGATATGTATGAAACGACATCGTTAACTATCTATACTGAATAGAGTACCTACTAATATATTATCAGTGACAATTATTAACAACAAGAAATACAGATTATCATGACTCGATATTTAAATTATTGTATATTATTCGTGCTTGCCACGGACCAAATTTTGCTGACGACTGATAAAAATTAAAATCACATTTTCTCAGAGTTCAAGCTCAATATTCGATTGTACTGACACGTGCACAGCATAGATACGTGCCTAATTCTTACAGATGTGTAAACAAGATTATTTAGTTAGAGAATGTAAAATAAACATGCTGTTTGATGAACATGATCGCCAACATACCATGTCGTTCTAATACGAACCATTTTGACTTAATACTAAGTTTAATGCTTGTTCATATAGCGCTGCTATATTATGAATTTTGTTTCGAAATTTCTCTACATCGACTGATTTAAAATTTTGCGCGTCTCTATGTTAGTGCTCGGCAGTACTTAAACTAGTAAGTACCAGATCTACCCATAACCTTTAATTATTATAATTTATTCGTACAGATTCTATTGTGGACTTTTAATTTTTAGCGGTTTGCACTTGACATAGAGATAAACTACGATAACATGGCGCGCCCCTCCAAATTACTGTTTCAATGTGTGTCACATCCTTATGAAAGAGTTTGTATGTAGTAAGTATTCAACCAATCAACCAGTACACGTAATATTTCACTTAATGTTACTTATTACCAAGATTTGTTGGTCAACTAATCATAACTAGCCGACCGCGCAAGACAACGCACAAACGTTTTGACAACGCACTTTAAACGTTTTGAATTTTGGAGGGGCGCGCCATGTTATCGTAGTTTATCTCCATACGCCGTCTGATGGCCAAAAAAATCAAACTTATCTATGACATTTTTTTCCGCTGGAACTAAGATCTGTATTATAGATTTTAAATTGTTTATTACTTTAGCATAATAAAAAAAACTAAAAAGTTTACCTAACGCCACGTTCGACGTGGCCACCAGACGTCGCTTTCGACACGTTCAAACTCCAAACTTCTGTCACATAAGATGAATCCGAAGATGTTCGTACAAACATAACACTATCACAGTCGGATCTCTCCGTTCATGATCTTGTCGTACTCCTCCACGCCGAGCGGCAGATACAACCCCTGCTTCAGGTCCAAATAGTACAGCTTGTCGTTCTTAGCTAAGTTCGGATTGAAACCCTCCTTCTGTAAATCAGTCTTTTTCATCTTGAAGGTACCTAAAAAAATAATGCTATTTTTACATATTGTAAGAGCACATATAATCAATTATGTTGGCTTATACTAAACATTCAAGTCTAATCAACTAGTCCAAGAATTATATAAGGTCAGACAGAGCAAATATTGGGAAAGTGAATAATATTGATTTAGCACATCGCAAACATTCACAAAGTAAAATATTGTGTATTTTGTTGTATCATGTATAACACGATTCATGGTTGGGAATTATTAGGATAGGTTTACTTTAGACGTACATATATACTTAACTCTATGCGCCATATGGCTAGTTTTGTTGTTTTGTTTACTCTGAGCATATCCTACTTGGATCGAAGTCGCACTGCTCCACTGCGTTGCAAACGATTTGCTTCGGAGCTAAACTACGAATAATAAAAACTAAGGAAACGTAACTCCTATCCTTCAACCGTTTTGAATTTGGTTCCTTTTCGCACTAAAATATGGCAATAGCAACGAAACACTAACACTCAAATTTACGAAATAAATCCGTTGACATTGACATTGTCACTTCTATATAATTACACAAAATTGTGTACCGAATACATGCTTAGACTCCCCGCGCATTAGGCGGCCAGGTCGCAGCGGCCAACTAATTCTTATACGATATATGTAGGTGCGCGCATTACACGACCAGCGGCCAGCTGTCACGCTCTGGTCGCACGGCCAACGAAAAACATCGCGACACACTCGCCGCGGCCACTTAGCAGCCGCGGCCAACGAGATACGGGAATTTGTATGAAATTACTCAGTGTGCGCGCACTGGTCGCCGCGGCCACACGTTTTTTGTATACAGAAAACAAAATAATTGTCAAAGTTTACTCATCAAATCACTACTCATACGAGTGTGGTCGCAGACGTGGCCGCAAAGTGCGCGGGGTGGTCGCAGCGACCTGGCCGCACGACCTGGTCGCCTAATGCGCGGGGGCCCTTAAAGTATGCATGTATTGTCACATTTTGTAGACTCGTGAACACATTTTTTGACACAGTTACTCTTCCTTAGTTCTCATTGTTCGTAGGAATTAAATAAAAAATAATGATAATTTGACTGTGACACACATACCAGTGAGGTCGACGCTAGCCATAACGCGCAGGAACACGGGTCGTGCGTAGACGGGCAGGTCACGTGCCAGTAGGGACGCCAGCCGCCGCAGGTCGAGCGTACCGTCCGCGTCCACGATGCCGCACATGCCCGCGCGACCCTCGCAGTTCGCCACCTGTGACAAACATTAAAGAGTTATAAAACATAGGTAGAAAATACAAAATGGCAGATTTGAGTATCACAGGGATCTTTTGGCGCATCTAAAACTAAAGGTGTCACTGTACTAGGGGACTCGTGTCGCGTCATTCGGCTGCAGCGTAGTGTCGCGTAGTGCGGTTTCACTTTTACGCTGTTATTATGTCATTATTGTAAAGTGAAATTTGACAGACCCTGTTTCACAAACATATTATAATGTTTTAAATTTTAATGTTACATATATTGCAGTCATAATATGACTATAATTATAAATCTGCATTTTTTACAGCAGAACACCCAAATCACTACAGGTCGGACTCGCGCACGAAGCAAAAATTTGCAAAAAATTGTATTTTTTGTATGGGAGCCCCCCTTAATTTTTTTTTAATGAAATAAGGGGGCAAACGAGCAAACTGGTCACCTGATGGTAAGCAACTACCGTCGCCCATGGACACTCGCAGCATCAGAAGAGCTGCAGGTGCGTTGCCGGCCTTTTAAGAGGGAATAGGGTAATAGGGGAGGGTAGGGATGGGAAGGGAAGGGAATAGAGTAGGGGATTGGGCCTCCGGTAAACTCACTCACTCGGCGAAACACAGCGCAAGCGCTGTTTCACGCCGGTTTTCTGTGAGAACGTGGTATTTCTCCGGTCGAGCCGGCCCATTCGTGCCGAAGCATGGCTCTCTCACGTATATTATATTTTAATATTATTATTAATTATTAAAGTACACATATAATTAAGGTATTTGTGAAAATTTCAAGTGCCTTCCTGTTGCCATTATCAACATAGAGCAAAAAAGGTGAAACAAATCACGTTTGTTGTATGGGAGGCCCCTTAAATATTAATTTTATTTTTAGTATGTATTTGTTGTTATAGCGGCAATAGAAATACACAATCTGTGAAAATTTCAGAAGTCAACGACAGCGGTTCTTGAGATACAGCCTGGAGACAGACAGACGGACAGACATCGAAGTAATAGGGTCCCGTTTTTCCTCATTTGGTACGGAACCCTAAAAACGCACCTCAACGCCATAGACAACGGCGTCTCTATGGTCGGCGACTCGTGAGATGGCGGCCTCGACCTCGCTGGTGCTGACGTTCTCCCCGCGCCAGCGGTACGTGTCGCCGGTGCGGTCGCGGAAGTACAGGTAGCCCAGCTCGTCCGCCACCAGGATGTCACCTGGTGATATAATGTGTGTCATCTAATGGGTGTCATATTATGGACTAACAAGTAACAAAAACTTGAGAGGTGTCAAGGGACACCCGGATGGAACCAAGTTATAAAAAAACGCCATCTACATAGTTGACGCCCAGGAATACTAACAACGACACTTTTGTGGAATTCTAATAAAATTTATTTAAACGTCCGGTAGATGTTGTTGTTTATTCTCAAAAAAGCCATCTAGTTACTAAGGGGCTAGGCGGGGCAGTGCCCCGAGGTCTTTGAGGAGCTTGAGCTCCGGGGGCCCCCGAATCCTCACCAGAAATCACGATCGAACTGAACTTTTGGAAATTTGTCCCATTTTCAAAATAAATATGACAGGTTGCAACCCCACTTTAATCATGCCAACTAGTGGAGAGAAACTCGAAAGTTATGCCTAGGGAATTCCCCTAAATTCTTTCTGTAGGTTGGCAGTTGATGGTTAGAGATCAACTACGATAACATGACGCGCCCCTCCAAATGACTGTTTCAATGTGTGCAGTCACATACTTATGAAAGAGTTTGTATGTAGTAAGTATTCAACCAATCACAGTACATGTAATATTTCACTTAATGTCACTTATTACCAAGATTTGTTGGTCGACTACAGTTTTATAGGGCATTTTAATAGGCCACATTTGACATCTGTCAGATTAATTTCCATAGTGAGGTAAGCTGCGTAAAAACATCGACCAAAACGAGTAAATCGATACGGACTTGAAATAAAATATTTGAATTTTATACGTTTGAAACAAATTCCTGTCCCATTATTACTATTTCTTTTGCAAATTCAAGGAGCAAAATAAGACAAGTACATGATTTACAAAAAAAATGCATTTATTCGCTTGAATTATAAAAACTGTTAAATTTAGTATTATCATTATTCATTTCACATAAATATGTGTTACTTTTCACAACGTGGTTATTAATTTATAGGGATAGTTCGTTACAAGTAATCAATGCATCGATACTATTTATTTGCTTTCGATTTTTAGAGTAACATCCCTAGAGTTTAAAAAGAAAAAAGGTCAGCTGACGTAACATTGTAACGACGTGCAATTATTAAGATGAGAATTTGTTTATTAAGTTTAGAATTGTTTATCAGTAAAAGCAAATCGTTAAATAATTCGTATCGGTCATATTTACAATAAATATGTAATCGTAATTGAAAAAAGTTAATCAATTGTGCAGTTATAACAAAACGAAAATATTTATTTTTTATGCACGTCGCTACAAGGTTACGTTGTGCAATTTTGATGAACTGTCAAATGTGGCCTATTAAAATGCCTTGACTATAATCATAACTAGCCGACCGCGCAAGACAACGCACATCAAACGTTTTGACAACGCACTTCAAACGTTTTGAATTTTGGAGGGGCGCGCCAAGTTATCGTAGTTGATCTCTAGTGATATTATGTGCGTTTTATTATTAATTGATGTGCGTTTTATTGTGAATTCGAGTTAAGATAAGACGTCATATCGAAGGTAGATCAACTAAGCATTGTCGTGAGGTATGCAGTAATAACCAGATCAGAAAACGGACAGCCAAATTTATATAGAAGTAAAAGAAGTGTTTCTGGGCTTTTATGCAGCCATCTTAGCTTAGCATTTTTAAAGTATTTGTATATTTCATATTTTTATGAAATAAAACCTAATCAGTTTACATAGCGGTGGGGCCCATTTTTTAAGTTGCCCCAGGGCCCTTGGTTACCTAGCTACGCCACTGGTTGATGCCCGGAAATACTATCGACGCCCTCTGCCCCTATAGCACAGGAACTAATAAAAATGTGTCGTTAGAACTTTTTCCGT
This sequence comes from Lysandra bellargus, assembly GCA_905333045.1. NCBI lineage: Eukaryota > Metazoa > Arthropoda > Insecta > Lepidoptera > Lycaenidae > Lysandra > Lysandra bellargus. The sequence continues at coordinate 9,918,295 of HG995349.1, forward strand.
CTAGCCTCCTTTCGCAACGGGCGATAAGGAACTTCGATCGAATAATTTTTTGTCCAGTGTAATATCGCCCGTACGCGGATCTAGTCCGCATGCGGGTGACAACACGCTTCTCCCTTAATTTCTCGAGACGCAAAATATTTTCATACGAAATTTCAACAAAGTGTTTTAAGGTGACGCCGCGTTAAAGTAAGAAACCGTGTTGGATATGTTTTAGATTGCTTGTTTTCTATGAGAGGCCGGGCCGGCCTCTCATAGAAAACAAGCAATGGAACAGCAAAAAATGGAAAGGGCGTAAGCGATAAAATGGTTTTTGTCGCGTAATTTAAAAACCATAAATACATTTCATATAAGCTATGCACATATTAAAGTGTATGCTTCAACCAATTTATGTACAAATTTTGGAACCTTAAATCACTCTCCTCTGTTGGAAAAATAGGAATCCCTTTTTTTACAGAGGTCTTTTCGATTGATAATTCTGTGTTATAAAAGTTGTCCAATCGTGTTATGCTATGGGCAATTCAAAGACAAATACATGATGAATACTGACAATGAACTTTAGTTTCTTAGCTTTAGTCATTGCTGAGAAAAATCGGCATCGCTATAGCCAAATTATCAAGGCGTCGCCTTAATACCTCGTTCGCGGATTCTTGGAAATCTATTGTTATCGCGGTCGCATGCGACCGCTTGGGGCTTGAGGGAGCGCTGTTTAACAATAGATTTCCAATAATCCGCGATCGAATGATTAAGCGTGGAGGAGTACACACACTTTCACATGCATTTCACAAGCAAGCGCGGAACGCCCCAGAGTCATAACTTTGCCTGTATAGGCATCACAAAAAAATGCTCTTTACAGTGAACTCTATACAAAGGACACATACACATCCTAAACTAAAGTATAATCACTTAGTTTTGATACACCCTGTACATTGTTATGCTTATATACCCCCTCTTTTTTATCCTACATTTACCGGATATAAAGGCGGAGTCTCCATGCGCGAACACGTTACGTACGATCTTCTTCTCCGAGGCAGCTTTATCCACATAGCCGAGGTATTCGCGCGCCGGGTTGTCGGGTAATATCTTCCCGATGAACGCGCCCGGCTCGTCCGGGTTCGCCAGCTGGGGGAGAGATGGAGAGATTGTGTAGGACCTTCATGAAGCGCTTGATAGAGATAAAGAATTGAAAGTAATAGAATCGTATTGCACATTATCCTATCGCAATGAGCCGGTGGCACTGTCGCTCTCGAATATAAGTTAAAAGTATGTGCATGAGGGCAAACTTTCAAGGCGTTTTAATAATGTAATTTTCATCTATATTATATGTTACAAATTTAAATGTCACGTAATAACCACGGACACTATAGAAATACAATGGCGCATTAAGAGGCCGGGCTACCCTCGACATTCTCATACATACGTAATACCAAAATCATTTTCTCATACGAAAATATTTAACATGTTTGAGTTATTTTTCAGCTTAAAAAAGTAATTACCTAGCTTCCTGTACAATAATTAACTTCAAAATATTTAAACACTAAAAAAATTTTTTTGTGTAAGTATAATTTTTTTTACTAAATTTACTACTAAATATTTAAACACTAAAAAATAGAGTAAAACACTCAAAAATATATAAATAAATCGTAAATTTACGTAATATCTACAAAATATTTCAACTCTAAAAAATATTTTTTAGTATTTAAATATTTAGTAGTAAATTTACTATTTATTTATATATTTTTTAGTGTTTTATTCTATTTTTTTGTGTTTAAATATTTAGTAGTAAATTTATTTTAAAAAATTTATACACAAAAAAATTTTTTTTAGTGTTTAAATATTTTGAAGTTAATAATGGCCAGGAACCTAGGTATTTACTATTTTAAGCTGAAAAATAACTCAAACATGTTAAATATTTTCGTATGAGAAAATGATTTTGGTATTACGTATGTATGAGAATTTCGAGGGTAGCCCGGCCCCTTAATATTGATAGTTTGTATTTTTGTTTACATTTAGATGAAAATAAAAGTTTAAGTGGGAGTAGTTTAATATGCTGTGTGTTTTGCGAGCAGACATAACCTAAGGGCCAGGCCAGCATGGACTATTGTGAAGATACAATAGTCCATGCTGGACCACTACAAGCCATCGCCATTCTGTAGACGGGGCAATGGTGTATGATGGCGGACGATTTCCAGGCGGGGCGCGCAATGTCGTGGCCTGCAGTGGGCCATCGTGACTCGTGGGCCATTACACTGGCTACTTAAACGCTTCCGTGGTCCAGTGGTTTAGAGCGTGGCTCTTGACTCAGAGATCGTGGGTTCGATTCTCGCGTTGGAAACATATTATTTCCAAGTTTGGTTAGGACAATGCAGGCTGATCACCTGATTGTCTGACAAGTAAGATGTTCCATGCGTCGGATGGGCATGTAAAAGTTGGTCCTGCGCCTGATCTCTCGCCAGTCGTGCCGGTCGTCCGTCCCACTGGGTTATGCTCTTGTGTAGGTACTGCGCACACACTTGGGCACTATAAAATTACTCCTGCGTAACTGGTATGGTTTCAATGAAACCGGTCACCGTCACCGAAACCGGTGTGAGTTATTTTTATTAAGCGTCAACTGTTTACCTCGCACAGTCCAACCGCGTTCCGTATGGGATCTCCGGTCTCGGGGTTGACCTTGATGATGGCGATGGGGTAGACCTGCGGGATGATGCGCGACACGAACCCGATCGCGCCAGGCGTGCCGTCCGTGTTCACTGAAAAAAAAAAAAAAAATATATATATATATATATAGTGGCAGGAAGGTTTATATATATATATATATATATATATATATATATATATATATATATATATATATATATATATATATATATATATATATATATATATATATATAAACCTTCCTGCCAAATTTTTAAAAAAAATGTAGTTTTAAAGATTAAAGGGAACAAAGGGACATGAGGGAAAAAAAAAGCGACTTTGTTTTATAATATGTATAGATATAGATATAGATGTATAGAATAGGTGACATGCGGTTTACTAGATACTTTGTAGCAGCTAACTATTATATTATGAGGCTAAGGGCCTGTTTCACCACTAATTGATAAGTGCCGGATAGGCTATCCACAACTTATCTGACAGGTGGAGTATAGAGTATCTGTCAGATAAGTTGTGGATAGCCTATCCGGTACATATTAGTAGGTGGTGAAGCAGGCTTTAAATCTCCCTGTCATAATCTTTTCATAACTATTATATTAACCCGTGAGATTTCATAGTAATTATAAAAATATATGTATTTAAAAAAATAGCCTACATTAAACCTTTTTGGATGATTTATACGACATTCTCGAAGCTAACCACTCTTCAAATAATGTAGTGTCTAGTGCCTGGGACAAGAATAACACTAAGCACACACGGCATTCAGTACAGTTCTTGCAATCTATGAGCGCGCGGCGCCCTTAGTTGTGTGGGTGACCATATCTATACACGCGTATATGGCTCGCTCGCTACTGACTGCTCCGTTAGGTACGCACACTAACGAAAATGTCTATTCGTATTTTCAACTACAAATAAAGGCTACGCGCGCTGGTAGATTGCAAGAACTATAATGTCAAAATACATATGTCTGAGACCTACAATGTGTTTCTTCAAGTACTGAAAAAGGTTCAACGATATACACAAAATGCAGATTCATCGATACGCGTATGGTTGGGTGCCGCCAGGGCTATTTTTAATAACTACAGTAGGGGAGGGTTGGGCGCTATTTGTGTAGTCACTCGAGCGTCATGGAGACCTCAGATAAATACGTAGTACGTATGTACGTACGTAGTACTTACTAACTCAGTGAATACACGTATTTTTTCTTTTATTATCATCAGTACTAAAATGTTGAGAAAAAGCTTCCGAAAGTTATCCTAAAAAACACTACAATTATTAATGAACACGACGCGTCGCCCGCGCGTGACGAGTCCCCGCGCGCACGCCACCCCCCCGCGTCAGCCCCTCTTATTCCCCTGCGCCGCCTCGCGCCGCTAGTGACCATTCTGCAACGATTTTAAATGGGATAAAATATTATGTCATAAAGAATTACCCCCAATTTTTGTTGCTTTAATGGACTTTCCTAATGATACCAAAGCCCTGGAAAAAATTTGGCAGGAAGGTTTATATATATATATATATATATATATATATATATATATATATATATATATATATAAACCTTCCTGCCACTATATATATATATATAGCCCTGGAAAAAATTTGGCAGGAAGGTTTATATATATATATATATATATATATATATATATATATATATATATATATATATATATATATATAGTGGCAGGAAGGTTTATATATATATATATATATATATATATATATATATATATAAACCTTCCTGCCAAATTTTTTCCAGGGCTTTGGTATCATTAGGAAAGTCCATTAAAGCAACAAAAATTGGGGGTAATTCTTTATGACATAATATTTTATCCCATTTAAAATCGTTGCAGAATGGTCACTAGCGGCGCGAGGCGGCGCAGGGGAATAAGAGGGGCTGACGCGGGGGGGTGGCGTGCGCGCGGGGACTCGTCACGCGCGGGCGACGCGTCGTGTTCATTAATAATTGTAGTGTTTTTTAGGATAACTTTCGGAAGCTTTTTCTCAACATTTTAGTACTGATGATAATAAAAGAAAAAATACGTGTATTCACTGAGTTAGTAAGTACTACGTACGTACATACGTACTACGTATTTATCTGAGGTCTCCATGACGCTCGAGTGACTACACAAATAGCGCCCAACCCTCCCCTACTGTAGTTATTAAAAATAGCCCTGGCGGCACCCAACCATACGCGTATCGATGAATCTGCATTTTGTGTATATCGTTGAACCTTTTTCAGTACTTGAAGAAACACATTGTAGGTCTCAGACATATGTATTTTGACATTATAGTTCTTGCAATCTACCAGCGCGCGTAGCCTTTATTTGTAGTTGAAAATACGAATAGACATTTTCGTTAGTGTGCGTACCTAACGGAGCAGTCAGTAGCGAGCGAGCCATATACGCGTGTATAGATATGGTCACCCACACAACTAAGGGCGCCGCGCGCTCATAGATTGCAAGAACTGTACTGAATGCCGTGTGTGCTTAGTGTTATTCTTGTCCCAGGCACTAGACACTACATTATTTGAAGAGTGGTTAGCTTCGAGAATGTCGTATAAATCATCCAAAAAGGTTTAATGTAGGCTATTTTTTTAAATACATATATTTTTATAATTACTATGAAATCTCACGGGTTAATATAATAGTTATGAAAAGATTATGACAGGGAGATTTAAAGCCTGCTTCACCACCTACTAATATGTACCGGATAGGCTATCCACAACTTATCTGACAGATACTCTATACTCCACCTGTCAGATAAGTTGTGGATAGCCTATCCGGCACTTATCAATTAGTGGTGAAACAGGCCCTTAGCCTCATAATATAATAGTTAGCTGCTACAAAGTATCTAGTAAACCGCATGTCACCTATTCTATACATCTATATCTATATCTATACATATTATAAAACAAAGTCGCTTTTTTTTTCCCTCATGTCCCTTTGTTCCCTTTAATCTTTAAAACTACGCAACGGATTTTGATGATTCTTTCAGTGTTAGATAGCCCATTTATCGAGGAAGGTTATAGGCTATATTTTGTCACGCTGGACAAAACGGGGAAAATTATTTGAAAGGTCTAACTTGAACGCGCTAATCTCAGGAACTACTGGTCCGATTTGAAAAATTCTTTCAGTGTTAGATAGCCCATTTATTGAGGAAGGCTATAGGCTATATTTTATCACGCTGAGACTAATAGAAGAATGTGTAAAAAACGGGGGAAATTATTTGAAAGAGCTTATCTCGCGAACTACTGGAACAATTTTTGTTTTTTGGCACAGATAAGAAGTAGACCACGTGAAGGATCATTGGCTATCGATTTTAATCATTTTTTCAGTGGCTATATATTTTATACCCGTGCGTTCTAAGTATCTAAACGTTGTCATATTCTCGGTTGCTCATAAACTTCTAAACAGTTAATACGGTTAGCGAAAAAAAATAACTGAATATTGACGGAAATTCTTTGATTTTCCTTCTCTCCGTTTAACGACAACTCCCTATAACGTCATAAAATGCACGGTCCCTTCAGTGACGTTATATAGAGTTTACACTGTATTATAAAACAAAGTCGCTTTTTTTCCCTCATGTCCCTTTGTTCCCTTATAGGAGCGAAGAAATAGAGGAAAATGTGGAACAAAACGGGAAAAATTATTTGAAAAGACTAACTTGAACGCGCTAATCTCAGGAACTACTGGTCCGATTTGAAAAATTATTTCAGTGTTAGTAGTAGTATTTTTTCAGTGGCTATATATTTTATACCCGTGCGACGCCGCGCCGGGGCGGGTCGCTAGTAAAATATTATATACAATGACGTTCGCGGCCAGCGTTATTGTCACGCAAACTTGACCTTTGACCGACGAGGACTGTTCGTTGACTTAATTGTTTGCTAATGAAGGTCACAGCTTGACAGATAAGCCAAATTCACTTGTTGTCATACACGATGTTATTGTAAACGTATAATGGTACCAATACTCCGGTATTATAATACGACTTTTTACAACGTTTTTCCTGGCGGTTATGGATCGTGTAGGGGATTTGCAGTTTAATGAATTTGATAAGAGTGTGTTCTTTATTTAAATGCAATACAGGCCGAATAAAAAACGGGCGGGTTTTTTTTGCAGGCAGTGTAGCTACGTATAAAAAAACCTACATGCCTCACAAAATTAAGGCGTAGTCTGTCTAGCCCCAGTTAAGGTTTTTAAAAAAGTTTAAAAATCATCGCTCTACATTTTTTTTTTCAACAATAATGATTTTAATTCCACTATGAATACAGAATTTCGTAGAATATCGTAAAAATAATCCACTATGAATGAACAAGTTCGAAGAATATTATTATTTTTAACAAAAAATTAAAACCGACTTCCAAGGTAAAAACAATAATAACATCCTTATAATATGAACTAAAAAGTAATAAATAATTTTTCCTATCTCATGGTGCCTTTTTCCGAATTCGGCTAAAACTCAACTATCTCTGTACTCAATCTTCATAATTTTGAAGTCGGTACCAGATATAGCTGAATCCAGATGCCAGAATATTTGAAACATTTGTAATTGTTTTAGCCGAATTCTGAAAAAGGCACCATGAGATAGGAAAAATTATTTAATACTTTTTAGTTCATATTATAAGGATGTTATTATTGTTTTTACCTTGGAAGTCGGTTTTAATTTTTTGTTAAAAGTAATAATTTCACTCTTTTTAGTTACCTAGTAAAATCATCGCATACTATACGTAGATTAGGGCCGATTCACACCGAATGGCAGAGGCGAGACGAGCAGTTTCAGTGTCATATGATTTTAAACTTTATCTTCATTATTGTAATACATAGTATCGCTTGAGAAATCGACGCCGCCGGCGGCCGCAAGATGCCACGAGCGTGCACGGGCGGCCGTAGATTTCTCAAGCGATATTACAACAATGAAGATAAAGTTTAAAATCATATGACACTGAAACTGCTCGCCTCGCCTCCGCCATTCCGGTGTGAATCGGCCCTAATACACCTGTATACTATTCTACGTATCTTATTACAATTTGTTAACAGTCACACTTACAAAGTATAATATCAGCTGCAGATAATTTTAAACAATACATTAAAAAAAATCGAAGTGGACACGTGCTAGGACCGCGCCAAACCGGAATTTTAGCAGCGGCGAGGCTTTCAGTGTCATATGATTTTAAACTTTATCTTTATTATTGTAATACATAGTATCGCTTGAGAAGTCTACGGCCGCCCGTGGCCGCGATTGGAAAGTGTGACAGCAGTGCACTCTAGCATGTTACTAGAAGCAACTTACTTCTCAGAAGTAATGTCAAATGTGTGCCTCACGCTCTGGAGATAAGGTTGAATATTTTGTTATGTTCAATTTTGGTGACATTGGTGACCCTGACGTGGTAATGATGATGATGATGATGAATGTAATGTGTATAGTAGCATATGCTTTCAGTTCTTAAAACAGCGCCTAAGCCCCCAAACTTGTATCTATAAGGAATCCGGAGTTCTCTTAGTATCTTCGGAACCATAGTATACCTTGGTGCAAAATTTTGCAAAAAAATTGCGTTTTGGTAGCATATGCTTAGGATGCTTCTCATAAAACCAAAATCACCATATGTTTCCATATAAATTTCGAGGAGTTCCCTCGATTACTCATGGATCCCATCATCAGGTCACCACTTTTGTGAACATGGTACCAAATTGTAGTAAAACCTAATACAACAAAACAAAAATTTCGAAAATCGGTTCACAAACGGCGGAGTAATCGTTGAACATACAAAAAAAAACCACAGCCGAACATATAACCTCCTCGTTTTTTGGAAGTCGGTTAAAAATAGATCCTAATAAAATTTTAATGTGACATATAATGAGCAATAACTTCAGCAATAAGTACACGATATATTCAGTAATTGAATAATAATTATCGTTAAATACTAATAATTTTGTATGTCTCCATTTTAAATAGCAATAAAAATAATTACGACCATGTAACGCTAACGATTAATTCCTTGCCTTTAATACTTTTTTAATTTAAAAAAAACTGTCCATGTTTCTAATTGATAATAATTGCGGAGTAAATATATTTTTAATTAACGTTTTCCCACTTAGCAGTGATAAAAAATTAAGGGCAAATGTAGATATGTCAATGGCCACTAAGTGACGAACAAAAACAATGCAGATAAACGTGAGAGAATATTGTTTATTCTCTGTTGACACAAGTATTATTGTACTGTCTCACACGGGTATTATCGGTCGCGTTTGTTTCTTTATTTTTATCTTAATTTTGTGCTGTTATGTTATCTTTTGACAATACTCTACAACTATTTTAAAAGCAATTTTTTTTTAACTCTATAATGCCATAGTGTGATAGAGTAAAAACATTTTGCTTTGATTACTGGTAAAACCATAATGATTGATGACTGGTAAAAATTGTATGAGATGAAAGGAAAAGGTATTAATAGATCATTAGATCTAAGCCGAATGAAGTACGTATTCCCGTGGGATACTCGCGCGAGGGGAGCCAGGAATAGCTAGTCTTTTTTATTAACGTAGTAACTGTTTAGTAATTTGTGGTATTATAGTTAAATATCCTTTATTACCGATATTAGCATTGCCCTCCGTAGCGCCGTAGAACTCTGCGACCATCTTGATGTTGAATCTCGACACGAACTCATTCCATATCTTGAAAAATATTAATACGTCTTTAGGATACATAATAACATAATAATTGGTCAAAGACAATATAATAGGTTCTAAAAACTCTTTAGAAACAGGTTAAAAGACTGTACTGACAACTAGTTTTGATAATTGCAGGTTCCTCAAGATTATTTTTGTCTACTTAGGCTGCTTGCACACTGACGGTGCAAACCGCAGAAAATTGATATAGCGAGATGCAACAAAGCGTTGCCGTTTGAAATGAGACAGTATACCTGTCAGTGTTGGAGGCTAAGCGGGCCTCTAGACGATCAATTTTATTGTGAAATATCACGTATCGTGCAATATTATTGACCGTCTATAGGGTTAGTATTAAAAGCGCCCGCCTTTCAATCTTATTGTCAAATAAGTTGTCCAATAAAATATCGTTCAATATTATTGTAGGTCTAGGGGCCCGCTAAGCGCGACCTGCTATCTCCTTTGTTATCAAGAGGAAAGACTTTAGTTGTCAGAATTAGTGATTGGATTTTTTGCGGATCCCGGCATCAGTTTGCCAACCGCGAGCCGTAATTTTTATAAATATTTAGAATTTCACAGCAGCCTTATAGTGCATTTTCACTGGTCGACAGGGCCCGCATGCGGGGTGCAGGAGGTTTCTGAAACGCATGCCACGACCAATCAAAATGCGCCATTAGTTCATATGCGCCATAGACTCCCCGTATGCTGTATACCGCACGAGTTAACGACTAATGAAAATGCGCCCTTACTTCTTTAATAGTTACATCAACAAACCTGCGGTCTAAGTCCGTTTCCGTATATGACGCGAACTTTGTGCTGCGTGTCGGCGGGGGAGGGCTTCGTCGCCAGAATGTACCGACACATCTCGCCGATGTAGTGAGCTGCCTGGAAACACAAGAGCGTTTTAGAACGAGATCGTTTTAGAACAACAATAGGAAAACATAGTTGAACAAACGCGTTGAGCAAGGCTATCTAGGTGTTTTTTGCATACGGAATCCGAACTCCAAAAATATTGCATTAAGCCAGGGGTTCCCAAACTCCTCTGTTTCGTGGCCCACTTTTAAGGTGTTGGTGCATACTGCGGACCCGCTGTGGGATGGCGAACCAATGGCACACGACATAAAATTTTGAGCACGCTACTGATCACAAATTATTATAGTGATTATTCCACAAAAGCGCCAAGTTAGGCTAGGGGCATTATATTTTTAATTAAATATACGCGTCAGGTCTACAAAGAAAAATATTATTTGATGGCCCGTCTATGACATAATTATTTAGGATTATTCAGAAAAGTGGCACCTTGATAAGGTAGGGTTCGCCAACCCTGGCCTATGCTTTCTAATAAGAGAAATCAAGCCTACACAAAAGTTCTTCACTGCTAACCAAATTAATTAAAACATGGACCCCCGCCTACGATTGTGGACCCCCATTTTTTGACAGGGCCAACCCCGTCTAGTCTCGCGTGTCACCTGGACTACTTTGGGAATTATGCTTTAACTATGTTGTATAGCTCGTTTTTGCGCGGATCGCGGCGTCAATGTAAATTTAACCGTAAAGACTTCCTTGAGCGCACGAGTGTTCTTAAAATAAATTTACAAGGAAAGGTTAATAAAATTTTATATTTTAATTATTGCATAATAAAATTTGTTTTTTTTTCTCCCTACTTCCTGTTCATATAAAATATATACTCTACATTTAAAGTAATAAATCGCTTTAAATCACTTAAGAGCCCGGGTTACCCTCGAAATTCTTATACATACGTAATACCAAAATCATTTTATCATACGAAAATATTTAACATGTTTGAGTTATTTTTCAGCTTAAAATAGTAATTACCTAGGTTCCTGAACAAAAATTAACTTCAAAATATTAAAATTTAGTTTGTTATTATTTTTAGCAATATTCCGCGAAAAACTTCCACCTTTAAGTAAATGAGTGAGTGCACGCATAGGCATGCGTACAGCACCTCCCTCCTCCCACACTGCCTATGCGTACACTCGCATGCAAGAACTTGCAAACACCACCACCACACAAGCAATAATGTTGGCAAATCCGTGCAAGGCCCCTCACCACCATGCAGGTTGAAAACCTCGACGCGCGTTTCGCTCCAACACCGGAGCATCCTCAGGATGTGGACTCTACGAACAACGTCCGTCAAGTGCCGCCACCGGCCAAAACACCGCCTTTTTATATCCTATCGAGCCCCGCTACTATCCCCACTACCCCCACTACCCTCACCAGTACCCCCGAACATATTAATAAGCGGTGACGTAGTCAAGCAAGTTTGGTCATTCAACAATGCAAATCTGTTATTTTTCTTTTCTTTTATGATCTCTAATTGTTCCAACACGCTCAGCCGAAAGCCTTTATCGCATTTATGTAAAACTTTATAGGAATGGCCATCGGGCACGGTATGATTACTATCTAAAAGATGTTTAGCAAAATGTGACTTATCAGGATGACCATTCCTATAAGCCGCGATATGTTCTTTATACCGAGTCTCAAAGCTGCGTCCAGTTTGACCCACATATACACTATCGCATTCAGGACAATCGATCTTATAGACACCGGACTGATATTTTTCATCAATCCGGTCTTTATTATGACACAAATGATGTTTTAAAGTATTATTTGTCCTGAATGCGACATGCATATCGTTGTTTTTCATTATTTTGGATAAGCGTGCAGATACCTCTCCCATGTAGGTCAAACTTGACCTATATCTAACTATCTCCTTATCAATAGGACCTGCGTACAAAAACTTAACCAGTTCTTTCTTGTTTTTGTTTTTCAAAATATTATTAATAATTTTTGGACTATATCCGTTGGATACCGCAATTTGGAAAATGATATTAAGCTCATTTTGATAATTATCTTTACTAAGAGGGATCGATAGTAATCTATGAATGTAACTATGAAAGGACGCGAGTTTGTGTTGCCAAGGATGACATGACGAAGCATGAATAGTAGTATTAGTATATGTCGGCTTGCGAAAGATTCCAAAACTGTGTTTATTATTAACTCTAGAGATAGATAAATCGAGAAAATTTAGGGTGTTATTATCTTCACATTCTAATTTGAATTTAATTTTAATATGTTTTTTATTTAGTTCTTTAACAAATACGTCCAGTTGCCTCTGTGTACCCGTCCAACAAAGAAAACAATCATCTACGTATCTAAAGTAATATAAAATACTTTTATTAACGACGATATTTCTTTGTTCAAAATCGTCCATAAATATTTCGGCCATCAAAGGACTTAAAGGTGAACCCATAGCTAGACCGTCGTCTTGAACAAAGAATTCGCCGTTTAATCGAAAGTAGTTTTGTTCCATGCAGGTTTTAGTAAGAGTAAGCAATTCATTACTTTCACCAGGAGGTAAACGTTTTTCTAATGCATTCCTTAAAATACCCAATGTTTCCTTACGTGGAACATTAGTGAATAAACTATCGACATCAAGTGAAACTAATTTGCAACGCGGTGGCAAAGTCACATTTTTAATTTTGTTGACTAATTGTAGACTATTTTTTATGGCATAAGGTGGCCGAAATGAGATCTTTTCTTTTATTATGAAATTAAGTGACTTTGCCAACTCGTATGCTGGTGCACCAATGTATGAGACAACTGGACGCATGGGAATATCAGTTTTGTGAATCTTTGGCAAGCCGTACAGTGATGGTGCGCGAGGATTCATTGGGATGAGTTTTTTCTTTGATGATTCAGTTTGAAATAAATATTGATTATTATTAATTGCTAATTTAAGCTTAGCTAAAAACTTGTTTGTTGGGTCAGAAGGAACCCTTAGAAATTGTTCACCCTGAATCACGTCATTAACTCTGTCCAAATAATCGTCGCGCTCCATCACTACTACTGTGTTACCCTTATCCGCTTTCGATATTACTAAGTTATTATTATCTATTGTTTGTTTTAATGACCTCAAAGCCACTCTTTCGGGGTTAAAAGAAGAACCGGAAGGAGTACCTTTGATTTCGTTGGCTAGTAGGCCCTTAACCATGTTATCTTTCTTATTAACTACGGCAGTTATTTCCGAATCCACCGCAAGCATTTCCAAAGCATTCTGATTAATATTAGGAGTGATATTATATTTAAGACCCTTTTCCAAAAGTGTCATCTCATCCTTGGCAAATTGTACGCTGGTTAAGTTTTTGACGCGAGGGTGGAAGGAAAAAGGTTCAGACCTGGATTCTGTATGTGATTGGACAATCCTGTTTTTATTTACCAAAGTCTGAAGCTTTTTCTTTTGACTTAAATATTTAGCGTGCACTTCGATCGCTGCGAAATGGCGTGCCTTTTCGTCTAAGCGATCGAATTCTATATTATGTAATTTAAAAGAGAGCTCGGTATAAAGAACTTTGAGGTGTAGTTTTAAATTATCCCTAACGGTAAACCAGTGACGTGTCTCTTCGTTAAGCCAGATAGTCTCGGCTTTTTTGATAGCAATATTGGAGGCTCGGCTGTGCGTGTTGGTTCTTACATTAATATAATTAGGAACAACATTTAGACGTTTGCATTGTTGATTGAACCAAACATTTTGAGCGGCTATACGATGTAATTTTGTTAACTTAATGTAGAGTCGTGCCTGATCGGTCATGCTCACCGATTTTAAATAGTTAATAGAATCAGGCGTTACTTTGCGGAAATCCATAGCTTAAAATTTAGTTTGTTATTATTTTTAGCAATATTCCGCGAAAAACTTCCACCTTTAAGTAAATGAGTGAGTGCACGCATAGGCATGCGTACAGCACCTCCCTCCTCCCACACTGCCTATGCTAATGTAAATTTACTACAAAATATTTCAACTCTAAAAAATATTTTTTAGTATTAAAATATTTTGTAGTAAATATACTATTTATTTATATATTGTTTAGTGTTTTACTCTATTTTTTAGTGTTTAAATATTTAGTAGTAAATTTAGTAAAAAAAATTTATATACAAAAATTTTTTTTTTAGTGTTTAAATATTTTGAAGTTAATTTTTGTTCAGGAACCTAGGTAATTACTATTTTAAGCTGAAAAATAACTCAAACATGTTAAATATTTTCGTATGACAAAATGATTTTGGTATTACGTATGTATGAGAATTTCGAGGGTAGCCCGGCCCCTTAATTTATTCACATTATACAATATCAAGCCAACAAACGGATACTTCAAACAAAGCAGAAATAATATAGTCATCGAAATAAAATAAAAACCGTGTACAAAGTACGCACGGCAATTTTTGCAGTGAGAATGTTATTTAGTGCCAAGTGCCAGCCCACACGTACCACAACCACACGACAACCACAACCATACCACAATCACACCACGTGGTCGGGCGTATATTTCGTATTGTAAATGAACCGGATCATTCACACGTACCACATTTTGCAGTCGTTGTCGACCACCTTTGTGATACCGTCATACCATAGTATAAGAAGGGGAAGTAAGTTATCTTCATACAAAGGCACCGCGCGCGGCTTGTATGTGTGCGCCATAGTATCAATGCGTCGCCGCACGCACACTTATTAAAATCTCGGACCGTTTTCGGACCATACCAGTCGGGGCTAACACATTACGCTGCACGCCCGCGTCGCGCCACGCCGCGCCAAACGAATCAAAAATGTCCGATCACAATCGCAGGAGTAATAAATATTGCTGTGTGTTAATTGTAAATCAGATATAAATTATACACATAAAGCAAAGTTCGAATCATAACAACAGATTTGTTTATAGTAGGTACCTATAAGAGACAGGCGTTAGTTTTTAATGTTGTTTTAAAGGGTATGTTTATAATTTTACTAGATGACGCCCGCAACTCCGTTGCGCCAAAATTCGTTTATCGCGCGGGAACCGTACATTTTTTTCGTGATAAAAAGTATCCTAATTCGTCGTATCCTAGGAATAAGGGCGCAATTGCAAAAACCCTACTTTACAGGAGAAGGTTTTTTGTGTTTATTTAAAAATATTGTTAAACAACTTTTAGAAATTAATTACGAAATTATCGCAAAACTACGTAGCGATTGCTATGAAATTTTAAACGAGACGTTTAATTTGATATTTCGGGTAGATTTGTCCCTTATTTCATTTTTCCGCGGGGTAAAATAGGTCTCATTAGACACAAGCAACATTATGCCTTTTTTGTACGGATTCAACGGGGTCTTAAGAGCATTTATGTCTTTTTACTGATCATTATCAAAGAATTTCCTTTTTAAAACTACATTGAAAAATCGGCCAAGTGCGAGTTGTATTGGCGCACGAAGGGTTCCGTACTATTATAGAGTAAAAATAGCCAAAAATTTGTGTTTTTCTATGAGAGCCCTCTTTAATTTTTTAGTTTATTTTAATTTTGTCGTCAATTATTATTATTAAAGTATAAATACAACGGAATATTTTTTTCAAAAGCTCACCTGTTGCTATTATTGTAGGTATATACGTTTGTTGTAGGTATGGGAGCCCCCTTAAATATTTAATTTATTTTGTTTTCAGTATTTGTTGTTATAGTGGCAGCAGATATACTCAATCTGTGAAAAGTTCTTGAGATAGAGCCTGGAGACAGATGGACGGACAGACAGACATCGAAGTCTTATTAATAGGGTCCCGTCTTTACCCTTTGGGTACGTAAACCAAAAAAACAATATAAATAGGCATATGGAAAAAAACATATATAAAAGTTAGTAATATGGAACGTTTTATTTTAATTCTCGACCCTGAAAGCAATCTGAATAACTATTGGTTTCCTTCAACTTGTAAAAATAAAAATTAAAATATATAACGTGATAAGACTTCGCAGTTTTATGACATTTATTTTAAACTAGCTGTCCCGGCAAACGTTGTTTTGCCATTTAAAGTATTTTTACTTCATCAGTTGATACAAAATATTACCCCCCTTTTGTCCCCTAAGAGGGGTGGGGGGAAAATTTTTATACACCAGATGTTAAGTTGGAAAAAACAGTTAATAATATGAAATAAGTCCATTAAAGAAAAAAGTTTGATACAAAATCTGACCCCCTATTTGGTCCCCTTAGAGGGGTTGGGGAGGGGATGATTTTTAAACACCAGACGTTGAGTTGGAAGAAGACAAATATATCTGCGAAAACCGTATGCAAATCGGATCAGTAGTTTTCGTGTTAAAGCAAAAGTCTTATACAAAATATTACCCCCTCTTTCGTCCCTTTGGAGGGGTGGGGGGAATTTTTTTTTATATACCAGATGTTAAGTTGAAAGAAGACAAATATATCTGCGAAAACCGCATTCAAATCGGATCAGTAGTTTTCGTGTGATAGTGGAACAAACATACAGACAGACAGACAGACAGACAAACAAAAAACTAACAACATTTTTGGCTTCTATAGCGATGTAGTGACACCCCCCGCTTATTATTTTTTGAATACCTATCTTTAATGTACAGAATTTTCATTTCTACAGTTTTATTATATGTATAGATTACCAAATTAACATTATAACTAACGACTAGTTACTCTGACTATTATAATATTGGTTAACTTTTATGACAATTAGATTATCCAAGAGCCAGCGATAGCCAGATTTTTGTAATTTTGTAATAGCTTAAAGTTTTCCTGTATGAACGAACAGCAACTATAGAATTTCGATCGCGTTTAGGAGGTATCCAGTTTTGAAGGTCTACCTAGCCTTCGAAATAATGTAAAGCGCTTTTCTTTTCTACTTCTTACGGAAATGTAGGAATCTCATCTCAGACACTCTTAATTATTCCCTAAAATGCCAAAAGTATTACACTTTAAGGTGGTGGCAGTGGGAAGTAACTGGCATAAGTTGTCTGGCAGTAGGGAGTAACTGTCATAAGGTTCCGTCAGTGGGAGACGAGATTCACACAGCTATCCCCAGGAAAAAAATTGCCTTAAATTTTATCGAAGGTGCGGTAGACTTTGAAAACTGGATACCTCCTTAAGTATCCGGGACCGAAGCTCTATAATAGTTGCTTGCCGTTCTTGCCTATAGAGGTATGTCATCTATATGTCCTATAGAGGTCATATAGATGAGTTACTAGCTTTTGTTCCCGGCTTCGGTCGCGTGGAATTCGAAAATCGCGTAAAAACACGAGTATTTTAGGAACATGATGTTTTTCCAAACCAAAAGTAGCCTGTTACTCTTCATTCTTTCGACTTAGTCGTTGCTAAAAATCATGTCGATTAGTTGCTTCGCTAGGGCGTGAAGAAAAGGACAAACAAACATACTTTCCCATATTTTATAATATAGGTAGAGATTAACTACGATAACATGGCGAGCCCCTCCAAAATTCAAAACGATTGAAGTGCGTTGTCAAAACGTTTGAAGTGCGTTGTCGGCTAGTTATGATTAGTTGACAATGATATAAGAAACAGTGAAATATTACGAGTACTGGTTGATTGGTTGAATACTTACTACATACAAGCTCTTTCATAAGGATGTGACTACACATATTGAAACAGAAATTTGGAGGGGCGCGCCATGTTATCGTAGTTTATTTATAAGTATAGGCTATAATACGAGTATAGCATAATTAAGTTAAAGGAAAACTTTCAGCTTTTATAAAATGACAAAGTCTGGCTGTAGCTGGCTCTTGGTTTAGCTTATGACTAATTACAATATTATGACGGAGTGGTGGCTATTCTACTTCAACATCAGCTTATCATGATAACGCCAATATTTTGTATTTTAAATCAAATTCTTTTAAAATGAGACGAAATACGACATCCGTCGTCACCTTTTGCAAGAGTGTGATGACCGATGATACATCATCAGCACGGCTCAAGAGATATACTCAAAATTCTGGGTACGTTCAGTTACCAACAGTTCGTCCAATAAACTAAAAAAATTAATAGTAACAAAAAAATGTTTCGTTACACTCACTCTCGATACAACAAAAGCTCTTTTCCTAAATGTTTAAATAAAAACGAAACTTTTTTTCAATTCCTTCTGGCACCGGGGATTGTTTTCGTTTTTAGAACCTAAAAATACAAAAAAAAAAAACTCAAATTGTATTGTGGAATATTATTTTATATTTAAATATTCTTTTAGCACACTACATTTAACAATTTTTATATACTACGGAAAAAGCCACAAAGTTCACTGCGGCTTTTTAACAAAATTAAAACAAAACATTATAAACTTTCAATTATATACTTTTCGAAATGGTTAGTAAATAAAAGGCAAATTCATGTAATAATTTTGCCAATAATAACTGTTTAACTAAAGAAAAATTAAAGAAATAAATTTCGTACATAGAAAAAGGCCACAAAAGCAAAATAGGGTTCCGTAATACCGCTAGTTTTTTTTTTAATTTTTGTGTGGTCAATGAATGTACATTTATAACGTGTTTAACCTACGTGTTTAACACTACTAACAACATCATCTCAGTTACTTTCAAAGGAATTTGAACGAAAAGTTCCTTTATACTTCGCCGAATACATTTTTTTTAGTTGAGTCTTCTTAGCCGTGATAGTTTTCCTTTTAAATTCAGCATATTTCTTACTCCCGCGAATTTTTTCACATTTCTTGAAGCAACCGTTTAGCTGGTAAAAGGGGGGGGACATTGGACTCTAACGATTTTTTTCACTTTAAAACTTAATATTTCACAAACGGATCCCTAAATCAGAAAATGATCTATGAATACTCATAATAGTTTTAAAAAACCTATCCAACGGCACCCCACACGATGGGGTGGACACGAAAAAAATTTTCATCCCCGCTTGATGACGTGTATGGAAGGTACCATATTTTTTTTTTTTAAGACTTTATGTACCATTTTGATGCCATTATTAATATGTGCATTCATGCCAAATTACAGCTTTGTAGGTCCTATTGTCTCTGAGCAAAACCGCGGACAGACAGACAGACGGACAGACAGACAGACGGACAGACAGACAGACGGACAGACAGACGGACGGACAGACCGAAACTATAAGGGTTCCTTGTTGACTACGGAACCCTAAAAACGGGGAAAATTATTTGAAAAGGCTAACTTGAACGCGCTAATCTTAGGAACTACTGGTCCGATTTGAAAAATTCTTTCAGTGTTAGATAGCCCATTTATTACGGAAGCCTATAGGCTATATTTTATCACGCTAAGACTAATAGGAGAATATGGAAAAAAACGGGGGAAATTTTTTGAAAGGGCTTATCTCGCGAACTACTAGAGCAATTTTTATGTTATTTGGCACAGATATAAGAAGTAGACCACGTGAAGGATCATAGCCCATAGGCCAGGGGTCACCAAATGGCGGACCGCGGTCCGCATCCGGACCGCCGATCCATTGTGTGCGGACCATCAGGCATGTTCGAAGATGGTCTTCGTTCATCTTAGGACTTCAAACATTTACAGGATTTAATATCAATATCTATAGCTTGCAACAATATTTCACTCCAAACTTCAGGGAGATAATTAGCTACAAAAATGGATATTTTTCTCATTGATATCTAAAACAATATACCTTTGTAATTTCTGTAATTACCTTTGTTTACTCAAATTTTTTTTTTATAAAATGTGTGGACCGCGAAGGTCATTTCATGTGTTAAAACGGACCCCGAGCAAAACTAATTGGTGACCCCTGCCATAGGCTATCGATTTTAATATTTTTTTCAGTGGCTATATATTTTATACCCGTGCGACGCCGGGGCGGGTCGCTGTTTAAGATAAGTTGCACGGATCTGTGTTAAAGTTAACTCTGGTTTAAACATAAATTTCATAAATTTGTATGAAAAAAGATATGTAGAGACATGATAATATTATAATGCTAATCTATACTAATATTATAATTCTGCAGAGTTTGTTTGTTTGTTTGAACGCGCTAATCTCAGGAACTACTGGTCCGATTTGAAAAATTCTTTCCCTGTTGGATAGCCCATTTATCGAGGAAGGCTATAGGCTATATTTTATCACGCTAAGACTAATAGGAGCGAAGAAATAGAGGAAAATGTGGAAAAAACGGGGGAAATTATATGAAATTGCATATTATCTTAAGAACTACTGGAGCAATTTTTATGTTATTTGGCAAACATGAAGAATAGACAACGTAAAGGGAGATAGGCTTTTTTGCGGAAAAATATACGGTTGCGTGAAATTCCTTAATTACGCAAGCGAAGCCGCGCGGAACATCTTTATATTATAATAAAAATCGTAGGAAAATCAATTCTGTACATTGAATATTTTTGTACAATAAAATATAATAGGTACTTGGGATGTGATCTATTATGCTAACGCGGACGAAGTCGCGGGCAACAGCTAGTATTATATATATTATGATAATGATAATATTAAAGCGCATACAATAAAAGTAATATTATATGTGAAGTAATTATTACATTCACTGACAAAAAGTCACAACCACATTCAAAACATTTTAATGATTATTTAACTAGTTAGTGGACTTTCTCAGTACCTAATCGTTAAGGTGACGCCGCGTTAAAGTAAGAAACCGTGTTGGATATGTTTTAGATTGCTTGTTTTCTATGAGAGGCCGGGCCGGCCTCTCATAGAAAACAAGCAATGGAACAGCAAAAAATGGAAAGGGCGTAAGCGATAAAATGGTTTTTGTCGCGTAATTTAAAAACCATAAATACATTTCATATAAGCTATGCACATATTAAAGTGTATGCTTCAACCAATTTATGTACAAATTTTGGAACCTTAAATCACTCTCCTCTGTTGGAAAAATAGGAATCCCTTTTTTTACAGAGGTCTTTTCGATTGATAATTCTGTGTTATAAAAGTTGTCCAATCGTGTTATGCTATGGGCAATTCAAAGACAAATACATGATGAATACTGACAATGAACTTTAGTTTCTTAGCTTTAGTCATTGCTGAGAAAAATCGGCATCGCTATAGCCAAATTATCAAGGCGTCGCCTTAATACCTTTGAGTGCCGGACGCTGTAGGTACGTAATTCTGCTTTGTCAACGATTTCCGTTTTAAACTCGATGCATATTCATTGAATGTAGGTTAGTAATGTCGTACTGTCTGATATTGAGACAAGATTTTTACGATTATAACACCACTGCACCGTTACAATCAGTTCTTCTTTTGCCTTAACTTTCTTACACCAAAGATACATAGGCCACTAGTAAAATCGTACAACTCATGTTGTGCATTTGTATGTGTAATTATTAACCGACTTCCAAAAAGAAAGAGGTGATATGTTCAATGTTCATCTGTTTATTTTACATCACAGTTTTTACTATTTAGGTAAAATTGGAAAAGCAAGACCTAAAAATTCAATTTTAATAATTGCAATTTCCTATGTACCATCGAGGAAATTGATTCCTAAGTAGCTGACAGACCCACGTCATTTGGTCGGCTTATGTCAATTCAATGTTGGCGGGATGGGTTTGACGTAACGCGATCAAATTACTTAGGTCCCCCATCTGCCTACCGCCTAGGAATCAATTACTTCTCTGATAGTACAATTCCGTAAGTCACTGGACATCACCTCATGATTACTATATTGACCTCAAACATTTTCCACTTTAACCGTTTACAGTACAGTTTGTACGTGTAATAGTATGCCTCCATGTCGAGTATTCTATATTTACTGCTGTCATATCAAATTTATTACCCACTAGACTAGTCAGCAGTCACCCATGAACCCATGATGCAGATAAATACATACTTCAACTTCAATATTTATTTTTATAGGTGCTGATGTTATAAAATGCGAAAGTGTGCGTTGCCCGTTACCTGTTCACGTTGCTGAAAGTTTGGTGTGCAGGTACTTTGACACTCGAGAAAGGATCATTTTGAATTGTGAAAAATGTATTAGTGAGGGAGCCCTAGAACAATTTTTTTTGTAATTACTAACAAGCAAATTTTTGTGAGTAGCTTCATTTTGATAAGACAAACAACTTTTTTATCTGTGAAAAATCTTGAAAGTGGTAGCTAACAGAGATAAAAAGGATTTCATACTTTGGTTTGATGGTCCTAAAATATGGATTGTTCTATTTGTAGCACAATGTTACTCTTAAATTATATAACTATTGACCTACCAATATACAAAAAATCAGCTGGTTAGGGTTCCGTTTTAGGGTTCTGTAATCAACAAAACTTGGTTGACTGCGGTACCCTAAAACGGAACCCTAACCAGCTGATTTTTTGTATATTGGTAGGTTAATAGTTACATAATTTTAGAGTAACATTGTCCTACAAAGAGAACAATCCATATTTTAGGACCATCAAATCAAAGTATGAAATCCATTTATCTCTG
Organism: Lysandra bellargus; assembly: GCA_905333045.1. NCBI lineage: Eukaryota > Metazoa > Arthropoda > Insecta > Lepidoptera > Lycaenidae > Lysandra > Lysandra bellargus. Next base: position 9,940,822 of record HG995349.1, read on the forward strand.
TTAGCTACCACTTTCAAGATTTTTCGTAGCTGTATATCTATGTACCATCGAGGAAATTGATTCACAGGCAGTTGACGGACCTACGTTATATGGTCGGACTATATTAATTCCATGTTACTCATGAATCGTGATGTGTTGGCTGAGTTTGACACGCGACCAAATTACTTGGTTCCCAATCTACCTATAAAATATGAATCAACTTTTTTCATAGTAAACTTAAATATTATGGATTATCTAATATAATTAGTACCTACAGTCTATACACCCACATTGCCTCTGTAGATTATAATAATAATAATTGGAGTTACTAGTACTATATTATAAATATTAAATAGTAAAATCTTAAACTACATGTAAGTTTATCCGTAATGACGTAATAATAATATTAATAGTTATGAGTTATGACATACCTTTTATAGTTAAGGCAATTACCACAGTTAATTTTAAACTAGTTTCTATAATAATATGCACCGTCAATGTTTATTTCTCGCTTGTCGTCAAATGATGATCTCTTCATGATATGCTACTGCAAGAACAATATTTCACAGCTTAATGTGTACCTTTCAAAAGGCTAATTAATAAATATAATGGATGTTCTATTTGGTGAAAACACACATTAACCTACTACAAAAGAACCTACTACCTTCCTATTGTTAAAGAAAACAATGATCAGGTCATGCAAGACTATATTATGTATAATAATTATTATTGTAAGTTATAACGGTACGGATTTTAACATTTAATTAAGAAAATAATAATTATATTCATTAAAATATCCGATACTGATATCTTCATATTATTGATTAAAAGGGAACAAACAGTCCTGTACTTTTAGGGCCCAAGCTCAATACACATAACCGCGTTGAGACACCAAGAAAACGCCGCCAAAATCGGCGGCAAAATCATTCAAAAACTCAAAATAAAATAATATATTTGTATATACTTGACATTGAAAACGACGGCCGATCTGCAGTGATTACATAACTTTGCAGTTACAGAAGGCGAGATCAAAGTCTAAACTCTAAAGCGTATTAAATAACCTGCCCAAACCTCATTCCTCAAACCTTAGATCGAACGTAAGGCGAACGATATCATATTATTATTGTCTTAAGTCTTAACGAGAATCGGGCACGTGACATTTATAGCTCCAGCCTCCAGAGTCCAGACTACGTCCAGACTACTCGTCAAAATGATAAAAGGAAGAACGCGCGAAGCGAAGTGCCTGTCCGTGTCGTATTCGACCAACTTCAGCCTACTAGTAGTCTGCAGCCAGTCACAATCCCATATTGGCACAGACCTTCACGCAGTAAAGAAAGTAATGCGAGGCAGAAAACTTGGAGATTAATGATGTCGGTGCAGATCAGCCCCGGATGGCGGATTTATAAATAGGCCGTATACGCCGCATCCTAGGGGCGGCAACTTCCTAGGGAGGGCGGCAGCAGATTTCGTACATGGGGCGATGGAAATAAAGTGGCCTACACTCATAAAAAATATAGATCTAGCACTGATGCAGAGTGCAGACACTGACTACAGTATTTAACTTCAGCCTGCTTCGCGAATACTCCGATGGTAATAGTAAACCAAATTGTCACTGATCGTGGCGCCGTACTAGACGCAGTCGGGGAAGTACTGCGAGGCGGAGAACTTGGGCTTTATGATGTCGGTGCAGACACTGACTACAGTATTTAGCAGTCTACTTCGCGAATATAATGAAGCTAGTCACAAACTGTCACTGACCGTGGCGCCGTACTTGACGCAGTCGGGGAAGTACTGCGAGGCGGAGAACTTGGGCTTTATGATGTCGGTGCAGACACTGACTACAGTATTTAGCAGTCTACTTCGCGAATATAATGAAGCTAGTCACAAACTGTCACTGACCGTGGCGCCGTACTTGACGCAGTCGGGGAAGTACTGCGAGGCGGAGAACTTGGGCTTTATGATGTCGGTGCAGACACTGACTACAGTATTTAGCAGTCTACTTCGCGAATATAATGAAGCTAGTCACAAACTGTCACTGACCGTGGCGCCGTACTTGACGCAGTCGGGGAAGTACTGCGAGGCGGAGAACTTGGGCTTTATGATGTCGGTGCAGACACTGACTACAGTATTTAGCAGTCTACTTCGCGAATATAATGAAGCTAGTCACAAACTGTCACTGACCGTGGCGCCGTACTTGACGCAGTCGGGGAAGTACTGCGAGGCGGAGAACTTGGGCTTTATGATGTCGGTGCAGACACTGACTACAGTATTTAGCAGTCTACTTCGCGAATATAATGAAGCTAGTCACAAACTGTCACTGACCGTGGCGCCGTACTTGACGCAGTCGGGGAAGTACTGCGAGGCGGAGAACTTGGGCTTTATGATGTCGGTGCAGACACTGACTACAGTATTTAGCAGTCTACTTCGCGAATATAATGAAGCTAGTCACAAACTGTCACTGACCGTGGCGCCGTACTTGACGCAGTCGGGGAAGTACTGCGAGGCGGAGAACTTGGGCTTTATGATGTCGGTGCAGACACTGACTACAGTATTTAGCAGTCTACTTCGCGAATATAATGAAGCTAGTCACAAACTGTCACTGACCGTGGCGCCGTACTTGACGCAGTCGGGGAAGTACTGCGAGGCGGAGAACTTGGGCTTGATGATGACGGTGCAGCCGAACAGCAGCGCCTGGCCGACGCTGATGACGCCGCCGGCCGTGTGGTACAGCGGCAGCGGGCAGTACACCACGTCGTCTGGCCGAAGGCACATGTAGTGGATGCCGGCAGCCATGAACACGAACCTGGGAAACAGAGGAGTATTAATCTAATGCCGCGGCCGCCCACGCGTCTATCGTCACGAAGCTTCGTGCAGCTATGAGACGATACCATCGGACGATACACGCAGATCGTCCAATGGTTTCGTCTCAAGCACGAATCACTACGCATGTGCGGCCGCAGCATTAGTCACAATACTCACACCTATTACTATTTTCAAATCGCGGAATTCTGTCTGTAGCGGTCATTGACTCTCTGTCAAAAAACTTGTCATATTTCGTCGTTTAATCGTTTTCCATACAAACCGCGATTGACAATGAAGTGGCAGATGTTTCTAGTCTAAGGGCGATATCGTATTTTGCATACACGATGTGAACAGAGTATGAATTTTCTTTACAAGAATTCAATTCTTTCTTTCAATGTTAACAGAATACAGTGCAAGTATTTTTCACATAGCTCCTAGACTAGAAAGGTCAATGACCGCTGGTGCCACTTAAATTGTCCTGACTAATAACAGGTAGGTACTATAATATTACCGCGGGTATTGTGCTAATTAGCTTTACAGTTTTCACTACCCAGGAAGTAGGCCGAGTTTAGCGCTGTCTGTCTTACTTAGCGGACTTCTCGTCCAAATTTATGAATTTAGATTTAGATATTGGTTGCTTTATATAGAGATAATATTTTGAACATGGTGCTATCTAACACTTCTAGACGTAAGTGAGGCACTTTCTGATAGCAGAAAAACGGATGATTTTGCTTATTTTTTAACCTCCGACAAAAAAGAGTCTGCTGCTGTTTGTCTGTCTGTGTATCTGTCCGTAGCATCGTAGCATGCAAACGGTTGGACCCATTTTGATAGTTTTTTTTTTTTGTTTGAATGCTGACATGACCGAGAGTGTTCTTAGCTATAGTTCATCATCATCAGACCGCTCAGTGCTGGAAAATCGCGGTTCATCTGGTTCGTGAACGGCCGATTAGCAACTTGCAGTCGTTTGGTGGGCTTTATATTTTGCATTCTAGTTCGTGACATTTATGAATAACACACACATTAATCGAAAGTTGACCTGGTGCTGCAGCATCACCTGGTAATCAAGAGGATACCCAACTCCTCACCAACTTAGAGCAGAGGCGATACAAAAGCAAAATTCGCTGTTGCCGTAGTTTAAGTACTTGGCGGTCCCCCGACACACCTTGACAACAATAATTATGGACTCAAATATTACTTTACACTTAGGAATTATTTAAACTTAAAGTCAGTAAATATTATTTCATTACTTTTTAAAGTTTTTTGGCGGGTTTTTTTTTAGTTTCTTAATTTCAAACGCGTGCGTCAAATATAAACAGCTATGAGAAACGACCTTGATACTCTAATTGACTAATTAGGGAGATGCAAGAGACCCCTAGGCTTCCGCGTGACGCGACATTACACAATCATCACAATAGTTGAGTTTCATCTTTTCCACAAAGCAATGTGTGATGTCAACTAAAACTAACTTAACATGTAACAAATCTGTACTAACAGTCAACTGTTAGTACAGATTTGTCATATGTTAAGTTAGTTTTAGTTAGGTTAGGTTAGTTCTACAACCTACTTTTTATTTAGGAGTAGATTGAAGAAAGACTCTAGTCTCTACAAGTTACTCTATCTGCGAAATTGCGACGTAATGTATTTACATTTCTTACTACTAATTTATACTATTCAAAATACGATGGATTACGCGTATTTTTCTACCAGTAATATAATTTCTTACATATTTTAGTATAAATGTTTTATATTTATTTTAAATGTAGGTACTTATTTTATATTTATTTATTTTAAACGTACGTCGATTTAGTGAATTTAACGTAATTTAATTCGTAAACGTACCGGATTACCTAATTGTTTAAAATATATGTATTAAGTATACAGCCTCGTTAATAAAGTCTTTGTTATGATCTTTACAGTTAACAAAATAACCTTCTCTCATTAACTGCACAGGGGATCCACTTTATAACTATATCTCTAAAGAGTAGCTCTTCAAATCATGTAATTATCGTATTCTTGGGTATGCCGTATGCCTAGCCTGTACCTTAGATATCTACAAATGACCCTAAAACATTATGTATTTTCGTGTGTTACTTGATATTTCGATATACGAATGTTATCCTTATCAGTTATATATAGCTGTCATAACATCCATCTCATTAGCGATATCGTGGTATGTTCGGAAATTATTTTCCAATCCGGTTTGCAATCGAGTTCCATGACGTCACGAGTCAATGCACAACGTTGAATATACTTAGTTTTTTTTTTTTTTTAATTTTATTTATTCATTAAAAACTACGTATTATGGTTACATTTTAAATCTCGCCAAACTAATTGTTTGACGGCGAGATGCGCTCATCAATAAAGTTTACAATTTTATGCTAAAATATACCTAATAAACTATGCGTTAACAAAAATTATCTTCTAAACTTTAAATTACAGAACAAGAAAATAAAAAATAGAAAGTAAAATACTTAGTATGTTTTAAACTAATATTCTAACACTAAATTATACTACTCATAACAAACTTAACTTATATTATTAAGTAATTAGTACAGTCTTTAACTTTTTCTTAATTAAAGGTGGTGGCAACTTTTCTTCAATTCTTAACACATCTAAATTATTAAACATTTTAGGAACTATGTATTTATTCGTTCTCTCCCCATAATAGTTATATATTTTTGGTTTTTTTTCAATAGTTGAAACTTTACGTGCGTAAATAGTAAGCGATTTCGTAGAAAGCCCCAAATTGATATAAAAAGGAAAAAATTGTGGTTTGTTTATTATTATTATTATTAATAATAATAATATCTATGGACGCTTCACACCACGTCAGTCTGGCCCCGTGGTAAGTACCTGAAGGGCTTGTGTTACAGGTACCAGACAACGGAAATATATTTAATACTTTTATACTATACAAATATTTAAGATTTTTATTATATGATACACATATTTATAGCTTGTGCGTTTTAAGATGATATGGGTGACACAGTCATTATAATTGACAATAGTAGGGAAGTTACCTAAAAATTTTAATCGATAATTTAAAAATATCGAATCAATTCGTAAAGGAATTGCAATCGAAATTATCGATTTCGTACTGACGTTTCAGAGTGGCGCTAGCGATTTAAGATGACCGCCCTTTTTATCGATTTGATTTCGATTCAACAGTGTCAATCTCTATCGGCAAAAGTTCCGTTTCATGCATCTGACATTTTTCAAATATTTTCGTATCAATAATTTCATACTCCTATTTCACTGTTAATATTTGTAATTTTATATTAATAAGTTAGCATTTAGCAACTTTTCATTTTTATTCATTTACAGTTATTTACAGTTATAGGAAACATTTGTTTTTGTAGATGGAATATAATGTATTACATATTTTTGATTTTTTTTGTTTTCTTGTAAAAAAAATCCGTAGCAAGGAATATGAGAACTGTCACCCATATCATCTTATAACGCACAAACTATAATACACATCCATGATCCAGGAACTTTATAAACTTTTTTTCCGTCGGCGGGACTCGAACCCGCGACCTCCGGCTTGAGCTGCCAACGCGCTCACCACTGCGCCACGGATGTCGTCAAAATTATATTGGTACCATAATGAATTTATGTATGGAAAATATATCACGAAATCTAATGATGTGATTTGCAAACGGATACCGGCTTTCGGCAAGTCATTGAGTCACATAAGAAATAAAGAAATTTATTTTTAAAACCTTTATTGTCGTATAACCAGTAACCACAGAGTGGATAGTTGATACTTTAAATACTTTACCAGCGTTCTTGGTCATCCTTCCCAGTGGGCTATGACTGCTGCATACACACTCGGGCACTATACAATCATTCCTGCATAGGAGGCCTAGTTTCAATGAAACCTGTCACCGTTACCGAAACCGGTTGACATGACAACTGGTTACTAATACTCAGAGGAAATAACGCAAGCAATGATTACAGGTTCACAGGCGTCCTTCACAGCTTGCAAGTTGCAATAGGCAACGGCCGAAACGTCGAACCTACTATTTAGGGCGTACCGCGCATTGATATCGTTGGTACCGCGTACAACATGTTCAGAGTTATTCTACGCAGGACCTTATGGCATCCATTACACGGGCATGCAAGCGTCAGTCAATTCCGTCAGTCATGAATTATGTTTGACTGATGGTGACTGATGGACTGACAAATGGTATTAGGCATCCATTTCACGGTAGGTTCCTCGTCAGTCAATTCCATCAATCATGAACTATGTTTGACTGATGGACTGACGAATGTATCCAGATTTTCGTCAATCACCGTCAGTCACGCTCTTACACGGTAGGTTATCCATCAGTCACAGTCATGACTGTGGTAAAACTGACAGCAAAACCTACCGTCTAATGGATGCCTATGACTTATCAACCATTAATTATGGTTAGGCTTACCCCCTACGATGTTTTGGTGCGTGTGAAGACAACATCAACCAGCAATTATTCTTATCTAGACGTACCGTGTGGCTCCACCCGCGTAAATGAGGTACTTCGCGGAAACCGAAATCTTCCCGCAACAAAATAGCCTATTGGCTGTGGCCTATGACTAACGTCCAGACGTCCCGTTTCGAACGGGACTGTCCCGTTTTATAGTTACGTGTCCCGGTGTCCTCGAAATGATCTCTGGGACGCCAAATTGTCCCGTTTTCTGAAACCGCGCGAAAATTTCACACTGTACAAGTAGAGGCGCTGAAAGGGCGATTATTTTTCACATTTGTATGCGAAAATTCGTTACGCTGGAGGCTGAAGCACTAGCCCATACAAATCACAAAAAAATTTTGAGCGCTTTGATTTTCACAGTGCGTACATAACCTAAAGTATTAATTAATACGCCCTTGAGGGGGTCTGCTCCGTAGATGTCCCGTTTTGAAAAAAATATGGTCACGTTACCTATGACCTTCTCTGTGGTCTACTCTGTGCCAAATAGAAATAAACTCGGTCCAGTAGTTCGTGAGATTAGCGCGTTCATATTTACATCGTTTTTTCCACATTTTCCTCTGATTCTTCGCTCCTATTATTATATTTTTAAGTTGAACCAAAACAGTCTTGTAAGTTGTAATTAAGTCTACACTCTACGGTCTCCACGTAACATTGAACACACTATAGGTTTTGTAGCGTTAAGGCGAAGACAACTGCCAATTCGACATCTTTGTGCAGTTTTCTAGACGTATGTATTTCATTGATTGGCACAAAAAAAATTGTGTGATTTTTCATTATATTCGGAAAAGCTTCTTTATTTTAAATAATAAAATAATGTACTCCTACTGGATGAAAAAAAATACCAAAGTCACATCTTCCAGGAACTTAAAACAGTTCTAACTAAAACAATATAACCAAGCTATGCTTTAATTTGTTTATTTCATACCTTTTACAAAAATCCAAAGCTTGTAAGATTTAATTTTCGGTTCTGACATCTAGATTTCCCATAATATTTATTTTTTCCTCTAACAAACGAAATATGTATCCACGCTACCTAGTGAACATTTCACATATCTGTCTCTCTCGCATGAAAATCGACGGTGGTGCGAGAGTGATGCGAGATATGCGAATTCTCAAGGTCATTGGCAGTTATCAGCGTCTTAAATATCTACACTCTGCTTTCTCCTATTTAAAGTAGGTTAAAAATTAAAAGATAATATATTTCTATAAAAATTGCAGTCTTTTGAAGGAAAAACTCTCTAAAAACTGATAATAATCTAAAAGTAGTGATCATTAGTCATTGATAACAGCCATAAGAATTAACAAGTATCTATGTAAAACCTTCATAATTTTATTCGCATAAATTAAGTAGAAAAATTTAACCAGAGTTTTAATAGCAAAACCAGCAACTCTTATAACTGCTATAGATATAATTACTATCGGGCATAAAAAAAAATATTCGTCACTAAAATTTTTATGCGTGTTTAATGATTTCATATTGTTTTAAACGTAATTTGCATTAAACATACGCATGTGAAGTATGCTTGCACGGTAGAGAGTTAGAGACACCTCAGCCTCACACCTGCCCATCTAGCATACGCCAACGAGAAAATGTCTACACGTTTTCTCGATGTTTGATGGCGTTTCTCTTCATCTCTATTGACCCTAACATGACATAATTTTTTTCTCGTGTAGATCTGTCGTCAAAATCTATCGACATAATGTCAAAAAATGATTTTGACATTGTCGTTATCGACAACATAACTACACACGAGAATGAGATATCTCGAGATTTTCTCGTTTGCGCATCTTAGGCCGACATGTATAGTTGCCACTTATGAATCTTACAGCCCACTGCCCAAGCTAAGATCGAATAAATTGTACATCTTATTTATCAGCGGCTGTACCTTTACGAGCATTTTGATAGTGGTCGAAACGAGAAAAGTGACGGTCGTATCGGTACTTTGATACTTTCTCTGACCCCGTTGTGTTGCGAGATGCCCATTATTGTGCCGACCACAGCATAAGATGTTTTGTATAAATTACAATTCGTTTTTACCCGACTACGGCGAAGTCAAAAGGGAGGGTAATGATTGGGCAGTCCGTGTATGTACCCTCATAGCCGCCAAACTACTCTATATCTATACTAATCTGTAAATATCTAACTAGTCCGATTTTAGCATGAGGTGTCAATGGATAATTAGTAATGATGCTGCGGGTGCCATAGACTATGTTTTTTTTTTATTTACGGACCTAGTCAAGTTGTGGTTTTTTAAACTTATTACATACTTGTTACAAAGATAAAATAATTTATTTATGGGCTACATTGTAGATTAACTAGTATAAAGACAGACCTTAAAACAAAATATTATTATTTAATCAAATGATCTAGTGAGACGTGAGAGTGACGTATAATTATTGTTGACGTACCTACGTATAATTCAAACTTCATTTGTACAAGTCGTGAATGGCACTAAACTCGGCGTTCTCGGTGCTTGTGTATGTATAACATCTACCAATAACGTACAATTAAAGCTACTCTGATCTCGCCTGATCACTGATCTACCAATAGCGTGACCCACGGAGTGAGCGGGGTGGGTGCGCAAACCAGGAGTATGCGGATACTCCTCGTCCTAATAGAAGACTTAAAAATCGAATATTGCACCATCCCATTTATATTGTGAATTCTAATATTATAGTCTGTTAGATTACACTAGGTGGGCATTTTCAAAAAAACGTGTACCCTTACAAAAATATGTCTATATTTTTTAAGGTCATTTATTTATCTATATTTGAATGTCTTATACAAGGAAAAATATTTAACTAATGGAATAAGTTTAAAAAAAACGCCGAAAACGTTATATTATTCTGATATTATTGAAACAAAATCGAATTTTCGTCGAAACAGATTCCGTTGTGTGACTAAATGTAAAATATAATTTAATACAAAAAATACAGCAATAAATGGATTTCTTCATTCATTTAATCTAGTGAAATGCATATTTAATTGTTTATTTAAAGAAAATATAGATAATTTCAAGGATCAACAAGAGTAGTAATTATTTTTAATCCGTAGTGTGACTTTGTGACCTACCCACTAGTTTATTTTTCATTTTTTTACACGAGTAGTAATATTTAACATATTCAAAGAAGTTTTTATAACACAAAACCTTTTATTTAAACATTTTTATTGTTGCACTACTTATAAAAGTAGAAAATTCTTTGATTTCACAGATTTAACTTCATTAATTAGAGGGACGAACCTCTCATAATCATAAAGATGTGTTCACATGTCTACGAATTCCTAAGTTATTATAAATCTGCAAATATCAATGACACAAAATGATTTTTAACTTTACTGATGGAAAAGTAGTGGAAATAAAATCAAAATTATTTAAGAAATAAAACTTTTACGTACATTTTAAATACTATAGTCGTTATTGTTAAGTCGACGCCTTGATAATTTGGCTGTAGCGATATCGATTTTTCTCAGCAATGACTAAAGCTAAGAAATTAAAGTTCATTGTCAGTATTCATCATGTCTTTGTCTTTGAATTACCCTTAACATAACACGATTGGTCAACTTTTATGACACAGAATAATCAATCAAAAAGACCTCTGTAAAAAAAGGGATTCCTATTTTTCCAACAGAGGAGAGTAATTTAAGCTTCCAAAATTGGTACATAGATTGGTTCAAGCATACACTTTAATTTGCCAATAGCTTATATGAAATGTATTTATGGTTTTTAAATTACGCGACAAAAACCATTTTGTCGCTTACGCCATTTCCATTTTTTGCTGTTCCGTTGCTTGTTTTCTATGAGAGGCCGGCCCGGCCTAAAGTAAAACTAGCAATCAACAAAACTAAAAAACAAGAAAATTAGCAATCTAAAACATATCCTACACGGTTTTTAAGTTTAACGCGGCGTAACCTTAACACATAAATAATAAATAAAGATTTTTTTACAACTTCTGGGAAGGGGACATGTACATTTAATAGTTTTTGGTACATAAAAACCCTTATAAATCTCATATTAAATAAAATTTTATACAAGTGTGAATTTATTTTAATAAAAGAAAACTTGTTTTGCTCCTACAGTAAAATAACATTATGTTAGTATGTAATTTTTTACAAATAATCTGTAGCGAAGTCACGGGACAAGGTAAAAACCAGGGGTACAATTTTTTTTAAAAATGCCTAGGTACTATACCTAATCAAAATGACGAAGCTGGGCACATAATTCACACTCATTTTGACTTTATATGAGCCTGGAGCCATTTGAACTTTAGTTACGGCATTCAAAAGAACCTTACCTGGAGTTACTAATAACAGCCGCTTTGGGGAGGCCCGTGGTTCCGGATGTGTAGATATAGAGCAGTTTGCCGGAGAATCCGTCGCCGTCCGCCATCTTCCACGGCGCGGGGGGAGTCGCGTCCAGCAGGTTCGTCAAGTTGACGGTGCTGTCACCGCTCGCTTGGTACTCCGCACTCGACGGGTTAAGCCGGCGGTGGGCGAACTTGAATACCTTCAAGTTGGGACTCAGCTCACTCATTACATCCTTTATAGCTAGAATAAGATATTTTAAGGATATAGTTGAAAACAATCGTCGTTTAATACATCAGTAATTTCAATAGCTACTTAGCAAGCATATGCAAAGCTTATATTAGTTGTTATAAACTTCTAGTTAAATATTAGTTAGTTATAAATTTCTAGTTATAAGTTTATAACCAACTAATGCCATAATCGAGTATCTCATCATCGAGATACTAATTGACATCTTAATCCAAGTAGACAAGCTAAATTACCTGATTCATACTCTTCGGAATAAACGAGGACGTTACATTTGGCGACATTGATCGAGTGAATCAGGGCGCTGCCTCGTTGGTTGGTGTTGATGAGCGGAGTGATGGCGCCGAGGCGAGCGTTACCGAGCCACAGCGCCGGCAGCTGGGGCGAGTTGTTCACTAGCAGACCGACTATGTCGCCCTTCGTCACACCCTGAGCCTTCATCGCCGCGGTCACGCGCAGGCTGTACTCCTCCACCTAAGGAAAAGAAGTTTGTTCCATTTCCAAATTGGTTTTAAAGTTAGGTACAACTCGTAAGGTGCCTTACATGATGACCGACTGAATTTGACGAAACTTGGTAAAAAGATAATTTGAAACCCGGGAAAGGACAAATGATAGTTTTTATCTCGGAAAATGTACGGTTCCTGCGTGATAAACAAATTTTGGCGCAACGGCGTTGCGGACACATTCTAGTAATTATTTTTAACAAAAAATTAAAACCGACTTCCAAGGTAAAAACAATAATAACATCCTTATAATATGAACTAAAAAGTATTAAATAATTTTTCCTATCTAATAGTGTTTTTTTCCGAATTCGGCTAAACCTCAACTATTTCTGTACTCAATCTTCATCATTTTGAAGTCGGTACCAGATATAGATGAATCTTCAGTTCTCTGGCAGATTATTTGAAACTTTTGAAACTGGCACCGACTTCAAAATATATATATCTATGGACGCTTCACACCACGTCAGTCTGGCCCCGTGCTAAGTACCTGAAGGACTTGTGTTACAGGTACCAGACAACGGAAATATAATATTTAATACTTTTTATACTATACATATATTTAAGATTTTTATTATATCATACACATATCCATGACCCAGGAACATTGAAAAACATTTTGTTCCGTCGGCGGGATTTCAACCCGCGACCCCCGGCTTGAGTTGCCACACACTAACCGTTGAGCCACGGAGGTCGTCCTCTTCCTCCGGGTTTAGCCGAATTCGGAAAAAGGCACTTTTATATAGGAAAAAAATATTTAATACTTTTTAGTTCATATTATAAGGATGTTATTATTGTTTTTACCTTGAAAGTCGGTTTTAATTTTTTGTCAAAAATAATAATTTCACTCTTTTCAGTTACCTAGTAAAGTATCGCGTATATTCTACATATATTATTACAAATTGTAAATAGTCATATGGTCATACTTACAAATATCTGGTAGGTAGATAATTTTAAACATTATTTTAAACAATCGAAGTGAACATGTGTGTTCACTTCGATTAACAACGTTAATAGGTAATTTAACAATAACGCTTCAACTCCCAAGCGGCCACATGTGGTCGCCAGAACAATAGATTTCCAAGAATCCGTGATCGAAGGTGAGCCGAATCATACCCAGCAGCGCGGCGAGCATTTTCAGTGTCATATGATTTTAAACTTTATCTTCATTATTGTATTAATACATAGTATCGCTTGAGAAACTTGGAAAGCCGCCGGCTGCCGCGAGACAATCAACTTACGAACTAGTTTCGAATCTCAGAAGTAATGTCAAATGTGTGCCTTACGCTTTGGAGTTAAGGTTGAATTTGTTATGTTCAATTTTGTGGTACGTCGCTTAGAGCTTGAATATCAACTTACGAACTAGTATCGAATCTCAGAAGTAATGTCAAATGTGTGCCTTACGCTCTGGAGTTAAGGTTGAATTTGTTATGTTAAAATTTATGGTACATAAGTCGCTTGGAACTTGAATCATTTATTTTGAAACAACTTTATTTTTTTATTTATTAAAATCGCTATGAAAAGTACGAATATAATAGAGGACATAAGTCATAACTTGATGATATAATAGGCTACTTGACCTATATTCAATTTCATTGAACAAATGCATATTTCTAGTAGAACTTGGCCTAGGAAACCGTATTTCACCCTTATCATCAAATAAAAGCTTATGATTGATATATAAAGTCGATTTGAAAATATGATTTTATGAAAATAGGATTTGTACTGACGAAAACGCTTTTGCGGTACTTCCGATTTGGGTGTGACGTCATCAGACTCGTAATTTAATATCTTTTATTTATCGCGCTTGTTATATGCAAGTTTATTTGTACATAAATATTAATAATAAGCCTATAAAGATTTGTAAAATATATTTTCTTAAATAATTCAAATAAAACATCAGTTTTATTTATTATCTCCATTTATTGTAGACGGGAAATGAAATGGCCAAAAATTTTCTACAAAAGTTTTCAACATTACAAATGATTTCTAATTTCTTATTTAATTATTTCATAATTTTTGGGCACTTTTAGACTCGTACATTTAGCACATAAAAAAAAATTCAATAAAGAGAGTTTAAAATACAAAACGTAAGACGTCACACTATGGCGGACAGTGTTTTCGGCGCCATTTAAAAGGCATGTTTTATCAATCAACATTTTTATGGGTTTCTACTGTGTAAAATATTAAAATACTAGTTTTTTGTGTGAAAATGAATGATTAAGAAGCGATTAGCATGAAGAAAAAAATAGGTCAAGTAGCCTATTGTGATGTTGTGGGGGTATCCAACACTAAAAAACCCATGTGACATTGGTGACCTAATGTGGTGAAATAATGATGATGATGATGATGAATATAATTTGCACAGTAGCCTGTGCTTTCAGTTCTTAAAACACTGCCTAAACCCCCAAACTTGTATCTATAAGGAATCCGGAGTTCTCTTAGTATCTTCGGAACCATAGTATACCTTGGTGCAGAATCTTGCGTTTTGGTAGCATATGCTTAGGATGCTTCTCATAAAACCAAAATCACCATATGTTTCCATATAAATTTTGAGGAGTTCCCTCGATTACTTATGGATCCCATCATCAGATCACCACTTTTGTGAACATGGTACCAAATTGAAGTGAAACCTAATGTAACAAAACAAAAATTTTAAAAATTGGTTCACAAACGGCGGAGTAATCGTTGAATATACAAAAAAGAAACACAGCCGAACATAATAATTAATCTCCTCCTTTTTGAAAGTCGGGTAAGAAAAGGTGATGTCATCAAGTATGGTGTACAATAAAAGTAGGTACGTTTAGCATTAAATGTTATAATACTCAGTAATTAACACCTGACTATTTATGTGCACAGCGTATAGAATGAATAGCAGGAAAAACACAAGTTTCGATTAAGATAAAAAGTACCTTTAAACGCAAAATGACGTCAACGCAAATAGCAAATTCCAATTGTAGGAATTTAAAAATGTAAGTCAAAGTTTTGTCTGTAAAATGATTAGTCATGTTACTACTTACTAGTATCCTGGGATCTAGATTTTTTGAGATTTAGTATTCTTGTCCCAGTAACATGGAGACTATTTTTAACCGACTTCCAAAAAGGAGGAGGCTATTAACTTTTAATTTCATAATCCTTTGATTGTGGAAAAACGAGACACATTAGCCTTTCTACTGTTATCGCGATCGCCGGTGACCGCTTGTGGCTTGAAGCATTAATCAATAAATTCTATGACTTTTAAAATGTTCAGATTTTATTTTTGTCAGCGAGTCTGATTATTATTGTCAAGTAATTTTAACCCATAAGTTAGTATTGGAAGGATGCAGATGTTCAAAACGGAAAATATTCAACATCTGCATCCTTCCAATACTAACTTATGGGTGCCAAATTTGGGCCCTCACCCAAAAACAGCAACAAAATATTGTCTTATGCCAGAGGAGCATGGAAAGGAGCATGCTTGGATACTCAATAAGAGATAAGAAGAGAGCTATAGACATAAGGGAAATAACTAAACTAGAGGATGCTATAAGAAAGAGCAAAAAACTAAAATGGAGTTGGGCAGGGCATAATATACTCAGAGATAATTCAGAAAAATGGACAGAATTAACGACATTATGGGTACCTCGAAACAACACAAAAAGAAAACGAGGTAGGACCAATAGTAACCAAGGAAAAGATGGTCTGATGACTTCAGAAGAGTTGCAGGCCACCTCTGGCTAAGACTAACCCAGGATAGGGAGAAGTGGAAGCATCTAGGGGAGACCTATGTGTCATCAGGACACGCTGATACCTAAAACATACAAAAGTGCAGTGATAATAAGCAGGGATGTTACGAAGCTTCGACTTCGGTTCCGATAAGTCGGAACCTCCGGTTAATATTACACCTTCGGTTCCAACTTCGCCTCCGATGCTTTCAAATCGGAGGTTAATCGGAGGTCGAAGCAGAACAAACCAGCGCGCGGCGGCCCGCGTCCGCGGTTATTTAAACAGGTTCATATAGTATGAATGCTATATACTATGCAATAATTATTTAATTATGTCGCGCGAGGAACCCTCCAGACCCCCGCTATGTGCGTACTTTCGTCTATTATTTTTAGAGTTCCGTACCCAAAGGGTAAAAACGGGACCCTATTCATGAGACTTCGATGTCTGTCTGTCTGTCTGTCTGTCTCCAGGCTGTATCTCAAGAACCGCTATAGCTAGAGTTCTGAAATTTTCACAGATTGTTTATTTCCAGTGCCGCTATAACAACAAATACTAAAATAAAATTAATATTTAATTTATCCTATACAACAAATGTGATTTTTTTGGCCTTTTTTGCTCGTAATCAATAATGATAATAGGTAGGCACTTGAAACTTTCACGAAGGCCTTAAATATAATTGTACTTAAATAATTAATAATAATATTTAAATAAAATAAAAAATTAAGGGGGGGCTCCCATACAAAAAACACAATTTTTGGCCTATTTTTGCTCAATAACGGTACGGAACCCTTCATGCGCCAATCCGACTCGCACTTGGCCGATTATTTTCTCTTGTTCATTTGTGACTTTATCACGTTTTTTTGGTCCTTAAAACCAGACCTCTCTCCTGCCACCACTTCTGACTCTACCTCCTATTTCGGTTCCAACTCCGGTTCCGATTCCAATAAGTCAAATTTTAAAACTCCGACTTCGGTTCTGATATAGTTACCTCCGTTACATCCCTGATAATAAGCACAAAAATGTCATAACCACCTAACTATTGTATCAGCAAATGGGTTAATAAAATTTTAACTGTTATAAATAGTTGATTAAACACTTAGTTAAACAACAGTATAATATTACTAGTCCACTGACTTGAATACTGATTAGCCAAAGACCTTAATCTTTCTGTTCCAGCTAGCAGTAAGTAGTACTTGATCTTGAAAACCTACAGAGAATTAAAATGCTTGACATCAATATTGTTCATAAGTGGTTTTATATCATTCAGGCTTCAGCATTGCTCAACAAAAAATTAATAAAATAAAAGGATTTAAATAAGGTTAAAGTTTAAATGACCAGCCTTTCACTAGTTAGTTGAAATTAAATTTTGCATGCAAACTACATTTTTAACTTGTGTCACCTAAGTCTGTAACTCATTGGTTTTTAGCAATAATAATTGAGTTTTATAATTTTGTTTTAAATAATAAATTTATTTTATAATATTGTTTTAAATTATAACTATTTAATCCTTCAGGCCCCGCGCGAGCACCGGTGATTGCGACAACAATAGAATACAATAGCAATTCCTGGAAATTCCGACTGAAGTATTAAAAAAATATATAAATTACCAATAGGAATGAATACAATAATAAAACAAACTTAATTAATTACACTGATCATGAGTCCCTCATCTGCATATTTTTTTATATTATAATAAAATTAATAAAGTTATTTTGTAGTTTTGAGTATTTTTGCTTTACATGTAACAGAAAGTGTTTTTATTTGAACAGGTTGATAGGTCAGGTAATGAATTCACAATACATACATAATAATTAATCAGGACAAACCTCTTTGAATGTCCAAAGTTCATCTTGAAACAGAAAACATGCTTTATTTGGATGTTTCTCGACAGTTTCATGAAACGCATCAGGTATTGACAAATTTCTTCGGGCTAATGTTCGAGACTTCATCAATATTTTGAAGTAGCTGTACAATGCTCTGAAATGAATAATAAGTGTAAACAAAACTAAGTAAATTACTTATACAATCGCTAAAGTAAGTTCATGGTTTATAGTTTACCTTATATCTCGGGGTGCCGTCTTGATAGCAACTATGATCCATTTTCTCTTGTAAAATGCTGCATAGTAAACTAAGCCACATAGCAAAATCAAGATAGTTTTCAATACACCCAAGTAAACCGCCAAAACTAGCACTGCGGCGACTGCACCGAGCACCTCCGACATCGTAACTATTTTTTTGTGCTTTTTATAGCGGCGGTTGAGAAACCGTAGTAGTCGACAACACACTTTGACGTAAGTACTTCTTGTAAAACTTTTACCGACACTTTAAACGAATACTTGAAATGCTAAACTTGCAATGTTATTATAAATTTGGTTTGAATTGCCACAAAATTAAAGAGAAAGCACGTATTTTGTTCAGTCTGCTGTCCTATTTTAAGATATTACTATCGTTGGAATGATTATGCATTTAAAATTTTAGGAATACATTTTTACTAATTGAAGTACATTTCCTCGTATAGAAATTATAATATGGAAGATCTTTAAATTATTTTTACGCCGCTAAACCACAAATAAAACACAAGAACTGCGTAACACCTTTGTCAACAACTGACGACGATTGAAATTTGAGTTTTGACAAGTTAACTGTCAAGTGTCAACTTTTTTGAAGTGAAAACTTCTTTAGCGGCGTTGAGCACTTGTGGGATGGGTAAAAACTGTGAAACTCGCGATAGATTTTCGTGTTGATCGAAAAACCATACAAAACGCGTAAGACGGTTGGAGAGTAGTGTTTTGTGTCGAACTCGAACTCGAACTCGAACTCAATTTGAAACTTGATCGAAACTTGATCGAAACTTGATCGAAACTTGAACGAAACTTGATCGAAACTTTATCGAACTTTATCGAAACTTGATCGAAACTTGATCGAAACTTGATCGAAACTTGATCGAAACTTGATCGAAACTTGTTCGAAACCTTGATCGAAACCTTGATCGAAACTTGATCGAAACTTGATCGAAACTTGATCGAAATTTGATCGAAACCTTGATCGAAACTTGATCGAAACTTGATCGAAACTTGATCGAAACTTGATCGAAACTTGATCGAAACTTGATCGAAACTTGATCGAAATTTGATCGAAACTTGATCGAAACCTTGATCGAAACTTGATCGAAACAACTTGAACTTTCATAAAAAATGGGTTAAAAAAATGCACAACGTTAATAATCATGTTTTCACTTCTGCCGGCACTTCCGGAGTGCAACCAGTCTTTTTTTTTTCTTTAACCCATTCAATGCCACCAATCCACCTGTAACATACCGGTGGTGCCACTTGATATTTTTGTTTTTTCTAACAATACATTGTTTAACGTATTTTATATATTAAATAATGCAATAAATAACGAAAACCTCTCTAAATACGATAAACGCACCAATTGCGTTGGTGGCACTGGTGAGACAAATCCAATCACAAGTGCTATTCAACGCACCACTTACGTTGACGCTTTTGTTTTAATTGAACTGTGTTATGCAACATAGTGGGTAGCTAAATAAATTTTAAATACAGGTAGGTTTTTTTCTACATACAGTTAACCGCTTATCAAGCAACCCATGGTAATTCAAAGTCCTTTCTTCCCTTCATTCTTTGAAAAAAAAATGAAAATTGAAATAAAATCCTTATAAAATAAATAAAATCCTTCTTTGAAATATTTTTTTTCTTAAATATTGAAAAATACAACTGGTCAGCTAGTAAAAGATTTTGTATCAATTTAATTATAAATACAACGAATGGTTGGTAAAATTTACTAATTTGAACATAGTAGTGTTTCGTCATGCATGAAACCATCCAACAAAATTCGCCGTTAAATGCCATTGAATGCACCATTTGCGTTATGGTAATTTTATTCATGAAATATACCATGAATCGAAGAAAAAATGTAATATACCTAAATATATTGCTTACTTTTATGTTCTTAGTCAAAAACTTCTCACTCTAATTCAATAAAACTGAAAATATGTTGAATTGAAATCAGGCAGTTTTTGAGCTAACGGTTTTTTCGCTGTCAAAAAAAGAGGGGAGGTCCAGACCAAAAACCGACAGTGTCACCACATGTAAAATATATCTCCAGTAGCTAATGAAGCCAAAGATTCAAATTAAATATAGCCATTATAAAAAAAAACCGGGAAAAATATCAAAGGTACCTCAACGCTTAAGGTGCGTTGGTGGCACCAGAAAGCAGGGCTTCATAACGTTATCGAATAACAGAAAAAATATCGTTACATACCGTTATTTTCATAATGGTAGCCAGATAACGTTATTTCTATAACGATATCTAGTAAAATAACGTTATATTTACCGTTATTATTATAACGTTATTTTTCCGTTATGCCATAACAAAAAAATAACGTTATAATAATAACGGTAAATATAACGTTATTTTCTGGTATCAGGTATGCGATCGTGCACGGTGCACCAAATCTCACTCATATTTAAAATGTAATAAGCGTTCTCTGTGAAAATACAAAGAAAAAAATACACCTTAAAAGTGTGATTACGCTTAGAAAATTTTCCCGCCTGTCATGACTTTCTTGACGGACTATAACGTTATCAAAGAACATATATTTACCGTTATAAATCCTATATAACGTTATAACATTTACCGTTATTAAATACATTTATAACGTTATTTCTAGTATCGGTTAAATTTTCATAACGTTATCTATGCCCTTGAAGCAATAACGTTATGAAAAAATAACGTTATTTGAAGCCCTGCCAGAAAGTAAACTCGCAAAACGCAAATGATGCGTTGCTGGCACTGAATGAGTTAATAAAACGGCCCATTCACTATCCTGCATTGCAGTCCGCCGTGCAGGCCTACAACACCATTCACTATCCTGCATAAGCAGGCGCCGTCTTACCCTTCTCTCTCTACGGCCGGCGCACTGCACGCAAGATAGTGAATGGTGTTGCAGGCCTGCACGGTGACATCTAGCGTGAAGTAACTAAACTTTTTGGTAAATGCACAATATGTAGAAAAATTCAAACCAAAAAAAAATCGTTTGTCTGTAACAGCCTAACAGGGCTTCATAACGTTATCGAATAACAGAAAAAATATCGTTACGTACCGTTATTTTCATAATGGTAGCCAGATAACGTTATTTTTTAACGATATTTAGTAAAATAACGTTATACCTATTTACCGTTATTATTACAACGATATTTTTTCGTTATGTATAAACGAACAAATATCGTTATAATAATAACGGTAAATATTACGTTATTTTCTGGTATCAGGTATGCGATCGTGCACGGTGTACTAAATCTCACTCGCAGCTCACTTTTTTTGCGAGATTTGTGTGAAAATACAAAGAAAAAATACACCTATTATGCGTGATTACGTTTAGAAAATTTTCCCGCCTGTCATGACTTTCTTAACGGACTATAACGTTATCAAAGAACATATATTTACCGTTATAAATCCTATATAACGTTATAACATTAACCGTTATTAATATCAATTTTTAACGTTATTTTCAATATCGGGTAAATTTTCATAACGTTATCTATGCCCTTAAAGCAGTAACGTCATGAAAAAATAACGTTATTTGAAGCCCTGGTCTGTAAAGTCGGTATACTGACGATAGTTGAACGTGACAACGTATGACGTTGTCACGTTCAACTATCCTTAACCCCTTAACCCTCGCTACCGAATCTCTATAAATAGAAACAAACTTTTTCGAGTGTAACCTAAAGTTATTTCGATGTATTTCTTTCAAATGATTGTCTAAAAATATTTATAATGAGTAAAATAAACTATTCGCAATACAAAAAGCTCTGTATACATTCGTGAAATCCAGTAAAATCTTCGAACAAAGCACAAGTCATACCTTGACACGTAGGAAATAGGGCACAATTTTGAATAGCCGAAATAATACTAATAGCTCACAGATTGTTTATTTATTTTTCATTCAGAGTGTGGTCAATGTATCAAAGGTCATAACTAACCAAACTTCTTCATACAAAAGTATTCTCTAAGTCATCGAAATACGTAATATAATCGAAACAAAGAGCGCGGCCCAGGTGGGTTGAGTACGGTTGCTGAGAGGATAAATGGAACGCCTCAGAGCTGTGAGCGAGACAACGCCGCATGAACTGTCATGTTTTTCGGGCGCGCACCCCATATCGAATTATAAGACGTTATCACGTCAAAAACAATCTTATTACCTGAGAAATAAAGCATAATTTTGAAGTAAACATTATAATACTGACATCTAGTGTGATGTAGCTAAACTTTTTAGTAAATGCACAATAAACTGATGCTCGAATACGAAATGTCTTAAGCTGTTTTGTTTATTGAATAGCAAACTCTATTATAAAGGACTGAAGGTGTGTTTTTGTTTTCAATTTTAATAAATTTAGGTTTATTTGGGTTTAGAATTGCGCGTCCAATCAAAACATTTGCTTGTTAGTAGTGCAACGGTCTATTCTCTGTTTGTGTGAGTTTGGCGACAGTGGTTCTGGTAAACAAATCGTGGTACGGTATGTCATTTCTACTGTTTTTATTGTTCTGTGGGGACGACGAACCGTTAAAGAAGGAGGGGCATTTCGTACCCACCAATGTAGCACGTTGAAACGTATACCAAATAAAAGGGCTTGAAAAATTGAACATTTTATTGTATGATGAAAAATTTCTAAACCATGGGAGAAAAAAGTTAATGAGGGTAGAAGGTAAGAAAAAATCACAAAAAAATATCCTGTATTATTGCATCAATTTATACAGGATGCAATTAAACCTTCCTGCAATTTTTTTTTCCAGGGCTTAGGTATCATTAGGAGAATCCTTTTAACCAAAAAAAAATTGGGTGTTATTTTTTTGTTAATGACATATTTTATCCCAGTTAAAATCGTTGCAGAATGCTACACAACAAAAATATGAAATTTCATCAAACGAGCTTCAAACACGTAAATGTTTGACAAACCGTTCAAACTAGCTTTGTAAACGATCAAAATGGTTTGAGTCAAACCAAAATTTACGTGTTTGAGTCAAACCGTTTGATCGTCTCGGGGGCCCTTTACAAAGCTAGTTTGAACGGTTTGTCAAACATTTACGTGTATGAAGCTCGTTTGATGAAATTTCATATTTTTGTTGAGTTTGACGCGCCGTTTGATCGTATTCCGATGCGTTTGAACAAACTTTATACCATTCTTTGGAGTAGGTACATTATTTTCAACCGACTAAAAAAAGAGGAGGTTATCAATTCGATGCGTATGTATGTAATATTTCCCGAACTGCCCAGTTTTCGTATATAATGTTAGCCTTTATCAGCATCTGAACAAATGTGCAAAATTTCAAAAGTGTATGTATGTTTTTATGTTTGTGTTCACATATCTCCGGAACTACAAGTCCGATTTAAAAAAAATTTTGTTGTACTATAATAGGTATTATTTAACTTGGGAGACTTCTGCAAGTTTCATCAAAATAGGTTTAGTAGTTTTTGAGATAGGGAATTTAATTCTCAATTTCGTACAATTTTTAAGTCGGTTTTTTTCTTTTAAAAAATAACATTTATTCGTCACAAGACGTGTACTCCACAGTGAGTATTGAACCAAACTGCGCAGTTTCGTTTGACAAACCGTTCAAACCGACATCAAACGGTTGCATCAAACACGTAAGGTTTGAATCAAACCGTTTGATCGTTTCGGGGGCCCTTACCACGTTCCCTGTCCAATGCGCCGACCTCGTACGTCTATGACTCCAGTTGGAGTCATACTCCAAAGGTAAATATTATGCTTTATATTTTAGTGAACGTATGAATAACATTATTATTAAATATAAATTAGGTATAATATATTAGAATATAATTTAGTTGTTAAGTTTCATTACTTTTAGATTTTAGTGCACAGTATACCCTACATTAATTGTTATTGTACTCCTATACCAAAGGTTGCTTGGTAGAAATTGCTCAATAGCAATAAAGCCGCCTTTGTGTTCATGTGTCCTGGTGAATGTATATTTAATTATTTGTTGTACTACAACTTTTTGAACGCAATAAAGTATATTCTATTCTATTCTAATAACAGTTAAAACATTACCTTGGACGTATAGTTAGTTAATAAGGTTAGACAAAATTCAAAAGAGCCGCCGTAAAAGTCGCTTTGTCTCTCACGGACAGACCGCGTCCCTCGCGGACGCGGTCTGCAGCCGGGTTCGCGCAATCTGTAGAAGCCATAATAAGACCACAGAATAAGACAAATGACACTTGACAGTTCACATTCTTGTCAGTTGACATTCTTGTCAATTCAGCAAATCACACAGAAATTGATAGGTTTCTATTTCGATTTTTGTTATTTGACCGACTTCCAAAAAGGAGGAGGTATTACGTTCGGACTTTGGCTGTATGTATCTTTTTACCATTGGTTTTTGCTTTTGCATGACCTACATTGGTTGTTTCATGAAAAGCTATTTGATTGAAGTAGATAATAAATTTTTCGTCTAACCGTTTCTATATTGTATGAGTAAATCGAAAGTAGATTGAAGATGAAGGAAGTTGAATATTCTATTTTTCATCAAGAAAACATTATTATAGCAGAATAGTAAGTATATTTGGTTTAACTATTATTTTATAATATATGATGATATAAATCCTATGCAAAGTACAAAAGATTGTAAGTACAGCATGAAAAGTTTCTATATCTGAGCAATTCTTACTATTTTAGCAGGATGCTCCAGACGGAAAATTTGCCAGGAATCTATGTTATACCCTCATACGAAAATTCATTTTGTAAGTAAAACTATTTTTTTATTGAAATTTTAGTTTTCAAGGTCTCTCTTAATGAAGCTGATTTTGGATTTTTTCGTAATATATTTTTTTCTTGCAGTATGGTATGGAGTCATATTTATAAGATCTGGAATATATGGAGGAGGCATATTCAGATTTAAGTTGATACTACCTGATAAATTCCCAGACGATGTTGTACCTGTAAGTAATAGAAGCACTGGTTATTAATATTCTAAAGACTTATGAAGTTAAGTTTAAATAAAATAATATTTAATCATACTTACTTTTAGAGTGTTGTTTTTACTTCACAAATATATCATCCAGCAATTGATGCTAACACTGGTGCTCTTGAACTCAATGAAGTTTTTCCACATTGGGATCGAAAACAAAACCATATATGGCAAATATTGAAATATCTGAACTGGATATTTTTTAATTTCAATATGAAAGTGCCAGCGAACAATGAAGCAGCTACTCTGTAAGTGTTTTTTAAATAACCATATTTTGTCATTATTGAGTCTAGGGCAGTATCAGGGTAGCGCTACCATATGTGCAATGTGTGCAATGCACACAGGCGCCATCCTCTAGGGGCGCCATCCTCTAGGGGCGCCAAATCGCCATCTTTAGGGGCGCCAAAACCAAGGACCCAAAAAATTTTCCTAAAGGGGCACTAAAATAGTTTTTTTGCACACAGGCGCCAGTAGCCCATACGGGGGCCCTGGGCAGTATGTAATGGAATTTATATTTTTCAGGTATAAAACAAACAGCAAAATGTTTTTAGACAAAGTAAAAGAATGTGTAGCACACAGCATCCAACACCTTTATGATGAGCCCCCTACAGAAGATAAACATTATATAACTTTCAAGCCTTATGACCCAAATGTACATGACCCAGCTAAAAACCTTATGATGAAGGCACCAGGTTGTTCTGAAAGTTCTATAGGTATCTCGTGGGTTACTCCTGGATCATATCAATCATTTTCAAAGGAAGAAGCGACATGATGCCTTGCAGTTTTATGAAATCAAGAGATTTATTTAATATCATCCCAAAATCAGCCATAACATTCAAACCTGTGATAAAAGGACAAATTATTTTTAATTATAATAAAGGTATGATAACATAAAAGTTTAGAACAACTCAATAATAATCAAAAAAAATATATTATTATTTAGTTAAATGATAATAATATTATAAATTGATGACTATTAAATGTAATGTTGCCTTTTTTACTGTTCTATTATTCAGAATCTTCAATCTGTTTTATTGAAATTTTCTATTTAATCAGGTTCCTTTTTTATGCTAAGCCCATACTCTTGTACTGTCATTTTGAACCATTCCTGGTCTAATTCATAATTATTATTTTTCCACTCCAAGTGTGTTGGGGGATGTTCCTCTCCATTTTTAAATGTAAAATTTTTACTCAGCTCAATAGCTAACTTCGATCTTATCAGCCCAACTCCTCCATATTTATTATCAGCTGGATGGTATACTCTACCAGTTTCTGGTAACACATACACTCTTTCAGGCTTAAACTCTGTCTTAAGTAGGTCTCCAGCATACCCAAATAACAAATAATCTAAATTATCCTCCTTTGTAACAAGATGCGTGTAAACTATTGGCACATCATCACATCTTATATAATTTCTTTCTCTGCCACACAAAGATATGTAAGGAAACTCTTTATATCTGTCAGTTTTGTTCAGACGTATCCTCTTGAAAAAAAATTCTAAAAATTTCTTTTCTTTAAAACAGGATGTAAAGTTCTTCATCTTAGAATCATCTAGGAATAGCTGAAAATAAAAAATAATAATATAAATAATGGTTAGTTAATCCTTAGACTGTGGATTCTTGGAAATCTTTTGTTATTCTATTGTTGTCGCGGTTGCCGGTGTCCTTATGGGGGCTGATAACTTGATAGGTTAAATTTATGAAAATAATAACCCCCCTTTTTCTCCTCCATGTTTTACGTTTAAGTAGTGGATGCAGCAGCAGCATTAAATAATATCCTGTATAAGTTTATTGCAGCATTATATAGCTTATAGCGTAAATACATAAGGATCTATACCACTAAAATATTCAATATTACAATTATAGAGCATAAAATAAATTTGTCAACTTAAGGGACCCATCACACAGAGAATGGTCATGAGTTCAAGCATTCTGCATTCGAATTTTGCTTTTGAGCAGTCAGTAACACAGAAGGAATTTCGATGCGGTCACAACGCCACCTGTGTGAGGATCTCTATTATTGCTTCAAGCCCCAAGTGGTCGCATGCGACCGCGATAACAATACAAATCTATTGTGTCTCGTTTTTTCCACGACTGAGAGATTAAGGCAGGCATAAACCCCAATTTGTTATTCCGTGACTCCTAGTTTACCTAGTTCCAATATAATAACGAAATGTAAAAAATGAAAAAATATGAGATATAAAGCACAATATTAAAAAGACTTTAAACCATAAACATTTTTATAAAACGTAATACTTTGGTTGTAATTAATTTACAAACTCACCTCCGACAAAAATCTAATTCATCGAAATATAAGTATTAACTAGGATAATTATACATTTTATTTGAATAAATTGTTAGTAAATCTATATTAAAATATCTTTAACCGAACAATTTTGTTTCTTAATATTTATTTCAAAAGATATTTTTAAAAAACATGAAAAATAGAGAAGATCCGCCCCTAGTAACTACAGTTTTATGCTAAGCTAAAATGAATCTTATTGCGATGCGTATACGCTTGGTCTTTGGTTGTGTGCAAGGTTATCGTTTTGGATTGAGATTGATCCCTGCCTTAAGGCTGTCACAGACAGAGCAGATTACCTGCTCTGTCTGTGACAGACTGAGCAGGTAATGTAAAGATGTATATTATAGCATGATACATCTTTCTATAGAAATTTTACACTTAACAGCTATAATGTAAAAATATACATTACCGTTCATCTGTCACGAACTGTCAAAACATTTTCCATTTTTGAAAATTTTTCAATTTCCAATAATTACTCTCAATAAACTGAATATATTATCTAAAGAAATTACCATGAAAGCTATAATATATAGGTAATTTTTATATAATTAGAATGTTTTATTATATAAGCTATTAGTGGCGCAAATACACATAGTTTTGAAACAAAATACTAAATCGGCGCACATACGGCAAAATCACTACTATATGGCGCCAAAAATCAAAGATGTAAATTATATGTGTAATTTATACTTAGAAAAGTTTGTGAGCTATAAAGGCTACTTGTGGCTACTTATGTTGAGACTAGAAAAATTTTTTTGTCTAAAAGATATTTTCTATAAACAAAATAGTATTAAAATGAAATTGAGCATATTTTTAAAAAATACAAATTGTCGTCTATTCATATATTAACTAACTAGATGACGCCCGCAACTCCGTTACTTCAAAATTAGTTTATCGTGCGGGAACCGTACATTTTTCGTTGACTTGATCTATTCCGACTCTACCTGTGAAAATGGGTCTAGTGTCACAATGGTTGGTTTGAGTTCCTAGAATTCGCAATTCTAACAGACAACAAACGCATAAATGTAAATATTGAGGACAGAAAGCGGTACAAAGCGGAACTTTTTTGAGAGACTAAGGAAACACATATTTTTTTGTTAAAAAATGAGTGAAATGAAATAATTATTTATTATTAACACAGCTTTAAACTTAGAATAATATAAAGTGTTATATAATAAACATGCCTATGGCTTCAATCTTCTTAATTAATATTCAGATTTTTGCACGAGGTGAACGAAAATAACACATTTTCCATGCACTAGCTGCACACTGCACAACGCTTACCTTTCAGGGCCTCCTGTGCTTTTTTTATAAACATAACAAAGAGTTTTTATAGCCAGTGCGATGGACCAACTATCTGACTTGAAGAATACATGCAATTTTAGACCTTACATTTAAGTAGAAAAATCTATTTTTGTCGTCCTAAATTGGCCATTTTGCCGTATGTGCGGCGGTCAAAGTAGAAGTAGCTACTTTTGAATAGTTTTAGGGTAAGAAGCCCATTTTGGGCGCTTGACAGACGAGAGGATATAGCTGTTGTGTGTGGTCTCCTGACGATTTCTATAGAAAGATGTATCGAGATGTATTGTGCTATAATATACATCTTTATATTACCTGCTCTGTCTGTGACAGCCTTTATCCATATAACATAGTACAACACAGAGAATGCAAAACTGACCGCTTGCACGCCTGACCGCTTGCACGCCTGACCGCTCTCTGTCTGATAGGTCCCTAAGATACTAGCACTTACGATTTATATAATAGATCATACGTTAAATACTAAATAAAAATCATGCATTTATACAACATTAAAAATGGAGTTGCTTACCATACCTTGATGATCAATGTAGTAAAAATATTCCCTTACTCTGGGTTCAGGTTCTTGTCCTTGTACATAAGTAATATATCGCCGAAATAATTTTGTTGCATCTAAATTAAGTCTTAAAATTTCAAAACTTCTTAGTAATCTCATTTTATGTGAATAGGTAATTAATACTTGAATAATAAAAAAAATATATTTATTGCGAAATGCGACGGCCGACGTTTATCTTTTCAAAAACAACACTATTTCTAATTTGTCAAATGTCAATGTGACAGCTATGCTTTTACTCTATGGTTTTAACAAAGAATAAGGATTGGGTAGAACTTTAGTCAGCGTGTCACTGAACCACGCAAACGTCTGGGCGACTATAGTCACCGCCAGATTAAAAGTATTCTGTGCTATAGTCGCCCAAAACTTTTTAGCGTCAACCGTTAGGGCGACTAGAGCAGCCCAGACACAGAATACTTTTAGCCTAGCCCAGCAGGGCAATCGCGTTATTTTTAAACGTTTCAATTCAGGTTCACATCTGCTTTGGTTGTGGTTCAGTTACGGTTCGGTTCCGCTGCGTCTGAACAAATTTCAGTATCGTGCTAACGTTCCATCCGTAACTCAACCTTAGATGGAACTCGAACGGAGCGCAACGTTTGACCTTTAGACAGACATTGCAGCGGACCAATCAGCGCCCTTCTGATTTAATCTTGATTGGTTTAAATATGAACACATTTTTTCCGATGCGTTAATTGATCAATTGACAAATTGTTTATTTACGAATGAATATGACACTAGTGAAGTTGTTTCAAGTAGTTATTGTGATTTGTGGATGATTATTACTTGGAGTTTATAATTTACGTAGTTAAATTCATATTGTTTTACTTTAATTTACAAAAGCCGTGTTGAGAAGTGACTAGTGAAGTTGTGACAAAAGTTTTTTGTGGCATAGAAAACATTTACGTAAAGAAGTATGTAAGTAATGTCAAAGTTCAATTCACTTTTTAACAAACTCAAATAATCCTTTGAAGAGGTTTGAAGTAAAACATAAGCTTATATTTTAATTTGATTATAGCTTATGTTATATATTATTTCCATCGATTTTCGTCAATTTAACACACCAAAATAAGAAACGTTTCAGAAACGTGCGAGTAGAAGTAGCTTTGTATCAACTTTTTGTTTTGACAGCGTTTGCGCTTGGGCTGAGGTTCAGTAACGTCTCAACTGGCTGTCAAAACGTTAGCGCGATACTGAATCGTTCCAAAAGTCGATCAACGTCCGAGTTTCATTTGCGGTTCAGTTGAAAACATTTAGCGCGATTGCCCTGCAGGGCTTCATAACGTTATCGAATAACAGAAAAAATATCGTTACGTACCGTTATTTTCATAATGGTAGCCAGATAACGTTATTTTTTAACGATATCTAGTAAAATAACGTTATATTTACCGATATTATTATAACGTTATTTTTTCGTTATGGCATAACAAAAAAATAGCGTTATAATAATAACGGTAAATATAACGTTATTTTCTGGTATCAGGTATGCGATCGTGCACGGTGCACCAAATCTCACTCATATTTAAAATGTAATAAGCGTTCTCTGTGAAAATACAAAGAAAAAAATACACCTTAAAAGCGTGATTACGTTTAGAAAATTTTCCCGCCTGTCATGACTTTCTTGACGGACTATAACGTTATCAAAGAACATATATTTATCGTTATAAATCCTATATAACGTTATAACATTTACCGTTATTAAATACATTTATAACGTTATTTCTAGTATCGGTTAAATTTTCATAACGTTATCTATGCCCTTGAAGCAATAACGTTATGAAAAAATAACGTTATTTGAAGCCCTGGCCTAGCCCAGACGACTTGCTCCACTTAAACGTGTTTTTATCTGTGATAGTGTTCAAGAGGTACACACGTGTTTCTCTAGATGGCTCTTTATTAAATTACCGTCTTTTTGGTTGGTAAAACAGTACGTCGGGCGACACCATCACTAGCAACTGCAGACTTATGCGTTTGAGTGGTGAAAGGGACAGGAAGAAAAGTAGTTAGTGTTACCAGTAACGAGGAATATGAAAAAATTACCCACGGATCTCATAATTATTATAAACTAGCTACTTACCGCAACTACAGCTGCGTATATTAAGGCCTATTACATACCGTTGACGTTTAACGGATGCATTCAGTAATCATCATCTATCCAAAACTAAAAGCTGTTGATGTTTTACTTTTTAATAACTTACATAAGTAATTACTCCCTCACTTATTAGTAATAATTGTAAAATGTGATACACTGTGAATAGTTTAATCGTGTGAATAATCCTTTTTTAATATCATTATTCGACATTTAATGATTAATACTAGCAGTGGCAACACCACGGGTGTTACCCGCAGTTTATTCAGTCAGTAGCGAGCACAGTAGCGAGTCACGTCGCCGGCAAAACGTGACAGTGTTAGTTTTTTAAGTATATATAAAAGATGTATGTTAGTTTTTAAGTATTTATTATATAATGAGAGATTTTCTTATTTTTAATCTCCACCAGACGGCGCGACGATAGACACTTCTAGATTTTCTATTGGTTCCCCACCGATCTGAAATTATCTGCAGGTTGGCATAGCTGACACATATTGGTTGTGTTTCTAAAAATATCAGTGTACTGTCAAGTGTGACATAAGTCAAAATATCTTAAACCTAAGCGATCATTGGCCTAAGCGACTAGGCCAGTATACTGGTAATAGTTTAGGAACACGCTGAGATGAAAAACTTGTCAAACTGAAAACTGACAAGTGACAACAGTTTTGGCGGCCATGTTACTTTCAAACTTCTTCTACTTTTTATTGTTGGAGTGGTTTTTATTATTTTTTCCCAAATTGTGTTATTTGGGTTTTTGGTGTTCATTATTGGTAATATATTGGCCATTAAATATCCGTCATCGTGCACAAGTGCAGGTAAGATGGTGTCAAAACCAAAATATATAATTCCTGTGACATTTGGTGTGAATAACGATAAATAGGGCTATTTCTTCCGTGAGTTTTGACTAAAACATCGTTATAATAACTTTATTATCCTATTCATTGGAATATCATTGTGTCTTTTTCAAACTGAAATGTATCAAATTTAACATTCTTTTGCCCAGTTTTGTAGCAATTATTGATGGTATTCCCTGGTATTACCGATAGTTGTCTACCCATACGCCATCTAGTTACTAAAATGGAAACTGTTTGACAATCAAATTAAAAAGTTAAGAAAATCCCTCATTATAATATGTATGTTAGATTTTAAGGTATTTGTTATATGGGCCTCTGATGCCCGAAATAAACGATTTGATTTGATTTATTAGGAAAAATATATATTGTGACATTTTTCCGGTCGTAAACTACTTCAAACTTACAAGTTTCAATTATGAGGTCCAGTTTTTAAGTATAATACTATGATATATTGCGTTAAAGACTAGCAATGAATTAGATTTTTACGTAGGCAAACCCGCGGGTAAAATCTGACCAATAAATAAAAACACAATTCAATCATTAACATATTTATTTAACATACATTTGATATGCGTGTGGTGATGATGAAACCGACGTGATCACACCGTCATCATCATCATCACATTGGTCGCCGGTCCGAACATACCAGAGGAGTTCATACGAACGACCTGGTACAACCGACTCCCGGTATCCGTACAGCCAATAATCGCTTCGCAGAGCGATATGCCTCTGGACAAGTTGGCGGAGTTGGCAGACAGGATAGCGGCCATCGCACACCCGACACTCCAGGTGGCAGCAACGACACCTGACAGCAGCAGCACACCAGCTAGGGACTCTATGTGGTCGGCGATGGAGGCGATGGCAAGACAGATCGAGCAGCTGACCAAGCAGTTAGCAGAACTCAGCACACAACAGTCGCGACAACCACGTCGTAGATTCGACAAGCACTTACACTGCGACGACAAACAGAGATATAGGTCACGTTCGAGATCTCAATCGAAGAGTAACGGTATGTGCTATTTCTATAACAAATTTGACA
Source organism: Lysandra bellargus (assembly GCA_905333045.1). Classification (NCBI taxonomy): domain Eukaryota; kingdom Metazoa; phylum Arthropoda; class Insecta; order Lepidoptera; family Lycaenidae; genus Lysandra; species Lysandra bellargus. The sequence continues at coordinate 9,973,988 of HG995349.1, forward strand.
ACAAGGCATTTAAATGCACCCGCCCCTACTCGTTCTCGGGAAATGCCGACGGCAGTCAGTAGTGGCCGCACATGACTGCCATGCATGCAACGGCCGCCTCTTTGTCACCGACAGGAAGACCAAGTTGGAGTTCCTAATCGATACTGGCTCCGACATATGTGTATTCCTTAAGAAAGCGACCAGAGGACAACGTAATAAGACAGAGTTTCAACTGTATGCAGCAAATAACTCCATAATATCGACGTATGGCTATGAAGAACTGCATCTCGACTTGGGATTACGACGAGACTTCGTATGGAGGTTTGTGGTAGCTGACGTGGCAAAACCTATAATAGGCGTCGACTTTTTAAGTCACTACAATTTATTAGTCGACTGCCGCAACCATCGACTCGTAGACAACCTTAAGACTCTTTCGATAGCTGCCACATAACCATTGTGCCAAGGGAACAGAGACACTTACCATCAAGGCCGTGTCAGGTAAATCGCAATACCACGAGTTGCTGAAGAAGTTTCCTGTCATCACGAGACCCGCCGGAACACCGGTGGAACCGAATCACACGACAAAACATCATATACGAACCACTCCAGGCCCACCCGTATGTGCCCGCCCCCGTCGATTAGCTCCAGACCGCCTGAAGATAGCTAAAAAGGAATTTGACGAGATGCAGCAAAATGGTACTGCAAGACGATCCGAGAGCTCATGGTCCTCGCCACTACACCTAGCAAAGAAGAAAGATGATGGGTGGCGACCATGCGGAGATTACCGTTCCCTAAATGCAAGAACCATACCAGACCGCTATCCTATACGTCACATTAATGATTTCATATACGAACTTTCTGGAGCCAAAAGTGAGCCAAGAGTGTTCTGTCAAGGGTCACCAAAGTGGGACCAATGATATCACGTCGGGGTCACCAATGTGGTGATGATGAAGGTGGCGTGATCACGTCGGGGTCACCAATGTAAGGTACTTGTTCAGTACTTACGTTATAGGTCCAAATTGAAATGCAGGATACGGAACCACTTAGTTTATTCACCTATTTACACTTTATGTTTTTGTACATACAGTCACACCAATTGTCTAAAGGTTTGAAGTTACTTTACAATAGTTAGTTACTACACAATTCACTACCGCAAGTACAGGAATATTAACTCCGCAATAACAATTAATATCGGTAGGTAACTAGTACTTCACGTGCGACTGTTACCAGCTATATTATATTCAACTCACTTATTATCACGACTGACTAACAATATTTTACGGCCTCACCTTATATAGGCGACGACCACAGATTACGAGTGTTACTGCGGACGGCCGGTGTCACCAATAATGAAAAATTATTTCGCCCAAAATCTGCACGAAAAAGTCGTACATGCGTATCAAATAAAGGGTAACCACTAACTGGCTAAAGGCCGCACTCAGAGACGAGTATCAATAATTACTTAACTGTGATTGAATAAAAATATTGAGTCAAGCCATGGGGCTTATCTTTACATTATCTTATTTATCTGTCAAACTCTTCATAAAATTGAGGTTTAATACCTAATCATTAAATTTCTCTGAGTACGGCAATAAGTATTTAAAAAAGTATTTTTAACGGGCTTTGGCCCACCACATATTCCCACCACCACGAAAATCCTTTGATATGATCTCAGGGAGCCCAAAAGACATGCTAAAGCTATCTTGGTACCCGCAACGAAATTAATCAGAAGAAGATAGGTCATAGGCGGAGTAGGAAATATTCCCATTTTCCCTCCCCATACAAAGCAGGAGGTCTCACACGATGGGTTACCTGATGCTTCGCTCTTAGAATCTAGGAGCTGTAATAAAAAATATTAATTTAATTTCTGTACACAAACAAAAAGGACCTAATGAATTATAAATAAATTACCTTGACAGGCACAGAAAAAGAAATGTTTTCTTTCCAACATTTAATACATCTTCTTTATTAAAATGTTTACTGTATATTCTTGAACCACGTGGTGGGCCCCAATGAGGGATTTTCTTATTTTTAATCTCCACCAGACGGCGCGACGATAGACACTTCTAGATTTTCTATTGGTTCCCCAATTATCTGCAGGTTGGCATATTGGTTGTGTTTCTAAAAAATATCAGTGTACTGTCAAGTGTGACATAAGTCAAAATATCTTAAACCTAAGCGATCATTGGCCTAAGCGTTTAGGCCAGTATACTGGTAATAGTTTAGGAACACACTGAGATGAAATACTTGTCAAACTGAAAACTGACAAGTGACAACAGTTTTGGCGGCCATATTACTTTCAAACTTCTTCTACTTTTTATTGTTGGTGTGGTTTATATTATTTTTCCCAAATTGTGTTATTTGGGTCTTTGATGTTTATTATTGGTAAAATATTAGCCATGAAATACCCGTTAACGTGCACAAGTGCAGGTAAGATGTTGTCAAAACCAAAATGTATAATTCCTGTAACATTTGGTGTGAATATCGGTAAATAGGGCTATTTCTTCCGTGAGTTTTAACTAAAACATCGTTGTAATAACTTTGTCATCCTAGTCATTGGAATATTATGGCGTCTTTTTCAAATTGAAATGTATCCAGTTTTACATTCTTTTGTCCAGCTTTGTAGCAATTATTGACGGTATTCCCTGGTATTACCGATAGTTGTCTACCCATACGCCATCTAGTTACTAAAATGGAAACTGTTTGACAATCAAATTAAAAAGTTAAGAAAATCCCTCATTCAGTTTATTTTTTGCAGTTATCCATAATTTAAGGATTTCAGGGTCATTAGGAAATCTGGAAAAAAATTGGATACATGATAATTGTATTGGAATAGTACTTTAAAAATATAAAACCGACTTCCAAATAATTGTACTTAATTAATTGAGAATTAAAATATCTCGAAACTATTAGACCGATTTTGATGAAACTTGCAATATTCCTTAAGTTGAACAGTACCAAACTTGAAACTGTACAACAAAAAAAGAATTACTGAAATCCTACGAATAATAAAACCTAAGGAAACTTAACTCCCATACTAATACAGTTTTAAATTTGGTTCCATTCGAACTGTCATGTAACGTCAGCCTTTATACCGCTCAAGGTCACCTAAATATTGCAAATGTATGAAAAGTGAACCTAAGGTACACTTTTTTGACAAGTATTTTGGAGCATGTTTTTGACGGAGTTACTCTTCCTTAGTTTTTATTATTCGTAGCTGAAATCGGACTTGTAGTTCCGGAGATATGCAAACACAAACATAAAAACATACATACATACATACATAAATACATACACTTTTGAAATTTGTTTCATTTGTTCAGACACTGATCTACACTAACATATTATACAAAAACTGGGCAGTTCTAGAAATATTACATACATACCTACGCTTCGAATTGATAACCTCCTTTTTTGAAGTCGGTTAAAAAACAACTGTAGCGGCGTGTGTTTAGCTACATATAGGCTTGAAAAAATAGAACTACTAAGGCCTATGGTAAGTTTTGTGAATTTTGAAATAATAACAACGTGTGGTCTTAACGTATCAAAAATGTATTCTGGTCTAAGTTACAATATTCTAGGATAGGGGGTAGGAACAACTAGCCAATAGGCGACGCGTACGTATATCACTCGCGCACTGTGATTGGATATTCAAGATGTCACGGGAAACTAGCACTTAAGTTCCAAACATGCCCGCGGCCTTGAAAGCACTAGCTTTTAACATTATTCCTCCTTCACAAGTGGACAGATCTTCGTGTAAGATCGTCTTATGACACCTGATGCTGTCCTGATGTCCGCCACTCTAGCGATGCCGTCGCCACCAGGAATTGTCCTCACCACGCGACCAAGTTGCCATTTCAACGGCGGAAGAGCCACGTCCTTGATTAGGACAAGCGTATCAGGCTTCAATTCTGCCGTATTTTCCCTCCATTTAGATCTGATTTGTAGCTCCGAGATATACTCACTAGCCCAGCGCGTCCAAAACTGCTGCCGCAGCTGTTCCACTCTCTGATAGCGGCTCAACCGTTGTACAGGTAAGTGCTGCAAGTCGTCTTCACACACCGGTGCCGTGAGAGGTCGGCCAATCAAGAAATGGCCAGGGCTGAGGGGATAGCAATCCGAGGGATCCGAAGACAGAGGTACCAGCGGACGTGAGTTTAGCACTGCTTCTATCTGCGTCAGTACGGTAGTGAATTCTTCGAACGTCAGATGAGCATTACCGAGCACTCGCCGCAGGTGGTACTTGCACGACTTGACCCCCGCTTCCCACAAGCCACCAAAATGCGGGGAATATGGAGGAATAAACGAGAATTTAATATTTTGACTCTTTGCGTAATCTACAACGTCTTTACTACAAGATGATAAAAACCGAGCAAACTCGTTTTTTAAACCTACAAAATTTCGTCCATTATCCGAGAAAATTTCACGTGGTTTTCCACGTCGAGACATAAATCGTTTAAGAGCGAGGAGGTATGCGTCAGTAGATAGGTCGCTGACAAGCTCCAAGTGAATAGCGCGAGTAGTAAAACAAATAAACAGACAGATATAGGACTTAACTAATTTTGCACCCCTACCCTTACGATTTAAAACGGACACTGGTCCAGCGTAATCAGCGCCTGTGAAAATAAAAGGAAAACCTGTCGTCAAACGCTCCTTAGGGAGGTTGCCCATGAGTGGGCTTAGCGTTTTACCCCTAGCCCGTATACAAGTGACGCACTGATGAGTGACTTTCCGAGCAAGATTCCTACCGGACAGCGGCCACCACTGCTCGCGCAAACGGTACAACAGCGCCTGTGGCCCGCAATGCAAAGATTGATTGTGTTCGTGAATAAATAGTAAGCGAGTAAAATAGTGCTTAGAACATAAAAGTATAGGGTGCTTTTTATTATAATTAAAATCTATAGAATTTTTTATTCTGCCACCTACACGAATTAGGTCTTTTTCATCTAAAAATAAATTTAGGCTTGAAAGTCTGTTGCTTGACTTAACATTCCTTCCATTCTTTAGCAAATTATACTCCAAAGAAAATGACTCCCTTTGTGATAACTTGGCTAGCATAATCACCGCGCGATTCAACTCATCGACACCGATCGCGCCCGTCAGCTGTTCGGTTCTGTGGCGCGGCCGGCTATTGTGCGTGAAGCGCAGTAAATAGGCAGCCGCGTGACTCATACGCTTGAAGTTTGAGAATTTGTTGAATGGAAAGAATGTTTCGTTCGTATTAATATTTTGATTTAAAAATGTATTTATAGTGTTAGATTTTAGTTCAGGCAAATCAGTAGGTAGGAATTCCGTGTTTGAATTTATATGTGTAGATGAATTAAAATTAAAATCCAATTCGTGCAAAAATGGAGGACCATCCCACCAGTCTTTAGATAAAACTAAATCCTGGAGGCTGACTCCGCGAGAGATTTTATCGGCTGGGTTATCTTTGCCACTAACATGCCTCCAGGTAAATACACTAGTCAGTTCGTGTATTTCGGCGACTCGATTCTGTACGAACGTTTTAAGTAAATTGGGTGTCATGCGTAACCAGCCCAGCACAATAGTCGAATCGGTCCAGAATATGACATCGTCGAACTCGCGAGTGAGCGAACTGCGAATTTTATCGTAGAGTTTAGCGCCTAGCAACGCACCGCACAGTTCCAGTCGAGGTATACTAACAGGCTTCAATGGGGCTACCTTACCCTTCGATATTAATAATTTTACGACAACACGATCATCGCATACGGTTCTCACATAAGCACAAGCGCCGTAAGCTGTCTGCGAGGCGTCAGTGAAAATGTGCAGCTCGACTCGTGTGCCGTCACAATGAAATGCGTGTCGCGGAATCTTTATTGAAGAAAGATCAGACAGACTGTCAACAAACCGGTTCCATGTACGTAAAATATCCGCGGGAAGAGGATCGTCCCACTGTAACTTAAGCAACCAAAGACGTTGTAATAAAACTTTGCCTATAATAATCGACGGACTTAAAAAACCTAAGGGGTCAAATATTTGCGAAACTATAGATAATATGGTACGTTTCGTTACATTAAAAGTAGCCTGTTGTAACTGCGTATTAAAATTAAAATCATCAGAAACGTTGCACCAACCTAAACCTAAAGTTCTACATTGGCTATGTTCCCCGAAGTTTAAGTTGCGAAATGTATTAATAATATTATTATCATTAGAGGACATTGGGTGCGCGCCCTCGCAGACTTCAAAATTGAAAACCCACTTGCGTAACGTAAAACAACCGGACTTTAGCGCGTCTACGGTACCCTTGCAAATTTTTAATAATTTGACCTTGTCGTCATTAGAGGTCAGGAGGTCATCAACATAAATATCGTTGTTTATGACTCTTTTGACTTCAAGATCGGAACACTCAGCAGCCAATTGCTTCAAGCAGCGTACACTCAAGAACGGTGCCGAAGCGGTGCCATATGTGACCGTGTTTAACTTGTACACTGCAAGCGGTTTAGACGGTTCGTCGCGCCACACGATTAGCTGTAAATCACGTTGGTTCGGATTAACGAGGACCGAACGATACATTTTTTCGCAGTCGGCTAACGCGGTGTATCGGAACTGTCTAAAGCGCAACAGTATACCTAGCAAGTCACCCTGAATAGGAGGTCCAACGAGTTGTATGTCATTAAACGAAATTCCGTTACTGGTGGCTGCACTGGCGTCAAACACGACACGGAGTTTCGTAGTAGTGCTGTGTTCACGAAACACGCCGTGGTGCGGCAGAAAATAGTTAGGGTTCGAATAACTATCGACTTTAGTCATGTGACCTAAGTCGATGTATTCTCGTATGAAATCTACGTATAATTGCTTATAGCTAGTGGGTGCGCGTAGCAACCGTTTTTCCAACGCGAAAAAACGGCGCTCAGCTTGGGAGTACGATTCGCCCAGAACCTCAGCTGATTTTTTGAGCGGAATGTCAACAATAAACCTACCGTGCTTATCGCGTGTAGTATTTGTTGTAAAACTTTGTTCACAAGCCATCTCTTCATCAGAGTACGTATTCCGAGGCTGGGTTAGCTCTTCGAGCTCCCAAAACTGACGTAATTGAGAGTCTATAGATGTACTGAAGTTACATTGGACGTGTCCATAATTTTGCGTAATATTATGATTGATAGGACCGGAAACTATCCAACCTAACTTAGTATTTTGTAAGAATGGACCGTTCGGTAAACGTATCTTGCCATCCATGAGCAAGTCCCAAAACCTGTCCGCTCCTATTAAAATATCTATATTTTGTTGCCCTAAAAATTGCGAATTTGCCAACTGAACGTTATCAGGTACCTTAAAGTGCGCATGGTGTACCTGAACAGCGGGCAAGGTGGGCGTTATCTCGTTTAGAACAAAACATTGAAGTCGCATCGAGTAGGAATTAACGCGCGATTTTACTTGTATGTCACACAAATGCGTCGAATGTGAAATAATATTACCTACTCCGCATATCATTTTAGTGGACTGTATTAACGGAAGATTTAATTTTTTGCAAAACGAATGTGTAACGAAACAACTTTGACTCCCACTGTCTAGTAAAGCGCATGCGATATGATAATTATTGTCTTTATCGAGAATTTCAACTAGCGCAGTGGATAGCAAAACTGGTTGTTTATTAAAGCAGTTTACATCTGTGTGCGTGTACGCGTGAACATCGCAAACCTGTCCCTTATCGCTTTGACCGCAACTGATTGAGGGAGAGGGCGCGACCCCTATCACTCCGCTCGCACTAGCCTCAGCGGCGACAGTTGATGATTTAGATACAAGGCTTGTGGTATGATTAGAATCGCTAGAAGGATGAATCAGTGAATTATGTTTTGAACTGCATTTTTTACAAGGTCCAAACAAACAGTTGTTTACCGTGTGCCCGGAACGTAAACAATTTTCACATAAGTTGTGTTCTTTAACGATTTTAAGTTTAGATTTTAAGTCCATGTTAATGAATTGTGAACAAGTGTAAATTGGATGTGAAGCCTTGCATACTACACACAACTTACGTGAATTGCGCCCGGCAGGCTTATTTAAATTAGATACTACATTACACTTTGTCACGTTACTGCGAAAAGTAGTACATGATTTTTTGTTAACTTCGGTTATAGTGTTGTCTTTACTATGTGATAAAATTAAAGTTTCTAAAAGATCGGCCCTAGACTTCAAAAAATTAATTAAATGATCAACCTTCAGCGTAATTTTAGAATTAGATAATAAAGAACCTTTATGTTCCTCCCATTGCCGCTCAGTCGTCTTATCCAATTTAGAAGTGACTAAGAAGATAATTAAAGTATCCCAGAAGTTCGTTGGCTCACCGAGTATTTTTAAAGCGCGTAAATTATTAATTATAATATCTATAAGTTTTCTGATTAGAGAAGGCGACTCTTTCGGCAACGGCTGTATCATAAATAATGCTTTGACGTGACTCTGCACTAATAATCTATTATTATCATACCGATTTAGCAAAAGTTCCCACGCAACAGAATAGTTTTCGGATGATATTTCTAGCGCATTTACTACCATTTCAGCACTACCTTTTAACGACGATTTTAGGTAATGAAATTTTTGTACGTCGGAAATATCTGTCGAATTATGCACCAGAGATAAGTATGTGTCCCTATATTCTAGCCAGTGCTCGTATAATCCGTCAAAGGTAGGTAGGGTGATGACAGGTAATTTAACTGACGACTGATTATTATGAGAACACATTTTAGAGCATTCAGCGACCTCCCTACCGACACCAAGAATAGATTCAGCTTTCGAAAGTGTGCTGTAATAACAGTCCTCGAACTGCTGACGCTGATCTAACTGGTCGTCGATGTCACACTCAGGGACAGTGACCTCGAGCTTAGATTGAATAGAATTAAATTCAGAAAATAGAATACTTGCACCGTCCATACGTAATTTTAAATCAATCCTCGACTCTGAGCCTAACGGTATAGCTATATTATTTAAGTAATTAACAAATTTTGTTAATCTGCCCTTCAGAACACCGCGTTTTCTAATGAGGTCGCGAATAATTTGCTCAGTTTTATCATCTGTAACATTTCTATACGGAGACTTGTCACGAGATTTGCTACTCTGACCTTCCATATCCCCCAAAGACATAATAGTGACTTATGAAAATTGGGAATATTAACGTGAAGTACTCACCGCAGGGGCACTCAGCTGATGCGGGCGGACACGGAAACGTGATCCTGGATCCTGTGCACGTTCCTCTGCCGTCGATATCGCGTACGTATTCAGCTGCTCGCTCCTGGTCACAACTCACAGCACCGTAGTCCTCGTTTGCGTGCAACTTTATCACCACTGGTAGTGCTGCGTGGCCGTTAGCAGTCCAAAATGGTCACCTTGGTTCTGATGATTTGATTCCGCAGCTCAAATCCTCTCCAAATATGGTTCGAAGGTCCAATTTATGTAGCGGCGTGTGTTTAGCTACATATAGGCTGGAAAAAATAGAACTACTAAGGCCTATGGTAAGTTTTGTGAATTTTGAAATAATAACAACGTGTGGTCTTAACGTATCAAAAATGTATTCTGGTCTAAGTTACAATATTCTAGGATAGGGGGTAGGAACAACTAGCCAATAGGCGACGCGTACGTATATCACTCGCGCACTGTGATTGGATATTCAAGATGTCACGGGAAACTAGCACTTAAGTCCCAAACAACAACAAAATGTTGAAAAAAACATATTTACTTAAATTTCCCCATTAGCAGGGTAATTAACGTAAGCAACATCTGGCAACACTGGCATTTGAGGTTATAAAAACAAAATACAATATATTACATACAATAAATTAGATGCTAATTTTAGTAAAATATATGTTTAATGTGAACAATATTATTAATTAAAGAAAGTTAATTTATAAAAACTGTGATGCTAATAAAATAAAACGAAATTTTTGAAAACTTACGTGTGAAAAGATATTCCCTCAATTTTCCATAAAGTATTGCTTTTACAGCCCATAACACTACATCCCAACATTATTTTAATATAGTGCACATATACATGTTATAAGAAAAACACAAACACTACTTCTACGTTACAATAATTAGTTAAATCAAACAAAATTTGTAAATCTCAGCTGTTTGTGTACGAAACGTCAAACTTTGTTATGCTTCTGTAGGAGCATCACATTGGAAAAAATGGCCACGCGGTGAGGGACAGAAAATAATTATTTTATCTCTTTTCTCCACAAGCAATACGTAATTAACTATCTCTTTCTTAGTGTGAGTGAAAAGGAAATATCCAGCAATCTATACTTTTACTCTATCTACGGGTTTTAACATGGTTCTAACTTTTTTATTGTTAGATGTATTTTTTACGCTCAAAGACCGAAATCGCTCAGTGAGCGAAAAAATAGCTCACAACGCGTTGTGGTCACAGTGAAACAGCCACGACGCGTTCTGGCAATCACAAAAAGGCCATTACGTGAAATTCGTGTCGTGGCTGATATGCTATTCATTTTTCTTGATTTGTTCTTGATTGATTAATCATCCATAGGTATGAAAGATTACCACGCGTACTACCAGGGCCCCCTGCTACTATATGTGCAATGTGTGCAATGCACACGGGCGCCATCCTCCAGGGGCGCCAAATCGCCATCTTTAGGGGCGCCAAAACCAAGGACCCAAAAAATTTGCCTAAAGGGGCGCCAAAATCCTTTTTTTGCACACAGGCGCCAGCCCTTACGGGGCCCTGCGTACTACAGAATATTTTTTCTTTTACTAAATCACTGCATAACGTGCTTGTCATTATACTTTTTATAAAATATCCATAGTTCCATACTATCCGTACTAATATTATCTGTCTGTCTGTCTGTCTGGCGCAATGTGTTGTTGTTTTCTGTTGTTTTTAATATATGTATAAGTAATCTGATCTCAATAAATAATAAAAATATAGTTTTATTTTAATTAATATAATTTAAATATAATACTACTAGTTGATGCCCGCTACTACGTTGCGCCAGACAGACAGAAAGACAGAGATTAATAATAATTATAAGTACGGATAGTATAAAATTATGGATATTCTATAAATAATAATGATAAACACGTTATGCAGTGATTTAGTAAAAGAAAAAATATTTTGTAGTAATTACGCGTGGTAATTCAAATATAATTTTCCATGCCTATGGATGATTAATCAATCAAGAACAAATCAAGAAAAATGAATTGCATATCAGCCACGACACGAATTTCGCGTTATGGCCTTTTTGTGATTGCCAGAACGCGTCGTGGCTGTGCACTTATTCCATCTTACTAAATTTAAACGTCTAAATGATTCAGTAACTAAAAGTCAAGTGGAATAGCATTAATGGGGAGTTTTATTTTTTTTTATCCCTACCAGACGGTGCGACTCTAGACACTTCTAGATTTTCTATTGGTTCCCCACCGATCTGAAATTATCTGCAGGTTGGCATCACGGATACATATTGGTTGTGTTTCTAAAAAATATCAGTGTACTGTCAAGTGTGACATAAATTAAAATATCTTATACCTAACCCTTCATCTGACACGAACTGTCAAACCATTTTCCGTTTGCGAAAATTTTTCAATTTTCTTAAACTGAATAAGTATAGGTGTACCAGAATCTGATGGCAAAAATTGAGAAAATAAATTGACTCTAGTCTCTAGCAATACCGGGGTAATTGAAATAAAACATTTTGATCCTTTTCTTTTAACAGCTAATCTGTGCATTAAACATGCAAATATAAAATTTATCTAATGATTTAGGATATTTTTTGAATTTTGCTATCAAAAATTGCCATCAGATTCTGGTAGACTCTACCGTAGACCTATAAAATATTATCTAAAGAAATTACTATGAAAGCTTTAAATAATTTTTATATAATTAGAATTTTAATAAATAAGCTATATTAGTGGCGTAAATACACATAGTTTTATATTTGAAACAAAATACTAAATCGGTAGTCAAAGCAGAAATAGCATATATAATAGCTTGAATAGTTTTAGAGTAAGACGCCCATTTTGGGCGCTTGACAGATGAGCTATTATGCGATCATTGGCCTAAGTGATTAGACCAGTATACTGGTAACAGTTTAGGAACACGCAAATTGTCAAACTGAAAACTGACAACTGAAAGAGTTTTGGCGGGCATGTCACTTTCAAATTTCTTCTACTTTTTATTGTTAATGTGGTTTTTATTATTTTTTCCCAAATTGTGTTATTTGGCTCTTTGATGTTAATTATTGGTAAAGTATTAGCCATGAAATATCCGTTACCTTGCACAAGTGCAGGTAAGATGTTGTCAAAACCAAAATGTATAATTCCTGTGACATTTGGTGTGAATATCGGTAAATAGGGCTATTTCTTCCGTGAGTTTTAACTAAAATATCGTTGTAATAACTTCGTTATCCTAGTCATTGGAATATTATTGCGTCTTTTTCAAATTGAAATGTATTAAGTTTTACATTCTTTTACCCGGTTTTGTAGCAATAATTGATGGTATTCCCTGGTAATTTACCGATAGTTGTCTACACATACGCCATCTAGTTACTAAAATGGAAACTGTTTGACAATCAAATTAAAAAGATAAGAAAATGCCTCATTAATGAAGTAACTTTCTAAAGCACATAATACTTTGATTCCACCTTACTAAAGCGCTTATTCCATTTCACTAAATTTATAAATTCTAAATGATTTAGTAACTAAATTTAGTCAAGTGGAATAGCATTTAGAAAGTTACTAAATGTTATTCCACTTGACTAAATTTAGTCACTAAATCATTTAGAATTTCTAAATTTAGTGAAATGGAATAAGCGCTTTAGACGTCTAAATGATTCAGTAACTAAATTCAGTCAAGTGGATTATCAAGCGGATAGTCAAGCATTTAGTAACTTTCTAAATGTCATTCCACTTGACTAAATTTAGTTACTGAATCATTTAGAATTTAGAATTTTAGACGTCTTTTAGTAAAGCGCTTATTCCATTACACTCAATTTAGAAATTCTAAATGATTTGGTGACTAAATTTAGTCAAGTGGAATAACATTAAGTAACTTTCTAAATGCTATTCCACTTGACTAAATTTAGTCACTAAATCATTTAGAATTTATAAATTTAGTGAAATGGAATAAGCGCTTTAGGTGTAATAAGTGATTAAGGCCGGTATAAATAGTCAGTACTCAAGATACATCTCGGTCTCAAGACACGGTTCAGGCTCTGTGATTGGTTGGCTGTCAAAATTTGGATCAATCATAGAGCCGAACCGCGTCTTGAGACCGAGATGCATCTTGAGTACTGACTGTTTATACCGGCCTAAGTGCTTAAATCATTGAGATACTATGGACTAAGGCCGGTATAAATAGTCAGTACTCAAGATACATCTCGGTCTCAAGACACGGTTCAGGCTCTGTGATTGGTTGGCTGTCAAAATTTGGACCAATCACAGAGCCGAACCGCGTCTTGAGACCGAGATACATCTTGAGTACTGACTATTTATACCGGCCTACTAGAGAGTCTTATAACGGTGTATAAGCGTCAAAAGCGTGTAAAATTATGTCCTACTTACTAGGACATAACAAAGGAGTTGGTCTGCATATTTCATGTAATAAAAGTGTTAATAAAGGTTTTTAGTGAACATTGTATGCTAGATATTATTGAGTTTTGTGGTTCCGCTAAATAATAAACCATAAGAATGGCCAAACAATGCCTTAAACACGTGAATTTAACATTAAATACGTATGTTTTGAACAACGTTTTTTGGGCTTTTCTATCGGTATTTTTGTAAGCTAAAAAGATAATTTATAAGTTTAATAATCCCTTATTCGTGCTATATAAGGCATTAGTGCTAAAAATGTCACATCAATTAATAATTTGTCTACAAAAATTGCATAGCTTTTTACGTGTGTTTACGGATTCTCATTACTTGAACTATCGATATCATGAACTAAATGACTTTCTTTTCTGTATTTTAATGTGCTTCGAAATGATTGACAAATAGAAATATTCAAAAAAATTAACACACACTACTTGTATGAAAATAAGCACAAAATGGCCACGCGATGACGGGCTAAGATTACATCTATACTACAATACTTTAACTAATACTTTATCTATGGGGTTGTTTTTGAAAAGATAAACGTCGCAATAATTATATATTTTTTTATTAATCAAGTATTACTTATCTATTCACATAAAATGATGGCTTAAATGCTATTCCACTTGACTTTTATAGTGCGTCAAGAATGTCTAGGAGGCGAAACTTTTTTTTTAGCTATAGCAACACTCTTTTGACATTTGTCCCTTTGTTGTAGCAATACTCTATGACATAAAATTTACAAAACAAAGATTTTCAATTTGCTTATATTTAGTTTTACAATGTGAAAACTACATGTTACTGTGATTAATATTAATATATAAAGTGAAAGACGTGTCACAGTGCTGAAAATTTGAAAATTTTCATTGAAGAAAAATAGTAAAACGCGAAAATATCACTGAAATTCTCGCGTCCACATTTCCGATTCTGATCGCTAAATTGCCATAGTAGCAGGTAATTATGCGTTTGTTTTATAAATTCTGTTTGTTAATTTTATTGTATAATGCAATTTTAAGTAGCCTGAGTAAGTATTATGTGGTTTAGAGGACCGGTTGGTCTCTAAGAGTTCACTAGAGGTCGGAGGAGTAAAGAGTAAAACTCGATTTACTGTGGTGAACTAAAGTGATTTATTACTCGCAACTTCCCACACACCAAGGCCCGCGAAGGGGCCTCGGGTGGGAAACCATGGTCAGGGTTAAGTTAGGTTAGGTTAGGTTAGGTTAGGTTAGGTTAGGTTAGGTTAGGTTAGGTTAGGTTAGGTTAGGTTAGGTTAGGTTAGGTTAGGTTAGGTTAGGTTAGGTTAGGTTAGGTTAGGTTAGGTTAGGTTAGGTTAGGTTAGGTTAGGTTAGGTTAGGTTAGGTTAGGTTAGGTTAGGTTAGGTTAGGTTAGGTTAGGTTAGGTTAGGTTAGGTTAGGTTAGGTTAGGTTAGGTTAGGTTAGGTTAGGTTAGGTTAGGTTAGGTTAGGTTAGGTTAGGTTAGGTTAGGTTAGGTTAGGTTAGGTTAGGTTAGGTTAGGTTAGGTTAGGTTAGGTTAGGTTAGGTTAGGTTAGGTTAGGTTAGGTTAGGTTAGGTTAGGTTAGGTTAGGTTAGGTTAGGTTAGGTTAGGTTAGGTTAGGTTAGGTTAGGTTAGGTTAGGTTAGGTTAGGTTAGGTTAGGTTAGGTTAGGTTAGGTTAGGTTAGGTTAGGTTAGGTTAGGTTAGGTTAGGTTAGGTTAGGTTAGGTTAGGTTAGGTTAGGTTAGGTTAGGTTAGGTTAGGTTAGGTTAGGTTAGGTTAGGTTAGGTTAGGTTAGGTTAGGTTAGGTTAGGTTAGGTTAGGTTAGGTTAGGTTAGGTTAGGTTAGGTTAGGTTAGGTTAGGTTAGGTTAGGTTAGGTTAGGTTAGGTTAGGTTAGGTTAGGTTAGGTTAGGTTAGGTTAGGTTAGGTTAGGTTAGGTTAGGTTAGGTTAGGTTAGGTTAGGTTAGGTTAGGTTAGGTTAGGTTAGGTTAGGTTAGGTTAGGTTAGGTTAGGTTAGGTTAGGTTAGGTTCCCCCCGATGGTTGCACGCCTTGTCGTGGCGGTGGGGCTCTAGTAACCGCGGCTTGGACAACCGCGGTGAAGCAAAGAGGCAACCAGGGCCGGCCGGTGTCGCCGCCTGGCCCGAGGAGGGCGCTCCCAGCGGACTGGAGGAGTCCGCTTCGGATGCGCACCGAGGTGGGGCCGCAGAGGAAGAGGCAAGTAGGTATTACGGTGCGCCGCTTGCCCTATCCTCTGCGGCCGAGGACGGATCGCGGGGGGGGGAGGCATTGTGGTAGGTTGCCGCTCTCCCTACCCCCCTGCGAGCTGGCGGGGCCGTTCCGTTTGAACGGCATTGGTGGGGCCGCAGGGGAAGAGGCAAGTAGGTATTACGATGCGCCGCTTGCCCTATCCTCTGCGGCCGAGGTGTGGTCGGTGGCAGAACCACAGACTTGACCTGCCACATGGCCTCCAAGTAGCAGACTCGGGGGGCGTCTGCTACAGCCCTGGTGGGGGCCGAGGAGGTGGGCGCACGTGCTGTGCGCCCATCGTGGAGTCTTCGGGCCGCTGGCGGGGTCGCGGATGTGTGTATCGTTCCCGTGGCCCCGTCAAAAGGCGGCGTGGCGGAAGATGGGGGGGGGGGGTTTTAGTGGGTATACCGTGGTCTCATTAACTACGGGAGTCCCACATCACCGCTCGGGTCGCCCCCTGCGCCTGGGTGGTATGCGTAATGCATTTCCCCCTCCGAAAAAAAAAAAAAAAAAAAAAAAAAAAAGGTTAGGTTAGGTTAGGTTAGGTTAGGTTAGGTTAGGTTAGGTTAGGTTAGGTTAGGTTAGGTTAGGTTAGGTTAGGTTAGGTTAGGTTAGGTTAGGTTAGGTTAGGTTAGGTTAGGTTAGGTTAGGTTAGGTTAGGTTAGGTTAGGTTAGGTTAGGTTAGGTTAGGTTAGGTTAGGTTAGGTTAGGTTAGGTTAGGTTAGGTTAGGTTAGGTTAGGTTAGGTTAGGTTAGGTTAGGTTAGGTTAGGTTAGGTTAGGTTAGGTTAGGTTAGGTTAGGTTAGGTTAGGTTAGGTTAGGTTAGGTTAGGTTAGGTTAGGTTAGGTTAGGTTAGGTTAGGTTAGGTTAGGTTAGTTAG